>CM038670.1:738365394-739575935 GCA_021605145.1 Aegilops bicornis | reverse complement strand
CCTTTACCTTCAGTACAAATCCGTCGGGCAAACCAGAAAGTTAAATTTTCTCATCCACTTGCTTACTTGGATCGAAACTTTCTTATGAAGACACAACAGCATGAAGCTCATCGCGCAACCCGGCATAGCGGCCAGGTAGTCACCTCCACCGGTTTACCGAACAGTCTGGTTCGGAAACACCGTTCAGAGGTCTCTAACTGTTTCGTCAATGCTTATCCTAAAGAGGGCTGCTTTCGTCAACCTCTTAATCCATCTGACTCCGATTATCAGGTGACTTCCCATTCTTCCTCTGGCGAGTCGACAGGCACCCAACTCCCACCGCTCAAGATAGTACTTGGGTGAGCCATATTCCTGATAACGCTATTTGGTATAGCACTTTCAATGTTCATTGGACTGGTCCATCTTTTTCCTTTCAGAGCCAAGCCCAGGCCAAGCAAGAAAGCTCGCTTGGATAAAGTGGCAGAAGACGAGGCTCCTGAACCGGCCCAAACACCAAACCCTGAGGAACACATCCAAGATGATATACTGACTGATCCACCTTTGCATGGTCATGATGTTGCTGTTGAAGAAGCATATGTTGAAACCACCGGTCCTCCAAGTCAACCCACAAGTCCTGCTCAAACTGGCAAGACAGCGAGCCCACCAAAGTAGATGGATAAACCGGCGACCCCAGTGCGAACCGGCGAAGCCAAGGATGATGATATTGTAATTACTGGCTTTGGCCATTCCGAGCCAGGTAATCCTATTGCCTTGTCCAAGCATACTGCTAAGGATGAATTTACTGCCTTTGGTAAAGGCAAGTGGAGTGCCGATTTGGCAACTTTCGCCGATTTGAATCCACAAGAGCTTCATTCCGGCTACTTGAACCGGTTATATACCAGCCGTGACTATGAAGCCGGTTTGGTGAACATGATGAAGGACAAATATGAGGTAAACTCCATAACTCCTTTCTGTCTTGTATACTTCAATCTGTCAACTCTAATAGCCCGCAAGTGACGGTTTGAAGATGTCAACTTAAACCGGGACTTCCCAATATAATCCTGAACACATCTATATTTTTGGAAAGTAGCCCCCACGGGCCGGTTCAACATAATGTAGCTAAACCGGGACTTGTATAACATAAGAATTCCAACATTGCTCAAGGACAAAGCAAATATGCATTAGCCCTCAAGTGCCAAGTTGAATACTTGTATTGAGCTTGGGACTTCATATAATTTGTATGATGAGAAGCAAATATGCATTAGCCCCCAAGTACCAAGGGCATAACTTGTTGTGGGGTTGGTACTTCAACTCTGCATCTGAATCCTTAAATGATTATCTGTATGTAGGCTGATGTGAACAAGAAAGATAGTCAAATTGCTGATCTTCAAGAGAACCTGAAATCCCAGCAAACTGAAACCTCCAAAGCAAATGACGAATTAACCAGCGCTTTAAGCGTCATGGAAAAGCTTAAGGAGGGCTTCACCAAGGAGCGGGCGGATTGGGCCACTGAAAAGGCCGCTTTAACTCAACGGGCAGAACATGCTAAAGCTGCCCTTAAACCGGTGGTGGATGAACTGACTAGTGTAAAGCGGCAAGTACATGCCATGACCGCTGCTGTCTTAGGTAAGCCCTTTTTGATTTCTGCCATAATAAGGCCTTCTCATAAAACTGCTGGTTTAATAATCCTTTGAATGATACAGGGACATGTATTGGCCACTTGGGATCAGACATGCGGAAAAAGTTGAAAGCTTCTTACACATTGATAGAGCAACTCTATACTGGTGCGCAACGGATCATCAGCACCGCTTCCCATAACAACCCGGCACCGACCTTGATCCAGGACACTCTTAAAAGGTTGTCAATGCTCCCTGCCCGGTTTGAAGAATTAAAGAAATCTGTTGCTAGAACCGGTGCCATAAATGCCTTAATCCAGGCCAAAGCGTGGGTGCCAGATTTTGATCCTGTTGAAGCGGCCCAAGGTTTCCCAAGCTTGAAGGAAGACGGTACGGAATTCAACGAAGAAGATCTTTGAGCTATAAACCGGGAGGTGCGCCCTTTGGCCTGTCAGCTGGTTGAAGAGGCAAATCTGTCTCACTATCAGTCCCAATATGACAGAGAAAACAAACGAGTGGCTGCACCGATTCCTGAAGTGGAGAATCTCATACTGCCAATCCGTAAGCATACTTACGCTCCTGATATTGAACCGTCGTTGCTGATCAATGATGAAGCCATATTTCAAGCATTAATGGGAATCGACTGGACAACTGTTGATTTCCAGCCGCTGGGTAGGTAATCAGAAGTTGAAGCGGCGCAGGATGACCCACAACCATCAGGCCAAGCTGGCGATCAAGCATAAACCGGAGGCCGGTTTACATTACTGCATCTTTATGTTATACCAAAAACAATTATCTTATCTGGGCACTGTGTTGCCTTGTAATAGACTAGCTGCCACACTTTGTGTTGATATGCCTTCGTGCATATTTACTGCCACTTATGCTTTTGTTGAATCATCAACTTTAAACTGTTGTCTGCAGCAAAAAAGCTTAAACCGCCATTATGGTTGTACCACTAGGCGGGTCATCATATCCATGTATATGAAACTAAAGATAATACTTTAGATAACACATATGATAAAACATGGGAATATATATGATACCTCCCATCGTAGGGCATGAAGTTGGCTGTGCCAATCTTGAAACGGAGTTGTAAGAAGAAAACAACTCATGTGTATATAGGGCCGGTTTACCAGGTAAATCGTTCCGGGTTAAGATGAACACTGGTGTTACTCCATAATAGGATGTTTATCAAAAATCAAACCGGGCTACAGTGTCTCCGGATGAAAAAACAAACCGTGTCCCGTCAACTGATAGTCGAATCGGTTTAACAATTGTCGGTTTAAGAAACACAACAGGAAAAATTTGCAAAAAAGACAAACAAATTGCAAACAAAGGCAAAGAGAAAAAAACCTTTGCGTAAAAAAGGTTGTCTGAGCCGATCAAGTGGCATTACCATGGTCGGACACGACCAAGCCCCCAATAGGCGTAGCTATGGTTTATGTCAGCCAGGTCCCCAAATGATGCAGTGGCATTACGCCAATCAAGAGGTGTAGCGATGGTTCGGGTTCGACCAAGCCCCCAAGTGATTCTGTGGCCTTAGGCCGACCAAGAGGCGTGACTGGTTCAGACGTGACCAAGTCCCCAAGTGATCTCGTGGCTTTCGCCTGTGAAAAGGTGTTGCATTGGTTCGGACATGACCAAGCCCCCAAGTGACATAATATAAAGCTTTGTTAAAAAGCTAATTCAAGGGGTAAACCGGAGGCCGCTTTAAGACAAAAAACTCTGTGTAACCACTCATGATGTAAAAAATAACAGAGACCCCGCTTAGCTAAGGCTCCAGTTTATTGCATTGATCATAATATATACATTGTCATAATATGTACATAACTAAAGCCTATGGCTTAAGTATAGTAGGGCCGAAGATGAGCTATGTTCCACGGCCTGTTGGTCTCCTCCTCTGATGTACGTGAGTCTTTATGCTCTCGAATATCAATCAGATAGTACGACCCGTTGTGCAGATTCTTGCTGACCACAAAAGGTCCTTACCAAGGTGGGGATAGCTTGTGCATATCAGTCTGGTCTTGAATGAGCCGGAGCACCAAATCTCCTTCTTGAAAGGTTTTGGTTCTAACTCGGCGACTGTGATAGCGACGAAGGTCCTGCTGATAAAGCGCCAAACGGGCAGCTGCAATGTCACGTTCTTCATCCAACAGGTCCAAAGCGTCTTGCCGGGCTACCTCGTTGTCCGCTTCAACATAAGCTTCTACACGAGGTGAGTCATGACGGATATCACTGGGGAGAACCGCCTCCGCTCCGTAGACCATGAAAAACGGCGTGTATCATGTCGATCTGTTGGGTGTAGTGTTGATGCTCCATAACACAGATGGTAACTCCTCAACCCAACAACCCGGCGTCCGTTGCAAAGGAACCATAAGCCAGGGTTTGATGCCACGTAAGATCTCCTGGTTAGCTCTCTCTGCTTGGCAATTGGACTATGGGTGAGCCACTGATGAAACGTCAAGTCGGATGTGCTCACGTTCACAGAACTCCTTCATAGCACCCTTAGACAGATTGGTACCATTATCAGTGATGATACTGTGTGGAAAGCCGAACCGGAAAATCATGTTCTTAATGAATTGAACCGCCGTGGCTGCATCACACTTGCTGACGGGCTCTGCTTCTACCCACTTTGTAAATTTGTCAACCGCCACCAAGAGGTGGTTCTTCTTGTCCTTGGACCTTTTGAAAGGCCCGACCATATCTAGCCCCCAAGTGGCAAACGGCCAAGTAATTGGAATCATCCTCAATTCTTGAGCCGGCACATGAGCACGCCTTGAGAATTTCTAACAGCCGTCACACCGTCTAACCAGGTCCTCCGCATCAGCATGAGCAGTCAACCAATAGAAACCATGACGAAACGCCTTAGCCACCAGAGATTTTGAACCGGCGTGGTGACCACAATCTCCTTCGTGGATTTCACGCAAGATCTCACAACCTTCCTCTGGCAATACACAACGTTGAAACGCTCTTGATACACTGCAATGATGCAGCTCGCCATTGACTATAGTCATGGACTTGGATCGCCGGATTATCTGTCTGGCCAGCGTCTCATCCTCTGGTAACTCGCCCCGGTTCATGTACGCAAGATAAGGAACCGTCCAATCCAGTATGACATGCAGAGCCGCCACCAACTGAGCCTCCGGATCAGGAATAGCCAAATCCTCTTCGCCAGGGAGCTTGACCGACGGGTTATGCAGAACATCTAAGAAGACATTAGGCGGGACCGGTTTACACTGAGAGCCCAGCCGGCTTAAAGCGTCCGCCGCTTCGTTCTTCCGCCTGTCCACATGATCCACCTGATACCCCTTGAAATGTCCTGGAATGACATCCACCTCACGGTGGTATGCTGCCATGAGCGGGTCCTTAGAATCCCAAGTACCAGACACTTGTTGGGCCACCAGGTCCGAGTCACCGAAGCACTTGACTCGGCTGAGATTCATCTCCTTAGCCATCCGGAGACCATGGAGTAAAGCTTCATACTCAGCTGCATTGTTAGTACAAGGGAACATTAAGCGGAGAACATAACAGAACTTATCACCTCGTGGGGAAGTTAGTACGACTCCAGCCCCCGAGCCCTCCAATTGCCTGGACCCATCAAAATGAATAGTCCAATAGGTGTGATCCGGTTTTTCTTCAGGTGCTTGTAACTCCGTCCAATCATTGATGAAATCCACAAGTGCTTGATACTTGATCACCGTTCGAGGCACGTACTTCAAATCGTGCGGCCCAAGCTCTATAGCCCACTTGGCAATCCGGCCAGTTGCCTCCCTATTTTGAATTATATCTCCCAATGGAGCAGAGCTGACCACTGTGATGGGATGTCCCTGGAAGTATTTCTTAAGCTTCCGGCTTGCCATGAAAACTCCATACACCAGCTTCTGCCAATGCGGGTATCTTTGTTTGGACTCAATAAGCACCTCGCTGATATAGTAAACCGGGCGCTGAACCGGATACTCCTTACCCGCCTCCTTGCGCTCTACCACAATAGCTACGCTGACTGCACGAGCATTAGCTGCCATCTATATTAGCAACAGTTCTTTGTCAATTGGAGCAGCAAGAACAGGTGGATTGGCTAGCTGGCGCTTTAAGTTCTCCAACGCTTTATCAGCGGCCGGACTCCAGACAAAGGGATCCGCTTTTTTCAGCATCTGATACAAAGGTATTGCCTTCTCACCGAGGCGACTGATAAACCGGCTCAACGCGGCAATCCGGCCTGCCAAGCGCTGGACATCATTGATACATTTTGGTTTAGCTACAGATGTGATAGCTGTGATCTTCTCCGGATTAGCCTCAATTCCCCTGTTGGACACCAGGAAACCCAATAGCTTGCCTGCCGGTACCCCAAAAACACACTTGGCTGGATTGAGCATCATCTTGTATGTCTGTAGGTTATCAAAGGTTTCCTTCAAATCATCAACCAGAGTCTCCTTCTCCCTTGACTTAACCACAATATCATCCACATAGGTATGCACATTACGGCCGATCTACTTATGAAGGCAGTTTTGCACACACCATTGATAAGTTGCCTGGGCACTCTTGAGCCCAAAGAAAATAGATACATAGCAGAAGGCTCCAAAAGGAGTTATGAACACCGTCTTCTCCTGGTCGTTAACTGCCATCTTGATCTGATGATAACCAGAATATGCATCCAGAAAACTCAAACGCTCACAACCCACCGTAGCATCAATAATCTGATCAATACGGGGGAGGGCAAAAGGATCTGCTAGACAAGCCTTGCTAAGATCTGTGTAATCCACACACATGCGCCAGGTGCCGTTCTTCTTAAGGACCAGCACCGGATTAGCCAGCCATTCAGGATGGAACACTTCAACAATAAAGCCAGCCGCTAAGAGCCTGGCCACTTCCTCTCCAATAGCTTTGCGCCTTTCTTCGTTGAACCGCGGAGAAACTGCTTCACCGGTTTATACTTAGGATCAACATTAAGAGTGTGCTCAATGAAGTTCCCTCGGTACACCTGGCATGTCAGAAGGCTTCCATGCAAAAATGTCCCGGTTCTCGCGGATGAACTTGATGAGCGCGCTTTCCTATTTCGGATCCAAGTTGGCACTGATACTAAACTGGTTGGACGAATCGCCCAGTACAAAGTGAACAAGCTTGGTCTCAGGTGCCGATTTGAACTTTAGAGCCGGATCATGCTCTGTGGTTGGCTTTTTCAATGGAGTCATGTCAGCCGGATCAACATTATCCTTGTAGTACTTCAACTCTTCTGTGGCACAAACCGACTCTGCATAGGCCGCATCGCCTTCTTCACACTCCAATGAAATCTTGAGACTTCCATGAATGGTTATGGTCCCCTTGTGACCCGGCATCTTGAGCTGCAGATAAATATAACTGGGTCGTGCCATAAACTTGGCTTAAGCCGGCCGCCCAAACAAAGCGTGGTACGGACTCCGGATCTAGACCACCTCAAAAACCAATGTTTCTGACCTGGAATCATGATCATCTCCAAAGGCCACCTCCAGAGCTATCTTACCAACGGGATATGCCGACTTACCATGTACCACACCATGGAACACCGTATTCGACGGTTTAAGATTCTTGTCTGTTAGCCCCATACGACGGAAGGTCTCATAGTACAAGATATTGATGCTGCTTCCTCCATCTATGAGCACTTTGGTGAACTTATAACCTCCCACCTGAGGTGCCACCACCAACACTAGCTGACCCGGATTGTCAACCCGGGGAGGGTGGTCCTCTCTGCTCCATATGATTGGCTGTTCAGACCAGCGCAGATAACGAGGCACGACTGGTTCAACAGAGTTCACTGCTCGCTTGTGAAGCTTCTGGTCTCGTTTATCCAAGCTAGTAGTGAATACATGATATTGCCCACTATTCAACTGCTTTGGATGGCTCTGATAACCCGACTGCTGCTGCTGCTGGTTGTAACCACCCTGGCTATTCTGATTGTTTTGGTGTTATGTCCACCCTGATCTCCATTGTAGCTTGAACCGGTGTTTCCTCCACCGTGACCTGGCCCATGGAATCCGGATCCTGAGCCACCACCTGATCCGTGATCATACCGGAAAGCATTAAAAAATTTGAACTCCTGCATAATATAGCAATCCTTCCAGAGGTGGGTGGCTGGTGCCTCCTTCTTCCCATGTTTCGGACAGGGCTGGTTTAATAGATAAGTTAGGCGATCCAGATTGGGGTTGGGAGCTCCACCACGATTCGGCGGTTTACCCTTCCGTCGCTGACCCCTGTCCTGTGCGTTAGTATTAGCCACAAAGTCCATGCTGCCATCCGCTTTACGCTTGCCTCCATTACCATGACCCGCCGTGTTGTGTTGCTGCCCCTTGGAGTTGCCGTTCTTCTTTCCCTTCCCTGTCTTGTCATCATCAGACTCGGGATCCTTGGTACTATCAGAATCAACATACTTTACTAACGCAGTCATGAGGGTCCCCATGTCGTTGCAATGGTGCTTCATCCGTCCCAATTTCAACTTCAGAGGTTTAAACCGGCAGTTGTTTTCCAAAGTTAAAACTGCGGAGTCGGCGTTGATACGGTCTGAGGAATGCAAAATTTCCGAAACCCGGCGAACCCAGCAGGTTGTTGACTCTCCTTCCCCCTGGACACAGGCCGCTAAGTCCACTATCGACATGGGCTGCTTACATGTATCCTTAAAATTTTGGATAAACCAGGCTCGCAACTGGGCCCATGAACTAATAGAATTGGCTGGTAAGCTCTTTAACCAAATACGGGTTGTCCCTTCGAGCATCATGGTGAAATACTTTGCACATTCCGCTTTATCTACGTCAAGCATCTCCATGGCCATCTCATAGCTTTCTATCCATGTTTCCGGAGACAAGTCCGCCGTGTAACTTGGTACCTTGCGCGGGCCCTTGAAATCCTTGGGCAAGCGCACATTGCGTAAAGCGGGGACAAGACAAGGCACTCCCAAGGAACTAGAAGTTACTCCTGGCTCGATCGAGGTGGTTGGACGAACCGGCGTAAGCTGATGAGCCTCATGTTGCGCTGCTAACTCGGCGTCCCTGCGCGCTCGGGCCCGGTTCACCACTTCCTGAGCATCACCTGTCGGGTTATGGCCACGGGGCGCTTCACGATTCCATGCATTACTGGATACAGCCGGTTCATCCATCCGCCTGCTGTAACTCCGGCATGGACGGGGAGTGGAATGAATCCGGTCATGGCTATATGAATATGCTTCCTGCTGAACCAAAGCTGTTCGAAGTAGTTCCTTAACCAGGCGTGTCTCCACCGCTTGCGGAGAATCACCTTCAATCGGGATGGCCTCCAGCCGTGAAGCGGCGGCGATAAGATTATCCATTGGATTGGAATAATGACCTGGAGGTGTCTGGACCGGCTGAGGCGTGATGTTATTCTGTCGAGGCATCAGGCGCGGCTGAACCGGCACACCTGCCCCCGGTGCCTCTACCCGGTTTAACCACGGCGGGTTACTAGTCCCTACTCCTGGGGTGTTAAAGAGGTTTCTGCCATCGAAGACCGTCGGCAGACGAGACCGGTGCTTCCTTTTCAGGACTTCATGCGACGCGTTCTGGTCAAGCATAAGCTTATAGGCATGCGTGTCCAAAGCGGCCCGCTCTGCGGCCATCCTGTTGTTCTCAGCTGCTAAATCGGCCTTGGCCTGAGTGATCTGTTCTCTCACTTTGGCAATCTCCGCATTGTGGGCATCCTGATCCGCCGGGTTAGCTTCTGCCATAAGCACAGCCAACGCATCAAACAGATCAGATAAAACTTGAGCTGGCGGGCGCACAGAGCCTCCTGCCCCGGCCGCCGCCGCTGCTGCTGACCCAGAGAACATTGCTGCTGCGGCCGAAGAGTGAATCGCCGCCTGTGTACCGGCCATGAATATCCCAACCCGGTTGGGCAGATCAGAGGGGTCTGGAATACTGTCGCCGTCGGAACAGCCCCCAATCTGGCCGTCCTGTAGCTGATACAATGATTCAGTTTCTCCGGTCGAGGACTCGTCGCCGGAATAGATGATGGTCTCGCCACCAGATGCCGATCCACCTTCATACTCTCCTCCGTGGATGACCCCCACGAAGGCACGCTTCATGGACGGTTTAACCTGGGCAGATCTCGCACGCTGAGCCGTTTCAACGAGCTCGGTGCAGATGTCCGGCTCAGGGCCCGGTTCACCGATCTTGCCAATGAAGACGTGTATGCCACCAAAGGGGACCCGGTACCCATACTCAATCGAGCCGGCCTCGGGGCCCCAGCCTGAATCGTCGATGTAGAGCTTGCCGCGACGACTCTTGGTCATCCGACCCACGGCGTAACCCTTGAGTCCTTCGAAGTTGCCCTCCAAGAACTTGAAACCATCGTGCGATAGCCCCACGATAGGCGCCAACTGTCGTGGTTTTGTCACGGCAGATGTCCTCATGAAAGGACTTAGTCGTGGAGCCATCGCTACGGGTTAGCTTAAAGGGGTTAAAGCGGACACAAGGACGCAAGAGAGTTTATACTAGTTCGGCCCCTTCGATGAAGGTAAAAGCCTACGTCTAGTTGTGATGGAATTGATGGGGGTTTCGATGACTAGGGAGCAAGCAAGCTTCACCTAAGTCTCGAGTTGTTGTCTGTCTCCTTAAATCGCCGCTGGGTCGCCCCCTTATATACATGGGTGACGCCCGTCGATTTGCAGAGTCCCGAGACCGGCTCATAGACGTGTCCGGTTCAGTCTCTAGTATTTCTAACTTACAACACAAGTTACCTACTAATGCCGATTTACGGCTACAACCCTTAAACCGGTTTTGGGCCTTGGGCCCTTATTGAATATCCTCACGGGCTTCAGGCATACTTGAACTACTGATGAAGTTAACCCGGCCTCTCCTGGCCGGTTTACGCCTAGTAGTAATATCCCCAACATGGTCGGTTCGTCATGGCTTACCGTTGCCGTCTCGAATTTCGGAAGTGCCCGGGTCGCAGGCGTTGTTGGTTTTACGAGCGAGCCAGTTGTCTTCTCCCGCACAAAAGCGAGTCATTAGAGTGGTAAGGGCTGTCATGGACTTGGGTCCTTCCTGGCCGAGGTGACGCGCTAGCCGTTCATCCCGGACGCCATGTTTGAAGGCTGCGAGGACTTCTGCGTCCGGACAGTCGACAATTTGGTTCTTTTTGACTAAGAACCTAGTCGAGAGCTCCCTTACTGACTCTCCGGGCTTTGGGACAATATGACTTAAGTCATCGGCATCTAGAGGCCGGACATATGTTCCTTGGAAGTTGTCTCGAAAGGCGTCTTCCAAGTCTTCCCAACTACCAATAGAATTTTCTGGTAAACTATTTAGCCAGTAGCGAGCTGGCCCCTTAAGCTTGAGACGTTTGTATTTAGTGGCATGAAGGTCGTCTCCGCGAGCCATGTGAGTATGGAGGATGTAATCCTCAATCCATACCGCGGGATCTGTTGTTCCGTCGTATGATTCGATGTTAATGGGTTTGAACCCGTCTGGGAATTCGTGCTCCATTACCTCGTCGGTGAAGCAGAGAGGGTGTGCGACTCCTCTATGTTGGGCCACACTGTGAAGCACCTCCGGGGACTCCGCTTACGGAGTTTGGACCGGGCGTGGTCGGCTCTGTAGTGTCCGAATGGGAGACCATCATAGTCGGTCGGGGTGTATCTCCGTGATCTGTACATCGATCTTGTGCACCCTGCTCTATCCTATGGGTCTTGGTTGAAGTCGTGAGTGTTCCCTCGAGCTGTTTTGCTCTTGATTTGACGGCCGGATGGGTTGGTATGTTGCTCTATTTGGGCTGCTGCTTTGTCTGGACCAAACTGTGGCCGGCCTGCCGCATTGTTTGATGGTGGTGTGGACTCTAGCGCCTTGCCATCGTATTGAGGGAGCCACCTACCCTTTGGGTGGCTTTTGTCTGGGCTACTAATGACATATTCTTCGGAGGCCAAGACCTCGGTCCATCTATCATTGAGCAAATCTTGGCTTGCTTGAAGTTGCAGTTGCTTCTTCATTAAGCTCTTTGCGGTGGCTATAAGCCGGCGTTTGAAATGCTCTTGCTCGAGAGGTTCCTTAGGCATGATAAAATCCTCGCTGCCGAGGATCTCCTCATCCTCGGAGGGTGGGAGATAATTGCTATCCTCCGAGTCTACATATGTGGCCTGTTCATCAGGGATGTCTTGCCCGCTTTCCTTTTCCTCCTGTTCAGATTCTACCGCAACAGGGTCTTCATTGTCCGGAGCGTTGTCTTTTCTGGTGCTAGCAGTGTTTTCTCTTGGGCGATGTGTCTTGGAGCGGCACCGTGGGCTCCGGTGTTCGGACTGTGTACCAGGAGGTTTATTCTCGACTGGATCCTCCTCCTCATCGGGTGTGTCTATCATACACACATCATATCAGGAAGTGGCCATCCCGTGTCTAGCGGGTAGCGAGCTTTGGCACTGCCCCTCATGGTCGTCCATACCGGTGATGTCTACGAAGCAGGTGTCAGGCGTGTTGGTTGGGTCTTCGATGATGGCTATAAAGTGGGTGGCGGGTGGGAAGCAAAATTCTCCATCATCCGTCGTACGTTCGAACCGAACATAGTTCAGCGACGAGCCATCTGCCAGGGATAGGTTTTTTAATGAGTTTAGTAGGTCGCCCATGGGCGAGTGTTGGAAGACATATGTGGCACTGAACTTGAAGACCGATAACCGATCGAGTTCGGTATCCACGAGCTCGCAGGGTTCGGAACTCGACGCCGGAGAAGAGTCCGGGGTTCCGTTGATGCATATGATGTACGCAGTGGAATCTGCGAGCGGCTCCAACACCGCAGAATCGGTAGCCCCCGCGATGGGGTTAAGCTTCCCATCTTCGGGGGACTTGATCTGCTCCGGATCTAAGGCCAGAGTTGCTGCAGGAGCTCTCTCCTGGATGCGGCCCGATGACAGGTTTAAGCCATGTCCATCGGGGCAGCGGGGAGCGATTGCCGAGGTCTCGAATCCGTCGATGATCAAGTCTCCACGGATGCCCGCAATGTATTTCAAGCTTCTGAATCTGACCTGATGTCCAGGGGCGTAGCTATCGATCTGCTCCAGATGGCCAAGCGAATTGGCCCACAGTACGAAGCCGCCGAACACGAAGATCTGTCCGGGGAGAAAGGTTTCTCCCTGGACAGCGTCATCATCGACGATTGAAGGGGCCATCAAACCTTTTGATGATGGCACGGTGGAACTCTCAATGAAAGCACCACTGTCGGTGTCAAAACCGGCGGATCTCGGGTAGGGGGTCCCGAACTGTGCGTCTAGGATCGATGGTAACAAGAGACGGGGGACATGATGTTTACCCAGGTTCGGACCCTCTCTATGGAGGTAATACCCTACATCCTGCTTGATTGATCTTGATGAATATGAGTATTACAAGAGTTGATCTACCACGAGATTGTAATGGCTAAACCCTAGAAGTCTAGCCTATGTGAATATATGGTAATGAATATGTCCTATCCGGACTATGCTCTCCGGTTTATATAGACACCGGAGAGATCTAGGGTTACATGGAGTCGCTTAGATAAGAAGGAATCTTCACAGCTGGTCGCCTAGCTTGCCTTCCGCACCAAGGAGAGTCCAATCTGGACACGAGTATGGTCTTCGGTCTTCATGTCTTCACAACCCATTAGTCCGGCCCATGGATAGCAGGCCGGACGCCCGAGGACCCCTTAGTCCAGGACTTCCTCACCCCTTCCGCCCTTCCCCACCCCCTTTTCTCCCCGACCACAAGTCACATTTCCTATGTTTCCTCCTTCCTTCCTTCCTTGCTAAGCTATAGCCGCTTCCTCGCTCTCGCCGTCTCGCATCCTACCGCCGGGGTCGCCATGGTCTTCTTCAAAGACCTCTCCAGCGGTTCCTCCTCCGGCGACTACTCCTTCACCACCCGGGTATGCCTCTCTTCTCTCTCTCGGGCTATGACTTGGAATGAAGGATTTTTACCTGGCGGTCGATTTGAGTCATTTCTTCCTCTTGTAGATCCCTAGGACCATCAGTGGCAACAAATGGAGAGGGGTGGCTAGAGATCTATCTGCTCGTTGTCACCATCAATCTCCATGCGTGAAGCTAGTTGCGTTTGATTCTGTGGACAGTGGGAGGAAGTTTCTGTCGGGGAACGTAGTAATTTCAAAATTTTCCTACACACACGCATGATCATGGTGATGCATAGCAACGAGAGGGGATAGTGTCGTCCATGTACCCTCGTAGACTATTAAGCAGAAGTGTTAGCACAACGCGGTTGATGTAGTCGTACGTCTTCACGATCCGACCGATCCAAGTACCAAATGCACGGCACCTCCGAGTTCAGCACATGTTCAGCTCGATGACGTCCCATGAACTCCGATCCAGCAGAGCTTCGAGGGAGAGTTCCGTCTGCATGAAGGTGTGATGACGGTGATGATGATGCTGCCGACGCAGGGCTTCACCTAAGAACCGCTACGATATGATCGAGGTGGATTATGGTGGAGGGGGGCACCGCACACGGCTGGGAGAGATCAACAGATCAACTTGTGTGTCTATGGGGTGCCCCTGGCCACATATATAAAGGAGTGGAGGAGGGGAGGGGCCGGTCCTCTCTATGGCGCGCCCTAGGGGAGTCCTACTCCCACCGGGAGTAGGATTCCCCTTTTCCTAGTAGAACTAGGAGCCCTTCTAAGTAGTAGGAGTAGGAGAGAAGGAAAGGGAAAAGATAAGAGAAGGAAGGAGGGGGCGCCGCCCCTCCCCCTAGTCCAATTCGGACTAAGCCTTGGGGGGTGCGCAGCCTCCTCTCTCTCTCTCTCTTTCCCCTAAACCCCAATAAGGACCATATACTCCCCGGCGAATTCCCGTAACTCTCCGGTACTCCGAAAAATACCGGAATCACTCGGAACCTTTCCGATGTCTGAATATAGTCGTCCAATATATCGATCTTTACGTCTCGACCATTTCGAGACTCCTCGTCATGTCCCCGATCTCATAACAAACTCATTAGTTACAATGATTGCAAGGCTTATAGTGATGTGTATTACCGAGTGGGCCTAGAGATACCTCTCCGACAATCGGAGTGACAAATCCTAATCTCGAAATACGCCAACCCAACAAGTACCTTCGGAGACACCGGTAGAGCACCTTTATAATCACCCAGTTACGTTGTGACGTTTGGTAGCACACAAAGTGTTCCTCCGGTATTCAGGAGTTGCATAATCTCATACTCATAGGAACATGTATAAGTCATGAAGAAAGCAATAGCAACATACTAAACGATCAAGTGCTAAGCTAACGGAATGGGTCAAGTCAATCACATCATTCTCTAATGATGTGATCCCGTTGATAAAATGACAACTCATGTCTATTGCTAGGAAACTTAACCATCTTTGATCCAACGAGCTAGTCAAGTAGAGGCATACTAGTGACACTATGTTTGTCTATGTATTCACACATGTACTAAGTTTCCGGTTAATACAATTCTAGTATGAATGATAAACATTTATCATGAAATAAGGAAATAAATAATAACTTTATTATTGCCTCTAGGGAATATTTCCTTCAGTCTCCCACTTGCACTAGAGTCAATAATCTAGTTCACATCACCATGTGATTTAACATCAATAGTTCACATCTTTATGTGGTAAACACTCATAGTTCACATCGACATGTAACCAACACCCAAAGGGTTTACTACAGTCAGTAATCTAGTTCACATTGCTATGTGATTAACACCCAAAGAGTACTAAGGTGTGATCATGTTTTGCTTGTGAGATAATTTTAGTCAACGGGTCTGTCACATTCAGATTCGTAAGTATTTTGCAAATTTCTATGTCTACAATGCTCTACAGGAGCTACTCTAGCTAATAGCTCCCACTTTCAATATGTATCTAGGTCGAGACTTAGAGTCATCCAGATCGGTGTCAAAGCTTGCATCGACGTAACTCTTTACGACAAACTCTTTATCACCTCCGTAACCGAGAAATATTTCCCTATTCCACTAAGGATAATTTTGACCGTTGTCCAGTGATCTACTCCTAGATCAAAAATTGCACTCCCTTGCCAAACTCAGGGCAGGGTATACAATAGGTCTGGTACACAGCATGGAAAACTTTATAGAACCTATGGCTGAGGCATAGGGAATGACTTTCATTCTCTCTCTATCTTCTGCCGTGGTCGGGCTTTGAGTCTTACTCAACTTCACACCTTGTAACACAGGCAAGAACTCTTTCTTTGAATGTTCCATTTTGAACTACCTCAAAATCTTGTCAAGGTATGTACTCATTGAAAAAACTTATCAAGTGTCTTGATCTAACTCTATAGATCTTGATGCTCAATATGTAAGTAGTTTCACCGAGGTCTTTCTTTTCAAAAACTCCTTTCAAACACTCCTTTATGGTTTCCAGAAAATTCTACATCATTTCCGATCAACAATGTGTCATTCACATATACTTCTCAGAGAGGTTGTAGTGCTCCCACTCACTTTCTTGTAAATACACACTTCACCGTAAGTCTGTATAAAACTATATGCTTTGATCAACTCATCAAAGCGTATATTCCAACTCCGAGATGCTTGCACCAGTCCATAGATGGATCACTGGAGTTTGTGCACTTTGTTAGCTCCTTTAGGGTTGACAAAACCTTCTGGTTGCATCATATACAACTCTTCTTTAAGAAATCCATGAAGGAATGTAGTTTTGACATCCATTTGCCAGATTTCATAAAATGTGGCAATTTGCTAACATGATTCGGACAGACTTAAGCATCGCTACGAGTGAGAAAAAACTCATCGTAGTCAACACCTTGAACTTTGTCAAAAACCTTTTCGACAAGTCTAGCTTTGTAGATAGTAACACTACTATCAGCGTCCGTCTTCCTCTTGAAGATCCATTTATTTTCTATGCCTTTCCCATCATCGGGCAAGTCAACCAAAGTCCACACTTTGTTCTCATACATGGATCACATCTCAGATTTCATGGCCTCAAGCCATTTTGTGGAATCTGGGCTCAGCATCGCTTCCTCATAGCTTCGTCATGGTCACACATGACCTCCAGAACAGGATTACCGTACCACTCTGGTGCAGATCTTACTCTGGTTGACCTACGAGGTTCCGTAGTAACTTTATCTGAAGTTTCATGAACACTATCATTAACTTCCTCACTAATTGGTGTAGGAATCACTGGAACTAATTTCTGTGATGAACTACTTTCCAATTCGGGAGAAGTTACAACTACCTCATCAAGTTCTACTTTCCTCCCACTCACTTCATTCGAGAGAAACTCCTTCTCTAGAAAGGATCCATACTTAGCAAAGAATGTCTCGCCTTCGGATCTGTGATAGAAGGTGTACCCAAATGTCTCCTTTGGGTATCCTATGAAAACATATTTCTTCGATTTGGTTTTGAGCTTGTCAGGGTGAAACTTTTTCACATAAGCATCACAACCCCAAACTTTAAGAAACGGCAGCTCGGGTTTCTTGCTAAACCACAGTTCATACGGTGTCGTCTCAACGGATTTAGATGGTGCCCTTTTTTAACGTGAATGCAGCTGTCTCTAATAAATAACCCCAAAACGATAGTGGTAAATTGGCAAGAAACATCATGGATTGCACTATATCCAATAAAGTACGGTTATGACGTTCGGACACACCATTATGCTGTGGTGTTCTAGGTGGCACGAATTTGTGAAACTATTCCACATTGTTTTAATTGAAGACCAAACTCGTAATTCAAATATTCGTCTCTGCAATTAGATCGTAGAAACTTTATTTTCTTGTTATGATGATTTTCCACTTCACTCTGAAATTCTTTGAACTTTTCAAATGTTTCAGACTTATGTTTCATCAAGTAGATATACCCATATCTGCTCAAATCATGTGTGAAGGTCAGAAAATAACGATACCCGCCGCCAGCTTCAATATTCATCGGACCACATACATCAGTATGTATGATTTCCAACAAATCTGTTGCTCGCTCCATTGTTCCGGAGAACAGAGTTTTAGTCATCTTGCCCATGAGGCATGGTTCGCAAGTATCAAGTGATTCATAATCAAATGATTCCAAAAGCCCATAAGCATGGAATTTCTTCATGTGCTTTACACCAATATGACCTAAAAGGCAGTGCCACAAATAAGTTGCACTATCATTATTAACTTTGCATTTGTTGGCTTCAATATTATGAATATGTGTATCACTATGATCGAGATCCAATAAACCATTCACCTTGGGTGTATGAACATTGAAGGTTTTATTCATGTAAACAGAACAGCAATTATTCTCTGACTTTAAATGAATAACTGTACTGCAATAAACATGATCAAATCATATTCATGCTTAACACAAACACAAAAATAACATTTATTTAGGTTCAACACTAATCCCGAAAGTATAGGGAGTGTGCGATGATGATCATATCAATCTTGGAAATACTTCCAACACACATCGTCACTTCATCCTTAACTAGTTTCTATTCATTCTGCAACTCCCGTTTCGAGTTACTACTCTTAGCAACTAAACCGGTATCAAATACTGAGGGGATGCTATAAACACTAGTATAGTACACATTAATAACATGTTTAATAAATATACTTTTGTTCATTTTGCCATCCTTCTTATCCGCCAATTATTTGGGGTAGTTCCGCTTCCAGTGATTAATCACTTGCAGTAGAAGCACTCAGTTTCAGGCTTAAGTCAAGCTTTGGGTTTCTTCACGGGAGCAGCAACTTGCTTGCCGTTCTTCTTGAAGTTCCCTTTCTATCCCTTTGCCCCTATTTGAAACTAGTGGTCTTTTTAACCATCAACACATGATGCTATTTCTTGATTTCTACCTTCGCCGATTTCAGCATCACGAAGAGCTCGGGAATTAATTTCGTCATCCCTTGCATATTATAGTTCATCACGAAGTTCTAGTAACTTGGTGATAGTGACTAGAGAACTTTGTCAATTACTATCTTATATGGAAGATTAACTTCCACTTGATTCAAGTAATTGTAGTACCAAGACAATCTGAGCACATGCTCACTGGTTGAGCTATTCTCCTCCATCTTGTAGGTAAAGTACTGTCAGAGGTCTCATACCTCTTGACACAGGCATGAGTATGAAATACCAATTTCAACTCTTGGAACATCTTATATGCTGTGTGGCGTTCAAAACATTTTTGAAGTCCCGGTTCTAAGCCGTAAAGCATGGTGCACTAAACTATCAAGTAGTCATCATACCGAGCTTTTGTCAAACGTTCATAACGTCTGCATATGCTCCTGCAATAGGTCCGTCACCTAGCGGTGCATCAAGGACATAATTCTTCTGTGCAGCAATGAAGATAATCCTCATATCACGGACCAAGTCCGCATCATTGCTACTAACATCTTTCAACATAGTTTTTCTCTAGGAACATATCAAAATAAACGGGGAGCAACATCGCGAGCTATTGATATACAACATAGATATACTAATACTAACAAGACTAAGTTCATGATAAATTAAAGTTCAATTAATCATATTACTTAAGAACTCCCACTTAGATAGACATCCCTCTAATCATCTAAGTGATCATGTGATCCATATCAACTAAACCATTTCCGATCGTCACGTGAGATGAAGTAGTTTTCAATGGTGAACATCACAATGTTGATCATATCTTCTATATGATTCACGCTCGACCTTTCGGTCTCAGTGTTCCGAGGCCATATCTGCACATGCTAGGCTCGTCAAGTTTAACCAGAGTATTCCGCGTGTGCAAAACTGTCTTGCACCCGTTGTATTTGAACGTAGAGCTTATCACACCCGATCATCACGTGGTGTCTCAGCACGAAGAACTTTCGCAACGGTGCATACTCAGGGAGAACACTTATACCTTGAAATTTAGTGAGAGATCATCTTATAATGCTACCGTCGATCTAAGTAAAATAAGATGCATAAAAGGTAAACATCACATAATCAATATAAGTGATATGATATGGCCATCATCATCTTGTGCTTGTGATCTCCATCTCGAAGCACCGTCATGATCACCATCGTCACCGGCGCCGACACCTTGATCTCCATCGTAGCATCGTTGTTGTCTCGCCAACTATTGCTTCTACGACTATCGCTACCGCTTAGTGATAAAGTAAAGCAATTACAGGGCGATTGCATTGCATACAATAAAGCGACAACCATATGGCTCCCGCTAGTTGTCGATAACTCGGTTACAAAACATGAGCATCTCATACAATAAAATATAGCATCATGTCTTGACCATATCACATCACAACATGCCCTGCAAAAACAAGTTAGACGTCCTCTACTTTGTTGTTGCAAGTTTTATGTGGTTGCTACGGTCTGAGCAAGAAACGTTCTTACCTACGCATCAAAACCACAACGATAGTTTGTCAAGTTAGTGTTGTTTTAACCTTCTCAAGGACAGGGCGTAGCCACACTTGATTCAACTAAAGTTGGAGAAACTGACACCCGCTAGTCACCTGTGTGCAAAGCACGGCGGTAAAACCAGTCTCGCGTAAGCGTACACGTAATGTTGGTCTGGGCCGCTTCATCCAACAATACCGCTGAACCAAAGTGTGACATGCTGGTAAGCAGTATGACTTATATCGCCCACAACTCGCTTGTGTTCTACTCGTGCATATAACATCTACGCATAAACCTGGCTCGGATGCCACTGTTGGGGAACGTAGTAATTTCAAAATTTTCCTACGCACACGCAGGATCATGGTGATGCATAGCAACGAGAGGGGAGAGTGTCGTCCATGTACCCTCGTAGACCGTTAAGCGGAAGCGTTAGCACAATGCGGTTTATGTAGTCGTACGTCTTCACAATCCGACCGATCCAAGTACCGAACGCACGGCACCTCCGAGTTCAGCACATGTTCAGCTCGATGACGTCTCGTGAACTCCGATCCAGCAGAGCTTCGAGGGAGAGTTCCATCAGCACGACGGCGTGATGACGGTGATGATGATGCTACCGACACAGGGCTTTGCCGAAGCACCGCTACGATATGATCGAGGTGGATTATGGTGGAGGGGGCACCGCACACGGCTGGGAGAGATCAACAGATAAACTTGTGTGTCTATGGGGTGCCCCCTGGCCACGTATATAAAGGAGTGGAGGAGGGGAGGGGCCGGCCCTCTCTATGGCGCGTCCTAGGGGAGTCCTACTCCCACCGGGAGTAGGATTCCCCTTTTCCTAGTAGAACGAGGTTCCCTTCCAAATAGTAGGAGTAGGAGAGAAGGAAAGAGAAAAGAAAAGAGAAGGAAGGAGGGGGCGCCGCCCCTCCCCCTAGACCAATTCGGACTAAGCCTTGGGGGGACGCGCAGCCTCCTCTCTCTCTTTCCCCTAAAGCCGAATAAGGCCCATATACACCCTATTGATTTCCTGTAACTCTCCGGTACTCCGAAATATACACGAATCACTTGGAACCTTTCCGATGTCCGAATATAGTCGTCCAATATATCGATCTTTACGTCTCGAGCATTTCGAGACTCCTCGTCATGTCCCCGATCTCATCCGGGACTCTGAACTACCTTCGATACATCAAAACACATAAACTCATATTACCGATCGTCACCAAACGTTAAGCGTGCGGACCGTACGGGTTTGAGAACTATGTAGACATGACCGAGACATGTCTCCGGTCAACAACCAATAGCGGAACCTGGATGCTCATATTGGCTCCTACCTATTCTACGAAGATCTTTATCGGTCAAACCGCATAACAACATACGTTGTTCCTTTTGTCATCGGTATGTTACTTGCCCGAGATTCCATCGTCGGTATCTTAATACCTAGTTCAATCTCGTTACCGGCAAGTCTCTTTACTCGTTCCATAATACACCATATCGTAACTAACTCATTAGTTACAATGCTTGCAAGGCTTGTAGTGATGTGTATTACCGAGTGGGCCCAGAGATACCTCTCCGACAATCAGAGTGACAAATCCTAATCTCGAAATACGCCAACTCAACAAGTACCTTCGGAGACACCGGTAGAGAACCTTTATAATCACCCAGTTACATTGTGACGTTTGGTAGCACACAAAGTGTTCCTCCGGTATTCGGGAGTTGCATAATCTCATAGTCATAGGAACATGTATAAGTCATGAAGAAAGCAATAGCAACATACTAAACGATCAAGTGCTAAGCTAACGGAATGGGTCAAGTCAATCACATCATTCTCTAATGATGTGATCCCGTTGATCAAATGACAACTATGTGTATGGCTAGGAAACTTAACCATCTTTGATCCAACCTGCTAGTCTTGTAGAGGCATACTAGTGACACTATGTTTGTCTATGTATTCACACATGTACTAAGTTTCCGGTTAATACAATTCTAGCATGAATAATAAACATTTATCATGAAATACGGAAATAAATAATAACTTTATTATTGCCTCTAGGGCATATTTCCTTCAGTTTATTGCATGTGCAGAGAAGGTTAGACCCTCTTTCATTGTTACAAATCATTTGTTAGATGTGATTCAGACACTGTCACGGTCCCAACCCATTCATACCACACCTTCAACCAAACGCATCCTAAGACAGTGTACCTAATATCTTAAATTGTTGCCATCTCATCAGCGATGCCACTAGAAAATTTGGCACCGCTTCTGCAGTATGTGCAGCCAACTTTGGTCCTCACATCCGAGCAGCCAAGTAGTAAAATACTAAATCTTTATGGCACGAAGGAACTGTGTATCGGAGCAACTACGTGCTCCGGAGTCCGGGTCCCTGATATTTTTCCGCTGCATCGGCTACTTGATCTTTGAGCACCGGTGCGAGATGTAGCAACAGTTGTCTTTACCCCAGTTTTGGCATACATAGTGGACGGCCTTAGTGCTATTAGTTCTATGTTACTAAATTTGTGCATGTACACAGCTGTTAGTATCAATTTGCTGACATCCAAACACTATCCCTACGTTGTTGCAGTTATATTTACCTTCCTCGTAAAATGTTCAATTTATTATTTATTGTACATGAGTAAGAACTTGTAGCGTCGTTGTAGTTAATTATAGCTTCTAATGTTCCAGAACTTGGATGTTGTCTCAGTACCAATTATTTCATTTGCACATTGATCTTTTTGAGGAGATATGTCACAATTAACATGTTTCTTCAGTTTTTCGAAATAAGCATTGGTGATTTTCTATGTTGCTATAAACCGATTTCCCCTACAATTGTTACTGATCTAGTTTTAAATATTAAAGGATGAACGGAAGTGTTCTTACTTGGAGTGGGTTGATCAAGAGTGGCCACAGTCTTTGAAGATGTGCCTAACGAAGCTCTGGAGCATGTATGAGGAATAGAACACACGTGGGCTTAGAGAAAGTCTTGTTAACGCTGAAGCATATTTCAAGATGCGGGATAAAAAGATGGTGTTGGCGAAGGAGGAGGCACTTTCCCAGTTGGCCTGTGCAAAACGTGTTCTTACTGAACTGAAAGCAGAGGTGGATCAGACGAGCCTAGGTGATCTCGATTAGAGAAATGAATATATTGTTCTTATGAAGTTGAACTAGCTATATGTTGTACTGTGTTGTTTTCATGTAGCTACCGTACTGTGATGTTATAATATATTTATGTGCCTGATATGAAATTGGCAAACAGTTGTTCGATATGAAATGTGAATTTGTGTAATACTAGAATTATTAATTGTAAACTAATAAACCTGCTAAATGTGTCATGGACCTTTGCAAACGGTTCTAGCAGTAAAAGCGCTTGTGATGGATAGCTCAATGCCACATAGCTTTTTTCATCAAATCGTGTGTGGTATAGTTGATAAAAGCAAACAGTTAACCAAGGAAGACCGTGTGTGATAGTTACACCTTTCACGCACGAGCCTACACATAAAACTATGATGTATGTCCGAACGGAAACGTTTTCCCTGGATTGACTATGTGGGATGTACATAAGAATGGAAACATATTCCTTGGATTGGCTGTGTGTGATATACATACGAACGGAAATGTTTTTCTGGATCCACCGTGTGGGATGTACATGTTGGGGAACGTAGTTATTTAAAAAAAATTCCTACGCACACGCAAGATCATGGTGATGCATAACAACGAGAGGGGAGAGTGTGTCCACGTACCCTCGTAGACCGAAAGTGGAAGCGTTAGCACAACGCGGTTGATGTAGTCGTACGTCTTCACGGCCCGACAGATCAAGCACCGAAACTACGGCACCTCCGAGTTCTTGCACACGTTCAGCTCGATAACGATCCCCGGACTCCGATCTAGCAAAGTGTCGGGGAAGAGTTCCGTCAGCACGACGGCGTGGTGAACATCTTGATGTTCTACCATCGCAGGGCTTTGCCTAAGCACCGCTACAATATTATCGAGGAGAACTATGGTGGAGGGGGGCACCGCACACGGCTAAGAGATCTCAAGGATCAATTGTTGTGTCCCTAGAGGTGCCTCCCTGCCCCCGTATATAAAGGAGCCAGGGGGAGGGGGTCGGCCGGCCAGGAGGGGCGCGCCAGGAGGAGTCCTCCTCCCACCGGGAGTAGGACTCCCCCCCCCTTCCTTGTTGGAGTAGGAGAGAAGGAAAGAGGGGGAGAGGAGGAAGGAAAAGGGGGCTGCACCCCTTGTCCAATTCGGACTAGAGGGGGGCTGCGCACCTCCTTCCTTTTGGCCTCTCTCCTCTATTCTCGTATGGCCCAATAAGGCCCATATACTCCCCGGCGAATTCCCGTAACTCTCCGGTACTCCGAAAAATACTCGAATCACTCGCAACCTTTTTGAAGTCCGAATATAGTCGTCCAATATATCGATATTTACGTCTCGACCATTTCGAGACTCCTCGTCATGTCCCCGATCTCATCCGGGACTCCAAACTCCTTCGGTACATCAAAACTCATAAACTCATAATATAAGCCATCGAAACCTTAAGCGTGCGACCCTACGGGTTCGAGAACAATGTAGACATGACCGAGACACGTCTCGATCAATAACCAATAGCGGAACCTGGATGCTCATATTGGCTCCCACATATTCTACGAAGATCTTTATCGGTCAAACCGCATAACAACATACGTTGTTCCCTTTGTCATCGGTATGTTACTTGCCCGAGATTCGGCGTCGGTATCTCAATACCTAGTTCAATCTCGTTAAGCAAGTCTCTTTACTCGTTACGTAATACATCATCCCGCAACTAACTAATTAGTTGCAATGCTTGCAAGGCTTAAGTGATGTGTATTACCGAGAGGGCCCAGAGATACCTCTCCGACAATCGGAGTGACAAATCCTAATCTCAAAATACGCCAACCCAACATGTACCTTCGGAGACACCTGTAGAGCACCTTTATAATAACCCAGTTACGTTGTGACGTTTGGTAGCACACAAAGTGTTCCTCTGGTAAACGGGAGTTGCATAATCTCATAGTTATAGGAATATGTATAAGTCATGAAGAAAGCAATAGCAACATACTAAATGATCAAGTGCTATGCTAACGGAATGGGTCAAGTCAATCACATTATTCTCCTAATGATGTGATCCCGTTAATCAAATGACAACTCATGTCTATGGCTAGGAAACTTAACCATCTTTGATTAGCGAGCTAGTCAAGTAGAGGCATACTAGTGACACTATGTTTGTCTATGTATTCACACATGTATTATGTTTCCGGTTAATACAATTCTAGCATGAATAATAAACATTTATCATGAAATAAGGAAATGAATAATAACTTTATTATTGCCTCTAGGGCATATTTCCTTCAGTACATACCTACAGAAATGATTTTCTCAGATTACCGTGTGGGATGTACATACCTACGGAAATGATTTTCTTGGATTAACGTGTGGGATGTACATACCTACAGAAATGATTGAGTTTCGATGCCTCGCCCGATCGCACACGGCCCCAGCCTGGGTCCCAGGAGGGCTTATCCCCGACGATTTCGGGGTCGTGTGGGAAGGACACCCTATCGCACACGTTCACTTGGCGACGATTCCAAATGCTGTCGCGGAAAGGGGTTAAAAACGGTTTTTTAGGACCGACGCGCACCAGTGATAGGCGCCTTCTGTCCAATGAGTGGATGATATCTATCCCAACGGTGAGCCGACACGTGGTTCCTCTGGCCATTGAGAATTTTACACGTGGAAAATCACCATTGTCCGGGCTGTTAATGGGTTATCGGATCCAAACTGGAACCCGATAGCCTAACGGCGACCCATTATGGTGGATGCCACGTGTCGGTTACCCTTGACGAAAGCAATTCTATGACGCGCGATTTACCGTCATGGAAGTGGACACTTCCGTGACAATAATTTTGGTAATGTCACGGAACGCTTCTACGACAGCACAGGTATGACTATCTTGATTCTGTCATAAAATCGTCATGGACGTACATGCATGATAGAAAACGTGACCTACTGTGACAAACACGTATCATCACGGAAGTGTATTTTTTTGTAGTGATTAGGGTTGGAAGGTCTACGGGGGGCCCACAAGCCTTGGGGGCGCGCCCCTACGGCTTGCGGCCACCCCGTGGGTTTTCTGGCCTCCTCTCCAAGCCTCGTAGGTTTCTTCTAGTCCAAGAAAAAACACCATAAAGTTTTATTCTATTTGGACTCCATTTGATATTCCTTTTTTGTAAAACTCAAAAACAAGGAAAAAATAGAAACAGGCACTGGGCACTAGGTTAATAAGTTAGTCCCAAAAATAATATAAAATAGCATATTGATGTATATAAAACATCCAAAATAGATAATATAATAGCGTGGAACAATAAAAAATTATAGATACGTTGGAGACGTATCAAGCATCCCCAAGCTTAATTCCTGCTCGTCCTCGAGTAGGTAAATGATAAAAACAGAATTTTTGATGTGAAATGCTACCTAACATACTTATCAATGCAATTTTATTTATTGTGGCAAGAATATTCAGATCCATAAGATTCAAAACAAAAGTTTAATGTTGACATAAAAACAATAATACTTCAAGCATACTAATGAAGCAATTATGTCTTCTCAAAATAACATGGCCAAAGAAAGTTACCCTACAAAATCATATATTCTGGCTATGCGCTATCTTCATCACACAAAATATTTCATCATGCACAACCCCGATGACAAGCCAAGCAATTGTTTCATTCTTTTAATCTTCTCGATCTTTTTCAACTTTCACGCAATACATGAGTGTGAGCCATGGATATAGCACTGTATGTGGAATAGAATATGGTGGAGGTTGTGAGGAGAAGGAAAATAGGACAAAGTCTCACATCAACTAGGAAAATTAATGGGCTACGAAGATGCCCATTAATTGATATCGATGCAAGTGAGTAGGGATTGCCATGCAACGGATGCACTAGAGCTATAAGTATATGAAGGCTCAAAAAGAAACTAAGTGGGTGTGCATCCAACTTGCTTGCTCACGAAGACCTAGGGCAATTTGAGGAAGCCCATCAATGGAATATACAAGCCAAGTTCTATAATGAAAAATTCCCACTAGTATATGAAAGTGACAACATAGGAGACTCTCTATCATGAAGAACATGGCGCTACTTTGAAGCACAAGTGTGGAAAAAAAGGATAGTAACATTGTCCCTTCTCTCTTTTCTCTCATTTTTTGTTGAGCTCTTTGGCTCTCTTTTTTTAATATGGAGTCTCATACCGACTTGTGGGGGAACCATAACCTCCATCATCCTTTTCTAACAAGGTACAATGCTCTAATAATGATGACCATCACACTTTTATTTACTTTACAACTGAAGAATTACAACTCGATACTAGAACAAGATATGGTCCTATATGAATGCCTCCAGCGGTGCACCGGGATGTGCAATGATCAAGAGTGACATGTATAAAAAATATGAACGGTGGCTTTGCCACAAATAATATGTCAGCTACATGATCATGCAAAGCAATATGACAATGATGGTATGTGTCATAGTAAACATAACGGTGGAAGTTGCATGGCAATATATCTCAGAATGGATATGGAAATGCCATAATAGGTAGGTATGGTGGCTGTTTTGAGGAAGGGTATATGGTGGGATTAATGCACTAGCAAAAGTTGTGGTACTAGAGAGGCTAGCAATGGTGGAAGGGTGAGAGTGCGTATAATCCATGGACTCGACATTAGTCATAAAGAACTCACATACTTATTGCAAAAATCTATTAGCCATCAAAACAAAGTACTACACGCATGCTCCTAGGGGGATAGATTTGTAGGAAAAGACCATCTCTCATCCCTGACCGCCACTCATAAGGAAGACAATCAAAAAATAAATCATGCTCTGACTTCATCACATAACGGTTCACCATACATGCATGCTTCGGGAATCACAAATTTTAACACAAGTATTTCTACCAATCAACAATTACTCACAAGCATGACTTTAATATCACCATCTTTATATCTCAAACCAAATGCAAGGAATCAAACTTCTCATATTATTCAATGATCTTATATGAAACTTTTTATTATATCCCTCTTGGATGCCCATCATATTAGGACTAAATTCATTACCTAAGCAAATTACCATGCTGTTTAAAGACTCTCAAAATAATATAAGTGAAGCATCAGAGTTCATCAATTTCTATAAAATAAATCCACCGTCATGCTCTAAAAAGATATAAGCGAAGCACTAGAGCAACTACCTAGCTCAAAAGATATAAGTGAAGCACATAGCGTATTCTAATAAATTCAGGATTAATGTGTGTCCCTCTCAAAAGGTGTGTACAGAAAGGATGATTGTGGCAAACTAAAAAGCAAAGACTCATAACATACAAGACACTCGAAGCAAAACACATATCATGTGGTGAATAAAAATATAGCCTGAAGTAAATTTACCGATGGATTGAAGACAAAAGAGGGGATGCCATCCGAGGCATCCCCAAGCTGAGATGCTTGGTTGTCCTTGAATATTACCTTGGGGTGCCTTGGGCATCCCCAATCTTAGGCTCTTGCCACTCCTTATTCCATGGTCCATCAAAACTTTACCCAAAACCTGGAAACTTCACAACAGAAAACTCGTAAGATCCGTTAGTATAATAAAATAAATCACCACTTTAAGTACTGTTGTGCTCATTCTAAATTTATATTGGTGTTATATCTACTGTATTCCAACTTCTCCATGGTTCATACCCCCCCCCCCCGGATACTGCCCATAGATTCATCAAAATAAGCAAACAACACATAGAAAACAGAATCTGTCAAAAATAGAAGAGTCTGCAGTAATCTATAAATTTTGTATACTTTTGTAACTCCAAAAATTCCGAAAGAAAATAGGAAAACCTAGGCAATTTGTATATAAATGTTGTGTAAAAAAATAAGATCAAAAGCACGCTCATGTGATTTTCTAAAATTCTGGCCATGAGCGCAAAAGTTTCTGTTTTTAGCAAGATCAAATCAACTATCACCAAAGGCCATCCCAAAGGTCTTACTTGGGTCAAACACTAATTAGAACACTAAAACACAATTACTATAGAAGTAATAATGTGTATACTCAAAAAAATAGAAATAAATATTGGGTTGTCTCCCAACAAGCGTTTTTTAAGTCTTTTAGCTAGGCATTGATAATTTTAATGATGCTCACATGAAATACAGCAATTGACACACGAAGAGAGCATCATGTAGCATGTGAAAAACAAGTTTAAGTCTAGCATACTTCCTATTCATAGGAATTTTATAAGTAAACGAATTATCAAGACAAGCAAAAACTAGCATATGCAAAGAGGAAGAAAGAAACAATAGTAATGTCAAGATAATGAGAGGTAATTTAGTAACATGAAAATTTCTACAACCATATTTCCCTTTCTCGTAATAATTACATGTAGGATCATATTCAAATTCAACAATATAGCTATCACATAACATATTCTCTACATGATCCACATGCATGCAAAGTTGACACTCTTCCAAAATAGTGGGATTATCATCAAATAAAGTCATGACTTCTCCAAGCCCACTTTAATCAAAAATTTCATAAGATTGATCAATCTCCAAAGTAGTGGGACCATTATTTCCTAAAGTTGACACTCTTCCAAACCCACTTTCAATATCATTGCAAACATTGTTATCAATATCATAATCATCATGAAGCTTAAACAAATTTTCAAGATCATAAGAAGCATTATCACCCCAATCATGATCATTGCAATAAGTAGTGGACATAGCAAAACTAGCATCCCAAGCTTGGGGTTTTGCATATTACTGGCACAATTGACATTAATAGAACTTATAATAACATCCGTGCAATCATGCTTTTCTTTCAAGGAGCTATTGTGAATCACTTCATAAATTTCTTCTTTTAACACTTCATAAAAAAATTCAGATTCACGAATTTCAAGCAAAACTTCATAAAGATAATCTAGTGCACTCAACTCACTAGCAATTGGTTCGTCATAATTGGATCTTTTAAAAAGATTAGCAAGTGGATGAGGATCCATAAACTTTTTTATTTCTGATTTTCAATAAAGGCACAATTATGCCAAGCGAACAAGCAAACAACCCAAGTAAGACATAAAGGCAAACGGAAAAAAGGCAAATGTTTTTGTGTTTTTTATGAAAACGTTTTAAAAGTGGCAGAGAGGAAAATGGAAAATAATGTAAGTGCAAGAGATGAGAATTTATGATAGGTACTTGGTAGGCTTGATGTAGAACCTCCCTCGCAACGGCCCAGAAATTCCTCCTGGTACTTCTTGAGCTTGCGTTGATTTTTTCTTTGAACAGGAAAGGGTGATGCAGCAAAGTAGACATAAGTATTTCCCTCAGTTAAGAACCAAGGTATCAATCCAGTAGGAGGCACAAGCAAGTCTCCAATATATGCACCCGCACAAACTAACAAACACTTGCGCACAACGCGAAAAAGGGGTTGTCAATCCCTTCACGGTCACGAACAAGAGTGAGATCTAATAGAGATAGGTATAAAAGATAAATAATAGAGAAAAATGAAGTAAATATAAATACAGTGCATCAAGGTATTTTGGGTTTTTTAGTTTATAGATCTGAAAATATATGATGGAAAATAGACCCAGGGGGCATATGTTTCACTAGAGGCTTCTCTCTTGAAGATAGCATACCGTGGGTAAACAAATTACTATTGAGCAATTGATAGAAAAGCGCATAATTATGACGATATCTAAGGCAATGATCATGCATATAGGCATCATGTCTGTGACAACTAGACCGAAATGATTCTGCATCTACTACTATTACTCCACACGTCGACTAACTCTTGCCTGCATCTAGAGTATTAAGTTAATAAGAACAGAGCAATGCTTTAAGTAAGAGGACATGATGTAGAGGGATAAACTCAAGCAATATGATATAAACCTGTCGGTGTACAAAAAGAGGGGTACACTTTTTTACCCCTATAACTGTGCACGGGCAGTCTGAGCCACAGGCACCACCGCACAGAGCAAGGCAAGGGAGGTGAGCCAAGGTAAGGCCGAAGCTCGAAAGGAGCAGAACGACGCCAAGACCAAGACCACAAAGAGCAAAGGGGACGAAGCAGACTCCCCCGACAAGATCCTTGCCCGGAGGCGGTTTTAGCAAACCCGACAAGACCCTTTCCGTGGCAGCTCGCCCCACACCTACGGAGCGAATCACCCTTGAGTCCACTGCCCCCATGGGGCAAGGATTCGGGAGACATCCCCGTGGTGGCATGCAGATCTTTGTGAAGACATTCAAGATCAGATACACACTATAGAAGATGACGACCCTTGGCGGGATCCCAGCCAAGGAGGACCACAAGGCCCCCGACAAGAGCCTTGCCGGGGATGACAGCAGGTGCCACGGCAAGACCCTTGCCGGGGCTACGGCGAGGCCCTTGCCAAGAACACCCGTAGGGCCACCATCAGGCCCACACCAGTTGGGCAGGCACCTGCGTGGCGGCAAGCGGATCTTCGTGGAGACCCACCACTGCGCCACCTTAGCTGCCTGCCTGCCTACATGGCACCGCGGACACCGCTGGCTGTATGCGCGTGTCGACACGAAAGGGAGCGGCGACAGACGAGACAGGGCTCTCCCCGTCCCGATAAAGCAAGGACACCTAAGAAAGACGCATTAAAGGCGCCTTGTCATGTAATGCGAGGATAAACTCGCATCACTGCATTCTTTCCACCTCATGTGTGCCATGTGGCAACCCCTTTCCCTATAAAAGGAGGCCCAAAGGCGACCAGGAGGAGGATTCGGCTTTACGGAGCTCCTCACGCCCCATTGCTAGTTCAAGAACACAGATAAACAAACCACCAAAGCAGGAGTAGGGTTTTACGCATCCTCGCGTCTTAACCTGGATAAGGGAACCGTCGCTATTTGTTTGATCCGCTCTTCTCACGACCCGCCGCTTCGCGACCGTAGTAGGGATTCTTGTGATCCCATAGGTGTCGTTCCACCGACATCTTTGGCGCGCCCGGTAGAAGCGCGATTGTGAGAATCGGCTTTAGCGATTAGCCCGGCACTCCTTCATCTTCGTGACCCTTGAAGAAGAAAGGAGGCCAAAAGATCGACACTCGGCGATCGCATAAGCGAAGCTAAGTTGCACCGAACCCTTATTTGTGCTACCCTTCTTATTTGAGGTTATTCCCCCCGGAGATGTCACGCCTTTGTATGAGAAACCTGCACGCCAGGGGGCTCTCCCACCATCAGCAACGCCCTTGCCCTGTTTCGAGTCCGCTCAACAGCTCAAGCAACAAGCCGAGAATGGCAGAGTAACCTTCCGCGATCAACAACGCCCTCGATTCTCGACTCGAGTCAAGCTCGACAGTTCGGCGGCCGCGTTCGAACGGAAAGGTGGCTTGTCCGGCAGCACGCTGCATTCGGCAGGCCACGGGATCCGTCCCCAAACGCCGCTTAGGGCTTCCGCCCGGCAAGCCTACCCGATCGACGTGGGGCACACATACAAAGAGGAATTGAACGGGGAAGTAACATGCATGAAAATTAAGAGTACTTCAAAGTTATATTACATCACGTCATAGCTGTGGTTCTAACTAAAGATAAAATTTGTCTTGGTCGGGAGCCCGCAGCGGCGAAGAAGAACGGGATGCCTAATCCCGACGCTGGCCTTCCACCCTCTTGATCTCGTCGATGCAGTCGGTGATGGGCTTGATGCGCTCCTTGAGCACCGTGAGGTCGACACCGTTCGGCAAGCTCTTCATCGCGGCCGCGAAGTCAAGGTCGGGATTCTAGTGCGCCACCTTGGTGAGGACCTTGGTCACGACCCTCCGGCAAAGTCGCCGGGCCTCCTCGGCCAGCGTCGCCGTCCTGTTGGAGTGAAGATAAGCCAAGGCTCGAGGACGCCCTCGAAGAACTGGGTCAGCTTGGCGTTGACGGTCCCGCTGCGGCCGGGGCGTACCTCACGCTTGGCATCCCCATGGTGGCCAATTGCGAGGTGACCCTGCCCAACGACCTCCGGATGGCTGATCCACCTGTTCTCACCCACCACATATTCCTGGTGGGAGGCGGCCTCGTTTGCCCGCAGCTGCTTCTCCTCCTCGAGGCTCCTGGTCAAGGTCTCCTCCCGAGCCCTGCTCTCCGACAACATCTTCTCGAGACCCTCCAGCTTCAGCTTGAGGTCTCTGATGGAGTTCTGCGCGTCGGAGAGCTCCCCAGTCCTGCTGATGACTGCTCCTTGCGCCTCTACAAAGGCGCGGTTGAGCGTGCTCTTCTCGCCAGACAGCTTGAGGGACTGCTCCTTTAGCTCGTCCCACTCTGCTTCCAGCTCCTTCACCTTGTCGGCATGGGCCAGAGCTTGGGCATCGAGTGCCTCTTTGTGCCTCTGCTCCATCTCGCGAGTCCGTCGCGCGACAAGGGCCTCGAGCTCCTCATCCTTGCCGCGGAGCGTTGCGATAAGCTTCGCTTCACGCGCGGAGAGGTCCTCTTCCTGGGAATCCAAGGCGGCTTGATGCAGGTTCCGGGCGGCTTCGGCGGCGGCATCCAAGTTCGCCGCCTTTTCCTGGGTCTTCTCGATGTCGGCCATTTTCATGGTGAGCTCCACATCGCGCTTGGCCAGTTCCTCTTGAAAGGCCCTCTGATCCTCGCGAGTCTGGTGGAACCAGGTCTACGTCTTAGCGGCGCGCGCCTTGAAGTCCACCTCCGCGTTGTCCACCGTTACCATCCTAGACTTGACCTTGTCCAGGCGGGCACGGTAGAGCACTTGGAGCTTCCGGAAATTGGCCCCCATGGCGCGGAAAAGCTGCTCTTCTGGAGAACCGTCGCCGCCAACGCCTGGCTCATCAACCACCTCAAGCCCGGTGGCGGCAAGCACCTCGCCGTCAAAGGCTCCCCCCTCCATGAGGGCTCGGCAGCCTGGAAGATGGACGAAAAGATCGTCGCCCACCTTCGAGATATCTGCCGGGGCCCGAGGTTGAGGAGGAGGGAGGCTGGTCACCGCCACCTCTTCCTCGGCGGAGGCCTTGCCGGCCTCACCGGCAGGTCCATCTTTGGCGCCCTCGGCGAAGCCCCTTGATCACCTTGGCGGCCCCCGCAGCGGCGTCCTCGGCAGCACCCTTGGCGGCTTCGTCAGCGGCGGCCTCATCAGCATCTTTGGCGGCCTCCTTGGCGGCAATCCTGCTGGCCTCCGTCGCGGCCTCCTCAGCAATGTCTCCAATAACAGTGTCCACGTCCTCCATGTCTGTTGAAGGAGGGCCTGGGCAGCAATGGGAGCAATGAAGCCAAGAAAAGAATAAGGGAAAAACAGAGAAGAAGGACAGGCGACTCACCAGTGCCAGGCTGTGAAGCAGTCCCTCTCCGCTTGACATGTGGCGCCGTGACAGAGTCACCGGCGCCCAAGTTCCCCTCTTCCTCCATGGGTGTGGGCTCCGTGCCTGATGCCCTTGCCAGGGCCGCCCCCCGCAGCGGCGTAGTCGATGGGGGTGGTGTGTTAGGAGTAGCCCTCTGTTGCTCCTCCTGCTGCCGCTCCCCTCCTGCAAACCCGGCAAGGTCAGCATCATAGCATCGAGCGCCTACCACATGTCGAGTAAGAAGAGGGTGACGAACTTACGCTGGGGGCTGCGCCGGGGGCTGCTGTCCGGGCTGCTCAGCACCACCAGTGGTGTCTTTGAAGCCCCAGCCGGGGACTGACTGCTCGCCGAGGTCCTCACCCTCTTCACCCTCTGGGCTAACGTCTCTGCCTCCCTGCAAAAGCAAAAATGGATCAAGACAAGTGACCCGATTCAGGGAAATGGAAATGACAGTAAGGAACGGAGTACTTACTCGTCTTCCATCTCCTCCTCTTCCACCAGTTTCCTTTTCCTCTCCGGGCTGAGAGGCCCGAGATCAAAAGGGATCTCCACATCATCATCCGAGTCGACGCCTGCCGGAGGAGGCGAAGAAGGCGGCGGGGTTTGTGCGCGCCCGGATGAGGAAGGGGCTGTCGCCTTCTTCTTCTCAGCGGCCTTCGTCAGCCCCTTCGCTGTCGTGGCCCTCGTGTGGCGCCCGGACCCCTCCAGGGTCAATTGAGGCCGCGTAGCCCTGCCGGACCGGACCGACTCGCCGGAGCCAGACCGCCGCAGGACTCGTCCTCTTCCCCTGGCTGGCGTCGAGCCCACCGCCTCGTTCTCCTCCTCCGACGACTCCTCGGTCGCGTCCTCGACAAGCGGAGCTCCAGCGTCGATGCTGCTGACCTCCTCGGTGGCCGCAGCCCACAGGGTGAACTGCTCCTCCTCCACAGCCGTCGCGGCCTTGTCCTCCACGCCCCCGGCGCTGCCGGCCTCCATGGCAAGATGTGCCTCCCTCGCCCTGGTGGCGATGTAGTCCAGCTCTGCCTGGGTGGTGTCCATGAAAAGCCACCGCTCAACGTCAGCATTGACGTATACCTCGATCAAGTAGTCGAAGAACTGCTGCACATCTGCGTCCGTTGGCTCCTTCCAGCTCGGGACAGCGCCGTGCGCGTTGCAGTCCGGCATCATATCAATGATCTCGGACTAGCGTGAGTCATTGCACAACGGGAGCACCCCCGCTGGCAACTTGAAGAACGGCCCCTTGACGGCCTTGCCGACCTTTGCGGCAGCCTTCGCGGCCTTGCCGGTCCATTCAACCTCACCGTCGTGACCCACATCAAGCTGGAAAAGCCGCTGGCAGAAGTGGGCATGCACCATCACCGTGAAGTTGTGGTCGAGGCCAGGGCGGAACCGCGTAATGTCAGTCGGGTTCGTAAAAAGCCAGGCTGGCCTCCGCTTATTATGCAACGGGGCGATCCGGCGGCGAATGAAGTCCGCCCATATCATCTCCAGGGTGAGCCCAGCCCGGGTCAGCCGGAGGATCCTGGTGGTGGCGACAGTAAGCCTCCTGTCGGCAGCATCGACATCACTCCAATCGCTGCCGCGGACCGGCGGCGCTCGGCGGACCTTGCAGAATTCCGGCGGGTCTTCGTCTTCAATCCAGCACCACCGGCCACGCCATTCCTCCCACCTCTCCTTCATGGCACCGTCCGGGTACGCCCCCTTGGATCTTGGGATCCAGGCGACGCATCCGGAGACGGCGCCTCCGGGCTGGATTCGAGGGGAAAAATAATGGCGAAAGAGTGCCGTGTTGGGCTGCACTCCGGCAAAGCCTTCGCAAAGATGCGCGAAGAGAGCCAGGCACGCCACCGCATTCGGAGTGAAATCCAAGAGGTGAAAGCCGAAGGTGTGCATGATGTCGCAGAAGAAATCGGAAAAAGGGGGGCATAACCCGCAAGAAAGGTAATCGACAAAAAAGGGATACCGATTAGGAGCAGGATAGGCGCAAGCGGCAGGAATGACGCGCGTCGCCGGGTGCCCTGAATCCTCTCCCCCCGTCTTCACTCCCCATAAGGGCTTGAAGGAGGCCCGGAGCTCATGAACATCAACCGACGAGGGGAAGAAGAAGGCGGACTTCATCCGGTCCCCCGACAGCGCGCTCTCCGGCGGCTCCACGGTCCCGGAGCCCTTAGCCACCCCCTTGCCCTTGGCGGATTTGGGCGCCATGGTGGCCGAGAGGTCTAGAGGATTGAGGAAGAGGGGTGGCGAAACAGCGACGGCGGGCGACGGTGAAAGCTTAGGAAGGAAGGAAGAGAGGAAACGGCGGCTCTGAGATTGGAAAAGGTATGAGAGAAGAGGAGAAAGTGAGCAGCGCGCCCACGGTTATTCCTCCTTATGGGGGAAAACGCGGGCCGCCTCCTTTCACATTAACTACGACGTGACGCGTGCGCGCAGAGCTCAGCCCCACGCATGCCGCCCACGTCACGCACGCCTCCCCATGCCGAGCCACGCACGGGAGGCATGGGAAGCGCAGCGCATGAAGAGACTTACCGCGGTAAAAACCACCCCGCCTGCCCGCGCACCGTTTTTAGGCCTAGCCCAACAACGCGATTGCGCTTACATGTGGCCCAGGCCCGGGGGCTCCTGTCGGTGTACAAAAAGAGGGGTACACTTATTTACCCCTATAACTGTGCACGGGCAGTCTGAGCCGCGGGCACCACCGCACTGAGCAAGGCGAGGGAGGTGAGCCAAGGTAAGGCCGAAGCTCAAAAGGAGCAGAACGACGCCAAGACCAAGACCACAAAGAGCAAAGGGGACGAAGCGGACTCCCCCGGCAAGATCCTTGCCGGGAGGCGGTTTTAGAAAACCCGGCAAGACCCTTGCCGTGGCAGCTCGCCCCACACCTACGGAGCGAATCACCCTTGAGTCCACTTGTCACAGCCCTAGATTAGCCTTGTTGTCTTTGCTTGATATTCATGTCATCATGTCTAATTTTAAATGAAATTTGAATTGAGGAATTTTCGAAGCCTCAGAAACCTTTTAAAAATGATCAACATTAAAATCTTCTCAAACAGTCCAAGAAAATGTTCCTCTTAGTCTCTGAAAATATTGCAAAGAGGTAAAACTCAAAACAATATTTTTGGTATCTCAGAGTTAATTATTTTGGGCCTTTGAATTAAATAAATAACTATTTGGATTGGATATATATTTGTTAATTAATTAATATATGTCCAATAATTCTGATCTTTGATGAAGGGCTTTGGAATAATCCAACTAGTCCCTACCATAATTATCAGAAGCAATAAAAATGATTTAGTGTCTAAAACTAAATCAAAACAAATTACAGAAAATAGAAAACAGAAACAGAAATATGAAAAGGAGAAAGGAACTAACCTGACCCAGCTTACCTGTACCTGGCAGCCCACCCGGCCCAAACCTACCTGGCGGCCTAGCTGGCAGGCCCAGCCCAGCAGCCTTCCCTCCCTGTCGTCTTCCTCGCGCCAGTGGGCAGCGCGCGTGGCCGACGCACGCCGGCACGCGCCGGCCACCTCCTGCTTGCCGCCTCGCCCCGGCCCGGCTAGAGACGCCACGTGCCCCCTGAATCCCCTCGGCCTCCCCCTCGCTCACTCATCCCCTCCCCGTCTCTCTCTCCTGCGAACGCCCGAGCGCAGTCGTTACCACCGCCGCCGTTTAGCATGGCCACCCAGCTCCCCAGGAGCCGTTCCCGTGCCCCCGTGCTCCGCCCCAACCCCAAGCACCTCTCCGCCAACCAACGCAAGGCCGGACGACCCGAGGACGACGCCGCGACCTTTCTTCCCCGCCCATGGCCGCCGGATGCTGCTGTCCGATTCGCCGTCTCCGCCGCCTCCCCGAGCCCACTGAGCTGCTCGACGACCTACCTGTGAGCTCCTGCCCCGTTTCCCTCCCTCCCCACGGTCGTCTGCTTCCCCTAACCGCGCCAACCGCCACAACCGTGAGCTCACCGCCGTCGCGATTGTCACTGCCGCAGCTAGCAACCTCGCCTGACCCAACCGAGCACGTAGTTGTGCTTAGCGTGCTCACAGGAGGCCATAACACCGCTTGCCTCGCTCTTCTGTACACCGTAGCCTCGACCCCAAGCTCCCCCGAGCTCCGGCAGCCGCACAGCTCGACGCCGGCAGGGATTCCGGCCACCCCGCAGCCTTCCGCGGGCTCCCCTGGATGCGCGCAAGGATGGGCCTTCCTTTGGTGCCTTTAGCGCATCCAGCCGACGCCCGTAGCGCCGTCCCGAGCAACTCCGGCGAGGTCCCGCCGTCGCCGTGGTCGCCGGTGGCGAAACCCTGTTTAGCTGACGTGGCAACAATTAGTTTAGGCTCTAATTAACACCCACAACCACTGACTAGTGGGCCTAGCCCCTCTAACGATTTTGGTTAGGTTTAACTAAAATCACTAATTATAACTATGACCAGTGGACCCCACTGGCCAAGTTTGACCTGGACCGCCCCTGTTGACTTGATGACGTCACACCGACGTCATGCTGACGCAGTTAACCATTTTCTGGATTTAGAAATAATTAGGAAATTTCAGAAAATAGTCAAAACTTCTAAAATTCATAGTAATTCAACCGTAACTCGGAATGAAATAATTTATATATGAAAAATTATCAGAAAAATGCAATCTATCCATATGCACCATTTCCATGCATGTTTGAACAACTTAAAGTTCCTGTATAAGACAATTTGAATAAATGGCATTTGAAATGCCTTACATGGAGTTTGAATTTGAACCTAGTGTTCAAACCAGCTCCATATAACTTGTTGCTAGTTGCATTAGACTAAATCACAGCATATTGCCATGTCATGATCATGCATCATATTGTGCATTGCATTGATTGTGTTTATTTCTCTGTTGCCGGTATCTGTCCCCTCTCGATAGACGTGCTTCTGACGATGAGTTTGATGACACCGATGAAGAGCTATATTATCTTCGAAGTGCCGTGCAAGCAAAACCCCTTGTTCATTCCGATACAATCCCACTCTCTCGCCTCCTGCTCTCTTTTTACTGCATTAGGACAACAACGATTCATCTGCATTTGCTGCGGTAGCTTAACCCCTTTATCCTCTGCATGACCTGTCATTCCATAGTAATTAGATGAAACCCACTAGCATGAGTAGGAGTTGTTTGAGCCCTGTTGTGCCTACTCATTCATGCTTGTTTGTCATGCACACTCTTTGCTTAGAGTTGAGTCGGATCCGATTCATCGGGGATGAATCGAAGGTGTGTGAACATGTCCCTCTTGTTGAGAGCTAAGTGTGTGAACACGATTTGGTAAAGGTAGCGGTGAGAGGCCATGTAGGAGTACATGGTGGGTTGTCTCATTGCAGCCGTCCTCAGGAACTGAGTTCTGTGTTTGTGATCCATGACCAGTTACTACCACGCATTGGAATGCTTAAGTGCCCCTCTCGACTTCTTAACCATCCTTGTTCTCTGTCCAGGAGTTGCAACTAGTTTCTGGTGTTTGTAGGATATGTGTTGGAGGCCGTGCGTAGCGATGACCCTAGGGGTGGGCTATGTTGCGGTAGATACACCGTGGCTCGGTGTACCGATTCGCCCGTTTGGTGTCTCGGGAACCCTGCACACATCGTTCGGGGCCTTTAGTGGAAACCTCGGCCGGACTCCCTGCGGATGGAACCCGAATAGGCGATAAACCTGGACTAGAGACTTGAATGTTTAGGTAGGTCGTGGCCGACACCCTCGCCAGGCTTCCACTTGAAGGTTGCCGAGATACATGACGTGTACATGGCGGTAAGTGGCGAGAGCGTGTGTGAAGAAGTACACCCCTGCAGGGTTATTATGATCTATTCGAATAGCCGTGTTCGCGAAAAAGGACTTCTGGGTTGCATATATCAGTTCATAGACAAGTGAAACTGGATACTCTAAAACGCGCAAGATAAGCGTGAGTGTTATGGATGGCGTTCTCGTAGGGAGACGGGAGCGGGTCCATAGTGGTGTATTGATATGGTGAATATGTGGACTCGTGTGCGCCACCTCAAAAGAGTTACTTGCAAATGTAGTTCAGATAGCCACCGAGTCAAAGCTGGCTTGCTACAGTCAAACTCCACCACCCCCCTTTTGTTGATAATGATGCATATGTAGTTAGTTCTGATGTAAGTCTTGCTGAGTACATTTGTACTCACGTTTGCCTATTTTATGTTTTTCATTTGTAGATGTCTGTACTCAGACATGTTAAGCTTCCGCTTGTGCCTTGACTTGTATGCTCTGAGTGTTGGGTCATGAGACCCATGTTTGTAATATCTCGCTCCTCGAAGCCTAATGAATAAATATTTGAGTCGTAGAGTTATGTTGTGATGCCATGTTGTATTTACACATATTGAGCATATTGTGTGTATGTTTGAAATGCTTGGTATGTGTGGGATCCGACAATCTAGTTGTTTATCCTTGGCAGCCTCTCATATGGGGAAATGTAGTCTAGTGCTTCCTGAGCGATAGTAGTCCGCTACAGCCGGTTCACCGGAGTCACCTGCTAGCCCAGACTACTGCTTGGACACTTGACCGGCGGCATGTGTTTCACTTCGTTCCTATGTCTGTCCCTTCGGGAAATGTCACGCGGTGATATTCGAGTCCTGCCTAGCCTGCTACAGCCAGGTTACCGGAGTCCTGTTAGCCAGTGCTACAGCCCCATTCATACGTTGATGACCGACATGTTCGATGTGATTCATGTATGCCTGTCCCCATGGGTTAGCGCCGCTTTGGGTTCACGACTAGCCATGTCGGCCCGGTTCTCATTATATGAATGCTAGCGACACTATCATATACGTGAGCCAAAAGGCATAAACGGTCCCGGGCCATGGTAAGGCGACACCGTGGGAATACCGTGCGTGAGGCCGCAAAGTGATATGAGGTGTTACCGGCTAGATCGATGTGACTTGGAATCGGGTCTCGACACCACCGCCCCCATGGGGCAAGGATTCGAGACATCCCGTGGTGGCATGCAGATCTTTGTGAAGACATTCAAGATCAGATACACACTATAGAAGATGGCGACCCTTGGCGGGATCCCAGCCAAGGAGGACCACAAGGCCCCGGCAAGAGCCTTGCCGGGATGACAACAGTGCCACGGCAAGACCCTTGCTGGGGCCCCAAGAAGATCCTGCCGGGCTACGCCGAGGCCCTTGCCAAGAACACCCGTAGGGCCACCATCGTGCCCACGCCAATCAAACCTCCACCACCATTTGCATGCATTGCCGACCCAACCAGTTGGGCAGGCACCTGCGTGGCGGCAAGCGGATCTTCGTGGAGACCCACCACTGCGCCACCTCAGCTGCCTACCTGCCTACATGGCACCGCGGGCACCGCTGGCCAAGGCGCGTGTCGACATGAAAGGGAGCAGCGACAGACAAGACAGGGCTCTCCCCCGTCAGCGATAAAGCAAGGACACCTAAGCAAGATGCATTAAAGGCGCCTTGTCATGTAATGTGAGGGATAAACTCGCATCACTGTACCTTTCCACCTCCTGTGTGCCACTGTGGCAACCCCTTTCCCTATAAAAGGAGACCCAAGGCGACTAGGAGGAGGATTCGGCTTTTTGGAGCTCCTCACGCCCCATTGCTAGTTCAAGAACATAGATAAACAAACCACCAAAGCAGGAGTCGGGTTTTACGCATCCTCGCGGCCCGAACCTGGATAAGGGAACCGTGTGCTATCTGTTTGATCCGCTCTTCTCACGACCCCGCGCCCCGCGACCGTAGTAGGGATTCTTGTGATCCCATAGGTGTCGTTCCCACCGACAAAACCCCATATTTTTATCCTTGATGGTAACAATTAAATACGTGCCTCGCTACCCCTTGTGTCACTGGGTGACGACACCGCAAGATTGAACCCAAAACTAAGCACCTCTCCCATTGCAAGAAAAACCAATCTAGTTGGCCAAACCAAACCGATAGTTCAAAGAGAAATACAAAGATATCTTAATCATGCATAAAAGAGTTCAGAGAGGACTCAAATAATATTCATAGATAATTGATCATGAATCCACAATTCAACAGATCTCAACAAACGCACTGCAAAAGATTACATCGAATAGATCTCCAAGAACATCGAGAAGAACATTGTATTGAAGATCAAAGAGAGAGAAGAAGCCATCTAGCTACTAGTTATGGACCCGTAGGTCTATGGTAAACTACTCACACATCATCAGAAAGGCAGCAAGGTTGGTGTAGAGGCCCTCCGTGATAGAATTCCCCTCCGGCTGAGTGCCGGTATAGGGCCCAAGATGGGATCTCACGGGAACAAAAGCTTGTGGCGGCGAAAAAGTATGTTTGGTGTGCCCTCTGGTGTAAGGGGAATATTTGGGTACTTATAGAATGAAGATTAGGGTTGGAAGGTCTACGGGGGCCCACAAGCCCTGGGGGCGTGCCCCTACGGCTTGTGGCCACCCCGTGGGTCTTCTGGTCTCCTCTCCAAGTCTCGTGGGTTTCTTCTGGTCCAAGAAAAATCATTGTAAAGTTCTCTTCTGTTTGGACTCCGTTTGATATTCCTTTTCTGCAAAAGTTAAAAACAAGGAAAAAACAGAAACTGGCACTAGGCAGTTAATAAGTTAGTCCCAAAAATAATATAAAATAGCATATCAATGTATATAAAACATCCAAAATAGATAATATAATAGCATGGAACAACAACAAAAATATAGATACGTTGGAGACATATCACCCCCAGCACAGAACTGAAGACTTTCAAATTGTGCCTTATGGAGTTGAATATGTCATTCCTCTGCTGATGAAGAAGGAGATACCCACTCTGCTACTACCAAAGAGCAGGTGGATGAAGAGATTGAGGTTGAAGAAAATGCTTCACCTCACCTAGTATCATCGCCTCCGCCAATACACACTGCAGATAGGGCTGAAGATGAAGAAAATGAAGAGGACGTGGACATTGATAGAACCACTACACCAGTTATCCATGATGAATTCTAGGATGCAGCTCACCCAAATTCACCCGTCAGCACGCGTCTCACTCAAGTGCCTCAGTCGCCTACCAGGACTAAGGAAATTGAGACAATTCCTTATTTAACATCATGTTTAAATTTATGCCCTATTTGACATCGACAAATGATTTCTTCTATATCTAACAACGGTCTAAATTTTATGCCTTTTATGACACTTATGTCCATTTTAAGCCTAAGTGACACATTAAAAGACCATTTTGCACCTCATGTGGTTTGTTTGCCCGCGGGCGTGCATGTCGTTGCTGTTGTGTGTGTGTGCGCGCGCGCGCACGTGTGTGCTACTGATGTTGTGTGTGTGCTTGCGCACACATGAGTGTTATTGATGATGCGTGTGTATGTGTGTGTTGTTGAGTGTTTGTGTGTGCGTGCGTGTGGCCTCCTGCATGTGTTGCTCGGTGTGCGCTGATGTGTGTGTGCTACTTGTGAGCTACATTTGGATTTCCTTGAATAGGAGAGGATGATGTAGTACAGTAGAGATAAGTATTTCCCTCTGTTAAGAATCAAGGTTATCAATCCAGTAAGAGAACCACGCAACACCTCGTTAGCAGCACCTACACACAAAATAATAAATACTTGCACCCAACGCGAACAAGGGTTGTCAACCCTTGGCGATTAATTGCAAGGGTCAAATCTTGTAGTGATAGATAGATAGAACAAAAACATAAAACAAAATAAAGTAAATAAAATTGCAGCAAGGTATTTTTGGATTTTTAATATATGATAATAGTTTTCACTAGAGGCTTCTCTCTTGAAAATAGCATACGGTGGGTAAAAAATACTGTTGGGCAATTGATAGAAAAGAAAATAATCATGACGATATCCAAGGCAATGATCATGTATATCGGCATCATGTCTGAGACAAGTACACCGACTCCAGCATGCATCTACTACTATTACTCCACACATCGACCGCTATCTAGGCAGCATGCATCTAGATTATTAAGTTCATAAAGAACGGAATAACGCCTTAAGCAAGATGACATGATGTATACAAAGTATACTCACGCATGAATAAACCTCACCATTTTATCCTTAATGGCAACAATACAAATACGTGTCTTGTCCCTTTCTATCACTGGGATATAGATCACCGCAAGATTCAACCCATCACAAAGCACCTCTCACATTGCAACAAAAATCAATCTAGTTGGCCAAGCCAAATCAGTAGGTCGAAGAGAAATACAAAGCTATAATACTCATTCATAAAAGAATTCAGAGAAGACTTGAATAATATTCATGGAAAATCTGATCATAAACTCACACCTCAAAAAGTGATTACATCGAATAGTGAAGGAAATATGCCCTAGAGGCAATAATAAAGTTGTTATTTATATTTCCTTATATCATGATGAATGTTTATTATTCATGCTAGAATTGTATTAACCGGAAACTTAGTACGTGTGTGAATACATAGACAAACAGAGTGTCCCTAGTATGCCTCTACAAGACTAGCTCGTTAATCAAAGATGGTTAAGTTTCCTAGCCATAGACATGTGTTGTCATTTGATGAACGGGATCACATCATTACAGAATGATGTGATGGACAAGACCCATCCGTTAGCTTAGCACTATGATCGTTTAGTTTATTGCTATTGCTTTCTTCATGACTTATACATGTTCCTATGACTATGAGATTATGCAAATCCCGAATACCGGAGGAACACTTAGTGTGCTATCAAATGTCACAATGTAACTAGTTATTATAAAGATGATCCACAAGTGTCTCCGATGGTGTTTGTTGAGTTGGCATAGATCGAGATTAGGATTTGTCACTCCAATTGTCGGAGAGGTATCTCTGGGCCCTCTCGGTAATGCACATCACTATAAGCCTTGCAAGCAATGTGACTAATGAGTTAGTTGCGGGATGATGCATTACGAAACGAGTAAAGAGACTTGCCGGTAACGAGATTGAACAAGGTATGGTGATACCGACAATCGAATCTCGGGCACGTAACATACCGATGACAAAGGGAACAACGTATGTTGTTGTGCGGTCTGAACGATAAAGAACTTCGTAGAATATGTAGGAGTGAATATGAGCATCCAGGTTCCGCTATTGGTTATTGACCGGAGAGGTGTCTCGGTCATGTCTACATAGTTCCTGAACTCGTAGGGTCCGCATGACGATTGGTATTATGAGTTTATGTGATTTGATGTACCGAAGGTTGTTTGGAACCCGGATGAGATCACGGACATGACGAGGAGTCTCGAAATGGTCGAGACATAAAGATTTATATATTGTACCATGTTGTTCGGACACCAGAAGTGTTCTGGAGAGTTTCGGATAAAACTGGAGTGCCGGAGGGTTACCGGAACCCCCCCCCCCCCAGGGAAGTTATGGGCCTTAGTGGGCCTTAGGGCAGAGACAGGGCAGCATCCAGGAGGTGGCGCATGCCCCCCCCCCCCCCAAGGGGAGTCCGAAGAGGACTAGGGGAGGGGCGCGGCCCCTCTTTCCCTCTCCCTCTCCTTCTCCTTCCTTCTTCTCTCCTAGTTGGACTAGGAAAGGGGGAAACCGACTCCTACTAGGAGTAGGATTCCTCCCCCCTTGGCGCGCCCCTTGTGGCCATCCGGCCTCCTCCTCCCCTCCTTTATATACAGGGGAGGGGGCACCCCATAGACACACAAGTTGATCTTTAGCCGTGTGCGGTACCCCCTCCACAGTTTTCCACCTCGGTCATATTGTCGTAGTGCTTAGGCAAAGCCCTGCGTCGGTAACTTCATCATCACCGTCACCACGCCGCCGTGATAACGGAACACTCCCTCGGCCTCAGCTGGATCTAGAGTTCGAGGGACGTCACTGAGCTGAACGTGTGCAGATCACGGAGGTGCCTTGCGTTCGGTACTTGATCGGTTGGATCGCAAAGATGTTCGACTACATCAACCGTGTTACTAAACGCTTCTGCCTTCGGTCTACGAGGGTACGTGGACACACTCTCCCTGCGCGATAATAGTCATACTACTTACCAGCATGTCATACTTTGATTTGGCGGTATTGTTGGATGAAGCGGCCCAGACCGACATTACATGACCGCGTTCATGAGACTGGTTCTACCGTCGTGCTTCGCACACAGGTGGCTAGTGGGTGTTTGTTTCTCCAACTTTAGTTGAATCGAGTGTGACTATGCCCAGTCCTTGTTGAAGGTTAAAACAACACACTTGACAAAAAATCATTGTGGTTTTGATGCGTAGGTAAGAACGGTTCTTGCTAAAAGCCCGTATCAACCACGTAAAACTTGCAACAACAAAGTAGAGGGCATCTAACTTGTTTCTGCAGGGCTTGCTATGATGTGATATGGTCAAAACGTGATGATATATAATTTGTTGTATGAGATGATCATGTTTTTTAACAGTTATCGGCAACTGGCAGGAGCCATATGGTTGTCGCTTTATTGTATGAAATGCAATTGCCATGTAATTGCTTTACTTTATCATTAAACGATAGCGATAGTCGTAGAAGCAATAGTTGGCGAGACGACAACGATGCTTTGATGGAGAACAATGTGGCAAGCCAGTGACGATGGTGATCATGACGGTGCTTTGGAGATGGAGATCAAAGGCACAAGATGATGATGGCCATATCATATCACTTATATTGATTGCACGTGATGTTTATCCTTTATGCATCTTATTTTGCTTAGTACGGCGGTAGCATTATAAGATGATCTCTCACTAAAATTTCAAGGTATAAGTGTTCTCGCTGAGTATGCACCATTGCGACAGTTCTTCGTGTTGAGACACCACGTGATGATCGGGTGAGATAAGCTCTACGTTCACATACAACGGGTGCAAGCTAGTTTTGTACATGCAGAATACTCGGGTTAAACTTGATGGCCTCGGAACACTAAGACCGAAAGGTCGAACATGAATCATATAGTAGATATGATCAACATAGTGGTGTTCACCATTGAAAGCTACTCCATCTCACGTGATGATCGGACATGGTTTAGTTGATATGGATCACGTGATCATTTAGATGCCTAGAGGGATGTCTATCTAAGTGGGAGTTCTAAGTAATATGATTAATTGAACTTAAATTTATCGTGAACTTAGTCATGATAGTATTTGTATATCTATGTTGTAGATCAATTGCTCACATATGGCTTCCCCGTTTTACTTATGGTATGTTCCTAGAGAAACTAAGTTGAAAGTTGATAGTAGCGATGATGCGGACTAGGTCCATGACCTAAGGATTATCCTCATTGCTGCACAGAAGAATTATGTCTTTGATGCATCGCTAGGTGATAGATTGCAGGAGCAAATGCGGACGTTATGAACGTTTGACAAGCTCGGTATGATGACTACTTGATAGTTTAGTGCACCATGCTTTACGGCTTAGAACCGGGACTTCAAAAATGTTTTGAAACGCCATGGAGCATATGAGATGTTCCAAGAGTTGAAATTGTTATTTCAGACTCATGCCCAAGTCGAGAGGTATGAGACCTCTGACAAGTATTTTTGCCTACAAGATGGAGGAGAATAGCTCAACCAGTGAGCATGTGCTCAGAAGTCTGAGTACTACAATCGCTTCAATCAAGTGGGTGTTAATCCTCCAGATAAGATAGTGATTGGCAGAGTTCTCTAGTCACTATCACCAAGTTACTGGAACTTTGTGATGAACTATAATATGCAAGGGATGACGAAAACAATTCCACGAGCTCTTCGCGATGCTGAAATCAGTGAAGGTAGAAATCAAGAAAAGCGTCAAGTGTTGATGGTTGAAAAGACCACAAGTTTCAAGTAAAAGGGCAAGGGAAAGAAAGGGAACTTCAAGAAGAATGACAAGCAAGTTTCCACTCCCATGAAGAAGCCCAAAGCTAGACCCAAGCCTGAAACTGAGTGCTTCTACTGCAAAGGAAATGGTCACTGGAAGCGAAAATGCCCTAAATACTTGGCGGATAAGACGGATGGCAAAGTGAACGAAGGTATATATGTATACATGTTATTGATGTGTACTTACTAGTGTTCATAGTAGCCCCTGGGTATTTGATACTGGTTCAGTCCCTATGATTAGTAACTCGAAACAGGAGTTACAAAATGAACAAAGACTAGTTGAGGGCGAGTTGACGATGTGTGTTGGAAATGATTCCAAAGGTTGATAAGATCACCATCGCACACTCCCTTTACCTTCGGGATTAGTGTTGAACCTAAAATAAATGTTATTTGGTGTTTGCGTTGAGCATGATATGATTGGATCATGTTTATTGCAATACGATGACTAAGACTCCTCAGGGAGTCCCGGACTAGGGGGTGTCCGGATAGCCGGACTATCGTCACGGCCGGACTCCAAGACTATGAAGATACAAGATTGAAGACTTCGTCCCGTGTCCGGATGGGACTTTCCTTGGCATGGAAGGCAAGCTTGGCGATACGGATATGTAGATCTCCTACCATTGTAACCGACTCTGTGTAACCCTAACCTATCCGGTGTCTATATAAACTAGAGGGTTTTAGTCCGTAGGACGAACAACAATCATACCATAGGCTAGCTTCTAGGGTTTAGCCTCCTTGATCTCGTGGTAGATCTACTCTTGTACTACCCATATCATCAATATTAATCAAGCAGGAGTAGGGTATTACCTCCATCGAGAGGGCCCAACCTGGGTAAAACATCGTGTCCCTTGTCTCCTGTTACCATCCGCCTAGACGCACAGTTCGGGACCCCCTACCGAGATCCGCCGGTTTGACACCGACATTGGTGCTTTCATTGAGAGTTCCTCCGTATGCGTCACCAATAGGCCCGATGGCTCCTTCGATCATCAACAACGACGCGGTCCAGGGTGAGGCTTTTCTCCCCGGACAGATCTTCGTGTTCGGCGGCTTCGCACGGCGGGCCAATTCGCTTGGCCATCTGGAGCATATCGAAAGCTACGCCCCTGGCCATCAGGTCAGATTTGGAAGTTTAAACTATACGGCCGATATCCGCGGAGACTTGATCTTCGACGGATTCGATCCGCAGCCAAGCGCGCGCCGCTGTCTCGTCGCGCATGATCTAGCTCTGCAGCTCAACAGTGCCACGAGGTCGCACCAATATCCGCTCCGACCCTTAATCCGGAGCTGGATTCCACGATCGAGGACGAGTGGTTGGACACCGCCTCGGGGGCTACAATCTCTACAGCGATCGAGCCGAACTCCATCCCTGTCCCTTGCAAAGACCTCGACTCCAGGGTGTCGGACTCCTCTCCGGACTCACAGCCCTCCAGCGCCCCCTGTCAATCGAATCTGATTGGGCGCGGTCATGGAGTTCACTGCCACGGACATCTTTCAGCACTCGCCCTTCGGCGACATCCTGAATTCACTAAAGTCTCTCTCTTTATCCGGAGAGCCCTGGCCGGACTACGGACAGGAAGGTTGGGATGCGGACGACGAAGAAATTCAACACCCACCCACCACCCACTTTGTAGCCACTGTCAATGATTTAACCGACATGCTAGACTATGACTCCGAAGACATCGACGGTATGGACGACGATGCCGGAGACGATCAAGACCCAGCGCCTACAGGGCACTGGAAGGCCACCTCGTCATATGACATATATATGGTGGACATCCCAAAAGATGGGAACGGCGATGGAACAACGGAGGATGACCCTCTAAGAAACAGCCAAGCGCCCGGCGTCGTGGCGCCGCTCTAAATCCCGCCACAATAAAAACGGTGATTCCGGCACGGGAGATAATAACACCCCGGACAGTGCCGAAGAGAACCCCCTCCAGCAGGACTCAGCGCAGGAGGAGGGAGAAGCAAGTCTGCACGACAGTGCGGCAGAAAGAGAGGTTGAGGACAATAATTATGCGCCTCCCTCCGAAGATGAGGCAAGCCTCGACGACGACGAGTTTGTCGTGCCTGAGGATCCCGCCGAACAGGAGCGTTTCAAACGCAGGCTTATAGCCACGGCAAGCAGCCTCAAGAAAAAGCAGCAACAGCTTAGAGCTGACCAAGACCTGCTAGCTGACAGGTGGACTGAAGTCCTTGCGGCCGAAGAGTATGAACTCGAACGCCCCTCCAAAAGCTACCCCAAACGCAGGCCGTTGCCTCGACTAGAGGAGGAAGCACCCAATTCACCAGCGCATGACATGGCAGACCGGCCACCCCGTGGCCGCGATAGAGAGGCCTCTAGACCCTCCGCTCAAGCCACACCCGACGCCGCCCAAAAAGTACCAAGGCACGGGAAAACGCGCCGGACTTGCGAGATATATTGGAGGATAAGGCAAAACATACAAGATCGATCTACGGATCGCGTGGGCGCCCAGCAATGCGGGATGATTACCGTCACGCCGGATACAGCAAAACCGGCCGGGCCGAACACAGTAGACAAAGCTCATATGAGCTACATCGTGATATAGCCCAATACAAAGGCGCCGCACACCCACTATGCTTCACAGATGAAGTAACGGATCATCAAATCCCCGAGGGCTTCAAGCCCGTAAACATCGAATCATACGATGGTACCACAGATCCATGATGCGGATCGAGATTATCTCCTCCATATCCACATGGCCCGCGGTGATGATCTACATGCCATCAAATACCTCCCACTCAAGCTTAAAGGACCAGCTCGACACGGCTCAATAGCTTACCGGCCGAGAATCAATTGGTTGTTGGGAGGACTTGGAAGCCGCATTCCTTGATAACTTCCAGGCACATATGTGCGACCACCGAACGCCGATGACCTTAGCCACATAATTCAGCAGCCGGAAGAATCGGCCGACAATTACGGACTCGGTTCCTAACAAAGAAAAATCAGATCGTTGACTGTCCGGATGCAGAGGCCCTCCACAGCCTTCAAGCATAACATCCATGACGAGTGGCTTGCCCGCACCTAGGACAGGAAAAGCGAAATCTATGGCAGCCCTCACAACCCTCATGACTCGCTTTTGTGCGGGAGAGGACAGCTGGCTAGCTCGAAGCAACAACTTGGCCAAACATCCTGATAGTCCGGATACCAAGGACAGCAATGGCAGGTCGTGTCGCAACAAGAACAAGCGCCGCATTAACGGTGATAATACTGAAGATACGGCCGTCAATGCCAGATTTAGAGGCTCTAAACCCGGTCAGCGGAAGAAGCCATTCAAAATAAATACCCAGGGCCCGTCCAACCTGGACCGCATACTTGATCGCTTGTGCCAAATACATGGCACCCCCGAAAAACCAGCCAATCACACCAACAGGGATTGTTGGGTGTTCAAGCAAGCAGGCAAGTTAAGTGCCGAACTCAATGACAAGGGGCTGCATAGCGATGACGAGGAAGAGCCCCGGCCGCCAAACAATAGAGGACAGAATGGTTTTCCCACACAAGTGCAGACGGTGAACATGATATACGCAACCCACATACCCAAAAGGGAGCGGAAGCGTGCACTATGGGACGTATATGCGATGGAGCCAGTCGCCCCAAAGTTCAACCCATGGTCTTCCTGCCCGATCACCTTCGATCGAAGGGACCACCCCACTAGCATCTGTCACGGCGGCTTCGCCGCATTGGTTCTTGACCCAATTATTGACGGATTTCACCTCACCAGAGTCCTGATGGACGGCGGTAGCAGCCTGAACCTGCTTTATCAGGATACAATATGCAAAATGGGCACAGACCCCTCAAGGATTAAACCTACAAAGACGACCTTTAAAGGCGTCATACGGGGTGTAGAGGCCAATTGTATAGGCTCAGTCACACTCGAAGTGGTCTTCGGATCTCCGGATAAATTCGAGCGAAGAGTTAATCTTCGACATCGTCCCATTCATAGCGGCTATCATGCACCTTTGCCGGACGAACCGCATTCGCAAAAGTTCAATGCGGTGCCGCACTCACGCATACCTCAAGCTCAAGATGCGAGGCCCTCGAGGAGTAATCACGGTCAATGGAAACACCGAACGCCTCTCTCTCGAGCGGAGGAGCATCTGGCGACCCTCGCAGCGGAGGTGCAAAGCAGCCTCTCACGGCAATTCTCGAGTCCGCCACTAAGCGTCCGGACACCACCAAGCGCCCGAGTAACCTGCAACAAGACCACAGCACGATTCAGGGCGAGTAGCAATCCGCCCCAACCCCAGCCCTCGCGAAATTGCGATGCTAGTACCACGCGTACATAATTACGCTCTGGAGATACCATGGGCACATGGGGAGGGGCAAGACAACGGCACGCCAAGAATGCGGCTAGACCGCACCAGGGGCTCCCGTTTGTGTCACTTCCTTTTTCTTTTTTCTTTTTCTTCCTTTTTTCTATTTACTTCAGGACCCCGTCTTTGAGAAGTCCTGTCCGGCACTCGAATCGCCGAACTCACGATGCAACAGCAAGGGAAGTGGAAAGCCACGTCAAGTGTTCAGGTGGTCTCTATTACGAGCATTATACCTGTTTTACATATCATCCAGCAGCAAACCCTGGAGGGGGACATGTTAGATAGTCCCATCCCTTGCTTACCGCACTATTTGTATCGTTCTGCTTCCATTGCAGTACCTTTTTGAATAAACAATACACAGCTTTTGCTTATTATTGCTCTATTTCCTTTATATATACATGTGTTCATTTCATGACATGTTGCAACCGTACACTTTGGTACGGCCAATACATTAGGGGCTTAAGTATCCCAAAATTATGGTGTGATAAGTCTGAACACTTTCGCAAGTGCGGCACCCCGAACTTATAGCATTATATGAATTGGCTCCGAATCATGTCTTGGGTCAATAGTTGGGTTTGCCCATCTCCCGTGTTTTGGTACCTTACGTTCTGCTATATCGGCTAAGGTAGCACCGGGAGAACCATCGCGATTGTGCCCCGATTATGCTTTGGGTCGAGCACCTCACTGGAGAAAGCTAAAACTGATCGTCATGATAGGGCGAGCGATCAGCTGTTCGAGAGGTTTTTTCGGTCCCTAAAGACTTATGCCGCTTAGAGCGAGGAACCGGAATTGTCCGGCCAAAGGCGTGGATAGCGCCGAACTTCGGTCTTCGAATACTAGGGGCTTCACGAAATTTAAAATTATAGAATTCTATGGCTAAGTGAGAGTGTTCAAGCATTATAAGTCCGGTTGCCTTGTTCGTTGTGTTGAGCGCCTCCCTAGATGGACCCAAGAATGGGAACAAGAGTGCTCAAGTTTATCCCGAACACCCCAAAGACTGCGTGGCATGGGGGCTGAAGCCAACGACTTGCCATCTCTCAAATTTGATAAACGGCCGCTGAAGGTAATATTTTAAATTAATAAGCGTTTCTTAAGCGCATATGAACAAGTTTTCAGCGTCTGAGGATAACAAATGCAAGTTTATTCAAAAATTACATCTCTGGAGCACTCATCCGCTATTCGGCGGGCACCCTTCAGGAGGCCCTCATAGTACATTTCGGGCGTGCGATGCTCATGGCCCTTCGTTGGCCCGTCCGTCACAAGCCTCTCCGCATCCAGCTTGCCTCAGTGCACTTTAGCACGGGCAAGGGCCCGACGGACACCTTCAATACAGACGGAGCGCTTGATGACTTCAAGCCGCGGACGGGCATCCACCACCGCTGCACCAAGCGAAGTAGCTCACAGGCATGGCCTCCAATGGCCATGACCCGGCGCTATAAGGCCCCTCATGGCCTGTCTGGCGACCTTATGGAGCTCGACCAGCTGTTTCAGCTGGCAGCTCGAGAAGCACCGGATGGTCGGCCTCAAGATCTTGAGACGAACGCCTTCTCCGTGGAGCTCCCCTCCTGGCGCGGTAGAATCTGGCAAGACATCGGGGCCTCTGAGGCAAATCTGCGAATGCTCCTGGAGAGCTCCGAATCCGGGTAAGTAACAGGTAATTGACTTTTACATTCTTGCTTTGTATAAAGAATGCCTTACCCGCCGCTATCTTCTTTAGTGCTTCAATTTCTTGGAGGGCTTTTTGGGCCTCGGCCTTAGTTGCTTTGGCACTCTCAAGACCCGAGGCGAGCTCGGACTCTCGAGTCTTCGACTCACGCTCCAAACTCTCGTGTTTTTCCACGAGAGCTTGGAGCTCTTGCAGTACCTTGGCCAGCTGCGCCTCCCCTTCTCTCGCTCGGTGCATTCTGCAGCCGCTTTGTTTTCGGCCACGGACACCGCTTCCTTCAGGGCCGCCACCTCGTTCGTGGCCCCTGCAGTACCCATGTTATTCCTGTTATTTTTTGCAACCAAAACTTTTTCTATAAGGCATTTCTTTAATAAGGTATTACTTACCTTCCTTGTCCTCAAGCTCCTTCTTGGCTTGTCCGAGCTCGTTCTCGGACCGCTCGAGGTTCTGCTTCAATACATTGACCTCCATAGTCAGTGCGGCAGAGGTCAGCAGCGCAGCCTGCATTCCCATATTGACATACTTATGTTAGACTCCTGCGTATATCTTTTTAGATCCTTAGTCCGGCTTTTCTTTCTGAACACCGAACTAAGCATCAGGGGCTACTGTCTATGCGGTTATATTTTTACATATTCTAAAACTTACCTCAAAGCCTGTTAGAAGGCTGGTACAGGCTTCGGTCAGTCCGCTCTTGGCGGACTGAACTGTCCGGATCACCGCACTCATGACAGTGCGGTGTTCCTCCTTGATGGAAGCGCTGTTAAGCGCCTCCTGTAAGCTATCCGGTGCCTCCGGTTGGACGGAGGACACCGGCGTCTTACCCTTCTTGTGAAGGATCCGCTGTCCGGACTTCGGAACCGCTGATGGTTCCGGCATGGAGTCCAGACGAGGGTCGGGCTTAGAGCCCCTGGGGATCTTGCCCCCCACGCGCCTGGAGTCCGGGAGGTCGCCTTGTGGCACCTCCTGTGCTACCTCCTCTTGACCAAGCCCCTCTTGGGGCCCCGCCGCGGTGTCGCCCGCAGCAAGAGGCGAGGAGGCGGTCGGAAGCGAAGTACTCTCCATTTCCGACGAGCCCAGGGACCCGCTCGATGAATCGGCGAACTCGCCCTTGGGCGGGCTGCACGGTTGATCAACATTAGAGAACACTCTGCAATAATAAAAAACCATGGGTATCCGGACACTTACGATCTCGCCAGGCTTGGCCCTTGTAGGCCAGTCCTCCTCGTAAATAAATCGGCGTTGGTGGAGAAGTCCGGAGGAAGGGTTCTTCCTTTCTTGGACCCTCCGGCCTCCCCGGTGGGCGGCCTTCCTTTTCTTCTCCTCCCCCGCTGGGGGAGGAGCTTCTTCTTCTTCCTCCTCATCTTCAGGAGAAGATTCCGCTTTGGAATCTGACAGCACCTGGCGTCGGGAGCTCCTTCGAGTTCCCATGACCTCCTTCTTGTCCTTCTTCTCCGGCACCACGTACGGCGCCAGAGCCAGCAGCCCCGTCAATCGGGCGTCCGCTGGGTCTTCTGGCAAAGGGGCCGGACAGTTAATCTGTCCGGACGTCTTCATCCAGTCATGTCAAAGATAAGGGAGTTTTAGATCTCACGTAGAGTCAATCTATGAAAAAAGAGTCCCGTAAAGGGTAAAAGAACTTACCTCGCCGGCTGGACGCTGCGAGCTGTATCCGCGATCTTTGGTAGCAGATGTTGGGGCTTCGGCGCCCTTGAACAGCACCTTCCGGGCATCTTAAATGCGTAGTGTCGAAGAGCCGGTTCAAGGTTTGGTGATGTGCCAGATCGAACTCCCACAAGTTAAAGGTCCTCTGTTGGCATGGGAGAATCCGGCGGATGAGCATCACCTGGATTACGTCGACGAGCCTAAGATTCTTGGCCACCAGGTTTCGGACGCATGTTTGAAGTCCGGATGTCTTGTCCGAATTCCCCCACGTCAGGCCCGTCTCTTTCCATGACGAGAGCCGTGTGGGGAAGCCAGATCTGAATTCGGGGGCCGCCGCCCATTTGGTGTTGCGGGGCTCAGTGATGTAGAACCACCCCGATTGCCACCCCTTTATTGTCTCCACGAAGGCGCCTTCGAGCCATGGGACTTTGGCCATCTTGCCAACCATGGCGCCTCCGCACTCAACAGCTGACGCCCACTATCTTCGGCCGGACGTTGAAGATCTTCAGCCATAAGCCGAAGTGGGGCTGGATGCAGAGGAAAGCCTCGCACACGACGATAGACGCCGAGATGTTGAGGATGAAATTCGGGGCCAGGTCATGGAAATCCAGGCCATAGTAGAACATGAGCCCCCGGACAAATGGGTGAAGAGGAAACCCTAGTCCGCGGAGGAAGTGGGGGAGAAACACCACCCTCTCACGGGGCCCAGGGGTCGGAATGATCTGCCCCTCGTCGGGAAGCTTTGTCGCGATGTTTACGGACAAGTATCCAGCCTCCCGCAGTCTTGAGATGTGCCCCTCCGTGACGGAGGAGGCCTTCCACCTGCCTCCCGCTCCAGACATGATTGGAGAAAGGTTGAGGTGTGATGTGCGGACTTGGGCGCTGGAGCTCGAGTCTTGTGAAATGGATAAGCAAAGGAGGAAGAAGGCGTAGGTGAAAAGGTGGATCCTTATCCCCTTATATAGACGGACGAAGCTATGTGTCCCCCACCAGCCTGGTAAAACTCGCTTATTTCCCAAGCGCCATAATCAATGGCGCGGATGGGTTACCCACGTCCATATTGATGAGAATCCCGGAATAAGGGGGCATGATCTATGCTTTGATAAGACATGCCAAGGAAACCGCCTCGCTAAACACGCTGAGGTGGGAACAGTAAAAAACGATTCATATAAAGGCCTGACCGTTGTGTGATGTCACGCGCGGAATACGTCAGCAGATCTGTGCAAAAATTATTCTCTCTACGGTGTTATGTGGAACTTGTTTTGCAGAGCCGGGCACTATCCTTGTGTTCAAAACCTTCTATGAAGTATTCGGAGGAGGAACCCGCCTCGCAATGACGAAGACAATCAATGCGCCGGACTCATCGTCATTGAAGCCTGGTTGGGGGGCTACTGACGGAGTCCCAGACTAGGGGGTGTCCGGATAGCCGGACTATCGTCACGGCCGGACTCCAAGACTATGAAGATACAAGATTGAAGACTTCGTCCCGTGTCCGGATGGGACTTTCCTTGGCGTGGAAGGCAAGCTTGGCGATACGGATATGTAGATCTCCTACCATTGTAACCGACTCTACGTAACCCTAACCTATCCGATGTCTATATAAACCGGAGGGTTTTATCCCGTGGGACGAACAACAATCATACCATAGGCTAGCTTCTAGGGTTTAGCCTCCTTGATCTCATGGTATATCTACTCTTGTACTACCCATATCATCAATATTAATCAAGCAGGAGTAGGGTATTAACTCCATCGAGAGGGCCCGAACCTGGGTAAAAACATCGTGTCCCTTGTCTCCTGTTACCATCCGCCTAGACGCACAGTTCGGGACCCCCTACCCGAGATCCGCCGGTTTTGACACCGACAACTCCGTTCTCTGGAACAATGGAGCGAGCCACTGGCTTATTAGAAATAATACATACTGATGTATGCGGTCCGATGAGTGTTGAGGCTCGCGGCAGGTATCGTTATTTTCTGACCTTCACAGATGATTTGAGCAGATATGGCTATATCTACTTAATGAAACACAAGTCTTAAACATTTGAAAAGTTCAAAGAATTTCATAGTGAAGTTGAGAATTGATAACCCACAAGTATAGGGGATCGCAACCGTTTTTGAGGGTAGAGTATTCAACCCAAATTTATTGATTCAACACAAGGGGAGCCAAAGAATATTCTCAAGTATTAGCAGTTGAGTTGTCAATTCAACCACACCTGTAAGACTTAATATCTGCAGCAAAATATTTAGTAGAAAAGTAGTATGGAAGTAATGGTAACGGTGGCAAAAGTAACAAAAGTAGTTTTTGTAGTAATTGTAACAGTGGCAACGGAAAATGTCGGGGGTTGGGTGCGACATATGCCAAAGGATGGCTTATCATGGTGGGAGCGAGTAGAACGTCGCCGGTGCCTGGAAACGGGATGAGGCGAAGGCATGCATGCCGGCGAATCTTACCCAGCTTCAGGGCTCTCCGTGGAGATAACACCCCTACTGCTGCTCTGCGGGGTCTCCGCATGATCACTATGGCAAAGTGAGTACAAGGTTGCTCCTTGAGCTGTTCGGGGTGAGGAAGGAGAAGGGAACGGCTAGCTCTTCTCTTCCCTCTATGTGTGTCTAAAACTATTAGGGTCCAACCTCTTGCATGGGTGCCCCGGGGGGTTTATATAGGCCTACCCCCCCGGGGGAACAATGGTAATCCGGCTGGGCACGGGTCCCAGTCGTCTGTCTCTCTGGTCGCCATCTTCTCCGCCGACTTCTGGGGCCCGCAGACTAGTGGGCCCTTGAAAACCCATCATGGGGCCAGACAGGCCTTGTCACTTGTGGTAGTCTTGCCGGCTGCGGATTCTTGTAGCGCCTCTAATGACGCAAGCTTGGTCATGGGGTCATGGCGGCAAGCGCGCCCGCTGGCGGGCGATCCTTGTTCCCATTCCTGTCTAAATGCAGTTAATGGCGTGAGTGCCCGTGGGAGGGGCCGGCCGACTCCTGGGGGCCGACTCCCAACGGGTCCGTCTTCCGGCGCTCTTGCCGTCTTCTGCACCTCCGCCGGCAGGCGGGTCCCGCCGTCTCTGGTCGTATAGACAGGCCGTCGTGGGTACTGAGGATCGCCCATGGGGCTGATGTCGCCGAGGCAGCGTGGCGATGCGTGCCGTCACGGAGATCTCCGTCGATGCAGGCGCACTATGGCCATGCCTGCCCTTCATGAACGGGCAGGAATGGGCGTGGCGCCACATCCCATCCCGCCTTAGTTGCGTGGCAGGAGGTGGTCGGACTCGCGGGCCGACTCCCATTAGCGAGCTTCTCCGGAAGCCGCCAGCTTAGAAATCGGCTCATCTCGAGGCCGTCTCTGGACTTCGGCTAGGAGGCGATCAGGCGGCTGTCGCCGACTCTTAGAAGGCGGCTCTTCGTCTTGGGGTCTTGAGGCGCGATCTGCCCGATGTTTTGAAAAGTCCGAGGGCTCGGGTTTGCCTACCCGTGGCCCATTACTCTGACAGTAGTCCCCGAAGCTGGTGAGGCGCCGAGGGCAACACGTCGAGGAGCCTCAACAGTTTCATCCCTCTGATGGAAGAATCTGAGCTTGGCTCGCCGTCTTTCTCTTAGGCCGACTAGTTGGAGTCGGACTCGCAGGAGGCCATGTTGCTCCTCAAAGGGTTTGAAGGTCGTGGCGGGATCCAGGCAGCGTGCCTGATAAGCTTCCAGGCAGCTGCCCATTGCGGGCCCGTCACACGACGCCACGCGGCAGGGTCTGTCTGCCCACCCACGCGCGTGACGAGACAGCCTGTCAGGCGGGGCCCGCCACTACCACGCCTCGGCACGCGAACGGATCCGTCACGGCCGTGCGGGCGGTTGGGGTTCCCACGTCGTTACTGCCGCAGTAACTTCGTGGGTCAAATCGTGGGGGGCGTGTGGTTTTGGGCGCAGTTAATCCCACGCCCGCCCCGTCGGCTTCTCCGCCTATAAGCCTATAAGTAGGCGGGAGGAGGGGGGTGGCGGAGCACGCGCACCCATATCCCTACCTCCCCCGCTTCCTCTCGCTCCTTCTCCTCCTCGCCTCGTCTTCCTCTTGCCGCTGCCGCACCGAACCACGCCACGCTGCGGAGATGAGCTCTTCCTTCGCCGCTGCGCCTCCCGTCGCGCGCTCCGGCGTGTGGGACGGCTCCGAGGTGGACGACGACCAAATTGAGTTCCTCCGCCAGACGCGCCGCATCCCCGGCAAGAACCTAGTGCGGACCCGCGCCGCGCCGGCGGGTGAGATAATGCCGGCACCGGAGGAGGGCGAGCGGGTCATATTCCGCTCGCACCTCATGCGCGGTCTAGGGCTGCCGGTGAGCGGCTTCTTCCGCGCTTTCTTGGAGTTTCACGGGCTCCAGCCGCACCACCTCACTCCGAATACGGTGGTGCTGATGGCTGCCTTCGCCACCTTGTGCGAGGGCTTCCTCGGGGTTCTCCCCACCATCAAGCTGTGGGGGGGGATTCTTCCAGGCCAAGCTCCGCACGCACGTCGCCGGCGTGCCGGCTCTGTGCGGCACCTTCATCATGATGCGGAGGCCGGTGGGCGACAACCCCTTCCCCGCCATCCCGCTGATCAAGTCGGTGAAGATGTGGCAGCGCTCCTACTTCTACATGAAGAACGTCGCTCCAGAAAGGCGGCAGGTCAACTTGCCGCCTTCACGGAGCCGGGCGAGTTAAGGGCGGCTCCCAGCTGGTCCCATCGGGCCAGGCGCTGACTCTGCAGGCACCTCCGCCCGTCGCGACTCCAGTCTTGGCGACGCAATGGAGGGCCCTGACTGGGCCAACTTGCTGGCCGCCTTCATGGCGCGCCGAGTCCTTCCGCTCCAAGGCTGACCTCATCGATGCAGCCGATGAGCGGCCACCGGACCCCGCCGGTTGTGCTCCAAGGACATGCCCCACGGAGGTGGCGGACACGGTGAACTTCCTGGCGAACTGCAATCTCACGGCGGATTGGCAGTTCGGCAAGGAGCCATACTCGCGCGCCAACCCCCCGCCTGTGGTAAGTCATCTCTCTTCCTCTTCTATTTTCTTTTTTAGCCGAATCGGACTCTGATTTTCTTTGGCTTTTTTCGAGTCAGAACCCCCTCATGCAGCCCTCAGCCGGCACCGCGGGGCCGGCCTGTGAGTTCGTCCCCGACTGGGCGGAGAGCAATGTCGACGACCCTGACTTGGGGGCGGTGGCGATAGAGGCTGACGCCGAAGGAGGGGGAGGAGGAGAGGCTGGCGACTTCAGGCCCTCGGCTACCTTCGCCGACTAGCCAGAAGATGATGGCGAGAGGGAAGTCGTCTCCCGCCGCCAACCGAAGGTCGGCCATCCGGGCGCGAGTTCCTCCGCCGGCTTGGGTGGTCGAGGCGGCGCAAAGAAATGTCGGGCCGGGCCGAGCTTGCCAGGCGGCCGGGCGAAGAAGTTTAGGGGGACGGCCGCCGCAACCCAGCGAGAAGAGGCTGTCGCAAAGGCGAACCTCTTCCGCAAAGAAGTGAAGAAGCCGCCGCTGGTCTCCGCGTAAGTGCTTCTTTTTTGTCTTGTTTTCTTCTGGTTCATCTTGTCCAAGTCTTTTACATATCTTTTTCGCATCAGGGCTCCCCTTATTTTAGAGAGGGTCGCCGCCGCCTCCGTCATGGGGTCGGCAGAGACGTCCGCCAATACTCGGTGGATTGACCCCGCCGCCGACCTCCGGGAGGCGACGAGCAGAACAGCTGCAGGAGAAGCGCGACGAGGAGGAGGCCGCCCGCCTGGAGAAGGCGGAGGCCGAGAAGGCGGCGGCTTCCGCCCAGAGGAAGCTGTAGGAGGCCGAAGCCGCCGTCGCGGCTAAGCGGCGAGCCGACGAGGCTGCGCGCATCCAATCAGCGCTGCTCGTCACCCTGCTGAGCTCTGCGCCCCCTCCGCCGGAGCTCACGGGGCAGACGGAGGGAGCCGGCAGCGAGTTCCCCGTCATGGAGAGGGAAGGTGGCGAGACCTCCCTGTCAGGCACGGCCGTGCCACCCCCCGCCGCCTCCACCGCTGTCTGAGAGCGCGCGAGGCAAACAGCCGGCGGACCCGCCTGTGCCGCTGACTGATGACGAAGTTGTGGCGAGGCTGCTCCTTCAAGTCGCCTCACCAGCGCGCCGCCGTCTTGAGAAGGCGACTTTGGCGCCACGCCCTTTGGAGACTGGCGCCGCCAGCTCGGCCATTCCAGACGCCGAGGCGACAAGCGCCGCGCCCGTTGGGTGGAGTGCGAGGCGGCACGAGTTCGCTGAACACGGCGCTTCGACGGGCGTCAGCGGTTGCGAGCTGAGGGCGACGCCATCCAGAACTATACCAGGGCGCACCTGGCGTCGCGAACCGCCGTGTGGGTATGTTTCTTCTTTGAATTTTTCCTTGTTCTTCTTTGTGGGGGCGCGCCAGCGCACCCACTGGATGTAGTCCCCGAGTTTCAGGCCGGCTGCTGAGCAGGCGGCTTGGAACTCTATCTGTTGATTTCCAAATTTTTACCTTTGTCTGAAATGCTTATCGCAGGAGTATCACAACCTCCGCGCCACTGCCTTCAACCGCAATGTTGAGGAGCTGGGCAAGCGGACTGCCGACTTGTCGAGGAGCCGAGGTGAGTCTTCTTTCTTCTTCGGGCGCTGGCGCACCATGCTGCTGTAGTCCCCGAGATTCGGCCGATCACGAGCAGTCGGGGACGGATCTTCTGGCGACCTTCTTAGTTGGCGACTTAACGTCCTTTTTCTTTTTATTCTTCGAGAGGCCAACGCCACTCTCCGACGGCAGCTGGGCGCAGCCGACACCGCCTTTGCGCGCCAAAGGGAGGAGTGCAGCAAGCTCACCGCATGAGCGTGACCTGCTAGCCATAGAATGGCGGAAGCGAAGGAGCTGCTTAAGGCGGCGCAGGGCGAAGCGGAGAAGAGAGAGGCTGCTCTCCTGGCCGAGTTCGAGAGCGAGCGCTCCTCCTGGACCGACAAGGAAGCACAGCTGACCTCCGGCTTCCATGAAATCGAGGACATCGTCGATGGTGAGTTTCTTTACTTTCCTCCTTTGGGCCACCGACTATAGATCAGGCCGACTCCTGGTTTTTTTATTTGCTTCTTCTTCGTCTAGGCAGACTTCTTCCCCGGCCACACGCAGGCGGCCAATCAAGCCATCGAGGCTTATCGCAAGGCGCGGAGGGCGAGTGGTGCTGAGATTGCTGCCAACGGCCCCCGGACCCTTGATGAGCAGCTCCTGAGCATTGAGGCTCGTCTGCGGCCGGCCCATCGGATGCTGCGCCGGCTTCAACGTGTCGGCGCCCAGGCGATCGCTGCCCTGTGGCTGGACATGCCGGTTCTGCGCGCTCCAGCCGGACTGCCGACTGGCTGGAGGTCGCGGCTGGCCGTCTTGAGGCCTGGAAGGTTCATGCCCCGGCTGGAGCGCACGGGCCTTGGAATTCGTCAAGCGTGGTATCGTGGCTGGATCTGGACCGGCTAGCCGCGTTCGGCCGAGGCCCGGAGGAGCTGCTGGCTGCGGAAGACGCCCTCGTCGAGCATCTGGCGGCGATCGCCGACTTCTACGGACACCAGCGTCTTCGTCCCTGGCCGAAAGCGGCTGAGAGATGGTAAGGCGCCACCGGAGTGGTTGAGATGAACCCGGATTCTGACGAGGACTTCAGCGGAGGTGATTGGCTCCAGCGCCGAGGAGGAAAAGCGGCGGAGGGCGGAGATGAGATGGGCGCCCGGAAGATGGAGCGGGCGACCAGCCCTCGACCGCGCCTCCAGCAACGAGCCGCGCCCGTCTGGGCCGGCTGCCGCCGGAGATGATCAAGCCGAGACTGCCCAGCCGGCCGCCCCGGCGCCTGACACCGCCGTCTCCTCCGGCCCTCCAAACCCGTCTGCCGCTTCCTAGGCTGCTGTCTTGCCTTTATTTTATCTGCTTTGATAGTCTTTGAAAAAACTTGTTAATTCGCACAATTCCACGCGCGGGGTGTATTTTGAACTTCTGCCCGAAGATTCGGCCAAGGGCCTATGCTGTGTAAATATTATCCTAATTTTATCTTTTCTTGCTCATTGCTCTTATGGCTCTTTCCTTTGCCGCCTTCCCTTAGTCGCCACCTTGCCCGTCGGATAGCCGCTTTGCGGACTGCCGTTTGGATCAAGTGCTTGGCTACCCTTGAGAAGGCAAGTACTTGGCCATTTTTTAGAGTCTTTTAAACAAGTTGGATAGAAAGCGGCAAGCCGACTACTCAAGAGTCGGTTTTTGCAAAAAGGCTGAAGCGGCTTAAGCTATGTTTATGCTTTGGGTCCTTAGCAATTTTTCATGTGGGCGCCCATTCTTCCTTACCCCTGCCCACCAACAAAGTCGCTCTGAGCTGCTTCCGACAGAGACGGCTTAGGCACCGCACACTACTTGTCCGACTGAGGAAGCATTTCATAAGCGCATAGTGGCGAGTCCCCGAGCCGACTAGTCGAACCCGTGCCAAGCGGCATAACAAAGAGTAACATACTCGAAGGCATAATTCTTATCATACGGATAACAAAAGGCAGTCCCGAGCTCGTCTCGGGGGGCCCGAAGTCTTGGTACTTTAACACAAAAGGTAGCGTGGTACATACTGCATCAACTGTAAAATCTTCTGAGAAGATTCGCATTCCATGGCCATTCCGTCTCTTTGCTGGAGTCGTCCCTCTTGCGTGCTCTGGGCCTCTGAGCGTCGATCAAGTAGTAGAGTGTCGTTGCCCGACACTTTCTTTGATGATGAAGGGGCCTTCCCAAAGGCGCCCGACGACTTATCTTTGGCGGCTGTTATTTGGATCAGCCGGAGCACAAGGTCGCCCTCTTGGAAAGATCTCGGCTTGACCTTCCTGTTATAATGGCGGCGCGAGCTCTGCTGGTAGATGCTGGACGGTGAGTGCCAACAACCGGCCCTCTTCCAGCAGATCGGCGTCGTCTTGTCATGCTTCTTCGCTTCTTCCTCGGTGTACATGGTGACTCATGAAGTCGAACTCTATATCCGTTGGGATGAAGGCTTGGCACCGTGAAGCGAGGAAGAAGGGTGTGAAGCGGTTGACTTGTTTGGAGTCGTCGCAAACTCCAGAGGACGGTAGCAACTCCTCAAGCCAGCGGCCGGCGAACGCTCCAGTGGTTCGACCAGTCGAGGCTTGATGCCAGACAAGATGAGGCTGTTCGCTCGCTCCACCTGGCCGTTTGACTGCGGATGGGCAACGGACGCTAAGTCCAGTCGGATGCCTTGCGTCGCGCAGAAACGGGCCAGGGCGCCTTTGGCAAAATTTGTGCCATTGTCGGTGATGATGCTGTGTGGTATGCCGTACCGAGTCGTGATGTCAGCGATGAAAGTCACTACAGTAGGACCATTCAACTTCTTGATGGGTTTTGCTTCCTATCCACTTGGTGAACTTGTCCACCGCGACAAGTAAGTGAGTTAGGCCGCCTCGTGCTGCTTTGAATGGTCCCACCATGTCCAGGCCCCAAACAGCAAAGGGCCAGGCGATGGGGATAGTATTGAGTCACGGAAGCCGGCTGAAAGCGGCTTGGGAGCGGAACATCCGCACCCTTGCATTTTGAACTAATTCCTTGGCCTCTTCTAGGGTAGTTGGCCGGAAGAAACCGTGTCGGAAGGCTTTGGCGGCAGAGTGCTCTTGAGGCCGCATGGTGGCACTTTTCGCCTTGATGAATGTCTTCGAGAATCGCTTGGCCTTGCTGGCTCGGCCTTAACGCTGGTAGACACCAGTGATGCTGCGCCTGACCAGCTCTCTATTGACTATAGTGTAGGCTGCCGCTCGGCTTTGTACTTGCCGAGCCAAGATTTCATCGGTTGGTAGCTCTCCGCTTACTAGGAACTTCAGGATGGGCTGGGCCCATGAGGGTCTTGCTATTTCTTCAACTGCCGATCTGCCACTTGGGCCGAGGCGGTGGGCTGGGAAGCTGAGCTGGAGTCCTTGGCTGACTTCTTTGGGTTGAAGAAGTCCCCGGGCCGACTGGTGCAGTCCCCGGGCCGAGTTCTGGAGTCTTCGCAATGGTCGCCGCAGTCCCCGGGCCGGCTTCGACTGCGGCATTCTTGGGGCCGTCTGCAAGAATTCTCGTGCCGTCTGCTGAGGCTTTGGAGTCGGATCCGACTTCTTCAGGGGGAGCCGGCACAAAAATGGAGTCTGATTCTGGTGACGGCTTGACAGATGGCTTGAGGAGGCGCTGAAGGGCGACGCCGGATGGTATTGCCTGGCGGGTGGATCCGATTCGTGCCAGGGTATCTGCTTGGTCGTTGTCGTTTCTTGGCACGTGGAGGAACTTGCACCCCTCAAAATATCCACTCAATTGCTATGCCAGGAAACGGTAGCTCACCATGTTTGCATCTTTGGCGTCCCAGTCGCCAGATGACTGTTGGACCACCAAGTCGGAGTCGCCATAACACAGGATCCGGCGAATGCCGAGTTCTTTGGCAAGCCGGAGCTCGTGAATGAGCGCCTCGTATTCGGCGACGTTGTTGGAGGCGGCGAAATGGATCTGCGGCGCGTACTTGAGCTTGTCGCCTTTGGGGAAGTGAGGACCACGCCGGCTCCCAAGCCGGTGCGCATCTTGGAGCCATCGAAATGCATCCGCCAATGGGTGGAGTCGGTATTTGGCGGCGGTACTGAGTCTCGGCCCGGTCGGCGAAATCGGCCAATGCTTGCGACTTGATGGCGGTCTTGGGGCTGGTAATAGATGGTGTAGGGGGCCAACTCTATGGACCATTTGGCCACTCGGCCAGAAGCATCTCGGCTTCCGATGATCTCGGCTAGTGGGGCTGTGCAAACCACAGTGATTGGATGCTCTTGAAAGTAAGGCTTCAACTTCTTGGCGGCAAAGTGCGGCAGTAACACATCTTCTAGTAGTGGGGTAGTTCTGCTTGGAGGTCGAGTGATTGCCGCTCGGGTAATATCTTTGGTCTCTGGACAGTGGCGCCTTGCCTTCCTCCTTGCGCTCAACTACAATGGATCTTGTCTTGACTACCCCGCTGGTGGCGGCAATGTCTGAGAGCATGGGCGCCTTGGGAGTCGGGGCCGCCAGCACGGGCGGAGTAGTCAGCATTTTCTTCAACTGAAGAAAAGCTTCATCCGCCTTGTGGTTCCATTCGAAGAAGGTGGTCTTCTTCATGAGCTGGTATAAAAGGAAGAGCTTTCTCACCCATCCGGCTGATGAATCGGCTGATGGACGCCAAACAGCCGGTGAACTTTTGTACATCTAGCAGTCGGCGGGGTACTTCCATCCTTTCGATGGCCTTGATCTTCACAGGGTTGCACTCTATGCCGCGTTCGGAGACCAGGAAACCAAGGAGCTGGCCGGCTGGTACTCCGAAGACGCACTTCTCGGGGTTGAGCTTGATCTGGAATCAGCGCAGGTTCTCAAAGGTCTCCTTGAGGTCTTCCAGCAGTGTTCCTCGCTTTTCCGTCTTCACCACCACATCGTCCACGTAGATGTGGGCGTTTCTGCCGAGCTGCTTGAGGAGGCACTTCTGCATGCAACGCTGAAAGGTGGCACCGGCGTTCCTTAAGCCGAACGTCATGGTCAGGTAGCAGAAAGCTCCAAACGGCGTGATGAAGGCGGCTTCTGTCTGTCAGCTGGGTTCAGCTTGATCTGGTGATATCCTGAATATGCATCTAAGAAGCTCAACAGCTCGCATCCGGCTGTGGAGTCTATCACCTTATCAATTCTCGGCAGAGCGAACGGGTCCTTGGGGCAAGCTTTGTTGAGGCTTGTGTAGTCTATACACATCCGCCACTGCTTGTTCTTCTTTAGTACCAAGACCGGGTTTGCTAGCCATTCTGGAAAGAACACTTCCATGATGAAACCGGCTGCTAGGAGCCGGGCTATCTCTTCTCCGACAACTCTTCTCTTCTCTTCTGACAGGCGGCGCAAGGGCTGCCTGACGGGCTTCGCATCAGATTGGACATGTAACTTGTGCTCGGCGAATTCCGTCGATACACCTGGCATGTCTTTAAGGGACCATGCGAAAATGTCCCGATTCTCATGGAGGAAATCGACGAGCTCGCCTTCCTATTTACTGTCAAGGTTTGCACCTATGACAGCGTACCTCTCCGGGTGCTCCGGGTCCAAGGGTATCTTCTTTGTTTCTTTGGCCGGCTTGAACGAGCCCTCAGCTTCCGACTCCTTGGGGTTGGGTGATATCTGTGGCTGCTTGTCGGCCATCACCACAACCCGATCAAGAAGCCGCTTCTCAGCCGCAATCACCAGGGACTCGGCCAGCCAACTGCTTTCGGCCGCGCAAGCGGACGACTTTCTGTAGTCGCCGGCTAAGGTCAGAATCCCCTTGGAACTCGACATCTTTATCTTGAGGTAGGCGTAGTGGGGGACCGCCATGAATTTGGCCAAAGCAGGTCGGCCAAGCAGAGCGTGGTACGGGCTTTCGAGGTCCACCACTTCGAACCAAACTGGCTCTCTGCGGAAATGATCTTTGTCCCCAAAGAGGACGTCTATCAGGATCTTGCCGATTGGTGGCAGGAAAGGCTGAGTACAATGCCGTGGAACACAGTCCGGCTGCTCTGAAGCTGTCTTTGCTTGATTCCTAACTTCTCCATCGTGTCCTTATGCAGGATGTTGATCTGCTACTTGCCTCGTCTATCGGCACTTTCGCGAGAAGCGGCGGCACTCCTTTCCGTGGCATAGGTGGCTCCCAAGACCCGGGCGTAGGAGCCCGGATTTGGCATCACCACTGGGTGATCGGCCCTGCTCCAACTGATTGGCTTCTTGGACCAGTGCATGAACTCTGGAGCATCTGATGCTACTCTGCATTCACTTCTTGCTCTGCAGCCGCCTTTCTCGTCGGTCGTTAGCCACAACTGTGAACACTACATAAGCTCCATGCTCTTCCGGGTACTCGTCTTGTCTTGCGCCCGGCACGACAATTTCTTTGGCAGCCAGTGGAGGCGGCGGCTCTGCAGGCGGAGGAGGCAGGAGTCCGTCTTCCTTGGTGATCCTGGTGAGCCAGTGACACTTCCGGGTGGTGTGGTTCGACGGCTTCGCGCCGCTATGGAACTTGCAGGGACCATCGAGAGTTTGCTCGTAAGAGAAGGCCGGCAACCAGTTGGACTTGCCGCCTTTACGTAAACTTGGCGGAGGCTGCCCCTCTGGCTGTTGGTCTTATTTGTCGCCACCTGCCGGCTGCTGGAAGCCGGCTGTGGGCCTTAACGCTTGTGATCGCTTCTGTTCTGTCGCCCGGCTGGTGTCTCAGCCCGAGTTACGGGAGCTGAGGAGCCACCTTGCGATCGCCCGACTTCAATCTCCGTCTTCATGGAGGAGTCGGCTGTGGCGTGCATTTGTCTCTTGTGATCAGCAGCTCGTCGAGGGTCTCCGGCTCGTCGCCAAAGGAGCTTGTGCTTGAGCAGGTGCCTTCTCTGCACCCGGCGGTGAAGTACTCGATAGCCTGCACCCCGTGCACTCCCTCGCAGGAGTTTCGGAGCTCGGCCCAGCGCGTGAGGTAGTCACGAGTGGACTCGTTGGGGCCTTGTACGCACAAGGAGAGCTGGCGAGGCTTGGGAGGTCGCTTGTACGTGCTCGTGAAGTTGCGGACTAAGGCCTCGGTGAAGTCGACCCAGCTATTGATGCTGCGGGGCTTCAGGCTGTTCAACCATGTCCGGGCCGTGCCCTGGAGCATGAGGGGAACATACTTTCTGACAGCAGCGCTTGTTGCCGTTCACTATGTTGACGGCCGTGGAGTAGTCAACTAGCCAGTCTTCCGGCTTCACGGAGCCGGTGTACTTGGGTGTATCTCGGGGGAGTGTGAACCCTCTGGGGAAGGGCTCGTCTCGGATGCGAGATCCAAAACAGGGCGGGCCCAACTCGTCTTCTTCTTCCAGCGCCAGGGATCGGTGGAGTCGGTCGATCCGGTGGCGGGCGTCGTTTTTTCCGACTCCCTCTCGGCGGCCAAGGCGGTCACCGAGAGTCGGATGCTCGACGGGTGGCGGGGAGACTCGCCTTTCTCTGCGAGGAGGAGGAGGCAGGTAGTCGTCCCTCCGCTCCACTGCTCTTGCGCGGACGTCTTGGTCGCGCTCGATGGAGATGTGAGTCCGACTGTGGATGACAGCCGGATCCTTGTTTTTTCTTCCACAGACACCGCGAGTCGGCGTCCGAGACGTCGTGCCTTGATCTCGGCGGGGAGGCAAGTCGTCGTTTTGTCGTCGCGGTGCCTCCGTGCGGCAGTCGGCTTCGTCCTGCGCGGCAGCCGCGTCGAGGAGCTGCTGGACTCGCTCCGTCATCAGGCGGCGCTCCTCGCCCTCGAAGTTGTCCAGCTCGTCGCCCGCCGCTGGCGCGCGGATGTTCTCCGCGGGCGTGGCGTACACAGGGCGATTGGCCCCGAATAGGTTGGCAATGGCTACACCGCGCTGCTGGACCGCGCCTAGGCGGCTAGGCCCAGTCGGGGCCGGCGAGCCGCCCACAGTGCGATCCATCTCTCGCTGGTAGGCTTCTAACAAGCGTCTCATGCTTGCCAGCTTCCTCGCGCCTTCGAGGAGCTGAAGGCGACGTGCCTGCAGCATCTCGGCGCCAGCGTCTTCCGGGATAGGCGCGGTCAGGTCTTGCAGAGCAGCATCGAGAGGGTCATGAGCTCCTTCACCGGAAGGCTCGCCATGGCCGATGATGAGTATTTCCGTGACGGTGCTTCCGCCGCTCTCCGCGTGAGGGAGCGGCTCATCGTAGACCACCACGTTGGTGGGGACCGCATCGAGCGACGCGGTGTCAGAGTCGACCAGCATCGGGTCGGTGGAGCCTACGGACTCCAGGTCGGTGGCAGGCTCGCCGGCGACGTGGATTTGTTCGAGGAGGCCCGCAAGGAGGCCCTCGGGGCCGCCCGTACCTGCGTCGGATGCAGGCTCATCGGAGAGGCGAACCTTGCCGACGAGTTCGGCGAGCCAGCTGGCCGCGCAGGCGATCTCAGCACCGTGCAGCGCGTCGGTGTAGACTCCGTCTAGCGTGCCGGGCTGGCTGCGCTCGCCAGGGAGGAAAAGGGTTCCCGTCCAGAGCAGGTCTCCGGACGACGGTGCACCTAGCCCCACGGTGGGCGCCAAATGTCGGGGGTTGGATGTGACATATGCCAAAGGATGGCTTATCATGGCGGGGGCGAGTAGAACGTCGCGGTGCACAGAAGCAGGATGAGGCGAAGGCATGCACGCCGTGAATCTTACCCAGCTTCAGGGCTCTCCGTGGAGATAACACCCCTCGCTGCTCTGCGGGGTCTCCGCATGATCACTATGGCAAAGTGGGTACAAGGTTGCTCCCTGAGCTGTTCGGGGTGAGGAAGGAGAAGGGCACGGCTAGCTCTTCTCTTCCCTCTGTGTGTGTCTAAAACTATTAGGGTCCAACCTCTTGCATGGGTGCCCCGGGGGGTTTATATAGGCCTACCCCCCGGGGGTACAATGGTAATCCGGCTGGGCGCGGGTCCCAGTCGTCTGTCTCTCTGGTCGCCGTCTTCTCCGCCGACTTCTGGGGCCCGCAGACTAGTGGGCCCTGCCGATAGCCCATCATGGGGCCGACAGGCCTTGTCCGCCGCGGGCGGGTCTTGACGGCTGCGGATTACTGTAGACGCGCATCTAATGACGCCAGCTTGGTCATGGGGTCATGGCGGCAATATTGCCGCTGGTGGCGATCACTGTTGCCATTCCCTGTCTCGTCTGGTTAATGGCGTGCGGGCCCGTGGGAGGGGCCGGCCGACTCCTGGGGGCCGACTCCCAACGGGTCCGTCTTCCGGCGCTCTTGCCGTCTTCTGCACCTCCGCCGACAGGCGGGTCCCGCCGTCTCTGGTCGTACAGACAGGCCGTCGTGGGTACAGGGATCTGCCCATGGGGCTGATGTCAGGGCCGGCGTGGCAACAGTGCCGCGCCGGACGGAGATCTCCGTCAGTACGGCGCACTGTGGCCATGCCTGCCCTTCATGAACGGGGCAGGAATGGGCCGCGCGGCGGCCACATCCCATCCCGTCCTTAGTTGCGTAGGCAGGAGGTGGTCGGACTCGCGGGCCGACTCCCATTAGCAGGCTTCTCCGGAAGCCGCCAGTTGGGGAGTCGGCTCATCTCGAGGCCGTCTCTGGGACTCGGCTGGGAGGGGCAGTCGGCGGCTCTGTCGCCGACTCTCAGAAGGTGGCTCTTCGTCTTGGGGTCTTGAGGGGCGCAGTCTGCCCCGATGTTTTGAAAGGTCCATGGGCTCGGGTTTGCCTACCCGTGGCCCATTACTCCGACAGAAAAGTAATTAAGAAAAGATCAATATGTGAAAAGCTCATAGGCATTGGATCAGTGATGGATAATTATGTCGAATGCGATTCCTCATGCAACAGTTATAACATAGGGTGACACAGAACTAGCTCCAGTTCATCAATGTAATGTAGGCATGTATTCCGAATATAGTCATACGTGCTTATGGAAATGAACTTGCATGACATCTTTTGTCCTACCCTCCCGTGGCAGCGGGGTCCTATTGGAAACTAAGGGATATTAAGGCCTCCTTTTAATAGAGTACCGAACCAAAGCATTAACACTTAGTGAATGCATGAACTCCTCAAACTATGGTCATCACTGGGAGTGGTCCCGATAATTGTCACTTCGGGGTTGCCGGATCATAACGCATAGTAGGTGACTATTGACTTGCAAGATAGGATCAAGAACTCACATATATTCATGAAAACATAATAGGTTCATATCTGAAATCATGGCACTCGGGCCCTAATGACAAGCATTAAGTATAGCAAAGTCATAGCAACAGAAATCTTAGAACATAATGGATACTAGGGATCAAACCCTAACAAAACTAACTCGATTATATGGTAAATATCATCCAACCCATCACCGTCCAGCAAGCCTACGATGGATTTACTCAAGCACGGCGGTCAGAATCATGAAGTTGGTGATGGTGGAAGGTTGATGATGACGACGGCGACGGATTCCCCTCTCCGGAGCCCCGAACGGACCCCATATCAGCCCTCCCGAGAGAGATTAGGGCTTGGCGGCGGCTCCGTATCGTAAAACGCGATGAATCCTTCTCTCTGATTTTTTTCTCCTCGAACATGAATATATGGAGTTGGAGTTGAGGTCGGTGGAGCTCCAGGGGCCCACGAGGCAGGGGGCGCGCCCAAGGGGGTAGGCGTGCCCCCCACCCTCGTGGCCAGGGTGTGGGCCCCCTTCGGTTGATTCCTTCACCAGTATTTTTATTATTTCCAAAATGTGTCTCCGTAGATTTTCAAGTCATTCCGAGAACTTTTATTTCTGCACAAAAATAACACCATGACAATTCTGCCGAAAAGAGCGTCAGTCCGGGTTAGTTCCATTCAAATCATGCAAGTTAGACTCCAAAACAAGGGCAAAATTGTTTGGAAAAGTAGATACATTGGAGACATATCAACTCCCCCAAGCTTAAACCTTTTCTTGTCCTCAAGCAATTCAGTTGACAAACTAAAAGTGATAAAGAAAAACTTTTACAAACTCTGTTTGCTCTTGTTGTTGTAAATATGTAAATCCAGCATTCAAGTTTTCAACAAAGATTATGAACTAACCATATTCACAATAACACTTAGGTCTCATGTTTACTCATATCAATGGCATAATCAAATAGCGAGCAATAATAATAAATCTCGGATGACAACACTTTCTCAAAACAATCATAATATGATATGACAAGATGGTATCTCTCTAGCCTTTTCTGAGACCGCAAAACATAAATGCAGAGCACCTCTGAAGATCAATGACTGACTAAACATTGTAATTCATGGTAAAAGAGATCCAGTCACAGTCATACTCAATGTAAATTAATAGTAATGCATGCAAATGACAACGGTGCTCTCCAACTGGTGCTTTTTAATAAGAGGATGATGACTCAACATAAAAGTAAATAGATAGGCCCTTCGCAGAGGGAAGTAGGGATTTGTAGAGGTGCCAGAGCTCGAGTTTTGAAATAGAGATAAATAATATTTTGGGTAGCATACTTTCATTGTCAACATAACAACCTAGAGATATTGATATCTTCCACACTACACACATTATAGGCAGTTCCCAAGAAGAATGGTAAAGTTTATACTCCACCACCAACAACAAACATCAATCCATGGCTTGTCCAAAACAACGAGTGCCTCCAACTAACAACAATCCTGGGGGAGTTTTGTTTGCAATTATTTTGATTTGAGCATGGGACTGGGCATCCCGGTTACCAACCCATTTCTCGTGAATGAGGAGCGGAGTCCACTCCTCGTGAGAATAACCCACCTAGCATGGAAGATATAGACAGCCCTAGTTGATAAATGAGCGATTTGAGCATACTAAACCGAATTTCATTTGAAGGTTTAGAGTTTGGCGCATACAAATTTACTTGGAACGGCAGGTAATTGCCGCATATAGGAAGGTATGGTGGACCATATGGAATAACTTTTGGGGTTTATGGAAGTAGATGCATGATACATCTCCAACGTATCTATAATTTTTTATTGTTCCATGCTATTATATTGTCTGTTTTGGATGTTTAATGTTCTTTATTATGCACTTTTATATTATTTAGGAGTAACCTATTAACCGGAGGCCCAGTGTCAGTTGCTATTTTTTTGCCTATTTCAGTGTTTCGCAGAAAAGGAATATCAAACGAAGTCCAAACGGAACGAAACCTTCGCGAGGATCTTTCTTGGAACAAACGCAATCCAGGAGACTTGGAGTGGCATTCAAGGAATCAACAAGGCAGACACGAGGCAGGAGGGCGCGCCCAGGGGGTAGGCGCGCCCCCCACCCTCATGGGCCCTGCTACCTCTTGAGCACTGCGTTGGTTTTCCCTTGAAGAGGAAAGGGTGATGCAGCAAAGTAGCGTAAGTATTCCCCTCAGTTTTTGAGAACCAAGGTATCAATCCAGTAGGAGACCAAGCACGAGTCCCTCGCACCTACACAAACAAATAAATCCTCGCAACCAACGCAATAAAGGGGTTGTCAATCCCTTCACAATCACTTACGAGAGTGAGATCTGATAGATATGATAAGATAATATTTTTGGTATTTTTATGATAAAGATGCAAGGTAAAGAAAACAAAATAAAAACGGCGCCAAAAATAGCTTGTTGTCGGGAGATTAATATGATGGAAAATAGACCCGGGGGCCATAGGTTTCACTAGTGGCTTCTCTCAAGAGCATAAGTATTATGGTGGGTGAACAAATTACTGTTGAGCAATTGACAGAATTGAGCATAGTTATGAGAATATCTAGGTATGATCATGTATATAGGCATCATGTCCGAGACAAGTAGACGACTCCTACCTGCATCTACTACTATTACTCCACACATCGACCGCTATCCAGCATGCATCTAGAGTATTAAGTTCAAAAGAACAGAGTAACGCTTTAAGCAAGATGGCATGATGTAGAGGTATAAACTCATGCAATATGATATAAACCCCATCTTGTTATCCTCGATGGCAACAATACAATACGTGCCTTGCTGCCCTAACATCCTTTGGGAAAGGACACCGCAAGATTGAACCCAAAGCTAAGCACTTCTGCCATTGCAAGAAAGATCAATCTAGTAGGCCAAACCAAACTAATACTTCGAAGAGACTTGCAAAGATAACCAATCATACATAAAAGAATTCAGAGAAGATTCAAATATTGTTCATAGATAAACTTGATCATAAACCCACAATTCATCGGTCTCAACAAACACACCGCAAAAGAAGATTACATCGAATAGATCTCCACAAGAGAGGGGAGAACATTGTATTGAGATCCAAAAGAGAGAAGAAGCCATCTAGCTAATAACTATGGACCCGAAGGTCTGAGGTAAACTACTCACACATCATCAGAGAGGCTATGGTGTTGATGTAGAAGCCCTCCATGATCGATGGCCCCTCTGGCGGAGCTCCGGAAAAGGCCCCAAGATGGGATCTCACGGGTACAAAAGGTTGCGGCGGTGGAATTAGCTTTTTGGCTACGTATCTGGTAGTTTGGGGGTACGTAGGTATATATAGGAGGAAGAAGTACGTCGGTGGAGCAACATGGGGCCCACAAGGGTGGAGGGCGTGCCCAGGGGGTAGGCGCGCCCACCTACCTCGTGCCCTCCTGGTTGATGTCTTGACATAGGGTCCAAGTCCTCTGGATCATGTTCGTTCCGAAAATCACGTTCCCGAAGGTTTCATTCCGTTTGGACTCTGTTTGATTTTTTTTCTGCGAAACTCCGAAATAGGCAAAAAACAGCAATCCTGGGCTGGGCCTCCGATTAATAGGTTAGTCCCAAAAATCATATAAAAGTGTATAATAAAGCCCAATAATATCCAAAATAGAATATAATATAGCATGAAACAATAAAAAATTATAGATACGTTGGAGACGTATCAAACATCCCCAAGCTTAATTCCTGCTTGTCCTCGAGTAGGTAAATGATAAAAACAGAATTTTTGATGTGGAATGCTACTTGGCATAATTTCAATGTAATTCTCTTAATTGTGGTATGAATATTCAGATCCGAAAGATTCAAGATAAAAGTTTAATATGGACATCAAAATAATAATACTTCAAGCATACTAACTAAGCAATTATGTTTTCTCAAAATAACATGGCCAAAGAAAGTTATCCCTACAAAATCATATAGTCTGGCTATGCTCTATCTTCACTACACAAAGTATTTAAATCATGCACAACCCCGATGACAAGCCAAGCAATTGTTTCATACTTTTGATGTTCTCAAACTTTTTCGATCTTCTCGCAATACATGAGCGTGAGCCATGGATATAGCACTATATGTGGAATAGAATGGTGGTTGTGGAGAAGACAAAAATGGAGAAGATAGTCTCACATGAACTAGGCGTATCAACGGGCTATGGAGATGCCCATTAATAGATATCAATGTGAGTGAGTAGGGATTGCCATGCAACGGATGCACTAGAGCTATAAGTATATGAAAGCTCAACAGAAGGAACTAAGTGGGTATGCATCCAACTCGCTTGCTCACGAAGACCTAGGGCATTTTGAGGAAGCCCATCATTGGAATATACAAGCGAAGTTCTATAATGAAAAATTCCCACTAGTATATGAAAGTGATATCATAAGAGACTCTCTATCATGAAGATCATGGTGCTACTTTGAAGCACAAGTGTGGTAAAAGGATAGTAACATTGTCCCTTCTCTCTTTTTCTCTCATTTTTTTATTTTTTTATTTGGGCCTTTTCTCTTTTTTGCCTCTTTTTTTAGTCCGAGTCTCATCCCGACTTGTGGGGGATCATAGTCTCCATCATCCTTTCCTCACTTGGGACAATGCTCTAAAAATGATGATCATCACACTTTTATTTACTTACAACTCAATACTTAGAACAAAATATGACTCTATGTGAATGCCTCCGGCGGTGTACCGGGATATGCAATGAATCAAGAGTGACATGTTTAAAAGAATTATGAACGGTGGATTTGCCACAAATACAATGTCAACTACATGATCATGCGAAGCAATATGACAATGATGGAGCATGTCATAGTAAACGAAACGGTGGTAAGTTGCATGGCAATATATCTCGGAATGGCTATGGAAATACCATGATAGGTAGGTATGGTGGCTGTTTTAAGGAAGGTATATGGTGGGTGTATGATACCCGTGAAAAGTCTTGTGATTAGAGAGGCTAGCAATGGTGGAAGGAAGAAAAGTGTGTATAATCAATGGACTCAACATTAGTCATAAAGAACTCATACACTTATTGCAAAAATCTACAAGTTATCAAAGCAAACTATTACGCGCATGCTCCTAGGGGGATAGATTGGTAGGAAAAGACCATCGCTCGTCCCAGACCGCCACTCATAAGTAAGACAATCAATAAATAAATCATGCTCCGACTTCATCACATAACGGTTCACCATACGTGCATGCTACGGGAATCACAAACTTTAACACAAGTATTTCTCAAATTCAAAACCACTCAACTAGCATGAATCTAATATCACCATCTCCATATCTCAAAACAATTATCTAGTATCAAACTTCTCATAATATTCAGCACACTCATAAGAAAAAAATTACTAATCTTGAATGCCTATCATAGTTAAAGAAAACTACCATGCTGTTTTGTAGGACTCTCAAAATAATATAAGTGAAGCATGAGAGAACAATAGTTTCTATAACACAAATCCACCACCGTGCTCTAAAAGATATAAGTGAAGCACTAGAGCAAAAACTATATAGCTCAAAAGATATAAGTGAAGCACATAGAGTATTCTATTAAATTCCGAATCATGTGTGTCTCTCTCAAAAGGTGTGTCCAGCAAAGATGATTGTGGTAAACCAAAAAGCAAATACTCAAATCATACAAGACGCTCCAAGCAAAAAACATATCATGTGGGGATTAAAAATATAGCTCCAAGTAAAGTTACCGATGGAAGTAGACGAAAGAGGGGATGCCTTCCGGGGCATCCCCAAGCTTTGGATTTTTGGTGTCCTTAGATTATCTTGGGGTGCCATGGGAATCCACAAGCTTAGGCTCTTTCCACTCCTTGTTCCATAATCCATCAAATCTTTTACCCAAAACTTGAAAACTTCACAACACAAAACTTAATGAAAATCTCGTGAGCCCCGTTAGCGAAAGAAAACAAAACACCACTTTAAGGTACTGTAATGAACTCATTCTTTATTTATATTGGTGTTAAACCTACTGTATTCCAACTTCTCTATGGTTTATAAACTATTTTACTAGCCATAGATTCATCAAAATAAGCAAACAACACACGAAAAACAGAATCTGTCAAAAACAGAACAGTCTGTAGTAATCTGTAACTAACGCAAACTTCTGGAACTCCAAAACTTCAGACAAAATAGGAAGACCTAGAAAATTTGTTTATTGATCAGCAGCAATTTGAATCAATATTTTATCACGTTCTAGTGATTTTTAACAATTATTTTCGTGAACAGAAAGTTTCTGCAATTTTCAGCAAGATCAAATAACTATCATCCAAGAAGATCCTATAGGTTTAACTTGGCACAAACACTAATTAAAACATAAAAACACATCTAAACAGATGCTAGATTAAAGAATTATTCCTAAATAGAAGCAAAAAGCAAAAAACCTAAAAAATAAAATTGGGTTGCCTCCCAACAAGCGCTATCGTTTAACGCCCCTAGCTAGGCATAAAAGCAAGGATAGATCTAGGTATTGCCATAATAATAGGATAGATAATTAAAACTCATTTCGTATTCTCTACATTCAGCAGCAAGTTTTCTTGGAGGCAAGCAGAAGTAATCAAAAGGGCTAAATTTAATGGGACAAGAGTCCCCAAGAGCAACTTTAGGAGCTATAGGTTCCTCCTTTGGCCCTTCGTATTGCACAACTAATTCATCATTATAAGCATTCTTTTGACAGAACTTTGTGAGTCTATACTCGAGAGAATACCCTAGCTCATCATTTTGAATAGCAAAATCATTATTAAGTTCAGAAATTATATCAACTAGAACATTGGTAGGAACCTTTTTTCTAAGGTTTTCATTAAAAGTAACATAATCTAGAGATTGAAAACGCATTATTTCCTCTTGATCAAATAAGATAGTTTCTATGGGAGGAAGGCCAGCGTCCACCCTATAATGCACAAAGATTTCTTTGTCCTCTTTTATTATAAATCTAAACTCATGAGCCAAAAAGATAGCAGTGGCACGCTTAACAGAAGAATGCTCAATATTAGAAAATTCTAGAAAAATCCTTTGTATGCAAGGGTGCATGTGCATAAATTGCCTTTCAAGTTCAACTACAAGCATGGCAATAGCGTCCGCAAGACTACTAGTTTTATGAAGAATAGAGCTACCCATAGAAGGCAAAGCACCGACACAAGTAAAGAAATCTTGAATAACCCCTTTTCCAATAATATTACCACTACCAATTCAGAATTTTTTTGTATGTAAGGTAGGGGGTTCTTCAGCAGGAGCATCAGAATTTTCCATGTTATTACTATTGTCCATATCGACAATAGTTTCCCCAATTTCAGACATAACGACAGAAAGTGCGAGGAGCAAAAAGAAAGAGAGAGGCGAATATAACGGCAAGGGTGAAGTGGGGGAGAGCAAAACGAGAGGCAAATGGCAAATAATGTAATGCGGAAGATAAGGGTTTGTGATGGGTACTTGGTATGTTGACTTTTGCATAAACTCCCCGGCAACGGCGCCAGAAATGAGCTTAGTTGACGGGGTGTGGGTGCCGCTTACCTAGCCTCCCCGGCAACGGCGCAAGAAATCCTTCTTGCTACCTCTTGAGCACTGCGTTGGTTTTCCCTTGAAGAGGAAAGGGTGATGCAGCAAAGTAGCGTAAGTATTTCCCTCAAGTTTTTGAGAACAAAGGTATCAATCCAGTAGGAGACCAAGCACGAGTCCCTCACACCTACACAAACAAATAAATCCTCGCAACCAACGCAATAAAGGGGTTGTCAATCCCTTCACGGTCACTTACGAGAGTGAGATCTGATAGATATGATAAGATAATATTTTTGGTATTTTTATGATAAAGATGCAAAGTAAAGAAAACAAAATAAAATGGCGCCAGAATTAGCTTGTTTTCGGGAGATTAATATGATGGAAAATAGACCCGGGGGCCATAGGTTTTACTAGTGGCTTCTCTCAAGAGCATAAGTATTACGGTGGGTGAACAAATTACTGTTGAGCAATTGACATAATTGAGCATACTTATGAGAATATCTAGGTATGATCATGTATATAGGCATCACGTCTGAGACAAGTAGACGACTCCTGCCTGCATCTACTACTATTACCCCACACATCGACCGCTATCCAGCATGCATCTAGAGTATTAAGTTCAAAAGAACAGAGTAACGCTTTAAGCAAGATGACATGATGTAGAGGGATAAACTCATGCAATATGATATAAACCCATCTTGTTATCCTCGATGGCAACAATACAATACGTGCCTTGCTGCCCCTATCACACGGGAAAGGACACCGCAAGATTGAACCCAAAGCTAAGCACTTCTCCCATTGCAAGAAAGATCAATCTACTTGGCCAAACCAAACTGATAATTCGAAGAGACTTGCAAAGATAACCAATCATACATAAAAGAATTCAGAGAAGATTCAAATATTGTTCATAGATAAACTTGATCATAAACCCACAATTCATCGGTCTCAACAAAAACACCGCAAAAGAAGATTAAATCGAAAAGATCTCCACAAGAGAGGGGGAGAACATTGTATTGAGATCCAAAAAGAGAGAAGAAGCCATCTAGCTAATAACTATGGACCCGAAGGTCTGAGGTAAACTACTCACACATCATCGGAGAGGCTATGGTGTTGATGTAGAAGCCCTCCGTGATCGATGCCCCCTCCAGCGGAGCTCCGGAAAAGGACCCAAGATGGGATCTCACGGGTACAGAAGGTTGTGGCGGTGGAATTAGGTTTTTGGCTCCGTATCTGGTAGCTTGGGGGTACGTAGGTATATATAGGAGGAAGAAGTACGTCGGTGGAGCTACGTGGGGCCCACAAGGATGGAGGGCGCGCCCAGGGGGGTAGTCGCGCCCCCCTAGCTCGTGCCCTCCTGGTTGATGTCTTGACGTAGGGTCCAAGTCCTCGGGATCACGTTCGTTCCGAAAATCATGTTCCCGAAGGTTTCATTCCGTTTAGACTCCGTTTGATATTCTTTTTCTATGAAACTCTGAAATAGGAAAAAAAATGTCAGGACCCCGATTCCAAGTCACATCGATCTAGCCGGTAACACCTCATATCACTTTGCGGCCTCACGCACGGTATTCCCACGGGTGTCGCCTTACCATGTGTCACGCCCAATATGCGACCCTATCCAAAAGGAACTCGAAGGTCCCACCAAGGATAGACCCGCATATTGAAACGCTTTTGCAAGGTGGATATCATTACATCAACATTACATAATAGATGGGAATACATACATAAGGCACAAATGCCACAATAATACATCAACATCATATACAAGATCAACATCCGACTACGGATGAAACATAAACGGAAACTCAAACGACATCCACCCTGCTAGCCCAGGCTGCCGACCTGGAACCTATCCCCTGATCGAAGAAGAAGCAGAAGAAGACCTCCAATACAAACAAAAATCGCTCTCACGTCATGATCATCGCAAAACCTGTACCGCAAATCGGTGGTGTAGTAATCTGTGAGCCACGAGGACTCAGCAATCCCATTACCATGGGTATCAAGACTAGCAAAGCTTCTTTGGGTAAGGAAGAGGTAAAGTGGTGAGGTTGCAGCAGCGACTAAGCATATATGGTGGCTAACATACGCATAAATGAGAGCGAGAAGAGAAACAAAGGAACGGTCGTCAACTAGTAATGATCAAGAAGTGATCCTGAACTCCCTACTTACGCCGCATAACCCATAAACCGTGTTCTCCTCTCGATCAACCCGAAAAGAGACACTCACGCAGTTACGCACACGGTTGGTGTATTTTAGAAGAGTTTGCTTCAAGTTTACTACAACCGGATATTAACAAATTCCCATCTGCCACATAACCGGGCACGGCTCTCGAAAGTTTATACCTGCGGGGTGTCCCAACTTAGCCCATGATAAGCTCTCGCGATCAACGAAGGATATTCCTTCTCCCGGGAAGACCCGATCAGTCTCGGAATCCCGGCTACAAGACATTTCGACAGCAATAAAACAAGTCCAGCAAAGCCGCCCGATGCGCCGACAATCCCGATAGGAGCTGCACATATCTCGTTCTCAGGGCAACACCGGATAAGCGAAGCGTACAGGAACCGACGTAACCCATGTTGCCAAGGGATGGACCCGCACGGTGCTCTAGTTTGGACCAACACTTAGACAAGCATTGGCCCGGGGGGGCTGAATAAAGATGACCCTTGGGTTAATTACTCCCAAGGGAAATATAGGTGGTGGTGAGGCAAATGGAAAACCAATGTTGGGCCTTCTTTGGAGGAGTCTTATTCAAAGCGAACTGTCAAGGGGTCCCATAAATCACCCGACCGCTTAGGGACGCAAAATCCGGGAACATAATACCGATATGACGGAAACTAGGGCGGCAAGAGTGGAACAAAACACAGGGCATAAGGCCGGGCCTTCCACCCTTTACCTAGTATATAGATGCATTAATTAAATAAGATATATTGTGATATCCCAACAAGTAAACATGTTCCAACAAGGAACAACATCTCCATGTTCCAACAAGGAACAAACTTCATCTTCACCTGCAACTAACAACGCTATAAGAGGGGCTGAGCAAAGCGGTAACATAGCCAATCAACGGTTTGCTAGGAAGGGTGCAAAATGTTAGAGGCTGACATGGCAATTTGGGATGGCTTGAAAAACAGGTAATAGGTAGCGCAGCATAGCGATAGAACGAAACAACTAGCATAGCAATGATAGTAGTGAGATCCAGGGTAGCGGTCATCTTGCCTGAAATCCCGCAAGGAAGAAGAACGAGTCCATGAAGAAGACGAACTGATGAAGCCGAACCAAGAGTAGACGAACGAATCCTCACGATCGCAACGAAACAGGAACTAACAAGAAGAAGAACACAACATAGGTAAACACACCGCACATGAACAAGACATGATGCACAACAAGCATGATGCATGACAAAGCTAGGATGAGGCTACTCATGGCAAGAGATGATGCAAACAAGATCAATACATCAAAGCAGGTTTAAATGAGGCCGGGAACAACATATAACAATTCCGGTAAGTCCTCATATGCAAATTTCGAAATTGGTCCAGAGCTGAATAAACCTTATGTTCAAGTTGTTAAACAGCAAGTTAAGATGCACCACGATGATCTACACAAAATTCTAGTCAAGTTACATATAAAGTTCATTAGATTCGGAGCTACGGCCTAGAAGATATGAGCAAAACAAGTTAAACATGGCATTGATGCAAAATGCATACAAACATCAAGGAAACACTCTTAAAACATGGATGCAACATGATAATATGAAACTACATGCAAAATCAAGCAAGTTACATAGAGAGCACACTCAAAACGGATCAACGGTTCAACACATACACACCATACAAGTTTAAAGGACAAGCTGTCCAAAACAGCAACTAGGCATATTGCAAGCATCAAAAAACAAGCTACAGCACCACAATATAATAACCAAAAGGCATGGGCATTATGTACAGGTAAAGCATTACAAAACATGTACACTGAGCTATCTCCAGAAATCACTAGAACATGCTCAAAATGACATGGCAAGATTGCAAATAATAACAGTTTCAGGCATTGGCAGAAATAACAACAGGTTGCAATGTTTAGAGCTATCAAACAACATGTTACGGGAACTTAACATGGCAAACAAAGGCACGTCATGAATCTACTCAAAGCATAGAACAAAAGTCCCTTACTGACCATAAGCCAAAAGGGATCAGAAAATATGATGACACCCATGTAAACATAGCAAGTTATATTACAGATTCATACATGGCAGGAACAACGATAAGTTGGCATGTTGGTGAGCTTGAACCACTCACCACAGAGCAATACATGGCATGGCAAGGAAACTCACAGTAAGAAGACATGGCATAGAAGCTATACATGGCAAGAACAACATCATAGGGTGCAAGGATCAACTACAACAACCTTGGCAATATTGAATAACATGTAAACAATCTGCCAGGAAACATTTTATAGCAAAAGTAGAGCTGGATTGACTCAAGCTATGGCACTCGATAATTGCAAACAAGGGCATGGATGGATAGAGAAAGCCATGTATAACAAAACATCCTTACTGAAGTATCTCAAAATTTGCATGGATCTCTCTGTAGCATCAAGTTAACATGGCATAAAAATATCAGCAAAACAGGGCTGAAATCAGCAACATCAGGAAGCCTAGTTTGCATGCTCGTGCTAGTCACCACATAAATCACAAAAATACATAGCAAGCACCACTGTAAAGATGGCATGGCATATTAAAAAACACATGTAGGACTCAAGTTCATAGGATGCACACATCAATCATGGCAAAAATGACAAAAGTGCATGTTCTGATAAGAATCTGAAACTAACATCACATAGCCCTCTTCTAACAGCATTTCGGGCATCAAGATGAGCTCAAATTAAAATGATGCAATGAGATGAAATGATCTACTCTTCGAGATGAACTATTTTACATATTACACGCATGAAACGGAGCTATATGCAGAGAGTTATGATGCGATGAAAATGCAATAAAATATGCAACAATTTCGGGGACTTGGTGGATTTTCACCTCCGGGGAAAGTCAACCCGGGACGGAGGGATCCGGGACGGCGCAGTACACGACGGGGATGAGGGCGTTTGGTTCGACGAGCGGGTGGATCTCATCCACCCGCGGCGGATCCGGCTCCGGCGGCCATGTCGGAGAGAGAGAGAGATCGGTTAGAGAGAGAGAAAGGCCGGGTGAGGCAACGGAGAAGGAGGGCGGCGAGGTCGGGCGGCTCACCGGAGGCGCGGGAGGCGGGGTCCGGCGAGGTCGGACGCGGTGGCGGCGGCGCTCCGGCGAGGGGAGGCGCGCGCGCAGCCAATCAGGCCGGCCGGAGGCGCGGCGCCATGGCGGCGGCGCGGCGAGGCGCGCCTAACGCCTGTGGAGCCGAGGGGCGCGGCGGCCACGGCCGGGCGGCGGGCGGCAGGAGGCCGAGGCGGCGGCGGCGAGGTCCGGCCTCACGGGCGGCGGCGGGCTGCTGGTTCGGATGGCTCCATGCGTGGCGCGCGGCGAGGAGAGAGAGAGACGCAGGCCACGTGGCGCGCTGGTCCTCCGACGCGGGCCGGATATGTCCAGCCACGGGACGTGTCCGGTGGCGGCGGAGGGCGATTTTTAGGGTTAGGGGTCTATTTCATCCGAGATTTTTGAGGGGAGGGGCTTATTTATAGGTAGAGGGAGCTAGGAGAGTCCAAAAGAGGAGCGGTTTTCGGCCACGCGATCATGATCGAACGACCGAGAGCATGGAGGGGAGTTTGGTGGGTTTTGGGCCAGTTTGGAAGGGGTGTTGGCTGCAAACAAAAGAGGCTTTTGCGGTTACCCGGTTAACCGTTGGAGTATCAAACAACCTCCAAATGGCACGAAACTTGACAGGCGGTCTACCGGTGCTATACCAAGGCCGCTTGACAAACCTCGGTCCATTCCGAGAAAGTTTAAGACCCGCACACGAAAAGAGGTAAAAGAAGCGCCGGGAGACATAGGAGTGCCGGATTGCAAAACGGACAACGGGGAAAATGCTCGGATGCATGAGACGAACACGTATGCAAAATGAAATGCACATGATGACATGATATGAAATGCAGATGATGACATGGCAAAGACGACGAATAACTGACGGACACCTGGCGCATCGAATCCAGGGCGTTACACCATGGCCCGGGACCGTTTGCGTCTTTTGGCTCACGTATATGATAGTGTCGCTAGCATCCATATGACAGAGAACCCGGGCCGACATGGCTAGTCGTGAACCCAAAGCGGCACTAACCCATGGGGACAGGCATAGATGAATCAACTTCGAGCATGTCGGTCATCAATGTATGAATCCGGGCTATAGCACTAGGCTAACAGGACTCCGAATATCACCGCGTGACATTTCCCCGAAGGGACAGACATAGGAACGAAGTGAAACGCATGCCGGCCAGTCAAGTGTCCAAAGGAGTAGTGCTGGGCTAGCAGGACTCCGGTGAACCGGGCTGTAGCGGACTACTATCGCTCAGGACGCACTAGACTACATTTCCCCATATGAGAGGCTGCCAAGGATAAACAACTAGATTGTCGGATCCCACACATACCAAGAATTTCAAACATGCACACAATATGCTCAATATGTGTAAATACAACATGGCATCACAACATAAATCTACGACTCAAATATTTATTCATTAGGCTCCGAGGAGCGAGATATTACAAACATGGGTCTCATGACCCAACACTCAGAGCATACAAGCAACAAGCACAAGCGGAAGCTTAACATGTCTGAGTACATACATCTACAAATGAAAAAGGCTGAGAAGCCTGACTATCTACTGAGATCTGCCGAGGGCACAAGATCATAGCTGAGGTAACAAGCTAAACAATCGAAGTCCAAGCGGAACTACTAGCGAGACCGACGTCTCTCGCAAAACATAAAATAAGCAAACGCGAGTACAAACGTATTTCAGCAAGACTTACATCGTAATCTAACTACATATGCATCATTATCAACAAAGGGGTGGTGGAGTTTGACCGCAGCAAGCCAGCTTTGACTCGGTGGCTATCCTGAACTACGATCGCAAGTAACTCTTTTGAGGTGGCGCACGAGTCCACATATTCACCATATCAATACACCACTATGGACCCGCTCCCATCTCCCTACGAGAACGCCATCCATAGCACTCACGCTTATCTTGCGCATTTTAGAGTATCCACTTTCACTTGTCTATGAACTGTTATAGGCAACCCAGAAGTCCTTTACCGTGGACACGGCTATTCGAATAGATCATATTAACCCCAGTAGGGTGTACTTCTTCACACACGCTCTCACCACTTACCGCCGTTTACCGACATGTACTCGGCAACCTTCAAGCGGAAGCCCAAGCGAGGGTGTTGGCCACGACCTACCTAAACACTCAAGTCTCTAGTCCGTGTTTATCGCCTATTCGGGTTCCATCCGTAGGGAGTCCGGCCGAGGTTTCCACTAACGGCCCCGAACGATGTGTGCAGGTTCCCGAGACACCAAAGCAGGCGAATCGGTACACTGGCCACGGTGTATCCACCGCATCATAGCCCACCCCTAGGGTCAGCGCTCACGCACGGCCTCCAACACATATCCTACAAACACCGTAAACTAGTTGCAACTCCCGGACAGAGAACAAGGATGGTTAAGAAGTCGAGAGGGCACTTAAGCATTCCAATGCGTGGTAATGGCGGTCATGGATCACAAACACAGAACTCAGTTCACGAGGACGACTGCAATGAGACAACCCACAATGTACTCCTACATGGCCTCTCACCGCTACCTGTACCAAATCGTGTTCACACACTTAGCTCACACACAGTAGGACATGTTCACACACCTCCGATTCATCCCCGATGAATCAGACCTGAGACAACTCTAAGCAATAGCAGGCATGACAAACAAGCATGAATGAGTAGGCACATCAGGGCTCAAACAACTCCTACTCATGCTAATGGGTTTCATCTAATTACTGTGGAATGACAGGTCATGCAGAGGATAAAGGGGTTCAACTACATGAGCAAGTAACAGATGAATCGTTGTTGTCCTAATGCAATAAAAGAGAGCAGGAGCGAGAGAGTGGGATTGTATCAGAATGAACAAGGGGGTTTTGCTTGACTGACACATCCGAAGATAGTATAGTTCTCCATAGGTGTCATCGAACACGTCGTCGGAACGTCGTCTACGGGAGGGATAACTGCAAACAAGAAAGAACACAATCAATGCAATGCAGCAATATGATGCATGAATGTGACATGGCAATATGCTGTTGATTGAGCTAATGCATCTAGCAGCAAATTAAATGAAGTTTGGTTTGAACCCTAGGTTCAAATTCAAACTCCACATGAGGCATTTCAAATGCCATTTATTCAAATTGTTGTATACAGCATATTTAAGTTGTTCAACCATGCATGAAAATGATACATATGGATAGATTGGATTTTTTTGATCATTTTTCATATATAAATTATCTCATTTGGAGTTACGGTTGATTTTATATGATTTTTAGAAGTTTTGGGCATTTCTGAAAATAATAAATCATTTCTGATTTATTAAAATCCCGAAACAAATCTTTGCGTCGGCAAGATGACGTATTAGTGACGTCGGCAGGTCAACGGGCGGCCCAGGTCAAACTGACCGGTGGGTCCCGAGTGTCGTTGTCTAACTAAACTAACCTAGCTTAGTTAATACTAACCCTAACTTAATTAGCCGGGCGGAGCCCGTATGTCGATAGCCCTAGGGGAGTCAAACTAGGTCAAACCCGGTCAACTTCGCGGAGTTGACCCGTGGCTCATCGCCGGCGGAGCCAGAGACGGCGGAGGGCGCTGGTTTCGCCTCCCGACGCCAAAAGAGCGGCGGAGGGGCTCTACGTGGTCTGACTCAGCGCGCATCCAACAGGACTAGCGGCAAGAGCAGGGTGGACCGAGCTCGCCGGAAATGAGCTCAGCCGCGGGCCGGAGTTCGGGCGGGAGGGGAGAAGGACCTATGGTGCACGGCAGGGGCCGGTGTTGGTCGTGTTCGGCTCCTGGGATCTCGGTGAGCACGGACGCATGCTCAAAAACGGGCGAGGGCGACTGTGGCCACGGCAACGACATGGCACGGCGGCGGCAAGCTCGGCCATGGTCGGAGGACGGGGCTAGGGAACGGGAATGGAGGGGTGAGCATGGGGGAAAGAATCAGGAGCTCACAGCGGGGCCGGCGGTGGTTTCAGCGGGCTCGGGGACGATCGGCAAGCGGCGAATCGTGCGACGGCGGCCGCCAAGGCAGAGGATGGAGATGGTGATGGTGGCGACGCTGCAGGGCTCCCGGGGTCTTCATCTTCGTCGTAGAGGGGCTTAGGGGCATGGAGGACCTCGGCGACAGGCTGGATAGGCAAGGGGGGGGCTCGGTGGCCGCGGTGGTGACGAGCAGCGACGGCGAGCTCCACTCGGGCGCGTGCAGGGAGAGAGCAGAGGAGGGGGAGAGCGTTCGGGAGAGAGGAGAGGGGCCAGGGTCGGGGCAGCGCCGAGGAGAAAGCCCGAGGCATCGTGGTGGCCTCAGTGACGCAGGCGAGCAGGGAGGTGCGTGGCTGGCCAGCAGGCGCGTCGTGTCTCCTCTCCTCCTCTGCCATCGCGGTAGGTGATGACTGGTGAGGGAGTCCCGGATTAGGGAGTGTCCGGATTGCCGGACTACCGTCATCGGCCGGACTATCATCGGCCGGACTATCATCATCAACCGGACTCCAAGACTATGAAAATACAAGATTGAAGACTTCACCCCGTGTCCGGATGGGACTTTCCTTGGCGTGGAAGTAATGCTTGGCGCTACGGATATGTAGATCTCCTACCATTGTAACCGACTCTATGTAACCCTAGCCCTCTCCGGTGTCTATATAAACCGGATGGCTTTAGTCCGTAGGACTACAATCACAACAACCCTTACAATCATACCATAGGCTAGCTTCTAGGGTTTAGCCTCCTTGATCTCGTGGTAGATCCACTCTTGTAAACATCCACAATATCAATATCAATCAAGCAGGACGTAGGGTTTTACCTCCATCAAGAGGGCCCGAACCTGGGTAAACATCGTGTCCCTTGTCTCCCTTACCATCCGCCTAGACGCATACGATTCGGGACCCCCTACCCGAGATCCGCTGGTTTTGACACCGACATTGGTGCTTTCATTGAGAGTTCCTCTGTGCCGTCACCGATAGGAAGGATGCCTCCTCCCATCTTTAAGGACGGTATTTTCGCCAAAGGAGCCTTCGCCGTCGGCCAAACTATCTGGCTAGGTGGTTTTCTTATGACCGCCTGTCCGTCCATCGCTTCGACAACGACCTCTGAAGTCGTCAAAAGCAATTTTCACGTCAGCTCGGAATTCGCCGAGCGGCTGGATCCAATAGAGCTCTCGTCCAGAACGAGCTCTTGGATCGCATCGCCGCTCGGGAGTCGCTACAGACCACGCATCAGATTGGGCTTAAAACCGATCCGAGAGAAATTAACTCTCCCAGTCACCCACCACGCGTTGCTGGTAGAGGAACAATGCGGCGACGCTTCTCCGTATTGAAAACTAGTCATGTCCTGATCCCCGAACCCCCATGCCGGATTCAGCGGAGGGACGGGCTTCGATCAAACACTTGAACTTAAAGTCGAACATCGGACTGCACTCGTTGGACAACGTCCAGAAATCCAAGCTTCCAAAATTGGAAACTTCTCGGCCTTCGAGCCTTGAGATGGGTAGGGTTCGGACTTAGTTCCACCCACCCGCCTGGACATATATGCGATCTAACTCTAATTCGGCAAGAGCCCTCCGAGACAGTACATCACTACTGGGCCAGATTCCTCCTGGTTATGGACAGGATAAAGGACTGCCGAGAGGAAAACACAATCTCAGTCTTCTGCAATAATTGCACGGACAAGGGAATCCTAAACGCCATCAGTCGCCGCGACATTACACGCTTTGCTGACTTGGAGACCATCGTACAAAAGTACTGTGCGATGGAGAGCGCCTGGAAAACCGAAAGTAAATTTTGGGATAATCCGGTCCCGAATATATCCCTAGTCCGGAACCAAAGAGTGCATCATTATCAAGCACCTGGGCTGAATACCAAAAAACCAAAACCCCCTAAAGGGTAATGGAACCTGCATCGAGGGCTGGCTAAACGGACCTGCAAAATTCATAGCACGTAGGGCTCCACTCCAACTCATAGCCTTCGAGCATGTTGGATATTACAGAGTGGCCAAAAGTGGCAAAGAGCTTCTAGCTTCGCATCCCAGCCCAGAACACCAGTACGGTGTTAACAGTCTTCGAGACTTTCGCATCCAATAACATGCGAAAACGACAACTCCGCAACCTTGCCGAAGTCTACCAAGTAGCAACAATAAATCCATGGAGCGACACGGCTATTACCTTCAATGCCAGTGACGAACCTAAATTCCGAACTGCCCGGGCACCAGCCGCATTGGTCCTCAAATGACAAGAGATGGCTTCGCCTTACTAAGGTACTCATGGATGGCGGCAATGACTAAACCTCATCTATGAGGAAACCCTCCAAAATGGAAATAGATCGAACCGCATTGAGCGAAGCAGCACAACCTTTAGAGGAATAATCCTCACCGGAAGCATGCTGCACAGGAAAAATCACGCCGGACGTAGTGTTCGCTCACGGACAATTACATGTCTGAGGAGGTCACATTTCAAGTGGCTCAATTCAGAAGCGGATGTCATGCTTTATTAGGACGAGAGGCATTCACAATTTTTCAAGCTATAACCCATTATGGGTACATGAAGCTTAAAATGCCCGGTCCCAACGGAATTATCACTGTCGGTGTACTAGAGTAGGGGTACCCTAGTACCCCAAACTCGTCTGCAGACAGATTCTGTTCACGGCGAGGCCAGCGATGGCCGCCAAGGTCCTCGGCGGCTCCTTTGGAGCCATTCAAGAACAAAGCAGTCAAGACCCCGGCAAGAGGAGCTTGCCGGGAAGGCCACTCAAGGCGCAAAGGAAAACAAGGCCCCGGCAAGAGGAGCTTGCCGGGAAGGCTTGGCGGGCGCTGAACCCACAAGAGCGACAAGGTCCTCGCCATGAGGCGCTTTGCCGGGCGGGCAACCTCTCTTCGTCTCCGCTCCAGCTCACCCGCCAACGTGTCACCACGGGGCTCTCCCAAGTACGCGTGTCAACGGGCTGTGCAGCCAGCGGAGAGTAGCGACAGACGGCGCTGACAAGCTACCATCATGGCGAACGGAGGCGCACTTAACGGTCCCTCGTTATAATCGTTTCGGGCGATCAAACGGGCATTGATGACCCTTGTCCCTTGCCGCCGAGTTAGGTATAGATTACTGTACACTATACAAAGCGGTGTACCAACCTATGTTTTTACCATTGTAACCTTGTCTACTTGCCACATGTGGTAACCCCTTGTGCCTATAAAAGGAGGCCCAAGGGCAACGTAGAAGAGGTTGTTCGGCTAGGTTCGATCCGGCTCCGGCTTAGTTCATCACACCCAGGCTAGGTCTTGTAGCCCACGTTGCTCCCTAGCAAGAACACGAGATAATCCACAAAGCAGCAGTAGGAGTATTATCTCCACGGAGAGCTCCGAAACTGGGTAAATCTGCTCGTGTGCATCGCCTCGATCCGTTCTTTGTGCAATCTCCGCCCCCCTCCGAACCACAAAGGGGCTCAGGTCCCGTAGGTGCTCGTGGGGCACGATCAGTTCACCCCCGACATCTTTGGCGCGCCAGGTAGGGGGCGTCGAGGCTATGTGAATACGATCCGGCTGTCGCACGAGCAACTTCGTCGACATCTTCGTCGACATGGCGCCGAAGAAGAAGCCTTCGGCAGCAGCTGAGCCGTCCGCGTCGAACCCACCACCACCGGAGCCGTCAGGTGGTGGGGGAAACGCTGGCGGAGGGACCGGCGTCGTCGAGAGAGCCCACGATGCCGCTAGGTCCAAGGACAAGGCAGCGCAAGCGTCGGCATCCGAATCTGCACCACGTCCTTCGCAGGAGGCGCGGGACCGACAGCGTCATGATACTCGCGGCACCATACGCTCATTGGATCAAGGCCAAGCTGGAGGATCCCGAGGCCCTCGAGACCCGCATGCACCCCAGCATGCCGGTACGAGTGGGGTACGGTCGCTAGGGCGGGATGCTGCTCCACCTAACTTGGTTAGGAGTCCGAGCACATCCCGTTCTTCGCTCCGTACGCCGTTGCCGCCAACCACACCAGCAAAAGCCTTGGCGAGAGCTCAGTTACTACTAGATTACCCTCCGACGGCCGATAAGGTCGACGAATGGAGGGCCACAATTCAGAGTCTCATCGACTTCGCCAACGGCGACGTCCCGCGGCAACCGAGAGCTTCGCAGCCGCGACGGGGCGACAAGGCGCGAGCCGATGGCGACGAGACTTCTGCGGGGTGCACCCATCAGACACTCCTTCCCGAAGGCCAAGATCGCCGACTCGCCGGATCCACCTCGACAGCGACTCCACGGCGTCGTCAGATCCGCGAGCTCGTCGCGACCAACGCCAAGTTCTTCGGGAACGACAAGAAGAGGACACTCGAACCCATATCGAGCGCCGAAGAGAAGTGCGCCGTCAATCTGACCAACGCGCCGGGCCCACTGTCGATATGCATGCGCCAGGGGAACCAGGCGACTTGCCGTACGCGGTGGGTTGCCCTGCGTTCACTCGTGAGTTGCGGCAAGTTCGGTGGCCCGACAAGAAAAACTTCAAAATAGACGTGCCGGAGAAGTACGACGGCAGGACACACCCATCGGAGTTCCTCAGCATCTACACCATCACGGTGCACGCTGCGGGGGGACAAGACGACAAGATCCTCGCCAACTACTTCCCCTTGGTGCTCAAGCCAAATTTCAGATCTTGGCTCATGCACTTGCCGGATGGCTCTATTTCTTCTTGGGCAGATTTGTGCCACCGGTTTGTTGGCGCCTTCACAGGCGGCCATAAGCCTCATGGCTGTGAGAGTGATCTCCACCTGCTTGCCCGTAAGGAGGGGAGTCTCTGCGCATAAATTCATCTAGAGATTCAATCGTGCACTACAACATCCTGCACGTCCACCCCGATGCAGTGATCGGTCGTTCCATCGTAATGTACGCAATCGCAGGATGAGGGAGGAGATGGCGATGTGCAAAGTGAAAGACGTCAGCGAGCTCTACGCCCTGGCCGACAAGTGTGCACGCGCTGAAGAAGGAAGAAGACTCCCAGGAGAGAATGTGGGAGCAAAGTCTGACAGAGAGGGGATCGCCCCGACAAGGAATAGCCGGCGGCGGAGCAACAGGAGGAAGAAAAATCAAGAAGTATTAGTTGTCGAGCAGTCTGGCAAGGATGGTGCCGCAAACAAAGCCAAGGCCGGTGGCTCCGGCAAGGAGTTGCCGTTGACGCCGACCGCCAAGCTGTGGCGGCCGCCGACAAGCCTGACAGCTCCAACAAGCAGTACTGTAAAATCCACCGCATCAAGGGACACGATCTCCAGAGCTGCAAGAAAGTCGAGCAGCTTGTTGAGCTACAGAGAGCTGAATACGAGCGGCGAGACAAGGAGAAAGCCCAAGAAGGTGCAGGTGCAGCAAGTAAGAAGAGACCCGGTCGGGGAGGACGCCGCGGCAAGGCCAAGCAGCGGCAAGGAGACAGACCTCCCCGTGGCCGCGACAAGGAAGAAGACGAAGATGAAGATGACGAGGACGATGAGGACGATGAAACTGATGAGCAGGAGTTTCAAAAGGCAACGGAGGTCCTTTGCGTCGACTGTGGGGCGTCTCTGCATACCTCGCACCGCCAACTCAAGCAATGGATGCGTGAGGTCAATGCAGCAGAACCATCCCTAGAGTCACGCAAACCTCTGAAGTGGTCCAGCACGCCCATCATCTTTGACATTGAGGATCACCCCGATCGCATCACTGCGGTCTAGTGTTTGCCGATGTTGGTCTCACCAACCATCCGCAACCTCAAGGTCACAAAGATGTTGGTTGACGGCGGGGCCGGCCTGAATTTGATCTCCTCCGCAGTGCTCCAGAAACTTCAAATCCGTGACACTGAGCTCGAAGAAACTGGTACTTTCCAAGGAATCAACCCAGGAAGGAGCAAGCCCAAAGGGAAGATCACGTTGCCGGTAACATTCGGCAGCGAGCTCAACTTCAGAACTGAGAGGGTCACGTTTGACGTCGCCGATTTCCCATTGCCCTACAATGGCATACTTGGTCGCCCAAAGACTCGCCAAGTTCATGGCCGCCTCTCATTATGCTTACAACCTACTCAAGATGCCCGCCCGATAAGCGCTATTTCTGTCCATGGCGACAAGAAAGATGCACTTATCTGCGCCGACAAGATTTACCGGGATGCAGCAGCAGCGACAAATAGTAAAACCACTTACCATCAAGCTCCCGGGGAAGAAGACCACCAGGTCCGGCAAGAGCTCGCTGTTGCCCACTCCGCAAGCGCACCTCTTCGGAGTGCTGCGCTACCGTCGAGGACGCACCATCGAGCTCCACCGCAAGTGCAACAAGACGATGGCAGCTCCGCCAAAGACCAAGAAGGTGCCCGCCAAGGAGGACGGCACTGGTGGTACCTTCACCATCAGTGCCACGCTTGATCCTAAATAGGAAAGCAAGCTCGTTGCTTTCCTGCGGGCGAACGTCGATGTGTTCGCATGGCAACCATCTGACATCCTCAGTGTTCCCAGGAAAGTAATTGAGCACCACCTAGCTGTCTGTCCTCACGCGCGGCCCGTCAAGCAGAGAGTTAGGAAACAGGCAGTGGAACGCCAAGAGTTCATAACAGAAGAAATCAAGAAATTAGAAGCAGCAGGGCTCGTCAGAGGAGTCCTCCACCCCATGTGGTTGGCCAATCCGGTAGTTGTGCGCAAGGCTAATGGGAAATGGAGGCTTTGTATTGACTTCACCGATGTTAATAAAGCTTGTCCCAAAGACCCATTTCCCTTGCCGCGTATCGACCGGATTGTTGATTCCACGGCTGGATGCGATCTGCTTTCGTTTCTTGATGCATATTCAGGATATCATCAGGTCTTCATGGCAGAAGAGGATGAAGAGAAAACCGCATTCATTACACCATGTGGCACGTCGCTTTATACGGATGCCTTTCGGTTTGAAGAATGCTGGTTCAACCTTTGCAAGGGTAGTCCATAATGCCTTTGGACCACAGATACACAGAAATGTAGAAGCCTACATGGATGACATAGTAGTCAAGAGCAAGGACAAAGCAACTCTGATTCAGGATTTGGATGAGACGTTTGCAAACCTGCGCAAGATCAATCTCAAGCTCAACCCCGAGAAGTGCGTGTTTGGAGTCCCTTCCGGCAAGCTTCTCGGGTTCTTTGTATCTCAGCGGGGAATTGAAGCCAATCCCGACAAGATCAAGGCCATTGAGCGGATCGAAGCACCAAAGCGCGTCAAGGATGTCAGGAGGCTTGCCGGTTGCGTGGCTGCTCTCAGCACGTTCATCTCTAAGTCTGCTGAACGCGCCCTGCCGTTTTTCAAGATTTTGAAAAAGGCAGGTCCAATGAAATGGACTCGAAGCGGAGGCTGCGCTGCAGACTTGAAGAGATACTGCCCTCCGCTCCAATACTTGTCGCACCTAAGCCACAAGAGAAGTTGCTGCTGTATATAGCGGCGACCAATCAAGTGGTTAGTGCTGCGTTAGTAGCGGAGAGGGAGGCAGATGATGAGCCGGCAGCCGAGGAAGGCGCATCCAGCGACAAGCAAAGTGCTTCGCCGTCAAGCTCTGGTCCCGACAAGGGCGGATCAGCGCAGGGTTGCGACAAGATACAGAAGAAGATGGTGCAGCGCCAAAGATACTTTGTCGATTCCCTTACGCACGGGCTAGATCGAGGTACTCTGGTGTGCAGAAGCTGCTTTTCGGCCTCCTCATGGCCTCGAGAAAGCAGCACCATTACTTCCAAGCACATGAGATAACAGTTGTCACTCGCTTTCTGCTGAAGAGGATTTTGCAAAATCCAGAAGCAACAGGCAGGATTGTTGAGTGGGCACTGGAATTGTCAAGCTTTGGTCTCAAGTTCAAAGCACTTCAACTATCCGCAGCGGGGCATTGGCAGAATTCATAGCGAGTGGACGCCAACGCATGATGAAGAGATTCCGGAGACGAGCATCCCCGTCAAGGAGGCAAATAAAGAATGGCTGATGTACTTTGACGGTGCCTTCTCGCCGCAAGCGCCCGGTGCGGCGTCTTGCTTATCGCACTCCACCGGGAGCACCTCAAATACATAGTCCAAATGCACTTTCCCAAGGAACAAGCAACAAATAATACCGCAGAGTATGAAGGCTTGCTTGCCGGTCTCGAGATTGCGGTGGACCTTGGGATCAAGAAGCTCATTGTCGGGGAGACTCGCAACTTGTCGTCCGCCAAGTAAATAAAGATTATCGAGTTCGTTGATGGAAGCGTCGTCGATGAAGTGAGGAAGCTGGAAGAGCACTTTGAAGGCTCGCAAATGGAACACGTTCCAAGAGCACGTAATGATATAGCTGATGGCCTCTCCAAATGCGCCGCACTTAAGTTACACTGTGGAACCAGGGATTTTGTGCTCAAGTCGACTCAGCCAACCGTGACACCATCAACAGGATGAGCAAGAAGAGAAAATTGGTTTCCGCGACTACTTTCCCGGCAGAGCTCTCAAGCCGCCGCCAAGAAGGTCCCTTAAACCAACGCAAATATCACTGAGGAGCAGTCTGCTCCGACAAACCATGCAGTTTGTATCGTTGAAGCAAACGCTCCGGACAAGCTTAGCTCCGGCAAGCTTGACGGGGATCATCGAGCTCCGGCGGACCCACAGGTCCTTGCCGTAGAAGTTGATGGTCCCGCAGTAATAATTGAGCCTTTAGTCCTTGTTGTCGAGCCACTGGCTCCAACATGGGCACAGCAGATCGTCCGTTTCCTTCAGACAGGAGAACTTCACGAAGAGCAAGAAGAAGCGGAAAAAGTAGCCCGGCAGTCAAGTATGTACCAGTTTGTTGACAACATCCTGTACAGAAGAAGACTCAACGGAGTGAAATTGAAGTGTATTTGCCAGGAAGATGGACAGAAGCTGTTGGTGGAGATACACGGAGGCATATGTGGTCGCCACATTGGCGCAAGAGCACTTGCCGGCAAAGCTTTCCGGCAAGGTTTCTTCTGGCCAGAAGCCCTCCACGATGCAACTGCACAAGTAACCAAGTGTGAAGCGTGCCAGTTCCATTCAAGACAGATACACCAACCAGCTCAAGCTCTCTAGACGATCCCTTTATCCTGGCCCTTCTCGGTCTGGGGGCTCGACATCCTCGGCCCCTTCCCGCGAGCTGTCGGGGGCTTTGAATACTTGTACGTCGCAATCGAAAAGTTCACAAAGTGGCCGGAAGTGGAACCAGTGAGGAAGGTGACAAGACAAATACCGTCAAGTTCTTCGTGTCAATTGTTTGCCGCTTTGGGATTCCTAACCGGATCATCACCGACAATGGCACACAGTTCACGAGTCGCACCTTCATGCAGTACGCCCAAGATCTTGGCGCCAAGATCTGCTTTGCTTCCGTTGCTCATCCGAGAAGCAACGACCAAGCAGAAAGAGCAAACGCTGAAGTGCTGCGAGGACTCAAGACCACAACTTTCGACAGGCTGCGCAAGTGCGGAAGGAACTGGATCGAGGAGCTGCCGGTGGTTCTTTGGTCGATCAGGACGACGCCAAATCGAGCCATCGCCGTACACCCTTTGCTCTAGTCTACGGAGTGCAGGCAGTTCTCCCCATGGAACTCAGATACGGGTCACCTCGAGTGCTCGCTTATGATGAGCTTGAGCAAGAGCAGCTGCGACAAGATGACGCCTGCTCCTCGAGGAAGATCGCCTTCAGTGCCAGACGAGCTGCTCGTTACCAGCAAGCTTTGCGCCGCTACCATAGCCGCAGTTAATGCCGTAAGCTTCGAGGAAGGCGACCTTGTTCTTCGGCGCGTTCAATCCGCCAAGAATTCCAACAAGTTGACGCCGAAGTGGGAAGGCCCTTATCGGGTGAAACGAGTCACTAGGCCCGGCGCTGTCCGCCTTGAGACCGAAGATGGCTTTCCGGTGAGCAATTCCTGGAACATAGAGCATCTTCGCAAGTTTTACCCATGAGGCGCGGTTGCCGGAACCCGTTCTGGCAACCACCCTTTTGTACAAGTCTTGCCTCTGTTGCATGTAATCTTTTTTACAAAGCCGGGCGCAGACCCCGTGCATCAGTAAAGCCTATGGTTGCGCACATTTTGTCAATACATGCTTTCATAATCATATATGCATGTGTTTACTAACATCTTGTGCAGCACCCGCACCCGGTAAGCGATAATGAGCCATTAGGCTCCATAACTTTATTTTTCTCTTCTTTCTTCTCAAACAAGAAGAAGGTTCATCCACCCACAAGTTTACCGGGGGGGAGGAGGAGATAATGGTGTGGGCCGACGAGCGTCGCTCGAGGAAATGTCTCCTTGCCGGAAAATGGACAACAGAAAAGCTAAGTTGCTAAGTTTAAACGACCAGTTTTAAATTTTTAAGTTATCTTCCTCGAACGATAGTACTTTGTATGGAAAACACATGCGGCGCGGAGGAACCAAATCGTGGATCGGTCGCCCTTACTTTGTTTCGAGTCCGCTCAACAACTTAAGTGAGCTGCGGCTAGTCCGCGACGAGGTTGCTTGTCGGTAGCGACCCCGCCAGCAGGCTGCTAAAGTTCCGCACTCGGCGCTCGCGGCAAGGGTGCCTGCACCGGCAAGTTTCCCGGAAAGCGTAGGGTGAAAACATACAAGGGAAGAAATCGAGCAAAGGAAATAACAATGCATTCGATTGCCTAAGATAGTGTATATTACATGATAACTTGTCGCAGATCTAATAGATTTTGCGCCTAAACATGATCTACAAGCGACAAGAGAAAGATAGACTTGGCGGCCTAGTCCACGCTGGTCGCCTCGAGCCTCTTAACTCCGCTCACCCTCGCCCACGATGGGTGCGACAAGGGTCTTGAGCGCTTCAACATCGGCGGATGGAGGCAGGGACTTGAGGGCCTTGGAGAAGTCGACGCCTGGGTTGCGGAAGGCCACCTTCATCAACACCTTTTGGAGAGCCTCGGCGCAGACTTGGCGTGATTCCTCCGCCAGTTGCTTCGGAACCTCATCCCGGAGCCGCCGGATACCCGCCAACACGCCTTTGAAGAATAGGCTGAGCTTGACGCTGGGTTGGAGGTTCTCGTCGGTGGAATATCCAAGATCTGTCATCCCCAACTCTATCAGCTCATTATGGATGCTGGCGGCGGTGTCCACAAGACCTTCTGTCCAATGCAGTATGCTGTCCTGAAGATTATTCTGGGCGGTCACAAGATTCGACAAAGAACTCCTCGGTGGCCTTGATCTTTTCCAGCAGGCCCGTTTCCCGCTCCTTGGCGCCGTTCAATGTCTCCATCAAGGTGGTCAGTTTCAGCTCTAGATCCGCCTTGGAATCCTTTGCGGCATCAAGCTCTTTGATCTTCTCAGCAAAACGACCTTGTAGCTCGCCGAGGGTGTAAGCGTCCTTCTCACGCCAGCGCTTCAACCCGGCGACCTCCTCGGCACTCTTCTCGGAGGGTGGACTCCAGCTGAGCCACCCTCGTCTCCAATTCCTCTTGGCGGCCTCGGCAGCTGTAGCAAGATCTTTGCCTCCTGAGCGGCCCGCCAACCTGCGTCGCTACAGCGAGATCCTCCTCGTAGCTGTCGAGGTTGATCTTCCGCTGCGCCAGCTCACCTTCTCGCGCGGAGAGCTTCTCGACGGCAAGCCTCTGCTGCTCCTCGACCTCGCCCTTCTCCAAGATGAAGGCCGTGCGCTCCTCAGCAAGCTGCTCATGCGCCTCCGCTATATCCCGGAGGGTTTCTTTATTGGCGCACCGGAGCTCTTCCGCGCGTTTCTCCAAGTCAGCTCCCGCCCTCGCGACAAGCGCCTCCCTGGACTCCAGTTTGGCTTGGCGGGCGCGGTAGAGCGACAGCAACTTCCTTAGCAGCTGCTCCTCCTCGGGCTCACCGCTGCTGCTGCTCGGTATATCAACCAGCGACAGCCCGGCGGAGGCAAGCAGTTCCGCGTCGAAAGTCTCCCCCTCGACCGGCGCCCTGGAGCTTGATGCCCATGGGAGCTTGATGAAGACACCCTCGCCAGCCTTCAGGTAGGCGCCGGGCTGAGGCTCCTCGGAGTCTGGTGCGGCATCGGTGGCGGGGGGATCGGCGGTCGGTGCAGCGCCTGGCGCTCCTGCGGCCTCCGGGCCGTCAGTGCGATCGCCAGATTCCTCCCCAGCCTCTGCGCCAGCGGCCTCGGCAGCCTCCTCGCCGGCGGGCCTGTCAGCGCCAGCCTCCTCCTCCTCCATGTTGGCGGCGTCGACATTGTCGCCGCGGGCGTCTTCCTCGCCGGCAGCCTCGGTTTCCATCGGATCTCCGGCAGATGAATCTGATGGTCAGAAGAAGAAAGCACAAATCAAGCAGATATTCGAAAGAGAAAAACGGAAGAAAAGAACCCAAGGGAAACTATCAAGACAAGAAGATTACCTGCAGTGGGGTCTGTGGCCGCGGTCTCCGCCACCGGAGGGTCGTCGGCGCCAGCCCTTGTCGGGGAAGCTCCCCTTGTCGGAGAAGCCTCCCTTGCCGGAGAGCGCTCCATTGGCGGAGAATTCTCCCTTGGTGGCGTAGTTGAAGCAAGCACTTTCGGGAGTGACCTCCGGGCCTCCCGATGAGGCCGGACCTCGTGGGTAGCCTCCGCGCCTTCATGATGTGGCTGCTCTGCTCCTACAAAAATCCAACAAACCAGATATCAGTAACGGAAAAGCACCCAAGCGCGCCTAGCCACGAAAAGCATACCAGATACTTACGCTGGGGGCTGTGCTGGGGGATGCTCTGTTGAAGAGTTGCCGGATCCGGCAAGGGAGTCCCGGACGTGCCCCCTGTTGCCACAGGGGAGTCATCTGAGACGACAACCACCGGCGTCTTGGCCCTCTTCGGCGCCCTCTGAGCTGACGCCCTGGAGAAGAAAGTTCAGAGTGGAACCAGTCAGATATGAGATAAAGCAATAAATTGGAAGATTACAAATAGCAGCGGCAAGATCTTACTCTTCCTCTTCTTCCTCGGAGCTGAGGGCGGAGAGATCAAACTCTGCTCCAGCGCGACGGATTGGGGGAGAAGACTCCCTCTGGCGCTTGGAGGGTGCAGGAGCCACGACTCCAGAAGGCCCTGAGCCCATCGCCGTGGCGAAATGAGGCGCTCCCGCGGCAATAGTACTTGCCGCGGTGGAGCGCGTCGGGTGGCGAGGCGGCTAATGGACCGTATGCTCCCCCACCACTTCTCCGGTCTTCCGGAGACGTCTCCTTGGCGGGGCAGCAAGCTCCTCCTGCGGCAAGCTACTTGACGGCGGAGGAGAGGCGCCCCCGGCAGGCTCACTTGGGTCGTTGTCGGGCTCGGTCTGCTCCTCCCCGCCGACAAACTCTTCTTGGTCGGCAAGACTTGCCGCCTCGGCCCTCTCTGCCTCCTCGACAGTGAATCCAAACGCGCCGGCGGCAGCGGCCTCTGCAGCCTCCTCCAACCTTGTGGCGATGCGCGCCATCTCCTGAGCAGTGGTGTCGCGAGTGAGCCGCCTCTTCTCGTCGGCGCGGATCGGCACTTCAGACAAGTTGTCGAAGAATTGTTGCAGTATGTCCTCGGCAGGCTCCTACCAAGTTGGAACGATCCCATGGGAATCGCACAACGGCATTATCGCGCGGATGCTATCAAGCGACGAGTTGTTGCACAAGGGCACAACTCCCCTCGGCAACATGCACCATCCAGGGTTATCCGCTTGAGGCTTGAACAGCCTCCGCAAAGATGTCTTTGTCAAGCTCCGTGGTAGTGAAATTCCAATTCAGACCGGGCGCAGCCTCATGATATCCGCCGCTCGAATTCCCAAGCAGGCCTCCCTTTCTCCTGCAAGGGCGCAATGCAGCGGCGAAGGAAGTCCGCGCCGACTGCTCCTACGGTAAGCCCTGCTTGCCGGAGGCGCAAAATCCTAGTCGTGGTAATCTTCAACTTGTTGTCCTCCGGCGCCAAGTTACTCCAATCGTTGCCGCGAACTATGGGGGTCTTTCGCAGGGCAGTAAAAGGCTGTGGCTCCTCCTCTAAGATCCAGCACCAGTCAGCCCTCCACTCCTCCCACTTGCTGCGCAACTCTCCGTCAAGATACGCTTCCTTCTTGCCGATCCTAGAGGTCCATGCAATTCCTCCGGCAAGCGGCTCTCCTCTCTCTACGCGGGGTGAGAAGTAGTGGCGGAAGAGTGCGACATTTTGGTGGACCCCGACAAAGTTCTCGCAGAGATGTGCGAAAACGGCCATGGTAAGGATGGCGTTGGGGGTAAAGTCAAGGAGGCGGAGGCCATATGTGTTCATGACATCGCAGAAGAATTCAGAAAGAAGTGGGCAAAGCCCGCACCAGAAGAAAATCGCGAAGAAGGGGTACCCGATGGAGACCTTGGCAGATGTGGCGGCGGAGATGACCCTCGTGCGCGGATGCGCCCGGGTCACCATCGACCAGAAGATGTAATACAGCTCCCGCAGCTCCTTCCTGTTGAGCAGGGGATCGAAGAGGGCCCGCTCCTTCCGCAGCGCCGCGAGCCGCTGCGCCTCGGCAGATTTCACGCCTTTTCCCTTATCGGCCTTCGGAGCCATAGGGAGTCGTGGTGGAGGAAGCCGACGGCGTTGGTGGCACCGGTGGCAATGGAGGGGGCGGAGCGTCGCTCTCTTTGGGATTGAGAAGGAAAAGGGAAAGCGACGGGGGTTTCCGATGTGACAGCAAGGGCAAGTGGGCGTCCTGCCCCGGTTCCCCCGCTTATAAAGGGGAGAGGGGACGGGCGTTCCGATTTTTCCCATTAAAGAAAGCCCCACGATCTCCCCCACGACGCCACGTCCGGTGCGTGCCGTTCGTGGGAGACGTGGTGGGTCCAAGGCAAATAACGGCGTAATCAAGACCACGCGTGCCCGTACACTGTTTTGGGCCTGGCCCAACAGAGATTGGCGCCGTGTGTGGCCCAGTTCGGGGCTCCTGCCGTGTACTAGAGTAGAGTAGGGGTACCCTAGTACCCCGAACTCGTGCACGGACAGTTGCAGCGCCCCACGGCAGGGCCAGCCTGATGGCCGCCAAGGTCCTCGGCGGCTCCTTTGGAGCCATTCAAGAACAAAGCAGTCAAGACCCCGGCAAGAGGAGCTTGCCGGGAAGGCCACTCAAGGCGCAAAGGAAAACAAGGCCCCGGCAAGAGGAGCTTGCCGGGAAGGCTTGGCGGGCGCTGAACCCCCAAGCGCGACAAGGTCCCTGCAGCGGCGAGGCGCTTGCCGGGGCGGGCAACCTCTCTTCGTCTCCACTCCAGCTCACCCGCCAACGTGTCACCACGGGGATCTCCCAAGTATGCGTGTCGACGGGCTGTGCAGCCAGCGGAGAGTAGCGACAGACGGCGCTGACAAGCTACCATCGTGGCGAACGGAGGCGCACTTAACGGTCCCTGTTACACTGTTCAGGCGACTGAGACGGGCATTGATGACCCTTGTCCCTTGCCGTCGAGTTAGGTATAGATTATCAGACACCGTACAAAGCGGTGTACCAACCTATGTTTTTACCATTGTAACCTTGTCTACTTGCCACATGTGGTAACCCCTTGTGCTTATAAAAGGAGGCCCAAGGGCAACGTAGAAGAGGTTGTTCGGCTAGGTTCGATCCGGCTCCGGCTTAGTTCATCACACCCAGGCTAGGTCTTGTAGCCCCCGTTGCTCCCTAGCAAGAACACGAGATTATCCACAAAGCAGCAGTAGGAGTATTATCTCCCCGGAGAGCTCCGAAGCTGGGTAAATCCGCTCGTGTGCATCGCCTCGATCCGCTCTTTGTGCAATCTCCGCCCCCCTCCGAACCACAAAGGGGCTCAGGTCCCGTAGGTGCTCGTGGGGCACGATCAGTTCACCCCCGACAATCACCCTCGCTAGTGATCCGAACATAGCACTCCGCGCCGAAAATAAGACAGCCGCACTAGCCCTCGAGGCACTATCCGAAGCCCTAGCGGCCGAGGAACTCACCGCGAAGCGCTCCACGGTGAACAGGGACGATGTGATACTTGATAAAAGATCCAAGTCCACCTCTTTTAAACCAATGGATGAAATAGTCAAATTCCAAGTCCACCCAACGGACCACAAAGACGGCCTCCATCGGGCACAATTAAACCTCGATGTAGACGCTGCACTACGAGAATTTCTACAAGAAAAGCGGGACATCTTTGCTCGGCACCCTTCAGACATGCCAGAATCCCACGTCACCGCCGAGCACAGCCTGAATATCCTAAAAGGATTCAAGCCAGTCAAACAGGCTCTTTGACGATTTTCCGAACCCAAAAGACAGGCAATGGGAGAGGAGCTAGCCAAACTATTGGAAGCCGGATTCATCAAAGACATCAAACATCCGGATTGGGTAGCAAATCTGGTAATGGTACAAAAGAAGGACAAATCCTGGCGCCTATGTGTCGATTTCAAAGACCTAAATAAAGCCTGCCCAAAGGATCCCTTCCCCCTCCCCCGCATCGACCAAATCATCGATGCCACTGCAGGGCACGATTCATTGTGCTTCCTGGACGCATACTCCGCTATCATCAAATCAAGATGGCAGAAGCGGATCAAGCCGCAATCGCATTCATTACTCCATATGGACCATTCTGCTTCAACACGATGCCCTTCGGACTTAAAAAGCGCCAGCGCAACATATCGGCGCATGATTCGTATACATGTCCGCTACCCGGATCGGCAAAACAGTAGAGGCATACGTAGACGACGTAGTCGTCAAAACTAAACACGTCGAAACTCTAGTAGACGACTTGAGGCTCACATTCGATAACCTCAGAGCATATGACATCAAGCTGAATCCGGAAAAATGTGTTTCCGACGTACCAGTCGGAAAACTGCTGGGCTTCATCATATCCGGTAGAGGAATTGAAGCAAACCCAGCCAAGATCCGAGCTCTGTCACAGCTAGATACCCCAAAAGACCTCAAGCAAATACAAAAATTGACTGGATGCATGGCGGCTCTAAGCCGCTTCATCTCCCGTCTAGGAGAAAAGGCATTACCCTCTATCGCCTCCTTATATGCACGAACACTTCGAGTGGACGGATGCCGCCACCGGACTCGAAGAAATAAAGGCCATATTGGCAACAAATCCGTCCTGGCTACGCCCAACCTGGGCGAACCAATGTTGTTATACATCGCAGCTACACATCATGTTGTAAGCGCAGTACTCGTCGTCGAACGAGAAAAAGAAGGGCATAAATTCCCTCTTCAAAAACCAGTATACTACGGATCTCAGGTTAACCCCGCAAGTCCCGTTACCCGCACTATCGTAAGATAGCATACGCGGTGTTCATGGCATCCCTAAGCTCCGACACTACTTTCAAGAGTGTTCGATAACAAAGGGCCTCTCAAGTACCACTTAACGACATTATAAACAACACTGATGCGACGGGCAGGATTGCAAAATGGGCCATTGAGCTCTTACCATTTGATATATCTTACAAACCTCGGCGAGCTATAAAGTCACAAGTATTGGCTGACTTTGTCGCCGAATGGACCGGGCCGAACTCCCTAAAAGAATACGGGCGCATACTCCAATTGGATTATGCACTTGACGGCTCCAAAATGTTAGCCGGATTGGGGTCATCGTTGCATCGACGTCTCCCGACCGGGGACACAGTCCAATACATACTTCATATAATGTACACGGACTCCAACAACGCAGCCGAATACGAGGCCCTTTTACATGGTCTTCGGATGGCAATCTCCATGGGCATTCAACGCCTAGAGGTGCGCGGGGATTCAAACCTCGCAATATCCCAAATAAACGGAGACTTTGACGCCAAAGATCCAAAATGGCAGCATATCGCAACGCTGTCCTCAAAATGTCAGCCCGGTTCAAGGACTTGAATTCCATCACGTCACCGGGATAATAACCAAGCGGCCGACGTACTGGCACGCATTGGCGCCAAACGCGACGCCGTCCCTCCTAATATCTTCCTGGAACGGCTCTTCAAGCCATCCGTATTATGGGAAGAGGAGTCCGGAACTAACAAACCGGAACAAGCCGCGCCAACCGGCGTTTCAGCCGATGACATAACACCATCCGCCCACGACATAATGGCAGTAATTGCCCCTGCGGATGTAACCATTCCTCGCCTACTTGCTTAGGCAGGAGCTTCCCAAGACCAAAATGAGGCCCGCAGCATTGTCCGACGGTCTAAAGCCTACAAGGTCTATGAGGGAGAACTTTATAAGAAAAGCACAACCGGAGTCCTTCAAAGGTGTATCTCCGAAGAGGAAGGGCGGAACCTCCTGGCTGAAATTCATGCCGGACTAGGCGGACACCACGCCGCAGCTTGGGCCCTTGTAGGAAAGGCATTCCGTGCAGGATTTTATCGCCGACGGCCCGAGCAGATGCAGGACCTAGTCCAAAGATGCGTCGGTTGTCAACTCTTTGCTAATCGAGCCATATGCCACCCACCGCCTCAAAATTATACCCATTACCCGGCCGTTCGCGGTCTGGGGCTTGACATGGTTGGACCACTTAAAGGGGAACCCACAAGCAAAGGTACCTATTGGTCATGGTGGATAAATTCACCAAATGGATAGAGGCCAAGCCGGTTAAAACGGCAGAGTCCGGACCAGTGATAGACTTTATATCCGGGGTAGTACACCGTTATGGTGTCCCCACAAAGCATCATCACCGTAACGGCACGAACTTCACCGCCGATGAGGTTAAATCATGGTGCAAAAATATGGGCATCAAGCTCGATTACGCTTCGCCTATCATCCTCAAACCAACGGTCAAGTGGAACGAGCAAATGGTCTAATAATGAGCGGCATCAAACCCAGACTAGTGCGGTCCCTTACGAAATCTGACACGCACTGGGTAGAGGAGCTCGACTCCGTACTCTGGGGGCTGCGGACAACACCTAACCGTACTACCGGATTCACACCATTTTTTATGGTATATGGCGCAGATGCAGTTTTGCCCTGCGACATCATTCATGACTCACCTCGAGTGCGCATGTACGAAGAAAAAGAAGCCGAGCTGGATCTGTAGGACAGCTTGGACACATTGGAGGAAGAGCGCGACGTCGCCAAGGCACGTTCCGCATTCGATCAACAGCAGGCTCGAAGATACCAAAGCAGAGAAGTACGGGCCAAGACTTACAACGCTATTTAACTGGTTCTACGCTCACGGACAAGAAAAAGGACAAGCTCAAGCCCAAATGGGAAGGCCCCTTCATCATCGATCAAATCCTGACCGGCGGAGCGTACCGTCTATGAAATGCATCGGATCACCGACTCGAGCCGAACCCATGGAACGCAGCCCGCCTCGAGCGATTCTATGCCTAGCTCCCACTAAGAGTTCGTCCCTTCCCTCGTCAATTTTTTTATTATTTCAGCTGCCTTTTGTTTATCTTTTCTTCTCAACCCTATTCATCCAAGCCTTAAAGGGCTTTACCTGCATAACGTTCATACAAGCAATTGATGTGCTACCCGCACTCATTATACACTGGGGCTTCTTTACCGGAAGCTTAATTATACGGGCTTCATGCCCAAAGACATGTGTCAAGCCTCCACATGTACCTTTTATTCACCATTATATGCATCGATATGACTTAAGTTTTGGCCAAGCTGGGTTGCACGGCTCCTGTGCTTACCCCTACGTTCCTGATTGTTCGGCTAGGAGGTAAAGGGAGCACCTCTGCGATTGTTACTGCCGGGTCAGCCGGATGTGTACCTCAGACTGGGTGAAGCCGAAAGCTAGCGTTCTTAAGGGAATATTCGGTCGGTGACTTAAAAGATGATTTTTTATCCACTTATTTATCTGCCCCCAGATGTTTTCTGCTTTTTTCGCAGTCCGGACATGCACTTTAGGGCATGCCACCCCCAGCGGAAAGGAACCCTTAACGGAACTATTCTTCCTGGAAGATGTTTCTTACTAACCATGTAATATAACATAACTAGTTGGGCACCTGTCTGATAAAGCACCGATGACCCCTACGCCTGGTCTCCATGCATACCCCGGTTGTTTCATCACCGAGAAGGTATTCGGACACACTCCGGACTCTAGAGTCCCGAGGTCGAAGCGAAAAGGTCGGCAAAGACAAACGATCTACAATCCGGCTAGAAGGCATTTTGTATGTCATTTTATAATACATTGTCAAATCGACTGATTGTATTCTTCCTCAATCCCGTCTAACAGGTTGTCTAATTTACAGTCATGTTGGGAAAATTTTGCGGCCAACTCCACTTGGCCGTATACTAAACTCACAGGGATCTCCTTCCCATCGGGCCCCACAGGTCCGACTTGACGCCATGTGGTTGGGATCCGCCTTCTTGTACCGCGTCTTTACCATGGCCCAGCCTCCTCGGCACCTTGGCGGCAGGCGAAATCTTCCATACAGGAAGCGCCGCCGCACTCCGCAGCTTCTCTGCAAGGTCCCCAAGACCCTGCAGTGCGGAGAAGGTTGGCCATAACGCCTGGATGACGCCATTATAGCCCGCCGAACTCGTTCGATCGCTTGCAACAATTCGGAAGTTGATCACCCGTTGTTACGGGCATCTCCTCAGCAGGCGACACTGTGAGCATACCTACAGATATATTCTGTCAAATTGACTTCCTCGCCCGAACTCTTCTTTTCAAGGAGTTCGCTCAAGCACTTACTATATATGCCGCGACGAAGCCGTTGATTCTCCTTAACGGAGCCCGGCAGCTCGGCCAACGCTTTTCAGCTCTTCTCCAAGCTGGGCATGGGCTTCCTGGAGCTTTTTCCTTTCATGCTGGACCTTATGCAGCACCCTCTCGTCGGCCTTTAGTTGGCGCAGAAGTTCTTGCCTGTCCGGAACTTGTCCGGCGGACCTGCAATGTCGCTTCTTAGACTTGCATAGCGGCCAAACGCTACTTATCTTTCTAAAATAATGCGTTACCAGAGAGGTCCTTGCGTTTCCTCCCTCGCTTAAAATGCGGCCTCAAGTTGGGCCTTGCACTCTTGCAACTCCTGAGACAGTCGGGTATTCTTCTCGGTAAGATCCTACGTTTCATATGATCCTTAAATCAGTTAATATAACTACTTTAAGTCTCGGGGGCTACTGGTATATATAACTATCAAATTCTCTTACCCATATGTCTTTCACATACTGCTCCGTGGCTCTGGTAAAACTATCTTGAGCAGCACGAAGGTGCGCGTCCCCCGTGTTAAAGGCATTCAACGCCTTGGGGGAGAAGCACGCGTCACGAAATACTGTCCGGCGGCGCCTGTGATTCAGGGCACTCTCCACCTCAGACTTGGTGGCTGACAGTCTTTCGGCATCCTCCGTCGGAGGAACGTCCGGCTCGCACCTTGCGCTCGCCTCCCCCTCCTGACCGGGTGCGGGAGCCCGGCTGGTAGAGGTTGGATTGACAACTTCCACGCTCGCAGTCCGGCGGACGCTTTTTTCCCTATAAAAGTCATGAGCACTCAAAACGCTTCCTAGGAACGTTGCTCTAAAGATAATGAATTGTGAGCTACACCTTTGCGGTGATGTTTCAGTCCGCGCCGCGCTCCTCTTCCGCCTACCGGTCCAAACTGGCCCTTGTTGGTCAGCCACCGCGGGCTCGGCTTCTCGCCCTAGGGGCGCCTCCTGCACAGCGCCATCATATACGGTGGTCAGAAATAAGCAAGGAAGGAATGACGGTATCGGGGCTTCGGCCGCAATTACCTGGGAAGCCGGATATAGTCCGGGATAGTCTGCCGTGATGGCGACTAAAACGTTGTCCATGCTAAGCTGGTGGAACACCCCGTCGATTAGATCCACCTTTATGTCCGGATCCTATTCGGAGGCCGGATCCCGGGATCTCTCTGGATCCTCAGGCTGCGGAGCCGGACTCAGCATTCCCTCCACAGTCCGGCGCAGTTCCTGCGTCAAAAGAAGAACACAATGTAAGAAACTTAAGTTTCGAAAGGCACGGGTCGGACACGCTGAGTGTTCGCTTACCCAAGGCCGGGGATTGTTCATGGAAAACCCATTTAAAGGGTTCGCCTGAAGGAAATCCTCCTTCTCCCCCTTATACAGGCCGGACAAGATCGTCGCCAGATCTTTGGCCGATTCCGGCCCTTTGCGGCCATGACGGGTGGCATCGTCCTCCCCGTTGAAATCCCACATGGGGTGGCCTGTCTTTGTAGTGGTTGCACCCCCCGCGTAATGCATGTTGCCATGACTCCAATCATGGTCAACTGGGCATGGGCCAGTAACCTTATTCGGCCCATCATATAATGGACGCTCTTGTCTTCCTCCAGTCGGGGCTCATGGACGCCAACTAAGGCGTTTCTTCAGAGGAGCATTGCTGAACTCCGGAGGCCGATCCGAACAGTGGTCCGCAGCGAGCGTCTTCTCTATAAAACCATTCGAAGGCCAGTCTTGAGCGCCTTCTTAGGGGTTCCGGATGGATATCCGTCCCGCAATGCGCCATATTTCGCGCCGCCCACTTGATATATAGACCCCTCGTGAGAGCGGGGTACAAGGCAAAACAACCTCTTCCACAGCGAAGTGGGGCTCGATGCCCGTGAAAAGCTCGCAAAGAGCTACGTAACCCGCAATATGCAGGATTGAGGCGGGCGTGAGGTGATGGAGCTGGAGTCCATAGAACTCCAGGAGCCCGCGGAGGAATGGATGTACAGGAAATCCGAGCCCCCTTATCAGATAGGGGACGAAGCATACCCGCTCCCCTTTGTTGGGATTGGGGGTAACCTCCGCTTGCTTCCCACCTTTGTAGGTGGCAAGCCGGCTCGAACGGAACCATGAAGGCCGGAGGGAGATATCCCCCATTTGGAGCTTCACCAGCTCGTTATGAAAATGTAGCATCTCCTCCAATCTCCTGGCAAAGGGCCGGGAGCGCGAGAAGAGGAGCCGCGTTGACGGTCCATGATGGAATGGATTCTTGGTCGAAAGCACTCTGATAAGTATTTGCGAGAGGAAGATGGTGATTCGGATCTGGATTCTTGCCTCCCTTATAGGCAGATTGTTCGCACAACTAGGGGGTAAAACATAAAAGACACCCTGGCTTTTCACATTCGCACGACGCGTGGAAGAAGGCCATTATTGGGCGTGGAAGCCAAGACGCGCAACATTGATGAGGAAGCCGGACAATGCTCGCAGGTACATGGACCTTAAGGGAGAACCCGCCTTGCTACGCCGAAGACTACACGCATGCTGGACTTATCGTCATTGAAGCCTGGTTCGGGGGCTACTGAGGGAGTCCCGGATTAGGGGGTGTCCGGATTGCCGGACTACCGTCATCGGCCGGACTATCATCGGCCGGACTATCATCATCAACCGGACTCCAAGACTATGAAGATACAAGATTGAAGACTTCACCCCGTGTCCGGATGGGACTTTCCTTGGCGTGGAAGGCAAGCTTGGCGATACGGATATGTAGATCTCCTACCATTGTAACCGACTCTATGTAACCCTAGCCCTCTCCGGTGTCTATATAAACCGGATGGCTTTAGTCCATAGGACTACAATCACAACAACCCTTACAATCATACCATAGGCTAGCTTCTAGGGTTTAGCCTCCTTGATCTCGTGGTAGATCCACTCTTGTAAACATCCACAATATCAATATCAATCAAGCAGACGTAGGGTTTTACCTCCATCAAGAGGGCCCGAACCTGGGTAAACATCGTGTCCCTTGTCTCCTGTTACCATCCGCCTAGACGCACAGTTCGGGACCCCCTACCCGAGATCCGCCGGTTTTGACACCGACAACTGGCACGGCCAGGTGGGCCGGCCTAGCCAGGGGTTTGGCCAGGTAAGTTGGCCGCCAGGTAAACACCCTCTGTTTTATTTATTGTTTTTGTTTTCTATTATTCTGTAGTTTTAGGACTTTATTAAAAATACTTAGACACTTTCAAAAATCATGAAACTAATCATGGCTATTGTTTAGAATATATCCAACAGTAAACATTTTAGTTTATGATTATTTGAGCATTTCAAATATTTTATAGTATTTAAATGCCCAAATGAAAATACCATATGATTTAATTCAGAGCCCAAATATGTCATGGAAAAATGTGCATCACCTCTGCCATCTTGTTACAGTATTTTCCATAAATGATTAACATTTTTAAAAGCCATTTGGACTTCATCAAAATATTTTAGGTGAACCTAGTGAATTCCTTTAATGCTAGGGTTTAGGCAATCCCCATTTCAACTTTAAAAGAATTTAGACATGATGCAACACATGGCTAGCTAGCTCAGAGCAAACCAGAAGCTAGGGATGTGACAACTCACCCCCACTAAACGAGAATCTCGTCTCGAGATTCAAGCGTAGGGGAAGGTGAAGGGGTAACGCAAACTAGTATAATCTTCACGATCCAGGGTGCACTTCATGAGAACGTTGATTCGATCACCATCTTTGTTTCGGACGTCTTGCTCGAGATCTCCATCTAACATGACAACGAGAGGAAAAGGACAACTCCAGAAGAATCGATCTTCTCGAAGATCAATCAACTTAGGATCAACTCACAAAGTGAGTCATAGCAACATCTCTTGAGCTGAGACACGAAGCATACATATAGAGGCATGGAGTGGAACAGATGACGAAGGTTCACTAGGTAGACAACAATTCCACACTTAAGAGGCTGGTGAATAGTTGTCAACGTAGCGAGGAGTTGAATAGCCATGATACCATAACAAGACATTTTAGAGGAGGTGACTCGTGGAATCATCCCTTAAGTGGCAAAAAGAATTACCTTTGATTCAAAGATCATTGAAACTCTTTATACCGACTTAAGGCAAATCACAAATGATCATTTGGAAGAGTTTGAAAGAGTGGCATACTCAGTTTGGAAAGGAAACTAGAGTTATAAGACAACTCGGCAAATGGAAGGCACAATCCAATGGAGACCGGGGATATAACCTAGTGACTGAGCGTGCTCTCAAGAACTTGAGCATTTCCATATTCATCAGGGTCTTACCAACATCCGTGTCAAGGATCCTGGCAACACAACGTACTACCATGATGAACAGCGATGGACGATGCAGATACAAAGGAAGATAACCTTCTCAGATTTCACCTTAGCGGGGCCAAGGGAACAAAATCTGGATGATCGACCGAGAGACATTTAGCACTCCGCTTCTAATGTTCTCCTTGATGTGCTATCATAACCATTAATAGATATGGTTTGGTATCTAGAACATCAAGTAACAGGTCGGACTTCGGAAACACAAAAATCCATAAGGGACAACTAGGGGGTAAATCCTACGAACTCCTTATGGGAAGGTGACCAACTTCTTCAATCAAGATACTACAATAATAAATCTTCCAGTTAGGTGTATTGGCCACGACATCCACTTTACCGGGTTACAGAGAGACCGATACTATAGTTCTTGGGAAATGTTCCAACCATCATATCTGCCTGAGATTCAGATCTGGTTGGTGTCAGGATATTCCAGACTCATCGAGTCTAGGAAGAAAAATGAAAGTTTGCATCACAAATCGACGAGATGACGTTGCGAGATTCTCGGGAAATGAACTACGGTAGCAAGCTCCAAAGCATGAGCTGGTTCTGCTACGCACGTGTGAACACGCTATTCCAGACAACATGATCACATGGTAGTCCTACAATAAAACACTACCGAGTTCTGGTAGGGAACCATCATTGAGGATATCGAAGTTCTTTCATAAGTCCGGATTAGCTCTTATGAAGGAACTCCTTCTCCTTGAACAAATCAATCAGTGGCTTGGGGTGCTACGGAATACATATGGAGTGGAGGTAATTAATCTACCAAACCATAGTATACTTTGCACATGCATGACTGACTTGGGACGATTCCAGAGGAAACAAAACAAACCTTTCTCAAACCCACAAGGCAACTTGCACCAAATGCATATGAATTAGAGGAAGTCACTTCTTCCATCCAAGCATAGGCTTCATGAACGGAGGACGAAGGCATTGCTTACAAAATTTCCAACACTAGGTTGATGTTCAACATGAATCATGGGGGAGACAAAATGTTGCTGATGGGCTCAACATCAACCCATCGGAATTTCCATATCACTGGACTTCCGCCATCATGTGAACACGGTGATAGCATTGGTCAGACCAAAAGATGTAATGGGGTATGCTCGAGGGATCAACCACGAGTAATACAACATTACGAACATCGTTGGTTCTAATTTGACTTAATAATAGCCCATACTCAAGTCAAAGTTTGATAAGACAATAAGTTCAACAACTGATCACGAGGATCAATCGATGAAGATATCATCTTTCTTCAACACACATACAAGATGTAACATCCCAAATTTCCTATTTGGAATGTTTTACAATTATAGCTAAGCATCTATGCATTCTGTTTGAATTTGAGTGACATTTGAAGTTTCAGAAGTGTTGGAGTTGTTGGAATTTGAATTCAAATTTTGGCAGTGGAAATCATTTCAAAAACTATGCTTGATAAATACTTGAGAAAAAGTATGAGAGGAGTAAACATGACACTCCAAAAATATCAGAGGAAAAACATTGCCAAAAAGTTTGAATTCAAATTTGAGTTTTATTTGAATTTTAGAAAAATGATTTTTTATAAAGTTTGGATTTTGCCCCTGGAAAAATGTTCAAATCATAGGGAATATTCCCCTGGTCATTTTGGTATATATATGTCCTATATAAAATATTTATATTTTATATATTTCTCTCTCTCTTTGTATTTCAAAAAAAATATAGAAAGAAACCTCAGGCGCCAGCCAGGCCAACTGGCCCAGCCAGCGCCGAGGCGACCCAGCCAGCTAGGCGGCCCAGCCGGCCCAGCCGACCGAGCCCACCAGGCGCCCGAGCAGCCCACGCCCTAGCCCCGTGCCGAATCCCTTCCGAACCGGTCGCCCGACCCGTCCCCCGTTCCCCCCCTCACGACACGGGCCCCACCCGTCGTCTTCCTCGCGCAAGCCACGCCGCCCACGCCGCCGGATCTCATGAGATCCGGATTCCCCGATCTTCTCGCCGCGGTTTGCCCCTCGTCCAAGTCGTCCCCCCTATTTATACCCCCCCTCGACCCGTTCCCCTCGCCTCACCCGACGCTCTCCCTCGCCAAAACCCGCCCGGAGCACCAGCGCCCGCCGCCCGCCATTAACTCCGTTCCGACCACCCGGCCACCCTCGACCTCACCCGACCCCACCCCGAGCTCCCCTCGCCCGTCACCCGGACTTCTCTCCGCCAACGTCCCCGACCACGAGTCGCCGGAGCCGTCGCCGTCCGAGCCGCCGTCGCCGTCGCCGCCTCGGTAAGTCGCCGGAGCTCTCGTCGCCGTTCGATCTAGATCGTAGGGTTAGGATTAGATCCCCCGAAGGGGTATGGTTTTATTAGGTTTAGTTTTAGTGAACCGGTTTAGTTCCGGTTTAGATCGGTTTATTTAGGGTTTTATTAGACCGGCCAATTCGGTTTAATCCCTAGGGCCCGTTTGAGTTATATTACGCCCAGGGCGCTAGATAGGCCCATTAGCCCGTTTTTCTTTTTAGTTTTATTTTTCGTTTTCTGTTTTAACAGAATAGTTTCAGATTTGAAAAATTCATATCTTTTAATCTACTTAATATTTTTAAGTGATTCTTTTTTTGTTGGTTTGCAAATTTCTTATAGTTTCTGTAGAAAATATAATTTGCCATGTTAAAATTATCTAAAATTGCTTTATTTTAGATTTAGACAGAATAGTAATTCTGCTATAAAATGAGTTAGGAATATTACTTGTTAATGATTCTTTTTGTCACAACTTTGTTTTGACATTGCCTAACCGTAGGAATTTATTTGGGAATTTTAGGATTAATAAAAAATTAGTTTTAACCAGAATCATGTTATTCTTAATTGTTTAACTAGCTACTGTTTTCCTATTGTTTTAATTAGCAAATAAATTTATTTTTCCTATGTGATAGATTATTCTAGGTTAGTTTCTGTAACTTTAGAGCATGAACTTTTATTTATAATAAATAAAACTTTTATTTTATTTTTCCTACTAGAATTTGCTTTAGGCCTAATAGGAGTTTTATAATAGCTTTTAAAGTGATTCTTTTTGCTCCTAGTTGCATGATGAATTCTTTTCTGTTAAGTTAGCATAAACCCATGCTTAGGTTCTATTAAGAAAAAAATTGATATGTAAAACTATTTTTAGTTGTTTCTTGATGTAGGAAAACTTTGAGTTGGATTTCTTCGAGTTTTCTTTGGGTTTTGATTCGTTTGTTTTGTGTGTTGTGTTAGCATGCTATTATGTTAAGTGATCATATGCTATATGCTTATTATGATTGTTGTTTGCCTCGGCAGAATTTCCGGAGTGCGAAGCTTGCTACCACGAGTCCCTAGCTTACGAAGATCGTCAGCAAGGCAAGTCATTGATCATACTTTCAATACCTATGATTTTATTGCATTAGAATTTTACCTCCCCACCATGCATGCAGTAGGTGAAATTTTGAAGTTATGTTCTTGAGTAGTATCATGAGGTAGGATGAACCAATTCCCCTTGTTACCATGACCCGGGACGAAGTAGTTTATTTTTGCTATGCTCGTACACGGGGTTGGTTGAGTGAATTCAAAAGGGAGATGTGAGAGTCAAGATGATGACAACCCCATGAACTTCAAGCTCAAGATGGACTTCGAAATTCACTACTGGGTGGAGGACAGTTGACGGGCACCCTGGAGAACCCAGTGGTTGGCCGGGATGCATGGGGGAGCGCCATGACATCTTGCGGAAAGCTTCACCCATCCACGAAGAGAAAATATCTAATCGATTAGCCGTGTCCCCGGTTACGGACAATTTGAGCCTCTTGAACTTGGAAGTATTCGGAAATCTCAACATTGAAATTGATAAATTAATTAAGGGGGTTAATTAATAATTGGGAATGAGACATTGGTCGGTGGAACCATCTCAATAATTACCAACAATTTTGTAGTATTTGCAAACAAGTCCATTATGGTAGGGAAAAACTGGCTTTTCGCAAAACAATGAAACTTAGAGCCCCACAGCCAAATTGCATGTAGTATTAGTAATTTTATTATTGTTCTCTCTTCATGACTTGCCGGCATATTCAAAATGCTGATTACCTACGGCTGCAACGTCTTATGTTGCAGAGGAGTATTCCGATCAGGAGTGAGGCTACGCTCCGCGCTTGGCGATTGCCCTTTGGAGTTGGATGGTCGCTATTCTTCTACGCTTCCGCAGCTTTACTTAGTTTATTTCTCATGAGTTGGCCTTCGGCCGAATTTATTCTATTGTAATAAAGACTCGATATGAGAATCGTGTAATAAATTCAGGTGTGATTGAACTTTGATTATTCCATCAACGTCTTTGTGAGTGCCAAAGATGATCTTGGGATGGTACAGACACAGAGACTTGACCGATTTTGGGTCGGGTCGCTACAGAGATGGTATCAGAGCACACGTTGACCGTAGGACGTAACCCCTAGGATCGGAAAGCCATAGGAAGAGACTATTATTTTATATCCTTATCATTCCGTAATTCTCCCCTGTTCATTTCTGACTTCTCTCCGATTTTCAACATTCTAGATGGCCGCCGAGTTCACCCCAGTTTTGCTACCGGAGTTTTGCCAGCCAGATGAGACGATGCCTTTCGGCAGGAAGCTGGTCCGGATCGTGAAGAAGCTGAAGATTGCTCTGCCCTCGATCACCGGGAAGCCTACCAATGCACTTCCGACGGATACACGCTACAGGATTGAAGTGCATATTGCAGGGAGAACCTTCGGAGGGCATACAGAGCCTATTGACTTTGAGTTTACCGATTTCAATTGGATCCTCGGAAGAGACATGGCGATTTATCGTGCACTTGGACATCTCCGAGAAGAGTACAGGGCCGAGCTCGATCCATCAGACCTCGCCATGGTTTCTCGTAGAGCAAGGAATGGAGATATCATCCGTGCATCAGAGGACGACTCCATTCTCTCCTATGTCCAAGACTTGGAGTGTCTCCTCAGGAAACGGGAGATCCAGACTCGCCGTAACTCGAAGGTACACAGAAGGCTGTTGTTCCGTGAACTGGAACTGGAGGAGAAGGCACACGCAGACTTCCTTGACCATGAGGAAGAAATCGCGGACTTCATGGAGGGAGTCGACAACCTGAAGATGAATGTTGCCGCATTAGAGGAAAAGATGGACTTGGGAGAGGACCTTTTTCCGAGTGGAGATGACGGACCTCTCGTGAGCAATGATCAGGATTATGAAGGGAGCTCCACTGGAGAAAGCCGCAAGAGGAGGCGCCGCAACAAAGGACGCCACACCGGAGGACATCGCACCAGAGGACGCAAGGATAATTGATGAAGACATTTAGTCGACCGCCATGTTATTTTACTTTTTCCGTCGATCAGTTAGGCCGTTATTTTCGATTAGTCGTGAAAATTTTGTAATCGAGTTTGAACAATGTTTGAGTGGATTGAATAAATGATTGGTGTGATTATTATTGTGCATTCATATGGGTAGTGTTATTTCTCATTAGACCATTGTTCTATTCTAATTTTCTCATCCACTCCAAAACACCAGATGCCTTCGAGACGTGACCCCGGTCTCAACTTCCCGCCGGAGCTCACCCAGCTAATCCAGCAGCAGAATGCCCTCATGCAGATGCTCATTCAGAACTAGAACAACAACAACAACAATCCACCACCACCACTCCCTGTTGACAACTTGACTCGATTCCTAAGGCTGAATCCGCTAGTGTTCTCTAGCAGCACTGAGCCGATTGTGGCCGATGATTGGCTCCGCAAAGTCGGAAGAGAGTTAGTCACTGTTGGATGCACGGATGCAGAGAAGGTGCGCTTTGCCGCACATCAACTTGATGGACCTGCAGCTTCTTGGTGGGAGAACTACACCGCCACTTATCCCATCGGCACCGTCACGTGGGATCAGTTCCAAGAAGCTTTCCGCGCCGCTCATGTTTCAGCCGGAGCCATGAGTCTCAAGAAGCGTGAGTTCCGCAACTTACGCCGGGGAACCGCATCGTAAGGCGGTCGTGGATGAGTTCAGCAAGTTAGCTCGCTATGCCCCGGATGATGTGGCCACAGATGCCGCAAAGCAGGAAAAGTTTCTCGAGGGACTCAATGACGAGCTGGGAATGCAGCTTATGGTGGCTACCTTCACCAACTACCAGGAGCTGGTAGACAAGGCCACCATACTCGAAGGCAAGCAGCAGATTGATAGCCGCAAGCGGAAGTATGGCCAGGGGAAGTACAACTCTGGAGCTCAGCAGAAGCCCCGTTATGCCCCATACTCAGGAGGGCATACCCATCACAACCATGGAGGTCATAACCATGGAGGAAATGGGAACAACCGCAACCAGGACAACAAGTCAGGCAATGGCAATGGGAATGGAAACGGCAATGGCAACCAGCATCGTCCCCGCCTCTCAGAAAGATCTGAGTCACATCACCTGTTTCAAGTGCCAGAAAACAGGGCACTATGCCACCGACTGCCCGGAGGCCAAGCAGAGGAATGGAAACGGCAATGGAAGCTCAGCGAAGAAGCCCAACCCTTTCCCTCGTGCTCAGGTGAACCACATTGACGTGGAGGACGTCTATGATCAGCCAGACACTATGGTTGGTAAGTTTTTATTGAATTCACGCTCAAGATTGGTACTCTTTGATTCTGGTGCAACGCATTCATTCATATCAAGGGTAGTTGTGGAAAAGTATGGGTTGCCCACTAAAACCCTTAGAATCCCCCTTCGCGTCAGTTCCGCAGGAGGAGAAATGATGGCAGTCTTAGGCTGTCATGCAACCCTCAACATCGGAAACCATAAATTTCCCGCAGACCTCATAGTATTGGAAACCCAGACCTTGGATGTAATCCTAGGCATGGATTGGTTGACAGTTTGAAGGAAACATAGATTGTGCCCAGAAGTCGATTCTGCTCACCACCCCGGGCGTAAGAGGATCAAGTATGTATCCAGCATAGCCGGATGAAGAGTCAGTGAATTCCCTCACGGGAGTTGTTCAGAGGAAGTGCCAGAGTGCAAGATTTTCCGATGTGTTTCCGGAGGAATTACCAGAATGCCACCGGACGTAGACATTGAATTTCTGATTGAGCTATTGCTCGGCACAGCCCGATATCCAAGAGACCCTATCGGATGCCCCGAGCGATTTGAAAGAGATCAAGAACCAAATTAATGAGCTATTGGAGAAAGGATATATTCGCCAAGCTCATCACCTTGGGGAGCCCCAGTTCTTTTGGTAGAGAAGAAGGATGGAACCTTGAGAATGGTTGTGGATTATCGCTCGTTGAACGACGTGACCATCAAGAACAAGTACCCTCTGCCGATGATTAATGATCTATTTGATCAGCTAGTTGGAGCCAAGGTATTCTCCAAGATCGATCTTCGATCGAGTATCATCGATTGAAGATCCGTGAAAAAGATATACCAAAACCGCATTCACCACTGTATGGTTTATATGAGTATACCGTCATGTCATTTGGATTGACTAATGCCCTGCATACTTCATGAATTTGATGAACAAGGTATTTATGGAATATCTGGACAAGTTTGTCGTGGTGTTCATCGATGATATACCGATATTCTCCAAGAGCGAGGAAGAGCACAAGGAACATTTCGTCTACTTCTCGAGAAACTTCGAGAACATCGGTTGTATGCCAAGTTCAAGAAATGTGAATTTTGGCTGAAGGAAGTCGGATTCCTCGGACATGTTATTTCGTGAGAAGGACTAGCAGTTGATCCCACCAAGGTTGAATCAGTCACCGATTGGCGATCGCCCACCTCTCGATCAAGGAGATCCGCAGTTTTCTCGGACTCGCAGGATATTATCGGAGCTTTATTGAGAATTTCTCAAAGATTGCCAAGCCCATGACTGAGCTGTTGAAGAAGGAGTCCAAGTACATTTGGACCGAGGATTGTGAAGCCAGTTTCCAAGAATTGAAGAAACGTTTGGTTACAGCCCCAGTGCTGATTTTGCCGGACATACACAAGGATTACCAGGTATATTGTGACGCTTCTCGCCAGGGACTCGGAGGAGTACTCATGCAGGAAGGAAAAGTTGTAGCTTATACCTCCAGACAGCTACGACCTCACGAGATGAATTATGCCACACATGATTTGGAGTTAGCAGCCGTAGTGCATGCACTCAAGACCTGGAGGCATTTCCTCATCGGAAACTGTCGGGGGAGTCGCTGATCGTGCCCCACGAGCACCTACGGGACCTGAGCCCCTTTGTGGTTCGGAGGGGGGCGGAGATTGCGCAAAGAGCGGACCGAGGCGATGCACACGAGCGGATTTACCCAGCTTCGGAGCTCTCCGGAGAGATAATACTCCTACTGCTGCTTTGTGGATTATCTTGTGTTCTTGCTAGGGAGCAATGGGAGCTACAAGACCTAGCCTGAGTGTGATTTTGTATGAATGTGATGAACTAAGCTGGAACTAGACCGAAACCAGCCGAACCCCCTCTACATTGCCCTTGGGCCTCCTTTTATAGGCGCAAGGGGTTACCACATGTGGCAAGTAGACAAGGTTACAATGGTAAAAACATAGGTTGGTACACCGCTTTGTACAGTGTACAGTAATCTATACCTAACTCTGACGGCAAGGGACAAGGGTCATCAATGCCCGTCTCAGTCGCCCGAACAGTGTAACAGGGACCGTTAAGTGCGCCTCCGTTCGCCACGATGGTAGCTTGTCAGCGCCGTCTGTCGCTACTCCCCGCTGGCTGCACAGCCCGTCGACACGCGTACTTGGGAGAGCCCCGTGGTGACACGTTGGCGGGTGAGCTGGAGCAGAGATGAAGAGAGGTCGCCCGCCCCGGCAAGCGCCTTGCTGCGGCGGGAACCTTGTCGCGCTTGGGAGTTCAGCGCCCGCCAAGCCTTCCCGGCAAGCTCCTCTTGCCGGGGCCTTGTTTCCTTTGCGCCCTGAGTGGCCTTCCCGGCAAGCTCCTCTTGCCGGGGTTTTGACTACTTTGTTCTTGAATGGCTCTAAAGGAGCCGCTGAGGACTTTGGCGGCCATCAGGCCGGCCCGGCCGTGGGGTGCTGCAACTATCCGTGCACGAGTTCGGGGTACTAGGGTACCCCTACTCTAGTACACCGACAGGAGCCCCCGGGCCTGGGCCACACACGGCGCCAAGCTCTGTTGGGCCAGGCCCAAAACAGTGCACGGACACGCGTGGTCTTGATTACGCCGTTATTTGCCTTGGACCCACCATGTCTCCCACGAATGGCACGCACCCACCGCGTTCCTCTGTAACGGCACGCGTTAATTGTGGTGTCGTGGGTGAAGTGGGCGGCGTGCGAGGTCGCCTCATCTGACGCCTCAGTTCTGCACCTCCGCCACGTGGTTCCCATGCACTCGGGGTCACGGACGGTGGAAGTGGGAAACTGGGCGTTGCAGAGCAGGCAGAAGTGCATCACGATTCCCTGCTCTCCCTGTGCCTTGATTCGCCGAGCGGGGCGGCCGAGCCCCCACCTTGCTTCTTTTAAGAAGGGCGGAAGGGGAGCGCAGAAGCCCGCACTCTCCCATCCCTTCCTTTCTTCAGCTTCTGCACCCCTTTCTCCCGTTCGCCATGGAGAAAGGGAACCTTGGTTCTCCGTCGGTGGCGGCGAGGGTCGCAGCTAGACAGCGCACCCCTCCTAATCCCACGCCCGGGGTGGCAGAGCCAGCCACAAGGGGAAGAGGGAGGGGGCGAGGTCGTGGACGAGGTCGAGGAGCCCGGGGGAGAGGCGGACGAGGCGGTGCGCCGTCTCCGCCTCCGTCGGTGGTTCCCCTCCGGGGGCGAGGTCGTGGACGAGCTCGAGGCGCTCGGGGAAGAGGCGGGCGGGGCGGCGTGCCGTGTTCGCCCCCGCCGGCGGTTCCTCTCCCTGCGGCGGGCCATACGGGGGACGACCCTTGCGAGTTCTTCGTCAAGCTGCGCCGGGCGCCTCATCGTCGTCTCCGGCTTCCAGCTCCGTTCAGCGGCCTTGATGGTCGGATCCGCCCGAGACGTTGAGATTGCACATGAGGGGCTGTGGGATCAGCGGCACGCGAGTCCGCGTTGTATTCCCAGCCCCTAATGTGATGTATCTTGATCGTGGGTGGAAGACGTTCGCTCGCATCCACAACCTGCTGGCGGGGTTTACCCTCCATTTTAAGTTAATGGAGGGTGATCTCCTCTCCGCCAAGGTCTTCGGGGATCTTGGCACTCGGGCGAGGTGCTGCGTGGATAGCTCCTCCGACAGCGAAGATTCCTCCTCGAGCGAGAGTGGCGAGGAGGAGAGCGATAACGACGACGAGGGTAGCGGGCCCAACTAGTTGCCGGGCACCGCTCCGCGCGTTACCGGCGACCCCATCATCCGTGTCGCCAGCTCCTTGAACTCCCCGGGGTCGTCTCCTTGGGCGGCTGGCGTAGGGAGGCTGCGGAAGGGGAAGAGGGATGGCGACAAGGCCGTCAAGTCGGAGTACGAGGGCGTGGTGCCCTCGACAGCGTGCTGACGTCCTGCCGCCCCGTCTTCGAGCCCTGCTCCCGGCGCCGCCATCCCCGTCAAGCCCTCGGAGAGCCCCCGGCATGTTCCCTTGGTGCCTTCTGGCACCTGTAGCTCGCGTAGGCGCTCCTTTTGCCCTTCCCGCCTCCTTAACCTACCTCCTGAAGATAGGGACGGAAAAAGGATTACGGGCATCTCATCTTTTTAATTTTGTAAGCCTTTGGGCCTTATCTGCATTTAAAAACTTGTAATCCTCTCTTTCATGTTTTCCACTCTCCACGGACTGTATCCGAGTAGAATGTTTTTAATGAAAGAGGGATGTTTGAGAGAGGACAAAAGGCTTATCTGATACCGCAGCCCCCGGCAACTCTGGTTTGCCGCAGCCCCCGGCAACTCTGGCTTGCCGCAGCCTCCGGCAACTCTGGCTTGCCGCAGCCCCCGGCAACTCTAGCTTGCCGGGGCTTGGATGCCGGCGCACCTTTCTTCTCTTCGATGTTATTTCAGTTCTGGGAACAATTTAGCTAGTGCCATGATAGGTTATTTTCGCAATATATACTATCTTAGGCAATCGAATGCACTGTTATTTCCTTTGCTCGATTTCTTCCCTTGTATGTTTTTACCCTACGCTTTCAGGGAAACTTGCCAGTGCGGGCACCCTTGCCGCGAGCGCCGAGTGCGGAACTTCAGCAGCCTGCTGGCGGGGTCGCTACCGACAAGCAACCTCGTCGTGGACTAGCCGCAGCTCACTTAAGTTGTTGAGCGGACTCGAAACAAAGTAAGGGCGCGACCAGTCACGATTCGGTTCCTCCGCGCACAGGTTTTCCATACAAAGTACTATCGTTCGAGGAAGATAACTTAAAAATTTAAAACTGGTTGTTTAAACTTAGCAACTTAGCTTTTCTGTTGTCCATTTTCCGGCAAGGCGACAGTTCCTCGAGCGACGCTTGTCGGCCCACACCATTCTTTCCTCCTCTCCCCCCGGTTAACTTGTGGGTGGATGAACCTTCTTCTTGTTTGAGAAGAAAGAAGAGAAAAATAAAGTTATGGAGCCCAATGGCTTGTTATCGCTTACCGGATGTGGATGCTGCACAAAATGTTAGTAAATACATGCATATATGATTATGAAAGCATGTATTGACAAAATGTGCGCAACCATAGGCTTTACTGATGCACGGGGTCTGCGCCCGGCTTTGTACAAAGGATTACATGCAACAGCGGAAAGACTTGTACAAAAGGTGGTTGCCGGAACGGGTTCCGCAACCGCTTCATGGGTAAAACTTGCGAAGATGCTCTATGTTCCAGGAATTGCTCACCGGAAAGCCATCTTCGGTCTCAAGGCGGACAGCGCCGGGCCTAGTGACTCGTTTCACCCGATAAGGGCCTTCCCACTTCGGCGTCAACTTGTTGGAATTCTTGGCGGATTGAACGCGCCGAAGAACAAGGTCGCCTTCCTCGAAGCTTCTGGCATTAAAATTGCGGCTATGGTAGCGACGCAAAGCTTGCTGGTAACGAGCAGCTCAGACAAAGAGCCTGAAGACGATCTTCCTCGAGGAGCAAGCGTCATCTTGTCGCAGCTGCTCTTGCTCAAGCTCATCATAGCGAGCACTCGAGGTGACCCGTGATCACGAAGTTTCGTGGGGAGAACTGCCTGCCTCCGTAGACTAGAGCAAAGGGTGTCCGCCGATGGCTCGATTTGGCATCGTCCTGATCGACCAAAGAACCACCGGCAGCTCCTCGATCCAGTTTCTTCCGCACTTGCGCAGCCTGTCGAAAGTTCTGGTCTTGAGTCCTCGCAGCACTTCAGCGTTTGCTCTCTCTGCTTGACCGTTGCTTCTCGGATGAGCAACGGAAGCAAAGCAGATCTTGGCGCCAAGATCTTGGGCGTACTGCATGAAGGTGCGACTCGTGAACTGGGTGCCGTTGTCGGTGATGATCCGGTTAGGAATCCCAAAACGGCAAACAATTGACCTGAAGAACTTGACGGCCGATCATGCCGTCACCTTCCTCACTGGTTCCACTTCCGCCACTTTGTGAACTTGTCGATTGCGACGCATAAGTATTCAAAGCCCCGACAACTCGGGGAAGGGGCCGAGGATGTCGAGCCCCCAGACCGAGAAGGGCCAGGATAAAGGGATCGTCTGGAGAGCTTGAGATGGCTGGTGTATCTGTCTTGAATGGAACTGGCACGCTTCACACTTGGTTACTTGTGCAGTTGCATCCTGGAGGGCTTCTGGCCAGAAGAAGCCTTGCCGGAAAGCTTTGCCGGCAAGTGCTCTTGCGCCAATGTGGTGACCACATATGCCTCCGTGTATCTCTCGCCAACAGCTTCATCCATCTTCCCGCAAATACACTTCAATTTCACTCCGTTGAGTCTTCTTCTGCATGTGATGTTGTCAACAAACTGGTACATACTTGACTGCCAGGCTACTTTTTCCGCTTCTTCTTGCTCTTCGGGAAGTTCTCCTGTCTGAAGGAAATGGACGATCTGCTGTGCCCATGCTGGAGCCTGTGGCTCGACAACAAGGACTAAAGGCTCATCTATCACTGCGGGACCATCAGCTTCTACGGCAAGGACCTGCGGGTCCGCCGGAGCTCGATGATCCCCGTCAAGCTTGCCGGAGCTAAGCTTGTCGGGAGCGTTTGCTTCAACGATACAAACTGCATGGTTTGTCGGAGCAGACTGCTCCTCAGTGATGTTGGCGTCGGTTTTAGGGACCTTCTTGGCGGCGGCTTCGGAGAGCTCTGCCGGAAAGTAGTCGCAGGAAACCAATTTTGTCTTCTTTCTCTGTCCTGTTGATGGTGTCACGGTTGGCTGAGTCAGCTTGAGCACAAAAATCCCTGGTTCCACAGGTAACTTAAGTGCGGCACATTTGGAGAGGACATCAACTATATCATTCTGCGCTCTTGGAACGTGTTCCATTTGCAGGCCTTCAAAGTGCTCTTCCAGCTTCCTCACTTCATCGACGTACGCTTCCATCAACGAACTCTGATAATCTTTATTTACTTGGCGGACGCATTTAGTTGCGAGTCTCCCCTGACAATGAGCTTCTTGATCCCAAGGTCCACCGCAATCCTGAGACCGGCAAGCAAGCCTTCATACTCTGCAGTATTATTTGTTGCTTGTTCCTTGGGAAAGTGCATTTGGACTATGTATTTGAGGTGCTCCCCGGTGGGTGCGATAAGCAGCACGCCGGCACCGGCGCCTTGCAGCGAGAAGGCACCGTCAAAATACATCAGCCATTCTTTATTTTCCTCCTTGACGGGGATGCTCGTCTCCGGAATCTCTTCATTCTGCGTTGGCGTCCATTCCGCTATGAATTCTGCCAATGCCCTGCTCTGGATAGTTGAAGTGCTTTCGAACTTGAGACCAAAGCTTGACAATTCCAGCGCCCACTCAACAATCCTGCCTGTTGCTTCTGGATTTTGCAAAATCCTCTTCAGCGGAAAGCGAGTGACAACTGTTATCTCATGTGCTTGGAAGTAATGGCGCAGCTTTCTCGAGGCTATGAGCAGGCCGAAAAGCAGCTTCTGCACACCAGAGTACCTCGATCTAGCCCCCTGCAGAAGGGAACTGACAAAGTATACTGGGCGCTGCACCATCTTCTTCTGTATCTTGTCGCAACCCTGCGCTGATCCGTCCTTGTCGGGACCAGAGCTTGACGGCGAAGCACCTTGCTTGTCGCTGGATGCGCCTGCCTCGATTCTGCAGTGCTCATCATCTGCCTCCCTCTCCGCTACTAACGCAGCACTAACCACTTGATTGGTCGCCGCTATATACAGCAGCAACTTCTCTTGTGGCTTAGGTGCGACAAGTATTGGAGCGGAGGACACGTATCTCTTCAAGTCCTGCAGCGCAGCCTCCGCTTCGGGAGTCCATTTCATCGGACCTGCCTTTTTCAAAATCTTGAAAAACGGCAGGGCGCATTCAGCAGACTTAGAGATGAACTTCGAGAGCAGCCACGCAACCGGCAAGCCTTCTGACATCCTTGACGTGCTTTGGTGCTTCGATCTGCTCAATGGCCTTGATCTTGTCGGGATTGGCTTCGATTCCCCGCTGAGATACAAAGAACCCGAGGAGCTTGCCGGAAGGGACTCCAAACACGCACTTCTCGGGGTTGAGCTTGAGGTTGATCTTGCGCAGGTTTGCAAACGTCTCATCCAAATCTTGAACCAGGGTTGCCCTGTCTTTGCTCTTGACCACTATGTCATCCATGTAGGCTTCTACATTTCGGTGTATCTGAGGTCCAAAGGCATCATGGACTACCCTTGCAAAGGTTGCACCAGCATTCCTCAAACCGAAAGGCATCCGTATAAAGCAGTACATGCCACATGGTGTAATGAATGCGGTTTTCTCTTCATCCTCTTCTGCCATGAAGATCTGATGATATCCTGAATATGCATCAAGAAACGAAAGCAGATCGCATCCAGCCGTGGAGTCAACAATCTGGTCGATACGCGGCAAGGGAAATGGGTCCTTGGGACAAGCTTTATTAACATCAGTGAAGTCAATACAAAGCCTCCATTTCCCATTAGCCTTGCGCACAACTACCAGATTGGCCAACCACGTGGGGTGGAGGACTCCTCTGACAAGCCCTGCTGCTTCTAATTTCTTGATTTCCTCTGCTATGAACTCTTGGCGCTCCACTGCCTGTTTCCTAACTTTTTGCTTGACGGGCCGCGCGTGAGGACAGACAGCTAGGTGGTGCTCAATTACTTTCCTGGGAACACCAGGGATGTCAGATGGTTGCCATGCAAACACATCGACATTTGCCCGCAGGAAAGCAACGAGCTCGCCTTCCTATTTGGGATCAAGCATGGCACTGATGGTGAAGGTACCACCAGCGCCGTCCTCCTTGGCGGGCACCTTCTTGGTCTTTGTCGGAGCTGCCATCGTCTTGTTGCACTTGCCGGTGGAGCTCGATGGTGCGTCCTCGACGGTAGCGCAGCACTCCGAAGAGGTGCGCTTGCCGTAGTGTGCAACAGAGCTCTTGTCGGACCTAGTGGTCTTCTTCTTCGCCCCGGGAGCTCCAGCGGTAAGTGGGTTGATATCTGTCGCGGCTGCTGCATCCCGGTAAATCTTGTCGGCGCAGATAAGTGCATCTTTCTTGTCGCTATGGACAGAAATGACACTTATCGGGCCGGGCATCTTGAGTAGGTTGTAAGCATAATGAGAGGCGGCCATGAACTTGGCGAGTGCTGGACGGCCAAGTATGCCATTGTAGGGCAATGGGAAATCGGCGACGTCAAACGTGACCCTCTCAGTTCTGAAGTTGAGATCGCTGCCGAAGTTTAACGGCAACGTGATCTTCCCGTTGGGTTTGCTACTCCCTGGGTTGATTCCTTGGAAAGTACCAGCTTTCTTGAGCTCATTGTCAGGGATTTGAAGTTTCTGGAGCACTGCAGAGGAGATCAGATTCAAGCCGGCCCCGCCGTCAACCAACATCTTTGTGACCTTGAGGTTGCGGATGGTTGGTGAGACCAACATCGACAAACACCCGACCGCAGTGATGCGATCGGGGTGATCCTCAATGTCAAAGATGATGGGCGTGCTGGACCACTTCAGAGGTTTGCGTGACTCTATGGATGTTTCTGCTGCATTGACTTCACGCATCCATTGCTTGAGTTGGCGGTGCGAGGTATGCAGAGACGCACCACCGTCGACGCAAAGGACCTCTGTTGCCTTTGAAACTCATGCTCATCAACCGTCATCCTCATCGTCCTCGTCATCTTCATCTTCGTCTTCTTCCTGGTCGCGGCCACGGGGAGGTCTGTCTCCTTGCCGCTGCTTGGCCTTGCCGCGGCGTCCTCCCCGACCGGGCCTCTTCTTACTTGTTGCACCTGCACCCTCTTGGGCCTTCTCCTTGTCTCGCCGCTCGTATTCAGCTCTCTGAAGCTCAACGAGCTGCTCGACTTTCTTGCAGCTCTGGAGATCGTGGCCCTTGGTGCGGTGGATTTTACAGTACTGCTTGTTGGAGCTGTCAGGTTTGTCGGCGGCCGCCACGGCTTGGCGGTCGGCGTCAACGGTAACCTCCTTGCCGGAGCCACCGGCCTTGGCTTTGTTGGCGCCACCATCCTTGCCGGACTGCTCGACAACTAGTACTTCTTGATTTTTCTTCCTCCCGTTGTTCCGCCGCCGGCTATTCCTTGCCGGGACGGTCCCCTCACTGTTAGACTCTGCTCCCACACTCTCTCCTGGGAGCCTTCTTCCTTCTTCAGCGCGTGCACACTTGTCGGCCAGGGCGTAGAGCTCGCTGACGTCTTTCACTTTGCACATCGCCATCTCCTCCCTCATCCTGCAATTGCGTACATTCTGATGGAACGCACTGATCACTGCAGCAGGGTGGACGTCTGGGATGTTATAGTGCACCCGACTGAATCTCTAGATGAATTTGCGCAGAGACTCCCCCTCCTTCTGGGCAAGCAGGTGGATATCACTCTCCTGGCCATGAGGCTTGTGGCCGCCTGTGAAGGCGCCAACAAACTGGTGGCACAAATCTGCCCAAGAAGAAATAGAGCCATCCGGCAAGTGCATGAGCCAAGATCTGACGTTTGGCTCGAGCACCAAGGGGAAGTAGTTGGCGAGGATCTTGTCATCTCGTCCCCCCGCAGCTTGCACCGCGATGGTGTAGATGCTGAGGAACTCCGATGGGTGTGTCCTACCGCCGTACTTCTCCGGCACATCTGGTTTGAAGTTTTTCTTGTCGGGCCACCGGACTTGCCGCAGCTCACGAGTGAATGCAGGGCAACCCACAGACGTCTGACAAGTCGCCTGGTTCCCTCTGGCGCATGCATATCGACAGTGGGCCCGGCGTTGGTCGATTGACGGCGCGCTTCTCTTCGGCGCTCGATACGGGTTCGAGCGTCCTCTTCTTGTCGTTCCCGAAGAACTTGGCGTTGGTCGCGACGAGCTCGCGGATCCGACGACGCCGTGGAGTCGCTGTCGAGGTGGATCCGGCGAGTCGGCGATCTTGGCCTTCGAGAAGGGGAGTGTACTGATGGGTGCACCCCGCCGTCTAAATCGCCATCGGCTCGCGCCTTGTCGCCCCGCCGTGGCTGCGAGGCACTCGGTTGCCGCGGGACGTCGCCGTTGGCGAAGCCGATGAGACTCTGAATAGTGGCCCTCCATTCGTCGACCTTAACGGCCGTCGGAGGGTAATCTAGTAGTAACTGGGCTCTCGCCAAGGCTTCCGCTGGTGTGGTTGGTGGCAACGGTGTACGGAGCAAAGAACGGGATGTGCTCGGACTCCTAACCAAGTTAGGAGGAGCAGCATCCCGCCCAAGCGACCGTACTCCACTCGTACCGGCATGCTGAGGTGCATGCGGGTCTTGAGGGCCTCTTGATCCTCCAGCTTGGCCTTGATCCAATGAGCGTATGGCGCTGCGAGTATCGTGACGCTGTCTGTCCCGCGCCTCCTGTGACGGACGCGGTGCAGATTCGGACGCCGACGCCTGTGCCGCCTTGTCCTTGGATCTGGCGGCATCGTGGGCTCTCTCGACGACGCCAGTCCCTCCGCCAGCGTTTCCCCCACCACCTGACGGCTCCGGTGGTGGTGGGTTCGATGCGGACGGCTCAGCTGCTGCCGAAGGCTTCTTCTTCAGCGCCATGTCTACGAAGATGTCGATGAAGTTGCTCGTGCGACCGCCGGATCGGGTTCACACAGCCTCGACGCCTCCCCCTACCTGGCGCGCCAAAGATGTCGGGGGAGTCGCTGATCGTGCCCCACGAGCACCTACGGGACCTGAGCCCCTTTGTGGTTCGGAGGGGGGCGGAGATTGCGCAAAGAGCGGATCGAGGCGATGCACACGAGCGGATTTACCCAGCTTCGAGCTCTCCGAGAGATAATACTCCTACTACTGCTTTGTGGATTATCTTGTGTTCTTGCTAGGGAGCAATGGGAGCTACAAGACCTAGCCTGAGTGTGATTTTGTATGAATGTGATGAACTAAGCTGGAACTAGACCGAAACCAGCCGAACCCCCTCTACGTTGCCCTTGGGCCTCCTTTTATAGGCGCAAGGGGTTACCACATGTGGCAAGTAGACAGGGTTACAATGGTAAAAACATAGGTTGGTACACCGCTTTGTATAGTGTACAGTAATCTATACCTAACTCTGACGGCAAGGGACAAGGGTCATCAATGCCCGTCTCAGTCGCCCGAACAGTATAACAGGGACCGTTAAGTGCGCCTCTGTTCGCCATGATGGTAGCTTGTCAGCGCCGTCTGTCGCTACTCCCCGCTGGCTGCACAGCCCGTCGACACGCATACTTGGGAGAGCCCCGTGGTGACACGTTGGCGGGTGAGCTGGAGCGGAGATGAAGAGAGGTCGCCTGCCCCGGCAAGCGCCTTGCCGCGGCGGGAACCTTGTCGCGCTTGGGGGTTCAGCGCCCGCCAAGCCTTCCCGGCAAGCTCCTCTTGTCGGGGCCTTGTTTCCTTTGCGCCCTGAGTGGCCTTCCAGGCAAGCTCCTCTTGCCGGGGTTTTGACTACTTTGTTCTTGAATGGCTCTAAAGGAGCCGCTGAGGACCTTGGCGGCCATCAGGCCGGCCCGGCCGTAAGGCCAGAATCGTCTGCAGACGAGTTCGGGGTACTAGGGTACCCCTACTCTAGTACACCGACAGAAACCGTTGTGATGTTTACACAGATCATAAGAGCTTGAAGTATATCTTCACGCAGAAAGAGTTGAACCTCAGGCAGAGGAGATGGCTAGAGTTAATCAAGGACTACGACATGAGATTGCATTACCACCCAGGTAAGGCTAATGTTGTAGTAGATGCTTTGAGCCGTAAGAGTTATGTGAATACTCTTATAGCAGGAGGATTACCCCAGGAGTTAGTCGATGACCTCGAGAGATCTCCGAATGGAGATAGTTCCGAGAGGATATGTTGCAACTCGAAGTTCAGTCCACTTTGGCCGAAAGGATTCGTGAAGCCCGTAAGTCGGACAAGGAAATTGATGAGATAAAGAAAAGATGAATGAAGGAAAAGCCAAAGGGTTCCGTAAGGATGAATACGGAGCTATATGGTTCGAGGATCGTATTTGTGTACCCAATGATCCCGAACTCAGGAAGTTAATTCTTCAGGAGGCTCATGATTCACCGTACTCGATTCACCCCGGTAACACTAAGATGTACCGGATTTGAAGGAAAGTTTCGGTGGGCGGTATGAAGAAGGATATTGCCGAGTACGTAGCGATATGGCGATGTTTGCCAACGAGTAAAGGCGAACATCGAAGCCAGCAGGTTACTTCAACCTTTGCCGATTCCGATTGGAAATGGGAAAAACTTGGAATGGATTTTATCACAGGATTACCCAGGACACGTTCAGGTTATGATTCCATCTGGGTAGTGGTTGATCGATTGACCAAGGTAGCTCACTTCATTCCCGTGAAGACTACCTATACCAGTGCTAAGTTGGCCAAGATATACATGACCAGGATCGTATGTCTGCATGGAGTTCCAAGGAGTACCGTGTCAGATAGAGGAACGCAATTTACCTCAAAGTTTTGGAATCAGTTGCATGAAACTTTGGGTACGAGGCTGGAGTTCAGTACAGCTTTTCATCCGCAGACAGATGGACAGACCGAGAGAGTCAACCAGATTCGGGAGGACCGGGTGAGAGGTGGTGTGCTAGACTCTGGGTCTAGCTGGGATGATAATTTGCCGTCGCAGAGTTCTCATACAACAACAGTTATCGGACCGGTCACGAAGATGGCCCCTTTCAAGCTCTATACGGAAGGAGGTGCAGAACACCATTGTTGTGGGATGGTGTTGGAGATCGAACACTTTTCGGTTCCGATCTTATCAGAGATTCCGAAGAGAAAGTCAAACTGATTCGAGATAGACTCAAGATAGCTCAGTCAAGACAGAAGAGTTATGCCGACAAGAACGCAAAGGAAGTAACTTACGAAGCGGGAGACCGAGCATATCTTCGTGTGTCCCCACCGTGGAATCAAGAGGTTCGGTGTTAAAGGAAAGTTAGCACCCCGATTCATTGGCCCCTACAAAATCCTCGAACGTCGTGGAGAAGTTGCTTACAAGTTGGAATTGCCGGAAGGATTGTCCGGAGTTCATGATGTCTTCCATGTTTCTCAGCTGAAGAAGTGTCATGCCGACATGGCCGATATTCCGTTGAGAGACACAGTGCCCCTAGAGGCCATACAGCTCGACAGTGATCTGACTCATAAGGAGAAACCCGTCCGAATTCTCGAGACTGCGAACAGAGTCACCCGCAGTAAGGTCATCAAGTTTTGCAAGGTGCTGTGGAGTCATCACTCCGAGGAGGAAGCCACCTGGGAGCGAGAAGAAGACCTCCTTCGAGACCACCCGCACCTATTTGCTAGCCAACCCGAATCTCGAGGGCGAGATTCATCTTAAGGTGGGTAGGTTTGTAACATCCCAAATTTTCTATTTGGAATGTTTTACAATTATAGCTAAGCATCTATGCATTCTGTTTGAATTTGAGTGACATTTGAAGTTTCAGAAGTGTTGGAGTTGTTGGAATTTGAATTCAAATTTTGGCAGTGGAAATCATTTCAAAAACTATGCCTGATAACTACTTGAGAAAAAGTATGAGAGGAGTAAACATGACACTCCAAAAATATCAGAGGAAAAACATTGCCAAAAAGTTTGAATTCAAATTTGAGTTTTATTTGAATTTTAGAAAAATGATTTTTTATAAAGTTTGGATTTTGCCCCTGGAAAAATGTTCAAATCATAGGGAATATTCCCCTGATCATTTTGGTATATATATGTCCTATATAAAATATTTATATTTTATATATTTCTCTCTCTTTGTATTTCAAAAAAATATAGAAAGAAACCTCAGCGCCACCAGCTAATCGGCCCAGCAATGAGGCGACCTCCACTGGGCGGCCCACCGCCCAAATTACCGAGCCCACCAGCGCCAAGCAGCCCACGCCCCTAGCCCCCGCCGAATCCCTTCCGAACGGTTGCCGGCCCGTCTCCGTTCCCCACTCTCACGACACTGGCCCCACCCCGTCTTCCTCGCGAAGCCACGCCATTGCCACCGCCACGGATCCCGCGAGATCCGGGATTCCCCGATCTTCTCGCCGCGGTTTGCCCCTCGTCCAAGTTGTCCCCCCCCCCTATTTATACCCCCCCCCCCTCGACCCCGTTCCCCCCCTCGCCCCCTCACCCGACGCTCTCCCCTCGCCGCAAAACCCCGCCGGAGCACCCGAGCGCCGCCGCCGCCATTAACTCCGTTCCGACCACCCCTGCCATCCTCGACCTCACCCGACCCCACCCCCGAGCTCCCCTCGCCCGTCCGCACCCGCCGGACCTCTCCGCCGACGTCCCCGACCACCGGAGTCGCCGGAGCCGTCGCCGTCCGAGCCGCCGTCGTCGTCACCGCCTCGGTAAGTCGCCGGAGCTCTCGTCGCCGTTCGATCTAGATCGTAGGGTTAGGATTAGATCCCCCGAAGGGGTATGGTTTTATTAGGTTTAGTTTTAGTGAACCGGTTTAGTTCCGGTTTAGATCGGTTTATTTAGGGTTTTATTAGACCGGCCGATTCGGTTTAATCCCTAGGGCCCGTTTGAGTTATATTACGCCCAGGGCGCTAGATAGGCCCATTAGCCCGTTTTTCTTTTTAGTTTTATTTTTCGTTTTCTATTTTAACAGAATAGTTTCAGATTTGAAAAATTCATATCTTTTAATCTACTTAATATTTTTAAGTGATTCGTTTTTTGTTGGTTTGAAAATTTCTTATAGTTTCTGAAGAAAATATAATTTGCCATGTTAAAATTATTTAAAATTGCTTTATTTTAGATTTAGACAGACTAGTAATTCTGCTATAAAATGAGTTAGGAACATTATTTTTTAATGATTCTTTTTGTCACAACTTTGCTTTGACATTGCCTAACCGTAGGAATTTATTTGGGCATTTTAGGATTAATAAAAAATTAGTTTTAACCAGAATCATGTTATTCTTAATTGTTTAACTAGCTACTGTTTTCCTATTGTTTTAATTAGCAAATAAATTTATTTTTCCTATGTGATAGATTATTCTAGGTTAGTTTCTGTAACTTTAGAGCATGAACTTTTATTTATAATAAATAAAACTTTTATTTTATTTTTCCTACTAGAATTTGCTTTAGGCCTAATAGGAGTTTTATAATAGCTTTTAAAGTGATCCTTTTTGCTCCTAGTTGCATGATGAATTATTTTCTGTTAAGTTAGCATAAACCCATGCTTAGGTTCTGTTAAGAAAAATTTTGATATGTAAAAATATTTTTAGTTGTTGCTTGATGTAGGAAAACTTTGAGTTGGATTTCTTCGAGTTTTCTTTGGGTTATGATTCGTTTGTTTTGTGTGTTGTGTTAGCATGCTATTATGTTAAGTGATCATATGCTATATGCTTATTATGATTGTTGTTTGCCTCGGTAGAATTTCCGGAGTGCGAAGCTTGCTACCACGAGTCCCTAGCTTACGAAGATCGTCAGCAAGGCAAGTCATTGATCATACTTTCAATACCTATGATTTTATTGCATTAGAATTTTACCTCCCCACCATGCATGCAGTAGGTGAAATTTTGAAGTTATGTTCTTGAGTAGTATCATGAGGTAGGATGAACCAATTCCCCTTGTTACCATGACCCAGGACGAAGTAGTTTATTTTTGCTATGCTCGTAGATGGGGTTGGTTGAGTGAATTCATAAGGGAGATGTGAGAGTCAAGATGATGACAACCCCATGAACTTCAAGCTCAAGATGGACTTCGAAATTCACTACTGGGTGGAGGACGGTTGACGGGCACCCTGGAGAACCCAGTGGTTGGCCGGGATGCATGGAGGAGCGCCATGACATCTTGCGGAAAGCTTCACCCAGCCACGAAGAGAAAAGATCTAATCGATTAGCCGTGTCCCCGGTTACGGACAATTTGAGCCTCTGGAACTTGGAAGTATTCGGAAATCTCAACATTGAAATTGATAAATTAATTGAGGGGGTTAATTAATAATTGGGAATGAGACATTGGTTGGTGGAGCCATCTCAATAATTACCAACAATTTTGTAGTATTTGCAAACAAGTCCATTATGGTAGGGAAAAACTGGCTTTTCGCAAAACAATGAAACTTAGAGCTCCACAGCCAAATTGCATGTAGTACTAGTAATTTTATTATTGTTCTCTCTTCATGACTTGCCGACATATTCAAAATGCTGACCTACACGGCTGCAACGTCTTATGTTGCAGAGGAGTATTCCGATCAGGAGTGAGGCTACGCTCCGCGCTTGGCGATTGCCCTTTGGAGTTGGATGGACTCGCTATTCTTCTACGCTTCCGCAGCTTTACTTAGTTTATTTCTCATGAATTGGCCTTCGGCCGAATTTATTCTATTGTAATAAAGACTCGATATGAGAATCGTGTAATAAATTCAGGTGTGATTGAACTTTGATTATTTCATCAATGTACTGTGAGTGCCAGCATGATCTTGGGATGGTACAGACACAGAGACTTGACCGATTTTGGGTCGGGTCGCTACACAAGATATCCCTTAAAATGAACTAAATCGGACAAGCTTCCATCGTCCAACTCTCCAAGTTTTTGTTTGGCTTAACCAACTAGCTCAGGGGTATCCAACACAGATTCTTGGAGAAAGGGTGATTACAAGCAACCAACTTGCTCACGAACTCAACATAGCGGTCAGGTGACAACCTGGTGATACTTCCGAGAAGATAATCGAAAAATCACGGACCACCGATATGCTATTAAGCTCGAGAACAATCTTGCTTTTCAGGGCAAGACAATATGATCAAAAGAGTGAGGGATTGACACAATCCTAACTCATAGATCGAAGAGTGCACCAGAACTAAGGACTAGGTAGCACGATTAATCTTAGGATGATGATTCAATAACCAACACGCTAAGAATGAGAATATTGTCCATTTACTACCAAGCAACGAGGTTGCTAGGAGTATCGATTTCACACACCACAATTCACTAGTCGGCATTCCGGTTGCGACAACACGGAACCGAGGAATGAAAAATGAGGGCGGAAGTATCACTACGTCAAGAATTCATAAAAGAAGGTGCAATTCTCAAGTTCCTGACATAAAGTGGGTAATACTCCAAGGTAGAACAGAACAAAAGCTGAATTAGCATTTTGATCTGCAAAACACAACTGCTTTGACCCAATCCTGGATATGGATGTGGTACTGGAGTTTGTTTCTCCTAGTCATTCTGGAATAGAATGGCTTAACGGACCACAAGAATAATAGGCATCGATGAACACGATCGCACACATACTCTTGACTATCAATTGATAGAGGAGGGTCGGAATACAACTAAAGAGAGACAACTCAAGGAACATATAACTTTTCGAGTTGTGGATGCATAGATTAGTACGTCGAACCAAGTTCAACAGATTTCTTCCAGATAACCCATGCAGAAAGGTAGAACTGGCAGATTCACAATTATGAATGGAGAACTCCTCAAGAGTACTCTGATTGTGATACCACGGACCTCGAGGACTATTGCAAGGTTACTAATATCCTAAAGGAACTAGCAAACACTATCAACAGGAGGTAAGTAGGGTGAATCACGGGTTCAAGAACCCAGGAATAGAATACCTACTACTAAATGGCATCACAGGATGCTTTCAAGAGTAATGGCCAGAATCATCACACTGGGGATACAAAACCATTGCTAAATTGCTAGGTGACTTCCTAAACAACTAGGGTCATAATAATAGCTCCAACATCTACGCCGAGGCAACAAAGTACCTCAACTTACCGATTAGTGTGCTTATGCTGACCCAAAAGGACATCGGGAACGGAAGGAAAGGATTTGCAAATGCATCAGACTATTTAGAGACCTGGGATAACTCGGACAGCATAACGGCTGTAAATGTTCAAAAAGATTTGGGACATCATGCAGAATGGTGGCATAACCACTCAACATCACAATATCAAGATTCTGAGACCAGCTATGAACATACGGAAGTAGTAAAAACTGAACTGAGACTTAAAACCAACAATCTTAAAGGTCTACGGATTAGTAACACGTCATCCTGATAGAAAGATGAGAAGCCTAGTTCTTAAACCCCGTAGAAGAGAAGAGGTTGACTCAGATCAGAGGGCCATGAGGTATAAGGAGTAAAAAGAGCCTTACGTTCCCTTCCCCAATCAATTCCCTTACATAACTAAAGCATTTCTAGACACAACTTTGACCAGTTTGGCTTGGTAATCCTCTGAGCAACAAAGCTCGATACCAACGCTGTCAGACCCGATTCCAAGTCACATCAATCTAGCCGGTAACACCTCATATCACTTTGCGGCCTCACGCACGGTATTCCCACGGGTGTCGCCTTACCATGGCCCGGGACCGTTTGCGTCTTTTGGCTCACGTATATGATAGTGTCGCTAGCATCCATATGACAGAGAACCCGGGCCGACATGGCTAATCATGAACCCAAAGCGGCACTAACCCATGGGGACAGGCATACATGAATCAACTTCGAGCATGTCGGTCATCAACGTATGAATCCGGGCTGTAGCACTGGGCTAACAGGACTCCGAATATCACCGCGTGACATTTCCCCGAAGGCGATGTATATAGGAACGAAGTGAAACACATGCCGCCAGTCAAGTGTCCAAAGCAGTAGTCTTTGGGCTAGCAGGACTCCGGTGAACCGGGCTGTAGCGGACTACTATCGCTCAGGACGCACTAGACTACATTTCCCCATATGAGAGGCTGCCAAGGATAAACAACTAGATTGTCGGATCCCACACATACCAAGGATTTCAAACATGCACACAATATGCTCAGTATGTGTAAATACAACATGGCATCACAACATAACTCTACGACTCAAATATTTATTCATTAGGCTCCGAGGAGCGAGATATTACAAACATGGGTCTCATGACCCAACACTCGAAACATACAAGCAACAAGCACAAGCGGAAGCTTAACATGTCCGAAATGCACATCTACAAATGGAAAAAGGTCGAGAAGCCTGACTATCTACGAGATCTGCCGAGGGCACAAGATCGTAGCTGAGGTAACAAGCTAAACGTCGAAGTCCAAGCGGAACTACTAAGCGAGGACCGACGTCTCTCTGCAAAACATAAAATAAGCAAACGTGAGTACAAACGTACTCAGCAAGACTTACATCAAAACTAACTACATATGTATCATTATCAACAAAGGGGGTGGTGGAGTTTGACTGCAGCAAGCCAGCTTTGACTCGGTGGCTATCCTGAACTACGACTGCAAGTAACTCTTTTGAGGTGGCGCTACGAGTCCACATATTCACCATATCAATACACCACTATGGACCCGCTCCGTCTCCCTCACGAACGCCATCCATAGCACTCACGCTTATCTTGCGCATTTTAGAGTATCCACTTTCACTTGTCTATGAACTATTATAGGCAACCCGAAGTCCTTTACCGCGGACACGGCTATTCGAATAGATCATATTAACCTGCAGGGTGTACTTCTTCACACACGCTCTCACCACTTACCGCCGTTTACACGACATGTACTCGGCAACCTTCAAGCGGAAGCCCAACGAGGGTGTCGGCCACGACCTACCTAAACACTCAAGTCTCTAGTCCAGGTTTATCGCCTATTCGGGTTCCATCCGCAGGGAGTCCGCCGAGGTTTCCACTAACGGCCCCGAACGATGTGTGTGGTTCCCGAGACACCAAACGGGCGAATCGGTACACCGGGCCACGGTGTATCCACCGCATCATAGCCCACCCCTAGGGTCAGCGCTACGCACGGCCTCCAACACATATCCTACAAACACCAGAAACTAGTTGCAACTCCTGGACAGAGAACAAGGATGGTTAAGAAGTCGAGAGGGGCACTTAAGCATTCCAATGCGTGGTAGTAACTGGTCATGGATCACAAACACAGAACTCAGTTCCCGAGGACGGCTTCAATGAGACAACCCACCATGTACTCCTACATGGCCTCTCACCGATACCTTTACCAAATCGTGTTCACACACTTAGCTCACACACAGTAGGACATGTTCACACACCTCCGATTCATCCCCGATGAATCAGAACTGACACAACTCTAAGCAATAGCAGGCATGACAAACAAGCATGAATGAGTAGGCACATCAGGGCTCAAACAACTCCTACTCATGCTAGTGGGTTTCATCTATTTACCGTGGAATGACAGTCATGCAGCGGATAAAGGGGTTCAACTACCGCAGCAAGTAACAGATGAATCGTTGTTGTCCTAATGCAGTAAAAGAGAGCAGGAGCGAGAGAGTGGGATTGTATCGGAATGAACAAGGGGGTTTTGCTTGCGTGACACATCCGAAGAAAGTATAGTTCTCCATCGGTGTCATCGAACACGTCGTCGGAACGTCGTCTGCCGTGAGGGGATAACCGGCAAACAAGAAAGAACACAATCAATGCAATGCAGCAATATGATGCATGAATGTGACATGGCAATATACTGTTGATTGAGCTAATGCATCTAGCAGCAAATTAAATGAAGTTTGGTTTGAACCCTAGGTTCAAATTCAAACTCCACATGAGGCATTTCAAATGCCATTTATTCAAATTGTTGTATACAGCAGATTTAAGTTGTTCAACCATGCATTAAAATGATACATATGGATAGATTGGATTTTTCTGATCATTTTTCATATATAAATTATCTCATTTGGAGTTACGGTTGATTTTATATGATTTTTAGAAGTTTTGGGCATTTCTGAAAATAATAAATCATTTCTGATTTATTAAAATCCCAGAAACAAATCTTTCGTCGGCACAAGATGACGTATTGGTGACGTCAGCAGGTCTACGAGCGGCCCAGGTCAAACTGACCGGTGGGTCCCGAGTGTTAGTGTCTAACTAAACTAACCTAGCTTAGTTAATACTAACCTAACTTAATTAGCCGGGCGGGGCCCGCATGTCAGTGGCTCTAGGGGAGTCAAACTAGGGTCAAACCCGGGTCAACTCGCCGAAGTTGACCCGCGGCTCATCGCCGGCGGAGCCAGAGACGGCGGAGGGCGCCGGGTTTCGCCCTCTGACGGCCAAAAGAGCGGCGGAGGGGCTCTCTACGTGGTCCGACTCGCGCATCCAACAGACTAGCGGCAAGAGCCGGTGGACCGAGCTCGCCGGAACGAAGCTCAGCCGCGGCCGGAGTTCGGCAGGAAGGGAGAAGGACCTATGGTGCACGGCAGGGCCGGTGTTGGTCGTGTTCGGCTCACAGGATCTCGGTGAGCACGGAGGCATGCTCAAAAACGGGCGAGGGCGACTGTGGCCACGGCAACGACATGGCACGGTGGCGGCAAGCTCGGCCGTGGTCGGAGGACGGGGCTAGGGGACGGGAATGGAGGGGTGAGCATGGGGGAAAGAATCAGGAGCTCACAGCGGGGCCGGCGGTGGTTTCAGCGGGCTCAGGGACGACCGGCAAGCGGCGAATCGTCTGATCAAGGCCGCCAAGGCAGAGGATGGAGATGGTGATGGTGGCGACGCTGCAGGGCTCCCGGGGTCTTCATCTTCGTTGTAGAGGGGCTTAGGGGCATGGCGGACCTCGGCGACAGGCTGGATAGGCAAGGGGGGGGCTCGGTGGCCGCAGTGGTGACGAGCAGCGACGGCGAGCTCCGCTCGGGTGCGTGCAGGGAGAGAGTAGAGGAGGGGGAGAGCGTTCGGGAGAGAGGAGAGGGGCCAGGGTCGGGGCGGCGCCGAGGAGAAAGCCTGAGGCGTCGTGGTGGCCTCAGTGACGCAGGCAGGCAGGGAGGTGCGTGGTGCCATGGTAGCGTCTGGCATCTCCCTCCTCTCGCCATCTTTGGCGGTAGGTGATGATCGGCACGGCCAGTGGGCTGCCTAGCCAGGGTTTGGCTGTAAGTGGGCCGCCAGGTAAACACCCTCTGTTTTATTTATTTGTTTCTGTTTTCTATTATTCTGTAGTTTTAGGGCTTTATTAAAAATACTTAGACACTTTCAAAAATCATGAAACTATTCATGGCTACTGTTTAGAATATTTCCAAAGGTAAACATTTTAGTTTATGATTATTTGAGCATTTCAAATATTTTATAGTATTTAAATGCCCAAATGAAAATACCATATGATTTAATTCAGAGCCCAAATATGTCATGGAAAAATGTGCATCACCTCTAGCTACTGTTTACAGTTTTTTCCATAAATGATGAACATTTTTAAAAGCCATTTGGACTTACTGAAAATATTTTAGGTGAACCTAGTGAATTCCTTTAATGCTAGGGTTTAGGCAATCCACATTTCAACTTTAAAAGAATTTAGACATGATGCAACACATGACTAGCTAGCTCAGAGCAAACCAGAAGCTAGGGATGTGACAAAACAACAATTCTGGGCTGGGCCACCGGTTAATAGGTTAGTCCCAAAAATAATATAGAAGTGTATAATAAAGCCTAATAATGTCCAAAACAAAATATAATATAGCATGGAACAATCAAAAATTATAGATACATTGGAGACGTATCTGGCCCCTCGTAGCTCCACCAACCTACTTCTTTCGCCTATATATACTCTTATACCCTGAAAACATCCAGGAGAGCCAGGAAACCACTTTTCCACCGCGGCAACCTTCTGTACCCATGAGATCCCATCTTGGGGCCTTTTCCGGCGCTCTGCCGGAGGGGGATTCGATCACGGAGGGCTTCTACATCAACACCATAGCCTCTCCGATGATGTGTGAGTAGTTTACCACAGACCTTCGGGTCCATAGTTATTAGCTAGATGGCTTCTTCTTTCTCTTTGGTTCTCAATACAAAGTTCTCCTCGATGTTCTTGGAGATCTATTCGATGTATTTCTTTTTACGGTGTGTTTGTCGAGGTCCGATGAATTGTGGTTTTATGATCAAGATTACCTATGAAAAATATTTGGTTCTTCTCTGAATTCCTATATGCATGATTTAATATCTTTGCAAGTCTCTTCAAATTATCAGTTTGGTTTGGCCTACTAGATTGATCTTTCTTGCAATGGGAGAAGTGCTTAGCTTTGGGTTCAATCTTGCGGTGCTCGATCCCAGTGACAGAAAGGGAACCGACACGTATTGTATTGTTGCCATCGAGGATAAAAAGATGGGGTTACATCATATTTCTTCAGTTTATCCCTCTACATCATGTCATCTTGCTTAAAGCGTTACTCCGTTCTTATGAACTTAATACTCTAGATGCATGCTGGATAGCGGTCGATGTGTGGAGTAATAGTAGTAGATGCAGAATCATTTCGGTCTACTTGACACGGACGTGATGCCTAGCTATGTTCATGATCATGCCTAGATATTCTCATAACTATGCGCTTTTCTATCAATTGCTCGGCAGTAATTTGTTTACCCACCGTAATATATGCTATCTTGAGAGAAGGCACTAGTCAAATCTATGTCCCCCGGGTCTACTTTACATCATATAAGTTTCCAATCTACAATTCTAGTTTACTATTTATTTTGCAATCTTTATTTTCCAATCTATACAATAAAAATACCAAAACCACTTATCTTACTATCTTTATCAGATCTCACTTTTGCAAGTGGCCGTGAAGGGATTGACAACCCCTTTATCGCGTTGGTTGCAAGGTTCTTGATTGTTTGTGCAGGTACTAGGCGACTTGCGTGTAGTCGCCTACTGGATTGATACCTTGGTTCTCAAAAACTGAGGGGAAATACTTATGCTACTTTGATGCATCACCCTTTCATCTTCAAGGGAAAACCAACGCATGCTCAAGAGGTAGCAAGAAGGATTTCTGGCGCTGTTGCCGGAGAGATCTACGCTCAAGTCAAGACATACCAAGTACCCATCACAAACTCTTCTCCCTCGCATTACATTATTTGCCATTTGCCTCTCGTTTTCCTCTCCCCCACTTCACCTTTGCCATTTTGTTCACCCTTTTTCCATTCATCTCTTTTGTTTCATTCGCTTGCCTCTTGTGTGTCCGTGTGTTAGAACGTTTATTTGCCCTCATGGCTAGTTCTCCTATCATTGTTAACACTCCCGATAATTAAGTTCTTAATTTTAAACAAAGGGAGGGATAAAATCTTAAAGATGCTTGATATAGAATTTGCAATGCTCAAAATAGATCTACTAAAAAGCAATCTACTTCCGTTCTTATTTGCAATTTTTACGTGGGCATCACTCCTTGGCAAAGATATGTTCTTGATACCATTACCGGAGGGAATTTCTTGGGTAGCCACACTTTTGATTCTTATAATGCTATGATAGATTTGTTTGGCCCCCCACCTCTTTTGGTTAATGGAACTGTTTTATCTTTGGAACATGTAATGCAAAGACTTGAAATTATCGAAAATAAAGTTGCCACTGTAGAGTTGTTCGAGAATTTGGATAAAAAGTTCCACAACCAAATTACCCAATATGGATCTAAGGTAGGAGTTACTCTGAAAATTTTGGGAGAAAAAGAACCCATAGTTAATGAAAAGATAGATCAAGATTCCACTAGAATTGATAAACTGGAGGATATTATTACCAACTTGGAGTCTGCCTTTTCTGCCATTAGAAACACTTCGAGCCATCCTCCTACCAAAGTTGCCAATTTTATGTATGTTCCTAAAAATAAGGGTGAATCTTCTAGTAAGGAGAATGCGGATCTCAAATCAATAAGTGTTCACCTCAATTTTTTGTTTATCATTAAGGAACCTTTTGCTACAAATGAATTTCTTGATTTCTTGCCTAGGAGTTTGATCATCAATAAAAAGAAAGAAACTCCTAAGGGTTATAAGTGTTCAATTGAAGAATTGCCTACCAAAGATGGCAATACCTGGATCTATTCTTGTTTTTATGCCTAGCTAGGCTCGTTAAACGATAGCGCTTGTTGGGAGGCAACCCAATTTTATTTTTGTTCCTTGTTTTTTGTTCCTGTTTAGTAATAAATAATTCATCATGCTACTGCTATGATTGTGTTTTTTGTGTTTTAATTAGTGTTTGTGCCAAGTAAAGCCTTTAGGATCTTCTTGGATGATAGTTGTTTGATCTTGTTGTAAAAGACAGAAACTTTGCGCTCACAAATATAATTTTCATAAATCACAGAAAAGAGCTTTTGCCCTGATTCTTTTTGCAGTAGATAATATACAAATTACCCTGGTCATCCTAATTTGGTAGAATCTTTGGAGTTCCAGAAGTATTCGCAAGTTACAGATTACTACAGACTGTTCTATTTTTGACAGATTATGTTTTTCGTGTGTTGTTTGCTTATTTTGATGAATCTATGGCTAGTATCGGGGGGTATGATCCATAGAGAAGCTTGAATACAGTAGGTTTAACACCAATATAAATAAATAATGAGTTCATTATAGTACCTTAAAGTGGTGATTTGTTTTCTTATACTAACGGAGCTCATGAGATTTTCTGTTGAGTTTTGTGTTCTGAAGTTTTCAAGTTTTTGGGTAAAGATTCGATGGATTTTGGAATAAGGAGTGGCAAGAGCCTGAGATTGGGGATGCCCAAGGCACCCCAAGGTAAAATTAAATGACAACCAAAATCCTAAGCTTGGGGATGCCCAGGAAGGCATCCCCTCTTTCGTCTTCGTCTATCGGTAACTTTACTTGAGGCTATATTTTTATTCACCACATGATATGTGTTTTGCTTGGAGCGTCTTGTATGATTTGAGTCTTTGCTTTTTAGTTTACCACAATCATCCTTGCTGTACACACCTTTTGAGAGAGACACACATGAATCGGAATTTATTAGAATACTCTATGTGCTTCACTTATATCTTTTGAGCTAGATAATTTTGATCTAGTACTTCACTTATATCTTTTAGAGCACGGTGGTAGTTTTATTTTATAGAAATTATAGATCTCTCATGCTTCACTTATATTATTTTGAGAGTCCTTTAGAACAGCATGGTAGTTTGCTTTGGCTATAAAATTAGTCCTAATATGATAGGCATACAAAATGGGTATAATAAAAACTTCCATATAGAGTGCATTGAATACTATGAGAAGTTTGATACTTGATAATTGTTTTGAGATATGAAGATGGTTATATTAGAGTCGTGCTAGTTAAGTAATTATGAATTTGAGAAATACTTATGTTGGAGTTTGCAAGTCCCGTAGCATGCACGTATGGTAACCGTTGTGTAACAAATTTGAAGCATGAGGTGTTTCTTTGATTGTCCTCCTTATGAGTGGCGGTCGGGGACGAGCGATGGTCTTTTCCTACCAATCTATCCCCCTAGGAGAATGTGTGTAGTGCTTGGTTTTGATGAGTTGTAGATTTTTGCAATAAGTATGTGAGTTCTTTATGACTAATGTTGAGTCCATGGATTATACGCACTCTCGCCCTTCCATCATTGCTAGCCTCTTCGGTACCATGCATTGCCCTTTCTCGCCTTGAGAGTTGGTGCAAACTTCGCCGTTACATCCAAACCCCGTGATATGATACGCTCTATCACACATAAACCTCCTTATATCTTCCTAAAAACAGCCACCATACCTACCTATTATGGCATTTCCATAGCCATTCCGAGATATATTGCCATGCAACTTTCCACCGTTCCGTTTATTATGACATGCTTCATCATTGTCATATTGCCTTGCATGATCATGTAGTTGATATCGTATTTGTGGCAAGGCCACCATGCATAATTTTTCATACATGTCACTCTTGATTCATTGCCATCCCGGTACACCGCCGGAGGCACTCATATAGAGTCATATTTTGTTCTAGTATCGAGTTGTAATCCTTGAGTTGTAAATAAATAGAAGTGTGATGATCATCATTATTAGAGAATTGTCCCTTGTGAGAAAAGAAAAAAAGAAAAAAAAAGAAAGGACAAATAAAAGAGAAAGGACAAAAAAAGAGAAAGGCCAAATAAAAAAAGAGAAGGCCCAAAAAAATGAGAGAAAAAGAGATAAGGGACAATGCTACTATCCTTTTTCCACACTTGTGCTTCAAAGTAGCACCATGATCTTCATGATAGAAATTTTCTTAGATTGTCACTTTCATATACTAGTGGGAATTTTTTTATTATAGAACTTGGCTTGTATATTCCAAAAATGGGCTTCCTCAAATGCCCTAGGTCTTCGTGAGCAAGTGATGTCTACTACACAACCTTCTTCATGTAGACGTTATTGGGCCTCCAACTGCAGAGGTTTGTAGGACAGTAGAAAATTTCCCTCAAGTGGATGACCTAAGGTTTATCAATCCATGGGAGGCGTAGGATGAAGATGGTCTCTCTCAAGCAACCCTGCAACCAAATAACAAAGAGTCTCTTGTGTCCCCAACACACCCAATACAATGGTAAATTGTATAGATGCACTAGTTCGGCGAAGAGATGGTGATACAAGTGCAATATGGATGGTAGATATAGGTTTTTGTAATCTGAAAATATAAAAACAGCAAGGTAACTAACGATAAAAGTGAGCGTAAACAGTATTGCAATGCTAGGAAACAAGGCCTAAGGTTCATACTTTCACTAGTGCAAGTTCTCTCAACAATAATAACATAATAGGATCATATAATTATCCCTCAACATGCAACAAAGAGTCACTCCAAAGTCACTAATAGTGGAGAACAAACGAAGAGATTATGGTAGGGTACGAAACCACCTCGAAGTTATTCTTCCCAATCAATCCGTTCGGCTATTCCTATAAGTGTCACAAACAGCCCTAGAGTTCATACTAGAATAACTCCTTAAGACACAAATCAACCAAAACCCTAATGTCACCTAGATACTCCAATGTCACCTCAAGTATCCGTGGGTATGATTATACGATATGCATCACACAATCTCAGATTCATCTATTCAACCAACACATAGAACCTCAAAGAGTGCCCCAACGTTTGTACCGGAGAATCACGACGAAAACGTGTGCCAACCCCTATGCATAGGTTCATGGGCAGAACCCGCAAGTTGATCACCAAAACATACATCAAGTGAGTCACGTGATATCCCATTGTCACCACAGATACGCACGGCAACACATACATCAAGTGTTCTCAAATCATTAAAGACTCAATCCGATAAGATAACCTCAAAGGGAAAACTCAATCCATTACAAGAGAGTAGAGGGGGAGAAGAAACATAAGATCCAACTATAATAGCAAAGCTCGCGATACATCAAGATCGTGCCAAATCAAGAACATGAGAGAGAGATCAAACACATAGCTACTGGTACATACCCTCAGCCCCGAGGGTGAACTACTCCCTCCTCGTCATGGAGAACGCCGGGATGATGAAGATGGCCACCGGTGAGGGTTCCCCCCTCCGGCAGGGTGCCGGAACAGGGTCCCGATTGACTTTTGGTGGCTACAGAGGCTTGTGGCGGCGAAACTCCCGATCTATTCTCTTCCCCGAAGTTTTTAGGATATATGGGTATATATAGGAAGAAGAAGTACGTCAGGGGAGCCACGAGGGGCCCACGAGGGTGGAGGGCGTCCCCTGGGGGGGCGCCCCCCTACCTCGTGCCTTCCTTGTTGCTTCTTTCACGTGGACTCCAGGTCTCCCCGGTTGCTTTCCTTCCAAAGATAACTTCTCCAGAAGGTTTCATTTCGTTTCGACTCCGTTTGATATTCCTTTTCTTCGAAACACTGAAACAAGGGAAAAAAACAGGAACTGACACTGGGCTCTGGGTCAATATGTTAGTCCCAAAAATAATATAAAAGTGTAAAATAAAGCCCATAAACATCCAAGATGGATAATATAATATCATGGAACAATCAAAAATTACAGATACGTTGGAGACGTATTAGCATCCCCAAGCTTAATTCCTGCTCGTCCTCGAGTAGATAAATGATAAAAACAGAATTTTTGATGTGGAATGCTACTTGGCATAATTTCAATGTAATTCTTATTACTTGTGGCATGAATATTCAGATCCGGAAGATTCAATATAAAAGTTCATATTGACATAAAAGTAATAATACTTCAAGCATACTAACTAAGCAATTATGTCCTCTCAAAATAACATGGCCAAAGAAAGTTCAGCCCTACAAAATCATATAGTTTAGTCATGCTCCATTTTCTTCACACAAGAATGCTCTCATCATGCACAACCCTGATGACAAGCCAAGCAATGGTTTCATACTTTAGTAATCTCAAACTTATAAACCCTCACACAGTATATGAGAGCGAGCCATGGACATAGCACTATGGGTGGAATAGAATATGATGAGGGGGATTATGTGGAGAAGACCAAAAAGGAGAAAGTCTCACATCAACGAGGCTCAATGAGCTATGGATATGCCCATTGATTGATGTTAATGCAAGGAGTAGGGATTGCCATGCAACGGATGCACTAGAGCTATAAATGTATGAAAGCTCAACAAAAGAAACTAAGTGGGTGTGATTCCAACTTGCTTGCTCACGAAGACCTAGGGCACTTGTGGAGGCCCATTGTTGGAATATACAAGCCAAGTTTTAATGAAAAATTCCCACTAGTATATGAAAGTGACAAAACAAGAGACTCTCTATCATGAAGTTTATGGTGCTACTTTGAAGCACAAGTGTGGTAAAAGGATAGTAACATTGTCCCTTCTCTCTTTTTCTCTCATTTTTTGGGCCTTCTCTTTTTTTATGGCCTTTCTCTCTTTTTTTAGGACTTCTCTTTTTTATGGCCTTTCTCTTTTTTTATTCCTCACTTGGGACAATGCTCTAGAAAATGATGATCATCACACTTCTATTTATTTACAACTCAATGATTACAACTCGATACTAGAACAAAGTATGACTCTATATGAATGCCTCCGTGATGTGCGGGATATGCAATGAACCAAGAGTGACATGTATGAAAGAATTATGAATGGTGGCTTTGCCAAAAATACTATGTCAACTACATGATCATGCTAGCAATATGACAATGATGAATGTGTCATGATAAACGGAATGGTGGAAAGTTGCATGGAAATATATCTCGGAATGGCTATGGAAATGCCATAATAGGTAGGTATGGTGGCTATTTTGAGGAAGATATAAGGAGGTTTATGTGTGAAAGAGCATATCATATCACGGGGTTTGGATGCACCGGCGAAGTTTGCACCAGCTCTGAATGTAAGAAAGGGCAATGCACGGTACCGAAGAGGCTAGCAATGTTGGAAAGGTGAGAGTGCGTATAATCCATGGACTCAACATTAGTCATAAAGAACTCACATACTTATTGCAAAAATCTACAAGTCATCAACAACCAAGCACTACGCGCATGCTCCTAGGGGGATAGATTGGTAGGAAAAGACCATCGCTCGTCCCCGACCGCCACTCATAAGGAGGACAATCAATAAATAAATTATGCTCCGACTTCATCACATAACGGTTCACCATACGTGCATGCTACGGGAATCACAAACTTTAACACAAGTATCTCTCAAATTCACAACTACTCAACTAGTATGACTCTAATATCACCATCTTTATATCTCAAAACAATTATCAAGCATCAAACTTCTCATAGTATTCAACACACTCATAAGAATTCTTAAAAATCTTGTATGCTTAGCATATTAGGATTATTTAAGAAAATTACCATGCTATTTAAGACTCTCAAAATAATCTAAGTGAAGCATGATAGTTCATCTATTTCTTCAAAATAAAACCACCATTGTGCTCTAAAAGATATAAGTGAAGCACTAGAGCAAACAACAAACTACTCCGAAAGATATAAGTGAAGACCAATGAGTAGTTGGATAATTATGCAACTTATGTGAAGACTCTCCCATTTAAGGATTTCAGATCTTGGTATTTTATTCAAGCAGCAAAAAAAACAAAATAGAACGACATTTCAAGGATAGCACACATCATGTGAAGAAGCAAAAACTTAGGTTCAACCGATACTAACTGATATTTGTTGAAGAAGAAAGGTGGGATGCCTACCGGGGCATCCCCAAGCTTAGATGCTTGAGACTTCTTGAAATATTATCTTGGGGTGCCTTGGGCATCCCCAAGCTTGAGCTTTTGTGTCTCCTTAATTCCTCTCATATCACGGTTTCCTAAATCTCGAAAGCTTCCTCCACACCAAACTCAACAAGAACTCGTGAGAGAGGTTAGTATAAACCAATGCAAAAACCTTATCATACTATACTGTAGTAAATCACTAAAATTATTATTCAACATTTAATACTAATTGCCTCTGCATATTTAATACTCCTATCATCAAATAGAATCATTAAACAAGCAAGCATATGCAAACAATGCAAACATAACAGCAATCTGTCAAAACAGTACAGTCTGTAAAGAATGCAAGATTCATCATACTTACCTAACTCCAAAAATTATTAAAGAAACTTCACACTTTAGTAAATTTATCAGATCTTATTATGCAAAAGGTTTCAACATTTTATCACATTCTGACTTTTCTATGGAATTTTTGCAACAGCGGTAAACTTTCTGTTTTGAAACAGCAACATGTATACTTGCAAAATAAGCATGGTAAAGGCTATCCTTGACATTTTTATTGAAACTAGAGATGAAAAACATTATTCTAAATGACACCAAGCAAATACTAACAAAATGAAATGATGCTCCAAGCAAAACACATATCATGTGGTGAATAAAAATATAGCTCCAAGTAAAATTACCGATGAACGAAGACGAAAGAGGGGATGCCATCCGGGGCATCCCCAAGCTTAGGCTCTTGGTTGTCCTTGAATATTACCTTGGGGTTCCTTGGTAATCCCCAAGCTTAGGCTCTTGCCACTCCTTATTCCATAGTCCATCGAATCTTTACCCAAAACTTGAAAACTTCACAACACAAAACATAACAGAAAATCTCGTGAGCTCTGTTAGCGAAAGAAAACAAAACACCACTTCATGGTACTGTAATGAACTCATTATTTATTTATATTGGTGTTAAACCTACTGTATTCCAACTTATCTATGGTGCATACCCTCCGATACTACTCATAGATTCATCAAAATAAGCAAACAACACATAGAAAACAGAATCTGTCAAAAACAGAACAGTCTGTGGTAATCTGTATCAAACGTATACTTATGGAACTCCAAAAATTCTAAAATAAATTGGTGGACCTGAGGAATTTGTCTAGTAATCATCTGCAAAAAGAATCAACTAAATATCACTCTCCAGTAAACAGTTGAAGCTAATCTCGTGAGCGCTAAAGTTTCTGTTTTTTACAGCATGATCATAAAGACTTCACCCAAGTCTTCCCAAAGGTTCTACTTGGCACAAACACTAATTAAAACACAAAACCACATCTAACCAGAGGTTATATGGATTATTTATTTCTAAACAGAACCAAAAATCAATAAACTAAAATAAAATTGGGTTTCCTCCCAACAAGCGCTATCGTTTAACGCCCCTAGCTAGGCATGATGATTTCAATGATGCTCACATAAAAGATAAGAATTGAAACATAAAGAGAGCATCATGAAGAATATGACTAGAACATTTAAGTCTAACCCAGTTCCTATGCATAGGGATTTTGTGAGCAAACAACTTATGGGAACAATAATCAACTAGCATAGCAAGGCAAAACAAGCATAACTTCAAAACTTTAAGCACATAGAGAGGAAACTTGATATTATTGCAATTCCTACAAGCATATGTTCCTCCCTCATAATAATTTTCAGTAGCATCATGAATAAATTCAACAATATAACCAGCACCTAAAGCATTCTTTTCATGATCTACATGTATAGAAATTTTATTACTCTCCACATAAGCAAAATTCTTCTCATCAATAGTAGTGGGAGCAAACTCAACAAAATAGCTATCATGTGATTGAAAATTAAGATCAAGATGACAAGTTTCAAGGTTATCATTATTCTTTATAGAATACATGTCATCACAATAATCATCATAGATAGGAGTCATGTTTTCATCATAGTAAATTTTCTCATCCAAACTTGGGGGTCAAAAAATATCATCTTCATCAAACATAGCTTCCCCAAGCTTGTGGCTTTGCATATCATTAGCATCATGGATATTCAAGGAATTCATACTAACAACATTGCAATCATGCTCATCATTCACATATTTAGTGCCAAACATTCTAATACATTCTTCTTCTAATACTTTGGCACAATTTTTCTTTCCATCATTCTCACGAAAGATATTAAAAAGATGAAGCGTATGAGACAAACTCAATTCCATTTTTTTGTAGTTTTCTTTTATAAACTAAACTAGTAATAAGACAAGAAACAAAAAGATTTGATTGTAAGATCTAAAGATATACCTTCAAGCACTCACCTCCCCGGCAACGGCGCCAGAAAAGAGCTTGATGTCTACTACACAACCTTCTTCTTGTAGACGTTGTTGGGCCTCCAAGTGCAGAGGTTTGTAGGACAGTAGCAAATTTCCTCAAGTGGATGACCTAAGGTTTATCAATCCATGGGAGGCGTGGGATGAAGATGGTCTCTCTCAAGCAACCCTGCAACCAAATAACAAAGAGTCTCTTGTGTCCCCAACACACCCAATACAATGGTAAATTGTATAGGTGCACTAGTTCGGCGAAGAGATGGTGATACAAGTGCAATATGGATGGTAGATATAGGTTTTTGTAATCTGAAAATATAAAAACAGCAAGGTAACTAACGATAAAAGTGAGCGTAAACGGTATTGCAATGCTAGGAAACAAGGCCTAAGGTTCATACTTTCACTAGTGCAAGTTCTCCCAACAATAATAACATAATTGGATCATATAACTATCCCTCAACATGCAACAAAGAGTCACTCCAAAGTCACTAATAGTGGAGAACAAACGAAGAGATTATGGTAGGGTACGAAACCACCTCAAAGTTATTTTTTCCAATCAATTCGTTCGGCTATTCCTATAAGTGTCACAAACAGCCCTAGAGTTCATACTAGAATAACACCTTAAGACACAAATCAACCAAAACCCTAATGTCACCTAGATACTCCAATGTCACCTCAAGTATCTGTGGGTATGATTATACGATATGCATCACACAATCTCAGATTCATCTATTCAACCAACACATAGAACCTCAAAGAGTGCCCCAAAGTTTCTACCGGAGAATCATGACGAAAACGTGTGCCAACCCCTATGCATAGGTTCATGGGCGAAACCATAAGTTGATCACCAAAACATACATCAAGTGAGTCACGTGATATCCCATTGTCACCATAGATACGCACGGCAAGACATACATGAAGTGTTCTCAAATCATTAAAGACTCAATCCGATAAGATAACCTCAAAGGGAAAACTCAATCCATTACAAGAGAGTAGAGGGGGAGAAGAAACATAAGATCCAACTATGATAGCAAAGCTCGCGATACATCAAGATCGTGTCAAATCAAGAACACGAGAGAGAGAGAGAGAGAGAGAGAGAGATCAAACACATAGCTACTAGTACATACCCTCAGCCCCGAGGGTGAACTACTCCCTCCTCGTCATGGAGAAAGCCGGGATGATGAAGATGGCCACCGGTGAGGGTTCCCCCCTCCGGCAGGGTGCCGGAACAAGGTCCCGATTGACTTTTGGTGGCTATAGAGGCTTGCGGTGGCGGAACTCCGATCTATTCTCTTCCCCTAAGTTTTTAGGGTATATGGGTATATATAGGAGGAAGAAGTACATCAGGGGAGCCACGAGGGTCCCACGAGGGTGGAGGGCGCGCCCTGGGGGGTGGGCGCGCCCCCCTACCTCGTGCCTTCCTCGTTGCTTCTTTGACGTGGACTCCAAGTCTCCCTGGTTGCTTTCCTTCCAAAAACAACTTCTCCAGAAGGTTTTATTCCGTTTCGACTCCGTTTGATATTCCTTTTCTTCGAAACACTAAAACAAGGGAAAAAAACGAGGCCGCACTGGGCTCTGAGTCAATAGGTTAGTCCCAAAAATAATATAAAAGTGTAAAATAAAGCCCATAAACATCCAAGATGGATAATATAATAGCATGGAACAATCAAAAATTATAGATGCGTTGGAGACGTATCAGCAAGCAAGTTGGATGCACACCCACTTAGTTTCTTTTGTTGAGCTTTCATACATTTATAGCTCTAGTGCATCCGTTGCATGGAAATCCCTACTCCTCGTATTGACATCAATTGATGGGCATCTCCATAGCCCGTTGATTACCCGCGTCAGTGTGAGACTTTCTCCTTTTTTGTCTTCTCCACACAACCTCCACCATCATATTCTATTCCACCCATAGTGTTATGTCCATGGCTCACGCTCATGTATTGCGTGAAAGTTGAATTTTTTTGAAAATACTAAAGTATGAAACAATTTCTTGGCTTGTCATCGGGGTTGTGCATGATGAGAGCATTTTGTGTGACGAAAATGAAGCTTGGCCAAACTATATGATTTTGTAGGGATGAGCTTTCTTTGGCTATGTTATTTTGAGAAGACATAATTGCTTAGTTAGTATGCTTGAAGTATTATTATTTTTATGTCAATATTAAACCTTTGTATTGAATCTTTCGGATCTGAAAATTCATGCGACAATAAACAAAATTACATTGAAAAGTATGTTAGGCAGCATTCCTCACATCAAAAATTCTGTTTTTATCATTTACCTACTCGAGGACGAGCAGCAATTAAGCTTGGGGATGCTGATACGTCTCCAACGTATCTATAATTTTTTATTGTTCCATGCTATTATATTATGTGTTTTGGATGTTTAATGGGCTTTATTATGTACTTTTATATTACTTTTGGGACTAACCTATTAACCTATTAACCGGAAGCCCAGTGCCAGTTGCTGTTTTTTTTGCCTGTTTCAGTGTTTTGCAGAAAAGGAATATCAAACGGAGTCCAAACGAAACGAAACCTTCACGAGCATCTTTCTTGGAACAAACGCAATCCAGGAGACTTGGAGTGGAAGTCAAGGAAGCAACGAGGCAGGAGGGCGCGCCCAGGGGGGTAGGCGCACCCCCACCTTGTGGGCCCCTCGTAGCTCCACCGACCTAGTTTTTTTCACCTATATATACTCTTATACCCTGAAAACATCCAGGAGAGCCACGAAACCACTTTTCCACCACTACAACCTTCTGTGCTCATGAGATCCCATCTTGGGGCCTTTTCCGGCGCTCCGCCGGACGGGGATTTGATCACGGAGGGCTTCTACATCAACACCAGCCTCTCCGATGATGTGTGAGTAGTTTACCACATACCTTCGGGTCCATAGTTGTTAGCTAGATGGCTTCTTCTCTCTCTTTGGTTCTCAATACAAAGTTCTCCTTGATGTTCTTGGAGATCTATTCGATGTAATTCTTTTTGCGGTGTTGTAACACCCCGGAAGTAACTTTCCATATTTGTAACTCCAACTCTTGCCATTTCGGCATTGTGATATGATATTCCCTCCGTGGTTGGGTTTTTCTTCATTTTGCATTTTGTCCATGTCATGCATTTTATATCATGTCATCATGTGCATTGCATTTGCATACGTGTTCGTCTCATGATTCCGAGCATTTTTCCCGTTGTCCGTTTTGCAATCCGGCACTCCTATCTCCCCCGGCGGCCCCTTTTACGTTTTTCCGTGAGCGGGTACTAAACCTTCTCGGAATGGACCGAGGTTTGTCAAGTGGCCTTGGTATACCACCCGTAGACCACGGTCAAGTTTGGTCATTTGGAGCTCGTTTGGTACTCCAACGGTTAACCGCACTCTCATAAAGGCCTTTTTAAGTTGCAGCCCAACACCCCTTCAAAATAGTCCAATAACCCATCTAAGTCAATTCCATGCTCTCGTCGTTCGATCACGATCGTGTGGCGAAAACTACACCTCATTTGGACTCTCCTAGCTCCCTCTATGCCTATTTAAGCAACCCCATTCCAAATCTCGGGTCTAACCATAGCCTTCCCCTACCTCGCGCCGGACGTCCGCGCCGCCCATCGTCCGCCCACCAGCGCCGCCCTCGGCCAATCGGGCGCGCGCCATCACACGCCATGCCCTTGAGGCCACACCAGCCAGCCGCCTTGAGGCCGACCCAGCGCCTCCGCCTCCCAGCAGCGCCCGGCCGCCGCCGCGCCGCCACCGCCTCTGCCGCCATGGATCTCGCCACGGCTTCGCCCATACCCGGCCGCCCGCCCGACCACCGGAGTTCGCCGGCCCCGCCTCCGCCGGCGCCACCTCCTCCGGCCCGGCCCCTCCCCGGCTTCTCCTTCTCCGGCGAGGAGCCGCCCGCCGCCGCCGCCCTCGATCGGGCCGATCCCGATCCGGATCCCGATCTATCCCGTTGACTTCTTCCCCCTCTCAAATTCATCCAAGTATTTTACTCTGTGATAATTTCGTGGCAATTTCAACGCATTGTAACTTTGCATCTGTAGCTCCATTTTGCACGTATAATATATCAAAATGTTCGCCTCAAAGAGTAGATCATTTCGTCTCATTGCATCATTTTCATTTGAGCTCATCTTGATGCCCGAAATGCTGTTGGAGGATAGCTATGTGATGTTAGTTTCTGTTTCTTAACAGAACTTGCACTTTTGTTATTTTTGCTATGATTGATGTGTGCATCCTATGAATTGGAGTCCTACATGTGTTTTGTAATATGCCATGCCATCTTTCCAAGGGCGTATGCCATGTATTTTTTTGATCTATGTGGTGACTAGCACAAGCATGCAAAGTAGGTGTCCTGATGTTGCTGTTTTCAGCTCTGTTTAGCTGATATTTTGATGCATGTTAACTTGATGCTACCAAGAGATCCATGCATATTTTGAGATACTTCAGTAAGGATGTTTTGTTCTAAATGTCTTGCTCTATCCATACATGCCCTTTTTTGTAATTATAGAATGCCATAGCTTGAGTCAATCGAGCTCTACTTTTGCTATCAAATGTTTCCTGGCAGATTGTTTACATGTTATTCAATTTTGCCAAGGTTGTTGTGGTTGATCCATGTATGCTATGATGTTGTTCTTGCCATGTATGTCTTCTATGCCATGTCTTCTTGATGTATGTATGCTTAGTTTATCATGAAAGTCTCTGTAGTGAGTGCATCGAGCTCTTAAACATGCCTACTTGTTATCAGTTTTTGACATGCCATGTCGCTGAATCTGTTAACGAAACTTGCGATATTGACATGGGTGTTACTATATTTTCTCATCCTTTATGGCTTATGGTCAGTAAGGGACTTTTGTTCTATGCTTTGAGTAGATTAATGCCATGCCATGTTTTGCTATTTTAAGGTCCTGTAGCATGTAGTTTTGCTGCTCTGAACATTGCTACCTGATGCTGTTTTTGCCATGTCCAGCCTGATATTTTGTGCACTTTTGCCATGCTTGTTTGAACCTGTTATGATGTGAACTAGCCGTAGCTCAGTGCTCATCTTTTGTCAAGCATCTTGTGTAGATCACTGCCATATACTTTGTTGGTACGTTTGGGTGCAGTAGCTTAATTTCTTGTTGCTTGCTCAGTGGCATCATGCTGTTAATGGCAGATTTGTGCCATTCTTGTTTTGCTTGTCATTTCCAAACCGTGCATCCGATTCCGGTGATCTTTATATCGATTTCGACCGAAATCATCTCATCTTTCCAGCGGCATACTTGGTTTGCCAAGTTGATGCCTGGTTCATCATTTTCCTTCCGGGCGCTTTTACGCATTGCATATCACATCTCGCATATCATGTCATGTTTTGCATCATGTTGCTTGTGCATTGCACCGTGATTTATTGTGGTTCCTTTGTTTGTGTTCTTGCTTTGGGTAGATCCGGGAGACGAGTACGTGAACGAGGAACCTGTTGAGAACGCTTACGAGGATCAAGCTTTTGACAGCTCTGAGAACATTGCAGGCAAGATGACCATACCCTCGAAATCACTTCTATCTTTGCTATGCTAGTTGCTCGCTCTTTTGCTATGCCTATGTTGCGATGCCTATCACTTGCTATATCATGCCACCCATATTGCCATGTCAGCCCCTAACCATCCTTTCCTAGCAAACCGTTGATTGGCTATGTTACCGCTTTGCTCAGCCCTCTTATAGCGTTGCTAGTTGCACGTGAAGCTGAAGTTTGTTCCTTGTTGGAACTTGGAGATGTTGTTCCTTTTTGGAACATGTTTACTTGTTGGGATATCACAATATATATCTGCTATAATTAATGCATCTATATACTTGGTAAAGGGTGGAAGGCTCGGCCTTATGCACGGTGTTTTGTTCCACTCTTGCCACCCTAGTTTCCGTCATACCGTGTTATGTTCCTTGATTTCGCGTTCCTTACGGTTGGGTGATTTATGGGACCCCCTTGACAGTTCTCTTTGAATAAGACTCGTCAAAGAAGACCCAACTTTGGTTTTACCATTTGCCACCTAAGCCTTTTCCCCGGGTTTTCGCGAGCCCGAGGGTCATCTTTATTTAACCCCGGCCAATGCTCCTCTGGCGTTGGTCCAAACTAGAGCCACTTGCGGTGCCACCCGAGGCAACTTGGGGCATCTTCGGTTGCCGTCACGTACTGCTCATCTGGTGTGCCACGAGAACGAGATATGTGCAGCTCCTATCGGGATTTGTCGGCACATTCGGGCGGCTTTGCTGGTCTTGTTTTATTGCTTTGTCGAAATGTCTTGTAGTCCGGGATTCCGAGATTGATCGGGTCTTCCCGGTAGAAGGAATATCCTTCGTTGACCGTGAGAGCTTATAATGGGCTAAGTTGGGACACCCCTGCAGGGTATTATCTTTCAAAAGCCGTGCCCGCGGTTATGAGGCAGATGGGAATTTGTTAATGTCCGGTTGTAGAAAACCCGAAGTTGACCTCAAATAAAATACACATCAACCGCGTGTGTAACCATGATGGTCTCTTCTCGGCGGAGTCCGGGAAGTGAACACGGTGTTGGAGTTATGTCTGACGTAAGTAGTTCAGGATCACTTCTTGATCGCTACTAGCTTCACGACCGTGCTTTGCTCCTCTTCTCGCTCTCTTTTGCGATGTAGCCACCATATATGCTAGTAAACACAGCAGCTCCACCTTACAACTCTGTCCTTCCTATAAGCTTAAATAGTCTTGATCTCGCGGGTGTGAGATTGCTGAGTCCCCATGACTCACAGATTCTACCAAAACAGTTGCAGGTGCCGGCGATGCGGTCTGCAGGTGACGCAACCGAGCTCAAGTGGGAGTTCGATAAGGAACGTGGTCGTTACTATGTGTCTTTTCCTGATGATCAGTAGTGGTGCCCAGTTGGGACGATCGGGGATCTGTGTAGCATTTGGGGTATCTTCTTTTATTTTGGTTCCGTAGTCGGACCTTGAGTGTACTCTGTATGATGGATGTTTATTTATGTACTGTGAAGTGGCGTGTAAGCCAACTATGTATCTCTTTCCCTTATGTATTACATGGGTTGTGTGAAGATTACCTCACTTGCGACATTGCTTTCAATGCGGTTATGCCTCTAAGTCGTGCTTCGACACGGGGGATATATAGCCGCATCGGGGGCGTTACAAGTTCGTAATCGAGCCTTCCGACTTAGGAGCCCCCTACTTGATTGTTTGCTGGCGTTGTTGAGTCTAGAATGGAAAATGTTTTGAGTCTTAGGATTATATATATCGGAGAGTAGGATTCTTTTTCCTCCCCAGTCCCTTCGTCGCTCTGTGAGGTATCCTGACGTAGAAGTTTTGACTCTCCTCTCCTCAAATTTCACTAAAAAAAAATTTAGGATCACCCGGGTATCTTGGGATCGTTCCGATGGTTTTGTGATGAGAACATTGTTCTTGGTGCCTCCTGACATTTAGGGGTTGTGGCAGTGTCCCGGGGAGTTGAGCTCCGAGGTGTTGTCATCACAATTTTATCGTTGCGATTCTGGAATACCTGAGTTTTACCGACATCGAAATCTCTTTTGTGCAGTTGTTGGTGAGATAACCCCGATAACCCAGTACTGGGGCGAGCTCGGGAGTATTGCCATGACTTGTATAACGGATGCTTTTCGAAGGTCGAGGTACACGATTTCCGAGGATTTCTTGGTTATGTGTTGACGGATGGATACAGCTGGATCTAGGTATTGTTAGTTTGGGTGATATATTTTGTGTCCCTGTATCCCCAACACCCAGATTGCATAACCGTAAAGTTTCGGAGTTTATAGGTGGGATTCAAGTAGCTCCTAGCATTTCTTCCTTGAGATATTTGGTTCGTGATTGGGTAATCCTTACCACTTATTTGTTCCAGTCGTACCTTGTTATTTTTTTCATCAACCCTTAATCAAGTGGCTTCTCACCTTAATGGACGTGTGATGTTAACTTTGGAATTCATTCGTTCATTCTTGTTCGAATGTTTATTGTGAAGACTAGTTGTTGCAATTTCTATCCGTTGATTCTACTTGACTATTTGTCTATCAAAGGACTAACGGATGTCACCCTCTTCAGGATGGCTCCGCCAACGTACGAATCCGGATCGTGATGATGGGAATCAGTCGAACCCTCCACCTCCGCCTCCGGAGGCCTGGCAAGCTATCATGGCAGCCACCAATGCCAATGCTCAGATGATTTTGCAGCTCTTGCAAGAACGTACTCAAGGGCAAGGCAGTCAAGGAAATCAAGGTCAAGGCAACAATCAGCCCCACTTTGCTACTCTCAGTCAGTTCCTCGCTAATCAGCGAAGTCTTTCGGTTTACGTGTTGAGGCCACAGACGGCGATTGGCTTGTGGACATCTGCAAGCATTTTGAATGTAGCAATGTCGGACTGAGGACTTTGTCAAGTTTGCATCGTTTAAACTCAAGGATCAAGCTGCTGAGTGGTACCAATACAAAGATTCCAGAGGAGGTCGTGTCATTACAGGATGAGTTCCGCCGAGATTTCAGAGCTCACCACATTCCGAAAAGTGTTGTTGAGAGCAAGCGTGAGGAGTTCCGCAATCTCAAGCAAGGCAACATGTCGTGTATCAATACAATATCCGGTTCGAGCTTCGCTCGCTTTGCTAAGCAAGACGTCCCTAATGAAAAGAGTATGATCTATCAATTCAGAGGTGGTCTGAGAGAAGATCTGCAATTAGCTCTTGTGCTTTTTGAGCCAGAAAAGTATGATGAATTCTACAACATGGCACTGAAGCAAGAAGCTGCCCAGCTCAAATGTGAGGCTTCTAAGAAGAGAATCGGGGATGCGATTCAGTCTTCTTCTTCCTCTCAAGTGGCAGCTAAGCAGAAGTTCTACCTTCCTCCTCCTCCGTTCCGTCGACCTTATCGTGAGAAGAACTCAGGTGGCCGTGGATCTTCCCACCCGCCCAACCCTGGCTATCGTAACAAGTCTAATTCTCAAGCTCCAAGGTCAAATGCTCCTTACCACCGTCCGCTCTCGAGGTGACTTGCAACAAGTGTCGTGAGAAAGGTCACTATGCGAACAAATGCTTCAACCAGAGGCGCCTTCCGCCTCCTCCTCCTGTGAAATCTTCCAGCAATGCAGTGGTCAAGCATAATCCAAAGCATGCCAAGGTCAATATGATGAATGCAACTCAAGCAAAGGAATCTTCTGATGTGATCATGGGTAATCTTCTTGTTAATGATATTCCTGCAAAAGTCTTATTTGATACTGGTGCATCGCTTTCTTTCATTTCGAGACCTTTTGTTGCCAAGCATGAGTTGGTGACGGAAAAGATTCCTATTCCGTTGAAGGTTGTGTCCCCGGGTAAGCAGATGACTTCTCGAGTTTTGGTTCCGAATGTCGGTATCAAGATGGGCGATTACAGATTTCTGGCTAAACCAATTGTCCTTGGTGACTCGGATATTGATCTTATTCTCGGGATGGACTGGCTTTATCAGCACAAAGCTCAGCTTGATTGTGCTGCCAGGGAAATTCAATTGACTCACTCTTCTAATGATGTGATCATCTATGCGCTCGTGATGAAACCATTCGGTTGTTTTCTCTCAATGAGAAGGGCGAATTGGATGCTATCTCTCGATTCGGTCGTTTGTGAGTACCAAGATGTCTTTCCGGAAGAGCTTCCGGGTATGCCTCCTCATCGGCCGATTGAGCTCGTTATTGATCTTCACCGGCATCGAACCCATTTGCAAGCGTCCGCCCACAAGCTTGGACTGATGAGCTGAAGGAATTGAAGAAGCAGCTCGATGAACAAGAGCGTCTGGGTTTGATCGGACCGAGTTCATCTCCTTGGGGTTGTGGTGTTCTTTTGTCCGGAAGAAGGATGGCACGGACCGACTTTGCGTCGATTACCGTCCATTGAATAAGAAGACAATCAAGAACAAGTATCCACTTCCCAACATCAATGAGCTTTTCGAGCAACTCAAAGGTGCTAAAGTGTTCTCCAAGCTTGACCTTCGTATGGGTTACCATCAGATTCGCATTCGTGTACAAGATATTCCCAAGACAGCATTCAGAACAAGCTTTGGCTGTTATGAATATACTGTCATGTCTTTCGGCCTTGTCAATGCTCCTCCAACATTCTCTCGGATGATGAACTTCATCTTCAACCCCTACACCAACGAATTCGTCTTGGTCTATCTTGATGATATTTTGGTCTTCTCCAAGAATAAGAAGGATCATGCCAAACATTTGCGATTGGTGCTAGACAAGCTCGTAGAGTATCAATTCTATGCTAAGTTCTCCAAATGTGAATTTTGGCTTGATGAAGTGCTTTATCTTGGTCATATCATCTCCACCAAGGGCATATTTGTTAATCCGAGAAGGTGTCCGCAATTGTGAATTGGGAACCTCCTCGGAATGTCAAGCAGCTCATGATTTTCTTGGTCTTGCAAGCTATTGCCGAATATTCGTTGAGAACTTCTCCAAGATTGCAAAGCCTCTTTCCAACCTCCTCCGTAAGCATGTGAAGTATGTCTGGTCTCCCGAGTGTGACGTTGCTTTCAATACTCTCAAAGAGAAACTCGTCACAGCTCTGTCTTGACTCCTCCTGATGAATCCAAGCCATTCGAAGTTTTCTGTGATGCTTCTCTTCAAGGTCTCGGTGCTGTGTTAATGCAAGAGAAGAGAGTTGTGGTCTATACCTCTCGCCAGTTGAAGCCCAACGAAAAGAACTACCCCACTCATGATCTTGAGTTGGCGGCAGTTGTCCATGCTTTGATAACATGGAGACATCTCTTGTTGGGAAGGAAAGTGGACATTTTCACCGATCACAAGAGTCTCAAGTATATCTTCACTCAACCCAACCTCAACCTCGAGCGGACTCGATGGGTCGAAATGATTCAAGAGTACAACCCAAGTATTGGATATACTCCGGCAAGGCCAATGTCATTGCAGATGCTTTGAGCAGGAAGGCTTCTGCAGCAGTCTAATCCTCAAGCCCTTCCAACGGATCTCTGTGAAGCTTTCCAAGCTGAATCTTCAAGTTGTTCCTCAAGGCTTTCTTGCCAACCTCATAGTCTCTCCTACTTTGGAAGATCAGATTCGTGAGGCTCAGCTCACGGATACCATGGTGAAAAAGGTGAAAGCGTGGTATCGACAAGGGCATTTCAAGTACAAGTGCTTCCACGTTGATGACAAAGATACTCTTTTCTTCGAGGACCGGATTGTGGTTCCTAAGGGTGATCTGAGAAAAGTCATTATGAACGAGCCTCACAATTCGCTTCTATCCATTCATCCCGAAGTACGAAGATGTACCATGACCTCAAGCAGTCATATTGGTGGACTCGAATGAAGCGAGAAATTGCTCAATTCGTGAATGAATGTGATGTCTGCGGAAGAGTGAAAGCGAACACCAAAGACCAGCTGGTCTCCTCCAACCTCTTGCTATTCCATAATGGAAGTTTGATCATATTGAAATGGACTTCGTGACTGGATTTCCAAAGTCCAAGCGTGGAAATGATGCTATCTTCGTTGTCATTGACAAGCTTACTAAAGTGGCTCATTTTCTTCCTATCAAAGAATCCATCACAGCAGCTCGGTTGGCGAGCTATACACCTCGAGGATTGTCTCCTTGCACGGCATTCCACAAGTGATCTCTTCGCACCGTGGCAGCATCTTTACCTCCAAGTTTTGGGATTCTTTTCAGAAGGCCATGGGCACCAACATTCGTTTCAGCACAGCTTTCCATCCTCAAACAAGTGGCCAAGTCGAGCGAGTTAATCAAATCCTTGAATATATGCTCAGGGCTTGTGTCATTTCCTTCGGTATGAAATGGGAAGATTGTCTTCCATATGCCGAGTTCTCCTACAACAACAGCTTCCAAGCGAGTTCGGGCAAGGCCCCATTCGAAATTCTCTATGGCGTAAAGTGCCGTACTCCTCTCAATTGGTGCGAGACGGTGACGCCAACTTCTTGTAACGACTTGATCCACGAAGCGGAAGAAATGTGCAAAGTCATTCGTGAGAATCTCAAAGCCGCATAATCGCGCCGGAAGAGCTATTATGATGATAAGCACCGTGATGTGGCTTTTGAAATCGGAGACCATGTCTACCTTCGTCTCTCCAATGAAAGGTACTCGTCCCGGTATCAAAGGGAAGCTTGCCCCTAGATACGTGGGTCCTTTCAAGATCATTGGCAAAAGAGGCGATCTCGCCTATCAACTTGAGCTTCCTCCAACTTGGCGAATGTGCACGATGTGTTTCATGTGTCACAGCTTCAAGTGCTTCAAGACTCTGAGCGCACTATCAACTTCAAGAAATTGACCTTCAAGAAGATCTCTCTTATCATGAGTGCCCCGTTGCTATTCTTGAAGAAACCGAGCGCAAGACTCGCAACAAGTCAATCAAATTCCTCAAAGTGAAGTGGTCACACCATTTCGACCGAGAAGCCACACAGGGCCGAGGATCACCTCCGTTCGAATATCCGGAGTTCTTTCAGTCCTAGATCTCGGACGAGATCCTCTTGTAGTGGTGGAGTGTTGTAACACCCGGAGTAACTTTCCATATTTGTAACTCCAACTCTTGCCATTTTAGGCATTGTGATATGATATTCCCTCCGTGGTTGGGTTTTTCTTCATTTTGCATTTTGTCCATGTCATGCATTTTATATCATGTCATCATGTGCATTGCATTTGCATACGTGTTCGTCTCATGATTCCGAGCATTTTTCCGTTGTCCGTTTTGCAATCCGGCACTCCTATCTCCCCCGGCGGCCCCTTTTACGTTTTTCCGTGAGCGGGTACTAAACCTTCTCGGAATGGACCGAGGTTTGTCAAGTGGCCTTGGTATACCACCCGTAGACCACCGGTCAAGTTTCGGGTCATTTGGAGCTCGTTTGGTACTCCAACGGTTAACCGCACTCTCGCAAAGGCCTCTTTTAAATTGCAGCCCAACACCCTTCAAAATAGTCCAATAACCCATCTAAGTCACTTCCATGCTCTCCGTCGTTCGATCACGATCGTGTGGGCGAAAACTACACCTCATTTGGACTCTCCTAGCTCCCTCTATGCCTATTTAAGCAACCCCCATTCCAAATCTCGGGTCTAACCCTAGCCTTCCCCTACCTCACGCCGGGGAACGTCCGCGCCGGATTTCGTCCAGCCCGGCCGCCGCCCTCGTGCCAATCGGGCGCGCCACCTGTCCCGCCGCCCGCCCGCGCCTTGAGAGCCCACAGCCCGCCCGCCGCACGGGCGACCAGCGCCTCCGCCTCCGCGCCCGGCCGCCGCCGCCCGGCGCCGCCGCCTCTGCCATGGATCTCGCCGCCCGGCTCGCCCGCCGGCCCCGCCTCCGCCGGCGCCACCTCCTCCGGCCCGGCCCGCCCGGCTTCTCCTTCTCCGGCGAGGAGCCGCCGCCGCCCTCGATCGGGCCGATCCCGATCCGGATCCCGATCTATCCCGTTGACTTCTTCCCCCTCTCAAATTCATCCAAGTATTTTACTCTGTGATAATTTCGTGGCAACTTCAACGCATCGTAACTTTGCATCTGTAGCTCCATTTTGCGCGTACAATATATCAAAATGTTCGCCTCGAAGAGTAGATAATTTCATCTCATTGCATCATTTTCATTTGAGCTCATCTTGATGCCCGAAATGCTGTTGGAAGAGGGCTATGTGATGTTAGTTTCTGTTTCTTAACAGAACTTGCACTTTTGTTATTTTTGCTATGATTGATGTGTGCACCCTATGAATTGGAGTCCTACATGTGTTTTGTAATATGCCATGCCATCTTTCCAGGGGTGTATTCCATGTATTTTTTTAATCTATGTGGTGACTAGCACAAGCATGCAAAGTAGGTGTCCTGATGTTGCTGTTTTCAGCTCTGTTTAGCTGATATTTTGATGCATGTTAACTTGATGCTACCAAGAGATCCATGCATATTTTGAGATACTTCAGTAAGGATGTTTTGTTCTACATGTCTTTCTCTATCTATCCATGCCCTTATTTGCAATTATGGAATGCCATAGCTTGAGTCAATCGAGCTCTACTTTTGCTATCAAATGTTTCCTGGCAGATTATTTACATGTTATTCAATTTTGCCAAGGTTGTTGTGGTTGATCCATGTATGCTATGATGTTGTTCTTGCCATGTATGTCTTCTATGCCATGTCTTCTTGATGTATGTATGCTTAGTTTATCATGAAAGGCTCTGTAGTGAGTGCATCGAGCTCTTAAACATGCCTACTTGTTATCAGTTTTTGACATGCCATGTCGCTGAATTTGTTAACGAAACTTGCGATATTGACATGGGTGTTACTATATTTTCTGATCCTTTTTGGCTTATGAGCAGTAAGGGACTTTTGTTCTATGCTTTGAGTAGAATAATTCCATGCCATGTTTTGCTATTTTAAGTTCATGTAGCATGTAGTTTTGCTGCTCTGAACATTGCTACCTGATGCTGTTTTGGCCATGTCCAGCCTGATATTTTGTGCACTTTTGCCATGCTTGTTTGAACCTGTTATGATGTGAACTAGCCGTAGCTCAGTGCTCATCTTTTGTCAAGCATCTTGTGTAGATCACTGCCATATACTTTGTTGGTGCGTTTGGGTGCAGTAGCTTAATTTCTTGTTGCTTGCTCAGTGGCGTCATGCTGTTAATGGCAGATATGTGCCATTCTTGTTTTGCTTGTCATTTCCAAACCGTGCATCCGATTCCGGTGATCTTTATATCGATTTCGACCGAAATCATCTCATCTTTCCAGCGGCATACTTGGTTTGCCAAGTTGATGCCTGGTTCATCATTTTCCTTCCGGGCGCATTTACGCATTGCATATCACATCTCGCATATCATGTCATGTTTTGCATCATGTTGCTTGTGCATTGCACCGTGATTTATTGTGGTTCCTTTGTTTGTGTTCTTGCTTTGGGTAGAGCCGGGAGCCGAGTACGTGAACGAGGAACCTGTTGAGAACGCTTACGAGGATCAAGCTTTCGACAACTCTGAGAACATTGCAGGCAAGATGACCATACCCTCGAAATCACTTCTATCTTTGTTATGCTAGTTGCTCGCTCTTTTGCTATGCCTATGCTGCGATGCCTATCACTTGCTACATCATGCCACCCATATTGCCATGTCAGCCCCTAACCATCCTTTCCTAGCAAACCGTTGATTGGCTATGTTACCGCTTTGCTCAGCCCTCTTATAGCGTTGCTAGTTGCAGGTGAAGCTGAAGTTTGTTCCTTGTTGGAACCTGGAGATGTTGTTCCTTTTTGGAACATGTTTACTTGTTGGGGATATCACAATATATATCTGCTATAATTAATGCATCTATATACTTGGTAAAGGGTGGAAGGCTCGGCCTTATGCCTGGTGTTTTGTTCCACTCTTGCCACCCTAGTTTCCGTCATACCGGTGTTATGTTCCTTGATTTCGCGTTCCTTACACGGTTGGGTGATTTATGGGACCCCCTTGACAGTTCGCTTTGAATAAGACTCGTCCAGCAAAGGCCCAACTTTGGTTTTACCATTTGCCACCTAAGCCTTTTCCCCGAAGTTTTCGCGAGCCCGAGGGTCATCTTTATTTAACCCCCGGGCCAATGCTCCTCTGGCGTTGGTCCAAACTAGAGCCACTTTGCGGTGCCACCCGAGGCAACTTGGGGCATCTTCGGTTGCCGTCTGTACTGCTCATCCGGTGTGCCACGAGAACGAGATATGTGCAGCTCCTATCGGGATTTGTCGGCACATTCGGGCTTCTTTGGTCTTGTTTTATTCTTTGTCGAAATGTCTTGTAGTCCTGGATTCCGAGATTGATCGGGTCTTCCCGGTAGAAGGAATATCCTTCGTTGACCGTGAGAGCTTATAATGGGCTAAGTTGGGACACCCTGCAGGTATTATCTTTCGAAAGCCGTGCCCGGTTATGAGGCGAGATGGGAATTTGTTAATGTCCGGTTGTAGAAAACCGAAGTTGACCTCAAATAAAATACACATCAACTGCGTGTGTAACCGTGATGGTCTCTTCTCGGCGGAGTCCGGGAAGTGAACACGGTGTTGGAGTTATGTCGACGCAAGTAGTTCGGGATCACTTCTTGATCGCTACTAGCTTCACGACCGTGCTTTGCTCCTCTTCTCGCTCTCTTTTGCGATGTAGCCACCATATATGCTGGTAAACACAGCAGCTCCACCTTACAACTCTGTCCTTCCTATAAGCTTAAATAGTCTTGATCTCGCGGATGTGAGATTGCAGAGTCCCGTGACTCACATATTCTACCAAAACAGTTGCAGTGCCGGCGATGCCGGTGCAGGTGGCCTTGAGCTCAAGTGGGAGTTCGATGAGGAACGTGGTCGTTACTATGTGTCTTTTCCTGATGATCAGTAGTGGTGCCCAGTTGGGACGATCGGGGATCTCTGTAGCATTTGGGGTATCTTCTTTTATTTTGTTTCCGTAGTCGGACCTTGAGTGTACTCTGTATGATGGATGTTTATTTATGTACTGTGTGAAGTGGTGACTGTAAGCCAACTATGTATCTCTTTCCCTTATGTATTACATGGGTTGTGTGAAGATTACCTCACTTGCGACATTGCTTTCAATGCGGTTATGCATCTAAGTCGTGCTTCGACACGTGGGAGATATAGCCGCATCGGGGGCGTTACAGGTGTGTTTGCCGAGATCCGATGAATTGTGGGTTTATGATCAAGATTAGCTATGAACAATATTTGGTTCTTCTCTGAATTCTTGTATGCATGATTTATTATCTTTGCAAGTCTCTTCAAATTATCAGTTTGGTTTGGCCTACTAGATTGATCTTTCTTGCAATGGGAGAAGTGCTTAGCTTTGGTTCAATCTTGCGATGCTCGATCCCAGTGACAGAAATGGAACCAACACATATTGTATTGTTGCCATCGAGGATTAAAAGATGGGGTTTACATCATATTGCTTGAGTTTGTCCCTCTACATCATGTCATCTTGCTTAAAGCGTTACTCCGTTCTTATGAACTTAATACTCTAGATGCATGCTGGATAGCGGTCGATGTGTGGAGTAATAGTAGTAGATGCAGAATCGTTTCGGTCTACTTGACACGGACGTGATGCCTATGTTCATGATCATGCCTAGATATTCTCATAACTATGCGCTTTTCTATCAATTACTCGACAGTAATTTGTTTACCCACCATAATTTATGCTATCTTGAGAGAAGCCACTAGTGAAACCTATGGCCCCCGGGTCTACTTTGCATCATATAAGTTTCCGATCTACAATTCTATTTTACTATTTATTTTGCAATCTTTATTTTCCAATCTGTACAACAAAAATACCAAAAACACTTATCTTATTACCTTTATCAAATCTCACTTTTGCAGGTGGCCGTGAAGGGATTGACAACCCCTTTATCGCGTTGGTTGCAAGGTTCTTGATTGTTTGTGCAGGTACTAGGCGACTTGCATGTAGTCTCCTACTGAATTGATACCTTGGTTCTCAAAAACTGAGGGAAATACTTACGCTACTTTGCTGCATCACCCTTTCCTCTTCAAGGGAAAACCAACACATGCTCAAGAGGTAGCAATACACAAGCAGTATTCCCGCTTAGTACAAGTGAAGGCTAGAAAGAGACTGGGGAGCGACCAACTAGAGAGCGACAACAGTCATGAACATGCATTAAAATTAATCAACACTGAGTGCGAGCATGAGTAGGATATAATTCACCTTGAACATAAATATCGTGGAGGCTATGTTGATTTTGTTTCAACTACATGCGTGAACATGTGCCAAGTTAAGCCACTCGAATCGTTCAAAGGAGGATACCACCCTATAATACCACATTACATCCATTTTAATAGCATGTTGGCTCGCAAGGTAAACCATTATAAACTCCTAGCAAATTAAGCATGGCATGAGCAACTATAATCTCTAATTGTCACTGCAAACATGTTTCCTTCATAATAGGCTTAATCAAGAACGATGAACTAATCATATTTACAAAAACAAAATAGGTCGAGTTCATACCAGCTTCTCTCATCTCAATCAGTCCATCATATATCGTCATTATTGCCTTTCACTCGCATGACCGAATGGTGTGGATAATAATAATAGTGCACGTGCATTGGACTAAGCTGGAATCTGCAAGCATTTAATACAAGGGAGAAGACAAGGTAATATGAGCTCTTGGTTAAATCATCAATAATGCATATGAGAGTCACTCAACATTTTCATCATGGTCTTCTCCTCTCGACCCCCAAAGGAAAGAAAAAGAAATAAAACTATTTACACGGGAAAGCACCCGACAAGCAAAAGAAGAATGAGAAATATTTTTGGGTTTTGTTTTTTTACTACTAAGCATGGAAAGTAAACTAGCTAAAAGCTACAACTATTTGTTTACTTTTTTTCTTAAGGTTTTCAAACACACAAGAAAAAGGCTTAGAAAACAAAATAAACTAGCATGGATAGTACAATGAAAAAGTATGAGCGCCGACAACTAGAATGAGTGTGTGAACATGAATGTATTGTCAGTGAGAAATACGTACTCCCCCAAGCTTAGGCGTTTGGCCTAAGTTGGTCTAGGGCCATGGCTGGCCTGGCGGATATCCAAAGTTGTAACTGGGGTCGTACTGAGATGCAGCGGCTACTGCCTGACGAGCTGCATCCTGGAGGCGAGCTTCCTCCGTCCTCCTTTCATACTCATTCGCCTCCTCCCTGGTTATAACATATCTCCTTTTTGCCTGAAAGTCAAAGAAAGTAGGAGCAAGGAGAGCAATATGGACAATGCGACGTCTATCAAAGATTAGTTGATACTGGAGGAACTGTTTATTCCTCTCAACAAACTGATGACAAATCATAGCATTTTAATCTAGATAAGCATGAGGTAACTCTATATCATTTTCATGTATGGGTACATCAAGATAATTAGCCACACGAGTTGCATAAATTTCACCAAACAAATCTCTACTTATACTGTTGTGATGCAACCTACGTGCAACAATAGCCCCCAAGTTATATTGTTTATCACCTAATACCGCTCTCTTGAGGACACTAAGATCTGGAACGCACATGTGACAAGCCTCATCTTTACCATTAATGCATCTACCAATGAAGAGAGGAAAATAGTGTATGGAAGGGAAATGAATGCTCCCTATGGTAGCTCGTGTGATTTCTCTAGATTCCCCCACAGTGATACTAGCAAGAAAGTCTTTATATTCAGATTTGCGAGGTTCACTAACATTACCCCACTGCGGGAGTTTACAAGCAGCATTAAAATCTTCTAGGTCCATGGTATATGATTTATCATATAGATCAAATAAAACAGTGTGAGAATTGCGCGAGGATGTAAATTTAAACCTTCTCACAAAGGAATCAGTTAGATAGCGGTATTGTCGGCACTTATCTAACACGAAGCCCTCAAGATCAGCGTTACGCACATACGCGTCAAATTCATCCTTGATGCCTGCTTGGACCATAAACTCCTCTGATGGCCATTCACAAGGCCGCACTTGAGCTTCCCTCGGTGGTTCATCGTCTGGCTCACGTGTCGCGAGCCTTGGTCCTTGCTTCCTTGAGGAACCACCTTGGTATATTTTCCTAAACATTTTTCTTCCTCTGAAGAATTTCTGAAATTTTTAGTGACTCAAAATAAAAGTGAACCAAACTCAACAAGATTCATAGCAACTATTCCCACAAGTGCCTAGAGACTATATCATGTATTAGAACTACTTGGGACCATATAAATTTGACATGCAAGATCAAGAACAAGGTCACCTAAGTAGCAAAAGTTTGTAATAAATAAAGCACTAGAACAAAAACTAGTTGGACCATTGGAGGAGTCACATACCGAAGAACAATCCCCCAAAACAGTTTTGCGAATGAAGATTTCAGCAAGGAGATCAAAACTCGCAGCAAGATGATCTAGAACACGGGTTTGAGCTATGGGAGGATTTTTTCTGGAGGAAGACGAAGTGAGTGGGTGCTGGAATAAGTGGAGGGGGCCACGTGGGGTCCACGAGGCAGGGGCGCGCCCTGGACTCTCGTGGCCAGGTGGTGTGCCCCCCTGGTGTGTTCTCAGTGCCAATAATTCTTAAATATTCCAATTAATCAAATATCAATTTCGGGACATTTGGAGAACTTTTACTTTCGGGGTATTTTTTATTGCAAGGATAATTCAGAAAACAGACAGAAAATACTATTTTTCCTTTATTTAATATAAATAACAGAAAGTAAAAGAAGGGTACAGAGAGTTGTGATTTCTAACTTCATCCATCTCATGCTCATCAAAAGGAATCCACTAACAAGGTTTATCAAGTCTTGTTAGCAAACTCTTTCCAAATAACATGGAACCGGAGAATTTTCGAATAACACTAGGTTACCTCAACGGGGATATGCACGTCCCCAAAAATAAGAATATCATATTTCTTCTTGACAGTAGGAAGAGGAAATTCAAAACCTCCAATAGTAATCGTTGAAATTTTTCCAATAGAGTTGATACTATGGACTTGAGGTAGTTTCCTTGGAAAGTGTACCGTATGCTCATTACCATTAACATGAAAAGTGACATTGCCTTTGTTGCAATCAATAACAGCCCCTGCAGTATTAAAAAAGGGCTACCAAGGATAATCGACATACTATCATCCTCGGGAATATCAAGAATAACAAAGTCCGTTAAAATAGTAACGTTTGCAACCACAACAAGCACATCCTCACAAATACCAACAGGTATAGCAGTTGATTTATCGGCCATTTGCAAAGATATTTCAGTAGGTGTCAACATATTCAAATCAAGTCTACGATATAAAGAGAGAGGCATAACACTAACACCGGCTCCAAGATCACATAAAGCACTTTTAACATAGTTTCTTTAAATGGAGCATGGTTAGTTGGTACTCCTGGATCTCCTAGTTTCTTAGGCATTCCACCTTTAAAAGTATAATTGGCAAGCATGGTGGAAATTTCAGCTTCCAGTATCTTTCTTTTATTTGTAACAATATCTTCCATATAGTTAGCATAAGGATTCATTTTAAGCATATCAGTCAAACGCATACGCAAAAAGATAGGTCTAATCATTTCAGCAAAGTGCTCAAAATCCTCATCATCCTTTTTCTTGGATGGTTTAGGAGGAAAGGGCATGGCTTTCTGAATCCATGGCTCTCTTTCTTTACCGTGCTTCCTAGCAACGAAGTCTCTCTTATCATAACGTTGATTCTTTGATTGTGGGTTATCAAGATCAACAGCAGGTTCAATCTCTACATCATTGGTATTGCTAGGTTGAGCATCAACGTGAACATCATCATTAGCATTATCACTAGGTTCATGTCCATTACCAGATTGTGTTTCAGCATCAGAAATAGAAATATCATTGGGATTCTCAAGTGTGTCAATAACAGGTTCACTAGAAGCATGCAAAGTCCTATCATTTTTCTTTTTCTTCTTCTTAGAAGGACTAGGTGCATCAACATTAGTTCTCTGAGAATCTTGCTCAATTCTCTTAGGGTGTCCCTCAGGATACAAAGGTTCTTGAGTCATTCTACCCCCTCTAGTCACCACTCTAACAACATTATCATTTTTCTTATTATTTAATTCATTGAACAAATCATCTTGTGCTTTAAGCACTTGTTCTACTTGAGTGGTAACCATATAGAAGCATGTTTACTAATGATTTTAAGTTCACCTTTAACTCTAGACATATAATCACTCAAGTGTTCAATCATATAAGCATTACGTTTCAATTGTCTACCAACATAAGCATTGAAGTCTTCCTGTTTAACTATAAAATCTCATCCAAGCATTGGCTAGCAAACTTAGTAGATGGGATTTCACCCTTATCAAATCTATAGACAGAATTTACCTTTACTACCTGTGTCGGGTTATCAAGACCATGTATTTCTTCAATAGGTGGTAAATTCTTAACATCTTCAGCTTTAATACCCTTTTCTTTCATAGATTTCTTTGCCTCTTGCATATCTTCAGGACTGAGAAATAGAATACCCCTTTTCTTCAGAATTGGCTTAGGAGTTGGTTCAGGAACTGTCCAATCATTATCATTACTCAACATATTATTCAATAGCAATTCAGCTTGATCAACAGTTCTTTCCCTGAAAACACAACCAGCACAACTATTTAGGTGGTCTCTAGAAGCATCAGTTAGTCCATTATAAAAGATATCAAGTATTTTGTTTTTCTTGAGAGGATGATCAGGCAAAGCATTAAGTAATCGGAGAAGCCACCCCCAAGCTTGTGGGAGACTCTCTTCTTCAATTTGCACAAAATTTATATTTCCCTTAAGGCAGCTTGTTTCTTATGAGCGGGGAAATATTTAGCAGAGAAGTAATAAATCATATCCTGGGGACTACGCACACAACCAGGATCAAGAGATTAAACCATGTTTTAGCATCAGCCTTTAACGAGAACGGAAATAGCTTAAGGATATAATAGTAACGAATTTTTTCCTCATTAGTGAATAGGGTGGCTATATCATTCAATTTAGTAAGATGTGCCACAACAGTTTCAGATTCATAGCCGTAAAAAGGATCAGATTCCACCAAAGTAATTATCTCAGGATCGACAGAGAAATCGTAATCCTTATCAGAAATACAGATAGGTGAAGTAGCAAAAGCAGGGTCATATTTCATTCTAGCATTCAAAGATTTTTCTTTCAGCTTAGCTAACAGTTTCTTAAGATCATATCTATCTTTGCAAGCTAAAAGATCTCTAGCAGTTTCTTCATCCATAACATAACCCTCAGGCACAACAGGCAATTCATATCTAGGGGGAGAATCTTCATCATCACTTTGATCAATATTATCAGTTTCAATAATTTTATTCTCTCTAACCCTAGCAAGTTGTTCATCAATAAATTCACCTAGTGGCACAGTATTATCAAGCATAGAAGTAGTTTCATCATAATCATCATGCATAACAGAAGTGACATCATAAATAACATGCAACATATCAGATTCAATAGCAGGTGTAGGTTTAGGTGTCGCAAGTTTACTCATAACAGAAGGTGAATCAAGTGCAGAGCTAGATGGCAGTTCCTTACCTCCCCTCATAGTTGAGGGAAAAATCTTGGTTCTTTCATCTTTCAAGTTTCTCATAGTGATCAACAGATATAAATCCCAAGTGACTCAAAGAATAGAGCTATGCTTCCCGGAAACGGCGCCAGAAAATAGTCTTGATAACCCACAAGTATAGGGGATCGTAACAGTTTTCGAGGGTAGAGTATTCAACCCAAATTTACTGATTCAACACAAGGGGAGCCAAAGAATATTCTCAAGTATTAGCAGTTGAGTTGTCAATTCAACCACACCTGTAAGACTAAATATCTGCAGCAAAATATTTAGTAGCAAAGTAGTATGGAAGTAACGGTAAAGGTGGCAAAAGTAACAGTAGTAGTTTTTGTAGTAATTGTAACAGTGGCAATGGAAAAGTAACTAAGCAAAGATCAATATGTGAAAAGCTCATAGGCATTGGATCGGTGATGGATAATTATGTCGGATGCGATTCCTCATGCAATAGTTATAACATAGGGTGACACAGAACTAGCTCCAGTTCATCAATGTAATGTAGGCATGTATTCCGAATATAGTCATACATGCTTATGGAAAAGAACTTGCATGACATTTTTTGTCCTACCCTCCCGTGGCAGCGGGGTCCTATTGGAAACTAAGGGATATGAAGGCCTCATTTTAATAGAGTACCGGACCAAAGCATTAACACTTAGTGAATACCTGAACTCCTCAAACTACGGTCATCACCGGGAGTGGTCCCGATTATTGTCACTTCGGGGTTGCCGGATCATAACACATAGTAGGTGACTATTGACTTGCAGGATAGGATCAAGAACTCACATATATTCATGAAAACATAATAGGTTCAGATCTGAAATCATGGCACACGGGCCCTAGTGACAAGCATTAAGCATAGCAAAGTCATAGCAACATCAATCTTAGAACATAATGGATACTAGGGATCAAACCCTAACATAACTAACTCGATTACATGGTAAATCTCATCCAACCCATCACCATCCAGCAAGCCTACGATGGAATTACTCACGCATGGCGGTGAGCATCATGAAATTGGTGATGGAGGAAGGTTGATGATGATGACGGCGACGGATTCCCCTCTCCGGAGCCCCAAACGGTCCCTAGATCAGCCCTCCCGAGAGAGATTAGGGCTTGGCGGCGGCTCTGTATCGTAAAACGCGATGAATCCATTTCTCTGATTTTTTTTCTCCCCGAACATGAATATATGGAGTTGGAGTTGAGGTCGGTGGAGCTCCAGGGGGCCCACGAGGCAGGGGACGCGCCTAGGGGTAGGCCCGCCCCCACCCTCATGGCTAGGGTGTGGGCCCCCTTCGGTTGATTCTTTTGCCAGTATTATTTATTATTTCCAAAACGTGTCTATAGATTTTCAGGTCATTCCGAGAACTTTTATTTCTGCACAAAAATAACACCATGGCAATTCTCCTGGAAACAGCGTCAGTCCGGGTTAGTTCCATTCAAATCATGCAAGTTAGAGTCCAAAACAAGGGCAAAAGTTTTTGGATAAGTAGATACGTTGGAGACGTATCAAGAATCATCGTAACAAGAAAATAAAGTTTTTACTATCTGATCACAGAGACGAAGATTTGAGTTACGAGTTTGGTCTTCATTTGAAACGATGTGGAATAGTTTCACAACTCATGCCACCTGGAACACCACAGCATAATGGTGTGTCCGAACGTCATAACCGTACTTTATTAGATATGATGCGATCTATGGTGTCTCTTAATGATTTATCACTATCATTTTGGGGTTATGCATTAGAGATAACTGCATTCACATTAAAAAGGGTACCATCTAAATCCGTTGAGACGACACCATATGAACTGTGGTTTGGCAAGAAACATAAGATGTCATTTCTTAAAGTTTGGGGTTGTGATGCTTATGTGAAAAAGTTTCAACCTGATAAGCTCGAACCCAAATCAGAGAAATGTGTCTTCATAGGATACCCAAAGGAGACTGTTGGGTACACCTTCTATCACAGATCCGAAAGCAAGATATTCGTTGCTTAGAATGGATCCTTTCTAGAGAAGGAGTTTCTCTCGAAAGAAGTGAGTGGGAGGAATGTAGAACTTGATGAGGTAATTGTACCTTCCCCCGAATTGGAAAGTAGTTCATCACAGAAATCAGTTCCAGTGATTCCTACATCAATTAGTGAGGAAGCTAATGATGATGATCATGAGACTTCAAATCAAGTTACTACCGAACCTTGTAGGTCAACCAGAGTATGGTCCGCACCAGAGTGGTATGGTAATCCTTTATGGAAATCATGTTACGAAGAACCTACGAAGTATGAGGAAGCGATGATGAGTCCAGATTTCGCGAAATGGCTTAAGGCCATGAAATCTGAGATGGGATCCATGTATGAGAACAAAGTATGGACTTTGGTTGACTTGCCCGATGATCGGCAAGCCATTGAGAATAAATGGATCTTCAAGAGGAAGACGGATGCTGATAGTAGTGTTACTATCTACAAATCTTGAAATGTAGCAAAACGTTTTCGACAAGTTCAAGGTGTTGACTACGATGAGATTTTCTCACTCGTAGCGATGCTTAAGTCTGTCCGAATCATGTTAGCAATTGCCACATTTTATGAAATCTGGCAAATGGATGTCAAAACTGCATTCCTTAATGGATTTCTTAAAGAAGAGTTGTATATGATGCAATAAGAAGGTTTTGTCAATCCTAAAGGTGCTAACAAAGTGTGCAAGCTCCAGTGATCCATCTATGGACCGGTGCAAGCATCTCGGATTTGGAATATACACTTTGATGAGTTGATCAAAGCATATAGTTTCATACAGACTTGCGGTGAAGGCTGTATTTACAAGAAAGTGAGTGGGAGCACTACAACCTTTCTAATAAGTATATGTGAATGACATATTGTTGATCGGAAATGATGTAGAATTTTCTGGAAAGCATAAAGGAGTGTTTGAAAGGAGTTTTTCAAAGAAAGACCTCGGTGAAGCTGCTTACATATTGGGCATCAAGATCTATAGAGATAGATCAAGACGATTGGTAAGATTTTTCAATACGTACATACCTTGACAAGTTTTTGAAGTAGTTCAAAATGGAACAGTCAAAGAAGGAGTTCTTGCCTGTGTTGCAAGGTGTGAAGTTGAGTAAAGACTCAAAACCCGACCACGGCAGAAAATATAAAGAGAATGAAAAGTCATTTCCTATGCCTCTAACATAGGTTCTATAAAGTATGCTATGTTGTGTACCAGACCTATTGTGTACCTCACCATGAGTTTGGCAAGAGGGTACAATAGTGATCCAGGAGTGGATCACTGAACAACGGTCAAAATTATCCTTAGTGGAATAAGAAAATGTTTCTCGGTTATGGAGGTGACAAAGAGTTCGTCGTAAAGAGTTACGTCGATGCAAACTTTTACACCAATCTGGATGACTCTAAGTATCGATCTAGATATATATTGAAAGTGGGAGCGATTAGCTAGAGTAGCTCCGTGCAGAGCATTGTAGACATAGAAAATTTGCAAAATACGTACGGCTCTAATTGTGGCAGACCCGTTGACTAAACTTCTCTCACAAGCAAAACATGATCACTCTTTGGGTGTTAATCACATAGCGATGTGAACTAGATTATTGACTCTAGTAAACCCTTTGGGTATTAGTCACATGGAGATGTGAACTAATAACATAAAGATGTGAACTATTGGTGTGAAATCACATGACGATGTGAACTAGATTAATGACTCTAGTGCAAGTGGGAGACTGAAGGAAATATGCCCTAGAGGCAATAATAAAGTTGTTATTTATATTTCCTTATATCATGATAAATGTTTATTATTCATGCTAGAATTGTATTAACCGGAAACTTAGTACATGTGTGAATACATAGACAAACAGTGTGTCCCTAGTATGCCTCTACAAGACTAGCTCGTTAATTAAAGATGGTTAAGTTTCCTAGCCATGGACATGTGTTGTCATTTGATGAACGGGATCACATCATTACAGAATGATGTGATGGACAAGACCCATCAGTTAGCTTAGCACTATGATCGTTTAGTTTATTGCTATTGCTTTCTTCATGACTTATACATGTTCCTATGACTATGAGATTATGCAACTCCCGAATACCGGAGGAACACTTAGTGTGCTATCAAACGTTACAACGTAACTGGGTGATTATAAAGATGCTCTACAGGTGTCTCCGATGGTGTTTGTTGAGTTGGCATAGATCGAGATTAGGATTTGTCACCCCGATTGCCGGAGAGGTATCTCTGGGCCCTCTCAGTAATGCACATCACTATAAGCCTTGCAAGCAATGTGACTAATGAGTTAGTTACGGGATGATGCATTGCGGAACGAGTAAAGAGACTTGTCGGTAACGAGATTGAAGTAGGTATGGTGATACCAACGATCGAATCTCGGGCAAGTAACATACCGATGACAAAGGGAACAACGTATGTTGTTGTGCAGTTTGACCGATAAAGATCTTCGTAGAATATGTAGGAGCCAATATGAGCATCCAGATTTCGCTATTGGTTATTGACTAGAGAGGTGTCTCGGTCATGTCTACATAGTTCTCGAACCCGTAGGGTCCGCACGCTTAACGTTCAATGACGATTGGTATTATGAGTTTATATGAGTGGATGTACCAAAGGTTGTTCGGAGTCCCGGATGAGATCACAAACATGACGAGGAGTCTCGAAATGGTCGAGACATAAAGATTGATATAATTGAACATGTTGTTCGGACACTGGAAGTGTTCCGGAGAGTTTCGGATAAAACTGGAGTGCCGGAGGGTTACCGGACCCCCCCCCCCCCCGGGAAATTATGGACCTTCGTGGGCCTTAGGGGAGAGACAGGGCAGCAGCCAGGAGGTGGCACACACCCCCCCCCCAAGGGGAGTCCGAATAGGACAAGGGGAGGGGGGCGCGGCCCCTCTTTCCCTCTCCCTCTCCCTCTCCTTCCTTCTTCTCCTAGTTGGACTAGGAAAGGGGGAAACCTACTCCTACTAGGAATAGGATTCCTCCCCCTTGGCGCGCCCCTTGTGGCCGGCCGGCCTCCTCCTCCCCTCCTTTATATACGAGGGAGGGGGCACCCCATAGACACACAAGTTGATCTTTAGCCGTGTGCGGTGCCCCCCTCCACAGTTTTCCACCTCGGTCATATTGTCGTAGTGCTTACGCGAAGCCCTGCGTCAGTAACTTCATCATCACCATCACCACGTCATCATGCTGACGGAACTCTCCCTCGGCCTCAGCTGGATCTAGATTTCGAGGGACATCACCGAGCTGAATGTGTGCAGATCGCGGAGGTGTCGTGCATTCGGTACTTGATCGGTTGGATCGCGAAGACGTTCGAGTACATCAACCGCGTTACTAAATTCTTTATCTTTCGGTCTATGAGGGTACATGGACACACTCTCCCCGCTCGTTGCTATGCTTCTCCTAGATAGATCTTGCGTGATCGTAGGAATTTTTTTGAAATACTACATTCCCCAACAAATAGAACTCCAGGAACATCCAGGATAACATTGTATTGAAGATCAAAGAGAGAGAAGAAGCCATCTAGATACTAGCTATGGACCCATAGGTCTGTAGTAAACTACTCTCACATTATCGGAAGGGTAGCGAGGTTAATGTAGAGCCCCTCTGTGATCAATGCCCCCTCCCGCAGAGTGCCGGGGATGGCCTCCAGATGGGATCTCACAAGGACAGAAACTTGCGACGAAGGAAAAAGTATTTCGGGTGGCTCTCTGATGTCAGGGGAATATTTGAGAAGTTATAGAGGCGGAATAAGGTCAAGAGGTGCCACGAGGGGCCCACAAGCCTGGGGGGGCACCCCCCTTGGGGCGCGCCTCCCGAGCTTGTCGCTCTCTTGTGGCTCGTCGGGTCTTCTCATGAACCTTGTAGGGTCTCTTGTGGTCCAGAAAAAATTAATCCAAAGTTTTCTCTCTGTTTGGACTCTGTTTTATATTGATTTCCTGAAAAGCCAAAAACAAGCAAAAAATGACAACTAGCACTGGGCACTAGGTTTAATAGGTTAGTACCAAAAAATGATATATGATTTCATATAAAACATCCAAGATTGATACTATAATAGCATGCAACAATCAAAATTATAGATACGCTGGAGACATATCAAGCATCCCAAGCTTAATTCATGCTCGCCCTTGAGTAGGTTAATGATAAGAACATAATTTTTGATGTGGAATGTTATCTATTATGTTCATCATGTAATCTCTATTTTGTGGCATGAATATTAAGATCCAAATGATTCAAAGAAATGGTCTATAATTTGACATAAAAACAATAATAATAAGGCATACCAACAAACAGTCATGTCTTTTGAAATATCAATGCTAAAGAACGTTATCCCTACAAAATCATATAGCCTTGTCATGCTCCATCTTATTAACAAAAATTATTTATCATGCACAACCCCAATGACAAGCCGAGAAATTGGTTCATAACTTTTAACTCGCTTCAGCTTTTTCAACTCCTACGCAATACATGAGCGCAAGCCATGGATATAGCACTATGGGTGGAATAGAGTATGGTGATGGAGATAATATGGGGAAGACAAAAAATGTCTCTCACGCCGACGAGGCTAATCAACGGGCTATGGAGATGCCCATCAATTCATGTCAATACAAGGAGTACGGATTGCCATGCAAAGAACTATAAGTGTATGAACGCTCAAAAATAAAACTAAGTGGGTATGCATCCAACTTGCTTGCTCATGAAGACCTCAAGCATTGGAGGAAGCCCATCATTGGAATATCCAAGCCAAGTTGTATAATGAAAAATTCCCACTGGTTAAATGCAAATAAAAGCATAGGAGACTCCCTATATGAAAAACATGGTGCTACTTTGAAGCAGAAGTGTGGAAAGGATAGTAACATGCCCCATCTCTCTTTTTCTCTCATTTTTCTTGTTGGGCTCCCTTTCGCCTCTTTTTTTGTGGGCTCTTTTTGGCCTCTTTTTTTATTTCCTCACTGGGAGAATGCTCTAATAAGAGTTAATAGCACCGCAGGTCCTACAACTTGTCTTGCATGTGATGCTTTGGTCCTAAAACTTGCAAAGGTGAATTATTTGGTCCTAAAACTTGTCTTAGATGTGCACATTTGGTCCTGGGCCAATCAACAACAGCCAAGTGGAGCCATCTGGCTGAACCGGTCATTGGCACCTTCTGCATTTAGCCCCTACTGTTTATCGGAGTTAACACGCGGGGAACCTCATGGCGCCGATGCTCGGCAGCCTTGTGAAGCTTGGCGGCACGGTGCCAAGAAGCGGTTGTGGTCTAGCGTGAGGAACGATAGCCTGGGCATCGCCGCAATGGACTCCGAGATGGTGCCCGCGAGGCGACGTTGGATGATCATGTCCCGGCCAGGGCGCTACCCCGCCGGGCGAAGCCTGTCTTCCAACCTCGTTGTATCCTTCTTATCCCATCAGGCCTCCCAGCCATGGCAGCGAGAGGGCTCAACGCGTCTGTAGCGGTCATACAACCGCTGCTCCGCCCACGCCCACCTCACCCCGCTAAAGCCCCATCCTTCCATGATGCCGCACGTCGGGGTACCACGGCGACGCTGTCTACCCGCCGCCTTCCCCGTTCGCTGCCAACTACACCAGCGCCACCTTCCCCAAGCACCACTATCCCAGGCCCCTCCCGGCGCGACCTTTCTTCCGCGAGCACGTCGTCGTGCCGCGTCATGACCGTCGCCGGCGTGGGGTCATGTTCGATCCTGAGAAAGATGTACGCACATGCGATGCACAACTTCAACTACAATCACAAAGGCGGCGGTCGCGGCCGAGAAGGGCAAGGGAGGACCCGTGACTCGTCCTCTATTGCCAGTGGCACTTCTATGCGGGCCGCGGGGCAGCGGTCGGGAAAGGAGCAAGGTGTATGTGCCGGCCAGCGCCGAATGGCGTGATAGGTCGTCGTCACCGTCACTCACGAGGCGGAGGGCATGGCCGATGCCCCGCCGACTGGGCACAGCATGGCGCAGCGGCCACGACCATCATGGTCCGCAACATCCCCAGCAAGCTCATGTAAGTGACCAGCTAGCCCAACCACGCTAAGCCTTCTCAGTTCTCCATCGTTGTACTGTTCAGTCCGTGCCTGCGTTTTAGCTGATGGATCTTTCGCCTTTTTGGGAGTAAATTACACGATAGTACCACATTTGGGGCGGTGTTGGCGAATTGGTACCAGTTTTCAAAAATTTTACATTGTCAGTACCAACTTTCGGGCAAGCCGTTGCAAATCGGGCTAAATCGCGTATAAATGTGTATTGACGTTGCATCTGACTGGCGAGCCCATCAGGCAGGTGCCAACTGGCATGTTTTTTTATAGAAAACCCCCTTGCTTTATATTAAATGTCTTTTATTTTGGTCCTAAAACTTGCAAAGGTGAATTATTTGGTCCTAAAACTTGTCTCAGATGTGCACATTTGGTCCTCGGCCAATCAGCAACAGCCAAGTGGAGCCATCTGGCGGAACCGGTCATTGGCACCTTCTGCATTTAGCCCCTCATCGCTTATCGGAGTTAACACGCTGGGAACCTCATGGCGCCGATGCTTTCGGCAACGAAGCTTGGCGGCACGCGGTGCGAAGAAGCGGTTGTGGTCTAAGCGTGAGGAACGATAGCTGAGCATCGCCGCAATGGACTCGAGATGGTGCCCGCGAGGCGCACGTTGGACAGATCATGTCCCGCCAGGAGCGCCACCCGCCGGGCGAAAAGCCCGTCTTCCAACCTCGTTGTATCCTTCTTATCCCATCGTGCCTCCCAGCCATGGCAGCAAGAGGGCTCAACGCGTCTGCTGCGGTCATACAACCGCCGCTCGCCGCGCCCACCTCACCCCGCTAAAGCCCCATCCTTCCATGATGCCGCACGCGTCGGGTACCACGGCGACGCTGTCTACCCGCCGCCTTCCTCGTTGCTGCCAACTACACGGCGCCACCTTCCCCAAGCACCACTATCCCAGGCCCCTCCCGGCGCGACCTTTCTTCCGCGAAAGCACGTCGTCGTGCCGCGTCATGACCGTCGCCGCGTGGGGTCATGTTCGATCTCGAGAAAGATGTACGCATGCGATGCACAACTTCAACTACAATCACAAAGGCGGCGGTCGCGGCCGAGAAGGGCAAGGGAGGACCCGTGACTCGTCCTCTATTGCCGGTGGCACTTCTATGCGGGCAGCGGGGCAGCAGGTCGTGAAAGGAGCAAGGTGTATGTGCGGCGGCAGCGCCGAATGGCGTGATAGGTCGTCGTCACCGTCACTCACGAGGCGGAGGGCATGGCCGATGCCCCCCGCCGGCCTGGGCTGGCATGGCAGCAAAGACGACCATCATGGTCCGCAACATCCCCAAAGCAAGCTCATGTAAGTGACCAGCTAGCCCAACCACGCTAAGCCTTCTCGGTTCTCCATCGTTGTCTTTATTCGGTCCGTACTGCGTTTTAGCTGATGGATCTTTCGCCTTTTTGGGAGTAAATTACACGATAGTACCACATTTGGGGCGGTGTTGGCGAATTGGTACCAGTTTTCAAAAATTTTACATTGTCAGTACCAACTTTCGGGCAAGCCGTTTACCGTCGGGCTAAATCACGTATAAACGTGTATTGACGTTGTATGTCGGTGGCGGAAGCATCGTGTGTGCCAACTGGCATGTTTTTTTTTACAGAAAACCCCCTTGCTTTATATTAAATGTCTTTTATTTTGGTCCTAAAACTTGCAAAGGTGAATTATTTGGTCCTAAAACTTGTCTCAGATGTGCACATTTGGTCCTGGGCCAATCAGCAACAGCCAAGTGGAGCCATCTGGCGGAACCGGTCACTGGCGCACCTTTTGCATTTAGCCCCTCATCGCTTATCGGAGTTAACACGCCGGGAACCTCATGGCGCCGATGCTCGGCGTATGGCGAGCTTAAGCGGCACGGTGCCGAAAAGCGGTTATGGTCTAGCGTGAGGAACGATAGCACTGGGCATCGCCGCAATGGACTCGAGATGGTGCCGCGAGGCGACGTTGGGATGTATCATGTCCCGCCAGGAGCGCTACCCACGGGCGAAAGCCTGTCTTCCAACCTCGTTGTATCCTTCTTATCCCATCGGGCCTCCCGACCATGGCAGCGAGAGGGCTCAACACGTCTGTGCCATACAACCGCCGCTCGCCCGCGCCCACCTCACCCGTTAAAGCCCCATCCTTCCATGATGCCGCATGTCGGGTACCACGGCGACGCTGTCTACCCGCCGCCTTCCCTCGTTTCACGCCAACTACACCAGCGCCACCTTCCCCAAGCACCACTATCCCAGACCCCTCCCGGCGCGGCCTTCCTTCCGCGAGCACGTCGTCGTGCCGCGTCACGACCGTCGCCGGTGTGGGGTCATGTTTGATCCTGAGAAGATGTACGCACATGCGATGCACAACTTCAACTACAATCACAAGGGGCGAGCGGTCGCGGCCGAGAAGGGCAAGGGAGGACCCGTGACTCGTCCTCTATTGCCAGTGGCACTTTTATGTGGGCCGCGGCAGCGGTCGGCGGTGAGCAAGGTGTATGTGCCGGCCGCGCGCGCCGGATAGCGTGATAGGTCGTCGTCGCCGTCACTCACGAGGCGGAGGGCATGACCGATGCCCCCGCCGGCCTGGGCCTGGCATGGCTGCAGCAGCACGACCGTCATGGTCCGCAACATCCCCAGCAAGCTAACGTAAGTGACCAGCTAGCCCAGCCACGCTAAGGCTTCTCAGTTCTCCATCATTGTACTGTTCAGTCCGTGCCTGCGTTTTAGCTGATGGATCTTTCACCTTTTTGGGAGTAAATTACACGATAGTACCACATTTGGGACGGTGTTGGCGAATTGATACTAGTTTTCAAAAAATTTACATTGTCAGTACCAAGTTTCGGGCAAGCCGTCGCAAATCGGGCTAAATCGCGTATAAACGTGTATTGACGCTGTATCTGACTGGCGGAAGCATCAGGCAGGTGCCAACTGGCATGTTTTTTTTACAGAAAACCCCCTTGCTTTATATTAAATGTCTTTTATTTTGTGGAAAAGGGTTCATGTGACAGACTTTTTTTCTGTTAGCAATTTCAACGACCGAATCGGACTCCATTGCAAATTTTCGTCGAATTCGACAAATGAATAAAGTAAACAAAATTTTGGGCTCGGCAGGATTCCAACCCGCGACCTGTCACAGGTAGGAGTGCCGCACTGGCCACCACGCAGTAACGCTGCTAGTGTAAAATGCAGGCAAAACTTCTTTATATACTTTTCTCCGGCACGCTGGGCCGGCGGTTGAGCCAAGCGACACTACGCGCACTAACTTACTGTTTTTCTATAATCATGCTATTAATACATTTTATTTTGCGATTACTTATTAGTATTATTAATTTTTTTGAGACTAGAACACATGCACAGTCAACATTTTATGTGTCTTCACTCAGGACTACTAGCATGCACAATTATCGTGTATCCTCGTTATATTATTCAAATACAAAACTATTAAAAAATATGCTTGTCACAAAGTTTTTTTTTGAGTTACTCGTATATTGATTGTATTCAAAATATGTCCAACGTATTTATTGAAATGCAAGAATGATTTTACAAAATAATTTTTAATACATGCTGAACATATTTTGAAATAAACAATGTTCAAAAATTCATCATGTATTAAGAAAATCTTCACCATAAATTACAAAAAGTTCACTGGAATTATGTAAAATGTTAATCATATATTAAAAAACAAATTCAACATATATTACAAAAATGTTCAATGTAGATTAACAATATATTAAAAAAAGTTCACATTTTGTAAAGAAAAATTCATCTCCATTAAAAAAATGTTTACTTTATGCTAAAACATGCTCAGTGAATATTAAATAAATGTCCTTGTGTATTTGAAAACATGTTCAACATATACTGAAGCCTAACTTAAAAAATGTTCAGTAAGTATGTTAAAAATCCAGGATAATAGCTAACCTAGTGAATGAAAAAAGAAGAAGAAAAAAGAAAGAAAAACAAAAAAAGGCCGAAACCAGAAACAAAACTAAAGCATACTAAGAGAAATGGAATGAAAAGAAACCTGGGCACTCCTCAAAAAAAACCTGGGCAACGAACGAACCCCAGCGCGTGCGCTGATAAAAAGCGAAACGGAAAAACATATTGCAGGCCACGCTGGCCCAACCGCCGGCCCAGGGTGCTTCACTATAAAGAAAATCGAGCGTCTAGAATACATGAGCGCGTATCTGGCGTTGTGGCTAGGTCGCCCGGCCTTTGTGCGACCGGTCGCGAGTTTGAATCCTGGCACGGTGTGATTTTTCGTTTCTTTTATTTGTTGTCCAATTCGACGGAAATTTCAATCGAGTCCGTGGAAAACTTACGAACGAAAAAGAAGTCCCTCATGGGACTTTTTCCCGCAAAAAAAAGACGTTCATGTGATTGACTATAAAGTAAGGGGGTTTTCTGCCAAATAACATGCCATGTAGGCACCTGACAGGCGGGCCCGGCTGGTCAGATACACCGTCAGTACGTATTTATACGCCATTTAGCCCGATTTGCAACGGCTTGCCCGAAACTTGGTACTGACATGTAAAAATTTTGAAAACTGGTATCATAACACCGCCCTAAATGTGGTACTATCGTGTAATTTACTCCCTTTTTGGTGTGCACCGTCACAGGCGTGCCTCGATGATGAAGCTGCTTGACGACAATTGCGGTCGCGTGAACAGGTGGCACGGCCCGGGGCGGTGGCCGATGCGTACAATTTCCGCTACCTGCCCATGGATTTCAGGTAATTCATCTCATGCTTGCTCTTCTCTCACGGGTTGATAGGGTGATTTCTCTTGCCTGCATTTATGCTTGTGCGTAGCGGAACAGATTCTTATCAAGTATAGTAGCATCAAATGGACGGAGCCAACATTAATCCTCTAAATCAGAAAATAAGAAGCGTAGTTTCACAAGGTCCCTCTTTCCTTTGGCGATACACAGTTTCACAAAGTACGTAGGTACCAACTTGTTTGGTGTGCTTTGGTGTTCTTTATTATTAGTCAGATATAATGATCTTTCCTTCCACTCCAGCAAAGGTGTCCCACGGGTTAATTTCGATAAACGGTAGGGCGCTAAATGTGGCGCTAACCGGCTCGGCCCAGCTGGCTCCACTTGGCTGTTGATGATTGGCCTAGGACCAAATGTGCATCTTGACGACAAGTTGTAGGACCAAATAATTTACTTTTGCAAATTTTAGGACCAAACCATCACATGCAAGACAAGTTGTAGGATCTGTGGCGCTATTACCTCCTCTAATAATGAATAACGATGATCATCACATTTCTGTTTACTTACAACTCAAAAATTACAACTCAATATTAGAACAAAATATGACTCTATATGAATGTCTCCGACGGTGTATCGGGATGTGCAATGTGTTGGAAATATGCCCTAGAGGCAATAATAAAAGGATTATTATTGTATTTCTTGTTCATGATAATTGTCTTTTATTCATGCTATAATTGTATTATCCGGAAATCGTAATACACGTGTGAATACATAGACTACAACATGTCCCTAGTGAGCCTCTAGTTGACTAGCTCGTTGATCAATAGATAGTCATGGTTTCACGACTATGGATATTGGATGTCATTGATAACGGGATCACATCATTAGGAGAATAATGTGATGGACAAGACCCAATCCTAAGCATAGCACAAGATCGTGTAGTTCGTTTTGCTAGAGCTTTTCCAATGTCAAGTATCTTTTCCTTAGACCATGAGATTGTGTAACTCCCGGATACTGTAGGAGTGCTTTGGGTGTATCAAACGTCACAACGTAACTGGGTGACTATAAAGGTGCACTACAGGTATCTCCGAAAGTGTACATTGGGTTGTCACGGATCGACATCGATTTGTCACTCCGTATTACGGAGAGGTATCACTTGGGCCCACTCGGTAATGCATCATCATAATGAGCTCAAAGTGACCAAGTGTTTGGTCACGGGATCATGCATTACTGATGCGAGTAAAGTGACTTGCGATAACGAGATTGAGCGAGGTATTGGGATACCGACGATCGAATCTCGGGCAAGTAACATACCGATTGACAAAGGGAATTGTATACGAGGTTGCTTGAATCCTCAACATTGTGGTTCATCCGATGAGATCATCGAGGAGCATGTGGGAGCCAACATGGGTATCCAGATCCCGCTGTTGGTTATTGGCCGGAGAGCTGTCTCGGTCATGTCTGCATGATTCCCGAACCCGTAGGGTATACAAACTTAAGGTTCGGTGACGCTAGGGTTATTAGGAAGACTTGTATGTGATTACCGAATGTTGTTCGGAGTCCCGGATAAGTTCCCGGACGTCACGAGGAGTTCCGGAATGGTCCGGAGGTAAAGATTTATATATGGGAAGTTGCCATACGGTCACCGGAAAGTTTCGGGGGCATATCAGTATTGTACCGGGGCCACCGGAGGGGTTCCGGGGGTCCACCGGGAGGGGCCACCTCTTCCGGAGGACCTTATGGGCTGTATGGAGAAGGGAACCAGCCCAAGTGGGCTGGGGCGCCACAACCCCCTAGGGCCCATGTGCCTAGGGTTTGGGGGGAACCCTAGAGGGGCGCCTTGCTTGGGGCAAGCCCTCCCTTAGCCCCCTCTAGATCTCATCTAGAGGGGTCCAGCCCCCTTCCCCCTTCCCCTATAAATAAAGGGGCGAGGGGAGGGTTGCACACACAATCCAAGGCGCAGCCCCTCCCCTCCCCAACACCTCTCCTCCTCCGCGTGTGCTTGGCGAAGCCCTGCCGGAGAACTGCCACTCCATCACCACCACGCCGTCGTGCTGCTGTTGGAGCCTTCTTCCTCAACCTCTCCCTCCTCCTTGCTGGATCAAGGTGCGGGAGACGTCATCTGCTCCGTACGTGTGTTGAACGCGGAGGTGTTGTCCGTTCGGCACTTGGTCATCGGTGATTTGGATCACGACGAGTTCCACTCCCTCAACCCCATTCTCTTGAACGCTTGCGCTCGCGATCTACAAAGGTATGTAGATGCACTCCTATCACTCGTTGCTAGATGAACTCATAGATGGATCTTGGTGAAACCGTAGAATTTTTTTATTTTCTGCAACGTTCCCCAACAGTGGTATCAGAGCTAGGTCTATGCGTAGTTCTCTATTGCACGAGTAGAACACAAATCTGTTGTGGGCGTAAATGTTGTCAACTTTCTTGCCGTTACTAGTCTTATTTTGCTTCAGTAGTATTGTGGGATGAAGCGGCCCGGACCGACCTTACACGTACGCTTACGTGAGACAGGTTCCACCGACTGACATGCACTAGTTGCATAAGGTGGCTAGCGGGTGTCTGTCTCTCCCACTTTAGTTGGAGCGGATTAAACGAAAAGGGTCCTTATGAAGGGTAAATAGAAGTTGACAAATCACGTTGTGGTTTTTTCGTAGGTAAGAAAAGCGTTCTTGCTAGAACCCTATTGCAACCACGTAAAAGATGCAACAACAATTAGAGGACGTCTAACTTGTTTTTGCAAAGCAATTGCCTTGTGACGTGATATGGCCAAAAGTTGTGATGAATGATGAATGATATATTGTGATGTATGAGATCATGTTCTTGTAATAGGAATCACGACTTGCATGTCGGTGAGTATGACAACCGGCAGGAGCCATAGGAGTTGTCTTAATTATTGTATGACCTGCGTGCCATTGAGTCAACGCCATGTAATTACTTTGCTTTATTGCTAAACCGTTAGCTATAGTAGTAGAAGTAATAGTTGGCGAGCAACTTCATGGAGACACGATGATGGAGATCATGATGATGGAGATCATGGTGTCATGCCGGTGACAAGATGATCATGGAGCCACAAGATGGAGATCAAAGGAGCTATATGATATTGGCCATATCATGTCACTACTATATAATTGCATGTGATGTTTATTATGTTTATGCATATTGTTTACTTAGAACGATGGTAGTAAATAAGATGATCCCTTATAATAATTTCAGGAAAGTGTTCTCCCTAACTGTGCGTCGTTGCTAAAGTTTGTCGTTTCGAAGCACCACGTGATGATCGGGTGTGATAGATTCCTACGTTCTTATACAACGGGTGTAAGACAGTTTTACACATGCAAAACACTTAGGTTAACTTGACGAGCCTAGCATGTACAGACATGGCCTCGGAACACAAGAGACCGAAAGGTCGAACATGAGTCGTATGGAAGATACGATCAACATGGAGATGTTCACCGATGATGACTAGTCCGTCTCACGTGATGATCGGACACGGCCTAGTCGACTCGGATCATGTAACACTTAGATGACTAGAGGGATGTCAAATCTGAGTGGGAGTTCATTAAATAATTTAATTAGATGAACTTAATTATCATGAACTTAGTCTAAAATCTTTGCAAAAATGTCTGGTAGATCAAATGGCCAACGCTCATGTCAACATGAACTTCAACGCGTTCCTAGAGAAAACCAAGCTGAAAGATGATGGCAGCAACTATTCGGACTGGGTCCGGAACACGAGGATCATCCTCATAGCAGCCAAGAAACAATATGTCCTAGAAGCACCGCTTAGGTGAAGCACCCATCCTGCAGAACCAAGACGTTATGAACGCTTGGCGGTCTCGTGTTGATGATTACTCCCTCGTTCAGTCGGCATGCTTTACAGCTTAGAACCGGGGCTCCAAAAGCGTTTTGAGCAACACGGAGCATATGAGATGTTCGAGGAGCTGAAAATGGTTTACCAAGCTCATGCCCGGTCGAGAGATATGAGGTCTCCGACAAGTTCTATAGTTGTAAGATGGAGGAAAATAGTTACAAGGAGCACATACTCAAAATGTCTGGGTTGCATAACCGCCTGTCCCAGCTGGACATTAACCTCCCGGACGAGGCGATCATTGACAGAATCCTTCAGTCACTCCCACCGAGCTACAAGAGGTTTGTGATGAACTACAATATGCAGAGGATGGTGAAAACTATTCCTGAAGTATTTTCAATGCTGAAGTTAGCAGAGGTAGAAATCAAGAAGGAACATCAAGTGTTGATGGTCAATAAAACCACTAAGTTCAAGAAGGGCAAGGGTAAGAAGAACTTCAAGAAGGACGGCAAGGATGTTGCCGCGCCCGGTAAGCCGATTCTTGGAAGAAGTCAAAGAATGGACCCAAGCCTGAGACTGAGTGCTTTTATTGCAAAAGGAAGGGTCACTGGAAACAGAACTGCCCCAAATACTTAGCAGACAAGAAGGCCGGCAACACTAAAGGTATATTTGATATACATGTAATTGATGTGTACCTTACCAATACTCCACTACAACAAAAACCCACATACACCAACACATATGTACCAACGGAACTAGGATAAGTGTTGTTGATTGAATCTCCCACCTCCCCACTCAGCGTTTCCCTAAGAAAAAAAACCACCACTCGGCGCTAACCTCCCTGCTCCTGAGAAAAACTAACCTCACCTTGCCCACCTCTACCTTATCCGAAAAAGTCAATTTTTTCTATCCCATCTCTCCCCCCGATCCCTCTCTCACCCAAGATCCATGGCCGCGACGCCGTTGCCGCGATCTCCGATTCGGCCTAGCTCCAGTGCTCTCCTGCGCTGTTACTCACTGGCCCCATCGCCCTGGCTCCCATTGAGTGCTTCCTCGATCCTCACCGCCGTGACATCCTGCACGGCCCTGTGCCCCTCAAGCAACCCCTAACACCGACGCGTCTCCTGCTCCTCTGGTTTTGCCGGCTCACCAACACATGCGTCTTCACGCATGCAAATTGCCGCCACGGGCTCGACGGTCTTGCTCTGCCTCTGCTACCCCAAGCTGCGACGCCGATGGTTCAAAGAGTCACCCCTCCTCTCTGCTCTTATCTCTCTGGTCCTTTCTGGCATGGCTACCTAAAGTTTTGCCGTCCTGGCGTTGTAGATCACAGCTGGATACAACATCAACCGCGGCCACTCTCAACATGGTGGCTTCCATTATTCTGATTGGGATTTGGTGCCCCAGATTCTCAAACGTTCCACTTGTGCGTGGGTGACAATTAGTACGGGATTGGACAACATGTTTGTCCCATTCCTATTCAACTGGTCAAAGGCATATTTATACTGTTGTACTTAAGTTATGGCTAGTGATCCTCTTTTTTGTTGGAGGAAATCTGAACCTCTAATTTTGTTATGCACGTTTTCTTTGGTGATCCTCTGCTTTAGTTGTTCATAACATATTGTTGTTTGCACCTATACTATTCGTAGGTAGCCATGCCACTCCAAAACAAAATAATTATTTTTCTTCAGATGACTATTCACTAGTCTTGTTTTGATATCAATGTTTGCATCCTACGAGGCTTATTGGGAGAGAATATAGTTCTATGTGGAAATAGGAGTTATTGCACATTTATTTATTCACTACGTTCACAAAACCTTTCGTTGTCAAGGAGGCATCAATAATATTAACCATGAGTATATATGTAAATCTGATTCATTTGAACTATTTTGTTTAACTTGAGGTCCTTCTAAATACTGAAAATCTTTCTATTTATTTGAATGTTATGATGATTTGCAATCTATTTTACTCTCTCTGATTCATGTTACTTGTCGCTCAAATGGATGTATCTAGAACTGAAATACATCTATATACATCCGTTTGAGCGACAAGTAATAAGGATTAGAGGGAGTAGTTCATAAGGATGCATCACAAAAAATGCTTCGTGAGATGCCACACTACATCTTTAATTCTCTCTAGTATTTGAATTTTAAGTTGTTACTTAGTGTACTATGGTCTTGCAGGTTTACACTTATGGTATAAAAAGCTACTTGACGTAATGAGGTTGAGCATTTGCGCGTGAGTGCCGCAACTTGGGAAGATAAGTATGACCGGCAATGATGGCAGCATGTTAATGGCATCATGTAGGTGTAGTGTTCATCTATCCCTTCTCTCTGTGTGTGTGTGTGTGTGTGTGTGTGGCGTGTATATATGGATTCATCTTAATATGCCATGTTAATTGTTCATTTAGATTGATCTCTTTTCCAACACGTTTATCCCATATATTTGATATCTCTCTCCCAGCAGGTAATTCCATCTTGTAATTTGCGTAAATGTTTGTTCAGATTGTGTAGTGGTAATCTATTTTATTTCTCAAGAATATTAACTATTGTTGCATATGATTGCAGGATAATCCATTGTGACAATCGCTCCGTGCCTCTGCCTATTCTTACACTCTGACTTCGGAAGTATAAACTGATGCGTAGGTAAGATCCAAAGTAAACGGGAGCCTTTTCTAATTTTGATATTTTTTTAATAAATTTTTTGATGTAGATCAGAATCCATTGATCTCTTTGTTCAAGACAAACATGCACTAGTACACATAACACAGCAACACCATAGGAAGTTCCAGGACTTGTTAGTGTATATTCAGAGATAGGGTGTATATGAACTTGTTAAATCAGCACATAGTTCCATATGCTTGCTACCAGGTATTGGTTCCTAAGTGAGAACATGCATTCCTTTCAAGAAGGTGTTTGCCTAACAACCCTAACTTGATCTCAACTATTTCTGTTGGATCTATTAATTTACCTATTGTACAAATATCTTTCTGTCATCAGGTTCATAAGCTGAATAGAATGTGATACGACATGATCCTGGAGTACAAGAGATACAAACTTAGGCCAGTCTTGATTTTAGCCTATTGTTGTGATAATTCTATAGATTTTTTATTTCTAAGAAAAGCTTGTGAAGAGGAGATAAAAGGATATGATAAGAACAAATGTTACTAAGCTATTAACTAAAATCTGGTGCTAAGATATCTTAGTATGAAGGTTGCTATACTTACATCAACCCTTCTTTTAAATATAATTTAATCATGAGTTGTGCAGTCAACCATATATGCTAGTACAGAACAAGTAACATGTGTATAGCTTGTTTGATTTCATTAGTATTTCTCCTACTAATTCTCACCATGTCTTCTCTGAATTTTTTATATTATCCTCTCTTCATATTATATACACGCACATGAACATGATAGCTTAAGATGGATAATTATACCTTGATCCTAGAGTTTACGTTTGCTTATCTAGTATGTATAAATGTAAACATGACCCAGTATTGACAAGCATAAGGTGTGTCTAAATTTATTATTTCTTCCACACTTGGCACAATCGACAGCCAATTGCAATTGACATTATTAATTGAATATGTTGTCGTGCATTCGTTGTACCAAGTTTACAAGAATATAGCTTCAACTAATTTTATTTACTTTCATGTTTTTCTTTTGCTTCTGTTTTCTGAAACTAAATTTGTACATAACTCCTAAGGGATCACCTTGAAATAAGAAAAATTCTTGGTTGGTAACTTGCATTTAATATTCGTCCAGAACTTATTTATTATCCAAGGTAGTATACTTAACTATTCGTATTTACTTCATTGCTAGCAGAAATACCAAGAACATGCAATTTATTAGAGCTGGAACTGGCAGGACCTATCATCTGGATATGGAGTTATGGATGCCAAGAGAAGCTGATCATTTTTGTTTCAGTTAATGAAGGGTGAACATGTCAGTGTAGATGCTCATGTGATGAGCTTAGGTTTTTGTTTTCCGGAATGAAGCTACGATTTGTTTCTTTGTACAATGCACATGTTCTTGTTAAACACATGTGTACAAGCTGAAGGTACAATTTGTTGTCAACAATTCCGTTCTGATGAGCAATACTTAGAGCACAACATATATATACACATATATGTATTATTTTGATGGTGTTCTTTGTAAACCAACATTGTTGATCTAATATATGATGTCTTTCTTACTATGTTGCATCTCCTGTACAGTAGCAACATTGGCCTAATAATGTATGTAGCAACTGCTTCGAGTTGCAATGATATGTTTTCTCCATTTTAAAATCCGTTTGTGCAGGGTAATCACCAACGCATATGAAGTGTTGCGGAGGCTATAGTTTATACGTTGCTAAACTTGCAACGCTTATACACATTAGTTACCAACGCATGTATATGCGTTGTTGTAGACCCTTCCAACGCCACCAACGACAACGCATACAAATCCGTTGGTGTAGAGCTTACCAACGCTTATATGGGCATTTGGCAATGTATTGATGCGTTGCTGTAGGGGGGTTCTTGTTGTAGTGCTCGTAGTAACTTCTGGGTATTTGATACTGGTGCCGTTGCTCATATTTGTAACTCACAGCAGGAGCTGCGGAATAAACGGAGACTGGTGAAGGATGAGGTGACGATGCGCGTCGGGAATGGTTCCAAGGTCGATGTGATCGCCGTTGGCACGCTACCTCTACATCTACCTACGGGATTAGTTTTAAACCTCAATAATTGTTATTTACTACCAAGTTTGAGCGTGAACATTGTATCAGGATCTCGTTTAATACGAGATGGCTACTCATTTAAATCCGAGAATAATGGTTGTTCTATTTATATGAGAGATATGTTTTATGGTCATGCTCCAATGGTCAATGGTTTATTCTTAATGAATCTCGAATGTGATGTTACACATATTCATAGTGTGAATACCAAAAGATGTAAAGTTGATAACGATAGTCCCACATACTTGTGGCACTGCCGCGTTGGTCACATTGGTGTCAAGCGCATGAAGAAGCTCCATGCTGATGGACTTTTAGAGTCTCCCGATTATGAATCATTTGACACATGCGAACCATGCCTTATGGGCAAAATGACCAAGATTCCGTTCTCCGGAACAATGGAGCGAGCAACCAACTTATTGGAAATCATACATACCGATGTGTGCGGTCCAATAAGAATTGAGGCTCGCGGAGGATATCGTTATGTTCTCACTCTCACCGATGACTTGAGTAGATATGGGTATGTCTACTTGATGAAACACAAGTCTGAGATCTTTGAAAAGTTCAAGGAATTTCAGAATGAGGTAGAGAATCAACGTGACCGAAAAATAAAGTTCTTACGATCAGATCGTGGAGGAGAATATTTAAGTCACGAATTTGGTATACACTTAAGGAAATGTGGAATCATTTCACAACTCACGCCGCTGGAACACCTCGGTAACGGTGTGTCCGAGCGTCAGAATCGCACTCTATTGGATATGGTGTGATCTATGATGTCTCTTACTGATTTACCGCTATCATTTTGGGGATACGCTCTAGAGACAGCTACATTCACTTTAAATAGGGCACCGTCTAAATCCGTTGAGACGACACCGTATGAATTATGGTTTGGGAAGAAACCTAAGCTGTCGTTTCTTAAAGTTTGGGGATGCGATGCTTATGTCAAGAAACTTCAACCTGAAAAGCTCGAACCCAAGTCAGAAAAATGTGTCTTCATAGGATACCCTAAGGAAACCATTGGGTATACCTTCTACGTTAGATCCGAAGGCAAGATCTTTGTTGCCAAGAACGGATCCTTTTACGGAAAAAGAGTTTCTCTCGAAAGGAGTAAGTGGGAGGAAAGTAGAACTCGATGAAGTACTACCTCTTGAACCGGAAAGTAGTGCAGCTCGGAAAATGTTCTGTGGTGCCTACACCGACCGGAGAGGAAATTAATGATGATGATCAAGGTACTTGGATCAAGTTGCTCTTGAACTTCGTGGGTCCACAAGGACACGTTCCACACCGTAATGGTATGGCAACCCTGTCACGGAAATCATGTTGTTAGACAACGGTGAACCTTCGAACTATGAAGAAGCGATGGCGGGCCCAAATTCCAACAAATGGCTTGAAGCCATGCAATCCGAGATAGGATCCATGTATGAATACAAAGTATGGACTTTGATAGACTTGCCCGATGATCGTGACGATAGAAAACAAATGGATCTTTAAGAAGAAGACGGACGCGGATGGTAATGTTACCATCTATAAAGCTCGACTTGTCGCTAAAGGTTATCGGCAAGTTCAAGGGGTTGACTACGATGAGACTTTCTCTCCCGCAGCGAAGCTGAAGTCCGTCCGAATCATGTTAGCATTTGCCGCATACTATGATTATGAGATATGGCAAATGGACGTCAAAACGGCATTCCTTAACGGCTATTTTAAGGAAGAACTGTATATGATACAGCCGGAAGGTTTTGTCGACCCTAAGAATGCTAACAAGGTATGCAAGCTCCAGCGATCCATTTATGGGCTGGTGCAAGCATCTCGGAGTTGGAACATTCGCTTTGATGAGATGATCAAAGCGTTTGGGTTTATCTTGAGACTTATGGAGAAGCCTGCGTTTACAAGAAAGTGAGTGGGAGCTCTGTAGCATTTCTCATATTATATGTAGATGACATACTTTTGATGGGAAATGATATAGAACTTTTGGACAGCATTAAGGCCTACTTGAATAAGAGTTTTTCAATGAAGGACCTTGGAGAAGCTGCTTATATATTAGGCATCAAGATCTATAGAGATAGATCGAGACGCCTCATAGGTCTTTCACAAAGCACATACCTTGATAAGATATTGAAGAAGTTCAAAATGGATCAGTCCAAGAAAGGGTTCTTGCCTCAGACATACAAGGTGTGAAATTGAGCTCGGCTCAATGCCCAACCACGGCAGAAGATAAAGAAGAGATGAGTGTCATCCCTATGCTTCAGCCATAGGATCTATTACGTATGCCATGCTGTGTACCGGACCTGATGTAAACCTTGCCGTAAGTTTGGTAGGAAGGTACCAAAGTAATCCCGCAAGGAGCACTGACGATGGTCAAGAATATCCTGAAGTACCGAAAAGGACTAAGGACATGTTTCTCGTTTATGGAGGTGACGAATAGCTCGTCAGTAAAGGGTTAAGTCGACGCTAGCTTCGACACGCATCTGGATGACTCTAAGTCACAAACCGGATACGTGTATATGTTGAATGGTGGAAGCGATGGTAGTGCAGGTACAAGCGAAGCGTCGTGTCAGGATCTACATGTGAAGCGGAGTACATGGCAGCTTCGGAGGCAGCGCATGAAGCAATTTGGGTGAAGGAGTTCATCACCGACCTAGGAGTTATACCCAATGCGTCGGGGCCGATCAAACTCTTCTGTGACAACACTGGAGCTATTGCACTTGCCAAGGAGCCCAGGTTTCACAAGAAGACAAGGCACATCAAGCGTCGCTTCAACTCCATTCGTGAAAGTGTTCAAGATGGAGACATAGAAATTTGCAAAGTGCATACGGATCTGAATGTCGCAGATCCGTTGACTAAACCTCTTCCGCGAGCAAAACATGATCAACACCAGAACTCTATGGGTGTTCGATTCATCACAATGTAACTAGATTATTGACTCTAGTGCAAGTGGGAGACTGTTGGAAACATGCCCTAGAGGCAATAATAAAAGGATTATTATTGTATTTCTTGTTCATGATAATTGTCTTTTATTCATGCTATAATTGTATTATCCGGAAATCGTAATACACGTGTGAATACATAGACTACAACATGTCCCTAGTGAGCCTCTAGTTGACTAGCTCGTTGATCAATAGATAGTCATGGTTTCCTAACTATGGACATTGGATGTCATTGATAACGGGATCACATCATTAGGAGAATAATGTGATGGACAAGACCCAATCCTAAGCATAGCACAAGATCGTGTAGTTCGTTTTGCTAGAGCTTTTCCAATGTCAAGTATCTTTTCCATAGACCATGAGATCGTGTAACTCCCGGATACCGTAGGAGTGCTTTGGGTGTACCAAACGTCACAACGTAACTGGGTGACTATAAAGGTGCACTACAGGTATCTCCGAAAGTGACAGTGGGTTGTCACGGATCGAGGCTGGGATTTGTCACTCCGTGTACGGAGAGGTATCACTGGGCCCACTCGGTAATGCATCATCATAATGAGCTCAAAGTGACCAAGTGTTTGGTCACGAGATCATGCATTATGGTACGAGTAAAGTGACTTGCTGGTAACGAGATTGAACGAGCTATTGGGATACCGAAGATCGAATCTCGGGCAAGTAACATACCGATTGACAAAGGGAATTGTATACGGGGTTGCTTGAATACTCGACATCGTGGTTCATCCGATGAGATCATCGAGGAGCATGTGGGAGCCAACATGGGTATCCAGATCCCACTGTTGGTTATTGGCCGGAGAGCTGTCTCGGTCATGTCTGCATGATTCCCGAACCCGTAGGGTCTACACACTTAAGGTTCGGTGACGCTAGGGTTATTAGGAAGACTTGTATGTGATTACCGATTGTTGTTGAGTCCGGATAAGTTCCCTGGACGTCACGAGGAGTTCGGAATGGTCTGGAGGTAAAGATTTATATATGGGAAGTTGTCATACGGTCATCGGAAAGTTTGAGGGCATATCGGTATTGTACAGGGGCCACCGGAGGGTTCGAGGTCCACCGGAGGGGCCACCTCTTCCAGAGGACCTTATGGGCTGTATGGAGAAGGGAACCAGCCCAAGTGGGCTGGGCGCCTAACCCCTAGGGCCCATGCGCCTAGGGTTTGGGGAACCCTAGAGGCGCCCCTTGCTTGGGGCAAGCCCCTCCCTTAACCGCCCCCTCTAGATCTCATCTAGAGGGGTCGGCCCCTTCCCCTTCCCCTATAAATAGAGGCGAGGGAGGGCTGCACACACAATCCAAGGCGCAGCCCTCCCTCCCAACACCTCTCCTCCTCCGCGTGTGCTTGGCGAAGCCTGTGGAGAATCGCCACTCCATCACCACCACGCCGTCGTGCTGCTGTTGGAGCCTTCTTCCTCAACCTCTCCCTCCTCCTTGCTGGATCAAGGTGCGGGAGACGTCATCCGCTCCATACGTGTGTTGAACGCGGAGGTGTTGTCCGTTCGGCACTTGGTCATCGGTGATTTGGATCATGACGAGTTCGACTCCCTCAACCCCGTTCTCTTGAACGCTTCCGCTCGCGATCTACAAAGGTATGTAGATGCACTCCTATCACTCGTTGCTAGATGAACTCATAGATGGATCTTGGTGAAACCGTAGAATTTGTTTTATTTTCTGCAACGTTCCCCAACACAATGATCTAGCGTAACATGTATAAAAATGATGAATGGTGGCGAAGCCACAAATACTATGTCGGCTATATAATCACACAAAGCAATATGACAATGATGATGTGTGTCATAATAAAATGGAAGGGTGGAAGTTGCATGGCAATATATCTCGGAATGGCTATGGAAATGCCATACTAGATAGGTATGGTGCTGTTTTGAGGAAGAAACAAGGAGGCTTATGTGTGATAGAGCGTATCATATCACGGGGTTTAGATGCACCCACAAAGTTTGCACCACATCTCAAGGTGAGAAAGGGCAATGCATGGTACCGAAGAGGCTAGCAAATTGCGGAAAAGTGAGAGTGCGTATAATCCAAGAACTCACATTAGTCATAAAAACTCACATACTTATTGTAAAAGTTTATTAGCCCTCGAAGCAAAGTACTACTATGCATGCCCCTAGGAGATAGATTGGTAGGAAAAGATTATCGCTCATCCCCGACTGCCACTCATAAGGAAGACAATCAATAATAAATCATACTCCAACTTCATAGCATAACGAGAGACTTACGTGCATGCTTCAATAATCACAAACCTTAACACCAATATTTTTACTAAACCACAGTTATTCACTAGCACAACCGTTACCACCTTTATATTGCAAAACTATTGCAAAGAATCAAACTTATCATATTCAGTGATCTACATGCAAGTTTTTATTATGTCCCTCTTGAACACCTATCATATTAGGACCAAATTCATAACTCATACTAATTGCCATTACTATTATCAATTCTCAAAAAGATATAAGTGAAGCATAAGAGTGCAACTATTTCTTCAAAATAAAACCACCACTGTGCTCTAAAAATAATATAAGTGAAGCACTAGAGCATCTGCCTAGCTCAAAAGATTTAAGTGACGCACATAGAGTATTCTGACAAATCATGAATAATGTGTGTCCCTCTCAAATAGGTGTGTCCAGCAAAGATGATTGTGACAAATTAAAAAGCAAAAAAAGCAATACAGAACGCTCCAAGCAAAGCTCATATCATATGATGAATAAAAATATAGCATTATTGTGTGCACACAAAAAACAGAAGATGCATCGGGGCCCATGCCCTACGCAACCACCTGCCTCACCGGCGGCGTTGACGTTTTTTTTCAAGAGTACGCCAAAAGCGTATCTTATTTTTATAGAAGGAGAGAAAAACATATTACAAGAGGTCGTGCAAGACGACGAGTCGTCAAGATGAGAACTCCGACTCTAGACACGGGATACCTAAGTCTACTCTCACAAACCTAGCTAGACCCTCGACTCCTACTCCCGCTAGTTTTCATTTCTTTACCTCTTCTAGTATAATGAGCACAAGCGCCGCGTCCGACCTGATTTGATCATTAAACACATTCAGCTGCGCATCAAGGGCAACCGCCCGCGCTAGCCACGTCGGCGCTGGACCGCGCACTCACGCCAGAGCGGCAGAAATCACTTATCTGACCTAAAGCAGAAATCAAATCACAAACTGACCTGGTCACGAAAAAATTTCACTTTGCTGACCCTTTGGTGTGGCGCCCGACAGCTGGGCGCCGCACCCTCTGACAAGCGCCCTTCCCTTGGCGTCGCACATCCTGCCCGCGTGGCAGCCCTGGTCGATTCCGGCCCACACGCACTGCAGCGCCTAAGGGCTAGGGCGCCACACTTTGACGTGCAGCGCCTAGCCCTTAGGCTGCCACGGTGACTTCATGGCCGACCCAGCCCGACCAGGCAGTTCCTCATCTCTCCCTCTCTGGACAGAGCAGCGGCGGCGGCGGCGCCCCCATCTAATCCCCCCCCCCATCCCTCTCAGATCAGAAGATTTGATCCGTGGATTCGATCCCCAATTCATCCTACTAGGTAAACTCTTCCCTTATCTTTCTTTTGCTCCGTAAAATTGTTGCCATTCTAGAGATTTGTCCAAGATTTGATGGAACCCTTGATTTGTTTGGTTTGCTCGATTTAGGATGTGTATTCATATTGGTAGTACCGTAGTGTTATTTATTAGTTCACAATATATGATTCTTGTTGGTGAAAGCCTATATTGTTTAGTTTTTTTAGATATGTATGAGATGCCTATTTCTATAGATAACTATGAGATGTTGATTTTTGTAGACATATATGAGAAGTTTGTTTAGATATATATTAGATGTTGAGTTTATTTCAAATATTAGATGTTGAGTTTATTTGAAACATTAGATGTTTAGTTTATTTGAACACATATGACATATTCATTGTGTGAGAAGGAGATGTTGAGATTCTTGTAGTTGAACACATGTTATATGTTTAATGTATACCGATATTTGAGATGAAGATGAACTCTTATATGTTTATTGTTTGAAATTGTAAGGATGGTTTGGCTTCGGGCGATGTCTCTGACGTGCAACACCGGGCCTACATGATGCGCGAGAAGGATAAGGTAATAATGAGTAATCTAAATATTTTGCAAATTTGCCTTTAGTTGAAAATTTACATGCCCTAAGATTTGTCATTACTTTTTTTTGCGGAAGCTTGAACCTCTGAAGATTCGGTATCACGGGTCTCTGGTCCTGCCATGCCTTACGATGAGCGGTACACACCGTACATCAAGCGGCAGGACTACTCCGTGGATTCTGTTGGTCGTGGTCCATGCCGAATCTGAACGCTTCCACCGGTGTCCGCTCTTGTTGATCGGTGGAGGCCGAGACCCACGCTTCCATCTTCGGACCGGGAGATGACCGTGGCGCTTCGAGGATGTCTCGTTGATCACCGGGCTTGCTATCGACGGGAGGCCTCTGTATGAGCACCGATTACGATGGGTGGCGCGAGCGAATGATTGCTCTTATCGGTATGGCTCCTACCGAGGCCGAGGATGATGTAGAGGAGGGAGAAGACAAGAAGAAGAGGGAAAGGAAAGCAGCGGAGCTGCTTTCACGTGGATTCAAAATAACTTTGCGACGTGCCCTCCGGATGCCACCGATGATGTGATCCGGACACATGCTCGTGTGTATATGTGGTACATTGTGTCGAGGACTTTGTTTCGACTCCACCGGCAAGAACGCTCCATGGATGTGGTCAAGGCGTTGACCGTCTTCGATAGCAAATGGAGCTGGGGTTCAGCACTCTTGCCTACTTGTACCGACAGGTAGTTGGTCTGTTTTGTGATCAACTCATTTCATTAGCAATGCAAGCTTGCTGTCAAGTTAACATTGTTTTTCTTTCATATGTAGCTGGACGATGCGTGTTGCAGGATCACACCTAGTGCAGGCATTGGTGGTAATCTGCTTCTACTTTCTGTATGGAGCGGGGAGCATCTGCCTGATAACTCCATGATACTCCGGCCATTGTGATTGGTCCAAGTATGGTTGGAACCGTGGAGTCCATGTATTCTTTACCGTCATGATTGAGAACTCGGACTCCCTCACGGTAAGAGGGTGATTGACGTCCACATTCCTAACCCGGGATGCATTTAACAAGTGCGAGCATGGGAGATGAAGCAAAGACTGGCCTCATGCAGCTGCAATCACACCGTGTTAGGGAGACCTTGAAAGCCCGGCCTCCGTGTTGGCGGCCATCGTTTGTGGTTCCTCCGGGCTCTTTCACCTCATACTTCCACTCGTTGTCGCCATATAGTACAGCTTCTTGAGTCTGCCTTTCGTGATTGAAATTCCAACCATTCTTCAACCTTTGGTGGGAAATTGTATTTGTGCTTATCCTTGTTCTCACCAGCAATCTGCTTATCAGTCTCCATTGAGTACTTTAAAAAGTATGCATTCATCTTGTCAAATGTGTATTGCACTATTGCCGTCACGGGTAATGCACGTACACCCTTGAGCACCTTATTGAAGCATTCTGCCATATTGCTTGTCATTTGACCGTACCTCCGGCCATCTTCATCGAAGCACGTGCCCACATATTCCTTTTCGGCAATGTTCCTATTGAGAAACTCCTGACCGCCGGGTCAAGTTTCTTGTGTCTGAGCAATGCATTGAACAATGCGGCAAACCGCTTGTTGGTGAAAGCGAGACAACAATCCACGAAGATCATCGGCCAACTCCTTGATACCACATGCCCTATAGAAGTTTGCACAAAAGTGCCTCATGCACCATCGATGATGCAACTTTGTATGTCCAGGAATGTCAACCACCACCGCATTTAGAATTCCGGGATGGCGATCCGATATGACACAAATTTCCCTTTCAGCAGTAATACCCTTGTTCTCGGTTGACGCAAGAACCACTCCCGATTATCATTGTTCTCCACCTCAACCAAAGCGAAAGCCAAAGGCAACACCGGTTATTGGCATCACTTGCTATTGCAACCAATAAAGTGCCCTTGTATTGTCCGGGTCAAGAACTTGCCATCAATGGCGTTGTCGGGCAGACAATGCTCAAAAGCCCTCACGCATTGCTCAAAGGCCCAAAATGCACGGCCAAATACTCGCACGGTCCTCCCGTTATGAATCAATGTTTGGTGCCCATGAGGCTCAACCACGTGAACCATGCCTGGGTTTGTGGCGGCCATAGCTAACAACAACCTAGGGAGTCGGTTGTATGCTTCCTCCCAATTGCCATACAACATCTTGAATGCGGCCTGCTTCGCCTTCCATGCCTTGCCGTACTTCACCTTGTAATGAAAGATGGCTTTCACAAGGTCAATGACACTCTTGATGCTCATTGTTGGAAGTGTGGATATTTGGTTGGAAAGCACATGGCGATGAACTCGGATGTGAGTTGTATGCGTGTTGTTGGTACACAAGCTTGCCATCCGCCCTCTTGTGCCGCACATGTGAGTTGGTAGACAACTCACTATGCGCCAAGTGGGACCTCCTTTCCATGGCCTTGCACGCACAATCCATGGACATGTTGGCACTTCACATTTGACCGTGTAACGCACATTCACGTCCGAGTTGGCCACTTTATGTGGACGATAATGTGTAACCGAGTAGTTGTCGAGCCACATCTTCAATTCCAAGAAGGATTGAAACTCACAACCGGATATATCCCGTTCTTGCCGTCTTCCAAATCACGGTGAGAACTTGGCCTAGCTCCAAGAGATATGCATTTGCCACCATCCACAACGGCTTCATCCATGAGACTAAGATCCTTGAACAACGGTGTCTTGTGATCCCGCCTCAATACCTTCTTGAATGCTTCGGCCTCCTTTGGCGTGAACCCATCCTCATCAACTTCTTCATCGGGACCATCATCATCCGAGTCCGATGCATATGCACGGGAAAAAGGGATGGATTGGTCCATTGTCTCTTGCACATGATATTGGTCGAGATCACCCACATTGTTGTCATGGAGGTCAACTTCGTTTGTCATCCTCCTCGTACTCATCATTCTCCTCTTCAAAACCTTCATTTTGGTTGTTTGAGTCGGGCTCATTGTTGGCCAATCTTGTTGCGTGAATTGAGGTTCACTCATTTGATCTTGGTTCATGGGTGGGGAGTGCTAGCAACCAACGGGGAGGGGTTCGGTTCAAATCTACATTCAAAGTAGACTCAACCTTCTTGGAGGCAAATAACTTAAGAGCCTTGTCTAGAGATTCGCAACCGTCTCCTTGTATGCAACCCAACGTTGCTCGGAGTTCACACGCATTGTCTTCCAACGGATGTGCATTCCAAAACCAACATTATGCCTTCCTCGAACTCAACAACGCCACTTGGGTCAATCCAATTCAAATCTTTCCTCACTTGTTCCAAGAGCTCCGCATAGCTAGGACTACTCTCAAACACCATGTCAAGCTCATCCGGGTCCGTCTCAACATTGTCTTTCAAAAGGCCTCTTTATCCACATGATGAACATAAACACATGTTCTCCCCATCCCTACAATAATAAAAAACACACATATATCAAGTAAATACTTAAGAAAAATATTTGCACACATATGCCCTAACATATATATGAATTAATAACCCTAACCCCACATAACAATTACCACAACCCTAACCATAACATAACCCTAACACCAACATCAAACACACATAACCCTAACCCTAGCATACTATGGAAGCCTAAACAACCCAAATTAGCAAAGAAATATAACATCATTCAACACAAATTTGCAAATCCAAGCAAAAACAAGGGTTTCCCTAAACTAGCAAGATTTGAGCAAATGTGACAATTCCTATGGATGAAAAGCAGGGGATCGGAGGAGATTACCTTAAGGGAGGGTTGGCTTGAAATCCACGGTCAAACACTCCGGATTTGCAAGATTTGAGAAAGATTTGATAGGGGAGAGGGAAGAGAGGAGGGCCGCAAGGGTTTTGGTGGGGTAGGGGTGTGTGGAGTGGGGGTGGAGGGAGAGAGGGTGGGGCCAGCCCAAGTGGAACACGATCAGAGTAGCGACCAAGAGATAGGCGCTGCATTCTGGTGTGGCGCTAAGTCTTAAGCGCAAGTCTTGTCTGTGGGGCATAGCTGGACCAGGCTGCCACGTTGGCAGGATGTGCGACGCCAAGGGAAGGGCGCTGCTTTGTGGGGTCTGGCCCAGCTGTCGGGCGCCACACCAAAGGGTCAGGAAAGTGAAATTTTTCGTGGAGCAGGTCAGTTTGTGATTTGATTTCTGCCTCAGGTCAGATATGTGATTTCTGCCCGCCAGAGCAAAGGTCTTCGTTGGGTATCTCTCCCGCAGATAACGCCTGCCTAGGCTAAATTTGCGATGGATCCTTTCCTTCCCTGCGAAGGTAAAAACGGCTCGGGATTTGACCTCTCTCTCATTTCCTCTCCCGCATAACCCTCTCATTCCGCCTCCGCCACCACACCCCTCGGGTTTGAAGCCCACACACGCGACCTCTCTCCCATGTAACTGGCCGGCATGAGCGTCGCCAGCGAGAGAGCACGCAGTCCACCCCAACAGCAGCAGGGAGCTGGCATGCCGCCGCCCGCCTGCCGCGCACCGCCGCGGAGGCGACCCGGCGACCGGAGGAGAGGGCGCCATGGCGCGGAAGCACGGCTGGCAGCTCCCGGCCCACACCCTGCAGGTCCGCCCGTCCGTCCGCCAGCTCCTCCCCCCTCCCTTCCCCACCTTTCCCTTTCCTCCCACGCTGGCTCGGATCGGCGCGGCAGCTGGGATGGAGGCCGTACGCACCCTCGCCGATGGCGGGTATTGATCCAGCTAAAATCGGCAGGGGGCTTCCGGCGGAGGAGTCTCGTGGTGTTCGTGGAGGCTGCGAGGAGGTAGCGATGGGGATCGGCTACCGAGCGAGGGCAAGGGCGCCGATCTCCCATCTCCTGTTTGTAATCACCGGCGCGGCCACCATCGACTGGATCTTCACCCCGTCAGGGGCGCTCACACTTTTCCTCTCTGCAGTACTTGGATCCCTGTACTCCCCCCTTTCTCTACCAACCGGTGATGAACAGATTAATGTGTCTCTACACCTTGTTAGTTAGTACTATTAAGAAAATGAAGGTTGCTGCTGCCGTGAAAGAATTTAAAAAATTAAACAAAAGTTGATGGACGAGCTGCAGCCGATGGTCGGTGATATACTGATATGTGTTTGTGCCAGAGCTTTTGCACTCTCCTTGCATCAATTATTTATGTAACTGTACTATGTCTGGCATAATAGGATGATGAGGCAAGTCAGTAAGTTGAGAAGGTCAACAGTTGAAGCGAATCTCAATGTATTACTTGATAACTCTTTAGTGCATTTTTTATGCCAACATTACATTAATCAATCACTTTGATTAGTGGAAGCAACTAAGCTGTTGTTGTAAGTACACATAATCAGAACGAAGGGTGAGGCGGATAAGCAGATCAATAGGTTGCTATATTATTCCACATATATGGGTTTGTGTGATGTTACTTTGGATTACTAAGATTGTTAATCTATACTGGAAATTAGCGGTTGTTAAAAATTAGTCTTGATTTACTATAGCAATAGTTGTTGGTTACAGCCATTAAAAAGATTGATTGGTTCTATCAGGTTATTTAAACAGCAGCAAGGAATGAACATTACCGCTCTCTTTGATTTTCTTTGATGTTTCCTCTTTTGTCTGATCTAAAATAATATGTCATGACTATATATTCTACCCCACATCATCATTCCTTCTACATCGTTCATAGGAGAATATTGTAATGGCACTTTATTACTTGGTGGTAATAGACATAACTCCAGTCTTGCCATGTTTGTACAATTAATTTAATTCAATTCCAAACATGTATCATTTGCAGAAGATGTGCCATGATTTGATGGGCAGCTAGCCGTTGCAAGAGCATTCAGAGATACGAGTTGCTACTCATACACAGGTATTAGCTTCTGCGTTGTCTAAATTAATTTAGTTTGAAACTTGGATGAAACGGCCAACCGAACTTGATCTATATTGATTCTGCTAATTGAGCTATGTAGGGCACAATAAATATAGCTTTTTCTTATTTCTTTCTGGACAACATTTGCCAAAGAAATTGAAAGGCAGCACTCTTATCAGCTATCATTTATCGTTTCTTCCGATAAATCCCTTCTTAGTTATTTCTCACAGGAATGATATATAGGTTGCTCTTGGTTCATCTACTTTGTACTTATGAGTTATGAGATGTTTCTCTGTTTTAGATTGTGGAGTAGTCGTGTGATTTGTAAAATGTACTGCATACATACCAAAGAAAGTATTTGGATTTGCGAATCGTGTAATAAAAACTGGGATGTGGGCTTTCTAGAACAGGTTGAGGTTCAAATCCTGAAAGTTAGTGATGTAGCCATGAAAATCAGGGAAGCTTCTCTTTTTTCCTTTTATCACATGAAATGAGTGCTACTATCACTGTATTCGTATTTTGTTATTCTTTCTACAATGATCAGGCATGAGTATTCTTTCAAAGTGAGCTTCATTTCTCTAGTCAGGTCTCTAGCTGGTATTTTTTTAAATATTTTCAGTGCCATGAAATGACCAAATTCGATAATTCACATGTATCAAACAACACAACTCAGCTGCTGTGTTCTTGTTTTTTCTATATACTTGCTCCGTACTCCGACAGATCTAAATCCATAAATACAATAATGTTGGGTTGCTCTGTTTTATCTACTATAAATTTGCACGCCTATTTTTTAAAATTCTTATTGTTTCATTCACTTGCTGAAGCTCCTACAAATCTACAGAGCCATTGTTCTCCTACCTGGGAGCGGATAGGGAGGATTTGGGTGCCGACAACGTGGGGCTGAGAAGAAAGGAGGATGCCTGAGGACAACTAGTGGGCGTACTACAACCGCACCTGATTCGTGTGTGTTGTTTGTTCGATCCAACCCTTCCGTCTGCAGGGCCTGGCGAAGGGAATGAAGATGCACACCCTCGGCCACGACTTTGTCCTCTAGGTACAAAAGTGAGATAGACTGAAATTTGATAAACATTTGCTAAATATACATTATTGCATGATTCCTTGTATTAGCCTCTTTCCAAATGCTCAGTTTTATGACAGGAAGATTTTACATGGTTTAAATGTCCTGTCTCCTAGCTATGACAAGGATTATACATGCCTCCTGTATGGCAGCTACACTCTTATAAGTTATAAATGTCACGGATGGGAGGGAAGACAAGGAGGGCACAGGAAACAGTCAATGAAACATGGTTGAAGTTGTTGTTGTTCTGCACCTCATCAAAACCATCTTTAGATGTATGTCTAAGCTGAGCCCTCTCTTTTCTTGCATCCTTAGTATATCCTGCCTCGATGTTCTTGGTAGTTATTGATTTGTTTTTATATTAAGCAACTTCGCTGATATAACATGCCATCTTTAGAAGCTTATAGTGTCCTCCTTTCTTGTATTTTAATGTTGCAATTTTCGTTGATAAAAAAGTGATCGCGCAATACTTTATGTTCAACAATCCAAACCTCTGTATACCTTGTGTTTTTAACTCCGTCAATCTGGGTTTATGAAAATTCAGTTCCCTATGTATATTTGTCAGCAAGTCCACTGTCATCTACTTTCTTGTTTAATAGATAATGTTACATTTTTATTTGCAAAACTGTGAACATTAAGTGGATGACATGAAAGATGAAACATAGCTCTATGAGAGTTGTTGGCCACTACATGTACTCACTTTTTGATAGTGTTTGTTTTTACCTTCAGAGCTGAAAAGTAATGTTGTGTTAATTGTAAGCTGATACAAAATCAACTTCAGTTTGCTAAAGAAAGTTCTCTTGCTAGCCTTGTGGAAAGTTGACCCCAAAAGATCAGTATAGACTTAGCAGTTTAAATTTTTCTGCAGGTTGGAAAAGTACAGGCAAAGCGCTCAGCATCGGTGTGGTCTCTTCGTATAGTCTCAAGTTGATGCTATTAAAGATAGACTTGATAAAAAAAATACAACACATGTGATGGCTTTTATGTGCGCGTCAAGTCTATTGATGGTTTTCAAGAAGAAGAGGACGATATATTAATACTATCAACGGTAATATCCAATTGGACTGTAGTTGTTGGGTTTCTTGCTGATAACCAAAGAACAAACATTACATGGGACAAGGGCAAGGCTCTGGATTTTCTGAATGAATCGTTAGGTACGCAGGCAACATTCATATATATTCACCTGCGTCTCAGACCACTATCGTAAAAACATGTCGTAAATAATTATGGCACTGACATTCTGCCTGTTGTTGTGCCTCTCCAGGATATACCCAACTGAAGCGATGACGTCCTGCCAGTGTATATTGGCGACGACCGACAGGATCCTGGTGGCCAAGTGCCTCAAGGAGAGCAGCAGCACGTCTTACTCACTCCAGGACCCAGCAGAGCTTTTTCATGGCCTTTAGACATTTGAAACAGAGCTTTTTCATGGACTTTAGACATTTGAAACGGAGGGAGTATGATCCTCCTATATTTGCGTGCTTGTTATCTTATTTTTCCAACCTATTGATCCTGTCACATGTGCGTCAGGGCAGGCTCTCTGGTCAGCACTAGGGCTGGGCATTCAATATAAACCGAATTTTTGGTTTCTACCATTTGGTTATAATTTTTAAATTCAGTTAATAGAGCTAGGGCATTCGGTGTAAACCGAATTTTTGGTTTCTACCATTTGGTTAATTTTTAAATTCGGTTAATAGAGCTAGAAGCCGAAAAAGACTTCAAAATATGACTAACCAAAAATTCGGTTAACCGAGATATTCGGTTCGGTGTACGGTTTATACCGTAATTGTTGTACGTGCTGAAAGAATTTTGGATGCATTGTTTCCTCCACCTGTGCTCTCTATTATATAGCTGAGGTCCTCACACGATTCTCTTTGGCTGGACGAGGTGGGACTAAACTAACCAGCACTCAGCAACCAGCAGCGCCTCTACCCTATGTTGCTTCTCGTACGTACGTGCACGTACTTGGAAACTGGCCACACGCTAGCAAAGAAAGCCCACTGTAACTTGGGCCTTACACGCATGTAGTTGGCTTGGCCCATGACAAAGTCTCCATCGCTGTCGCACGAAGGCTATCTGGTGCTAGCGTGAAAAAAATTCAGGCTTAGCGACACGTGAGCGTGAGGGCGGGAGAAGTGTTCGTGAGCGCGGCTGTTTCGGTGTCCTCGGTTAACCGCAAGAAACTCCTGCACCGACCGAATTAAGTTCGGTTAGCAGACCTAAAAACCGAAATTTTCTGTGATAGCATTAAAAACCGAAAATTCAGTTTTTTTCGGTTTCGGCTTCGGTTCGGTGTTCGGTTCATCGGTTTATATGTCCACCCCTAGTCAGCACTAAGGGATTTCTGTTATAATTTCATGAGCAATGCTTGCATTCACATGTGCGTCCAGGGCATAAAAAAGATCTGAAAAGTGCGATGACCTACCTGGCACCGCAGAGTTTCCGCTCAGGAGGCGCCGCGAGGGGCGCCCCAACCACTAGTCTCTATAAAACACTCTAGCGTTTCTTTGCTTCCATAGGTGCCATGCGGTGGCGATGACAAAAGAGTCAAAGCCTTTCTTAACCTTACCGTGGAAGGATGCACGTGTCCTCTCCCACCATGCCAAGAAGGTATCTTCATGATTTGGAATTGGGATCTTAACTTGCAGGACCTCGAAACATCCGTGCCAGACTTGCCTCGCATATACGCATTGTGCGAGAATGTGGTCCGCAGTGTCCTCGTCCCGATCACACGTAAAGCAAGACGAGGTAGTCTCTTGCAGCCCATGCCTCGCTATACGGTCTGATGTCCAAAGCCGGTATTGAGAGGCCAACCAAGCAAAGATTTTGCATTTAAGCGGCGCCCAACTTCTCCAAATTTGGTTAGCGGTGGCTGATCGGGTTAGGCCTAGACATAGCCTGATGTATGTTGTCTTCGCCGAGTATGCGCCGGATTCATCGCACGGCCAGATGAAGGTGTCAGGCTCCGCTTCGCTCCTGACCACCGTGGCGATAGCCTGCTGGAGGTGGATGAGCTGCATATGTGCCGTGAAGGAGAGGTGCCCCTCGATATCCTACAACCAGGCGCTGTTAAGGAGAGCTTGTTGGACTGTTCTCTTGCTCTTGACTCGTTTTTCCACCATAGCTGCGATCAAGGGAGCAATGTCCCTGGCGGCGAAGCCGTGTATCCATCTATCTGTCCAGAATAGGACCGCTGCACCATCACCAACTTGAATCAGCACCAAGCTATCGAACACGGCTTTAGCCTCCTCATCAATCATGAAATGCAGGCCTTGCCACGGTCGGCTGGGATCTGTTCTCCTGAGCCACTCCCACCGGACTCGTAAGGCTAATCCTTGCAGTTTGAGGTTCTTGACGCCCAAGCCACCGAAGCGAGTGGGTCCGCAGATAGTTTGCCAAACCACCAAGCATTGTCCACCATTCACACTCGTTTTCCCCAACCAGAAAAATGCTCTCATCATGGACGCGCCATCCTGGGTGCTTGAAGCGGCGTCGACGTCGTTGAGGAGACCGGAGGGCTGTCCCCGTTCATCGGTGCATGCAAACCCCCACGGCCAGCAGGCCCCACACCATGGCCACCATGATCTTGCGATGCATCCTCGGTCGGAGGCGAGGGTGGCGGCGGCTCCCCACCCTCGCGTCCGTCCTATGATCGGTGGCTGGAGATCGAATACCTCAGGGCATCCGGCGCACCCGGTGCGCAGCCAAGGCCCAATGCACCCGCCGGCTCGGGGATGAAGAGGAGACGACGGTGAGGAATCTTGGAAGGATCCATAGTCTTGAGCCACACCTGGAAACCGTCCATGTCATGCCGGCGCGCAGTGCACTCCGCCACCTGTGTCACGAAGCCAGAGCGCCCCAGCACCACTTCCGCCGTGCGCCTAGTCTACGCGTGCACCAACACGCCCACGAGCTCTAGGGGAACTAGGAATAGCAGCGACACGCCAGTTGCCTGCGCCTGGCGCATCCACGGCTGGAGCGAGAGAGAGAATCCCGGGTCGGGGCTAGGGGCATGCCCACGATCCACCACGGGACCGAGAAATCCGGCCCCACGACGCTGCCAACAGACGACGCTCGCACTACCTGGCTCCATGGAAGCACGAGACGGACTGCCCCAGGGGGAGGGGCCGGGCGGTGGGGGAGGGAGAGCCCAGACCGATCTCGGCTAGGAGTGCCCTAGCGCCTGGAGCGGCGGCGACTCCAGAATGCGTTGGGGAGCAGGATCACCCTGCGGGGCGGGCGGCGCCACCAAGGGGGGCGCCAAAGGCGATGAACGCGAGGCACTCTGGGGCTTTGTGCAATCCGTGGCGATGTGTCCCTCGCCCCCTAGCGCACACACATCGTCTTCTTCCAGCACTCCCGCGAGATGTGGCCATCGTCGCCGCAATTGTACCAGCATCCATGGAGGCATGTCGGAATGTTCATCCTCAGGGGCCTCGAGGTAGGGAGGGTCAGCCCATGTCGACGGCACTGGGCAGGGGGTGGCGCCGACGCGGGGCTCCGGGGGCAACGGCCTGTCTTGGTGCGCCACTCGTAGGCGGATGCGGCCGGCGGCACCACCTTGAGTTATCGCTCCATGCGCAGTGCCCACGATGTCGGGGAAGATGACAATCGATCACAGCTGAGGGCGGGGAGGCAGAGCCCGAGGACGACGGCGACGCGGAAAGGGACACGCGCGAGGCCATCCAGCGGCCAGGGACAAAGCGCGCCAGGAGGAGGGGAGGTGGACGCCAGGACCGGAGTGGTGGCCGGCGTGGCCTGTGGCCACCAGGGCCCGAGTGGCGGCCGGCGCTGGGAGGAGATGGAGCTTCCTTAGAGGAGACGGAGCTCAGAGCCGTCCGTCCACAATATTGTTCTTCTTAGACCATTTTTTCATTCTTCTTATTCTTCATAGAGCCCACAATTGCCACTGTATTGCTAGTTTTTGGAGGATCGCTTGTTTGAGTAAAAAAAATTAAGCCTCTTAAGTTGACTTCAGATCATGTACTATAAGTGTGCCATCTTGATTGGAGGTGTTATGTACCGAAGCTGGATCATCATCGTTAATGAATCACCCCTCCCACTGCTATTTTCATGTCCTCTTCCTCTAGATATTCCTCCACGCCACCACGTGCATATTTGAACTGACCATCATCACGCCATCAAGACTGTTCTTCCCAAACAACATCACCACACTCGGTTGACTTGTGCCCCATTCAACAAACTTCACAGAATCTGGGCATTTTTTTTCTTCTGTAAAGCACCTGGTATGGAACGCTAGGCTTTCACCTCTCCAATGTCCCGTTCAATCTCTAGTATTGTTTCACAATATCATTCGGTAAACCTTCGTAAGCCCAGGTTGGAACCTTCCTAAAAAGCTTCAAAACGTCAAATGACGAAATCATTAATTGAGGAGTAATCCTTTCAAAGGTCACCTCGCTCTTCTCAGGTTGCGACAAGTGACGCACCACATGTGCGCTACTTGTTGCAACATATGAGTTTTTTCTTTTTGTAGATCTATTTATGCAAAACGTTTTATCTCTTAAAGCGTGCATCCAAATCTTAAACCATTTTCATCATTGGATTCCTCGCGTCAAGATCTTCAAAGCTAGATTCCATGTTGATAGGTTTTGAAAAGAATTTTTTTTATGAAAAATCGAATAAAAAAACTGAACCAAGAGCATTTTTTTCCTTTTTCGAAAGCCGTTTCCGAGAGGCACGGCCCGCGGAAGAAAAAAACATGTTTTTTTTTCTTTTTCTTTTTCCCGTTTTCAAGAGGCACGGCCGTGCTTCTCGCGGAAGGGAAAAAACATGTTTTTTTCTTTTTCTTTTCTCTGTTTTCTAGAGGCACGGCCGTGCCTCTTGCAAAAGCAAAACTGCGCCCCTCACGGAAGAAAAAAAAACATGTTCTTTTTGTTTCCGAGACGCACGGTCGTGCCTCTCGCATTTTTTTTCCTTTCCAAGAGGCATGGCCGTGCCTCTCACGGAAGCTAAACTATGCCTCTTGTTGTCTTTTTCCTTTCTGAGAGGCACGGTTATGCCTCTCGCAGAAACAAAATTGTGCCTCCCACGGAAGCAAAATCGTACCTCTCAAGAAGGAAAAAAGAGAAAACATTTTTTTTCCGTTTCCGAGAGGTACAGTCGTGCCTCTTGCAAAAAAATAAACACATTTTTGGCGCAATTTTTCTTTTAAAAAGCTAAAAAAGACTGTTGGAAAACCAAAAACCAGAAAAAAAAACCATCAAGGCTCAAAACACGTGCGAAAAAATAAAATAAAAAACAAATTTCGAAGGAAGCACCCACAGCCCGACACGCGACGGTGGTAACTCCAAATAGCCTTGGGGAGGCTGCGGACGACCGCTCCTCAACTAGTTGCTCTCGTCAAATGGGCAGGCCCAGCTCAGTAACTCGCTCTGTGCGTTCGACAGCATTTTGACGTAATGAGCCTCTTCCAATGGGCCCTGCAACCAACACCGGCATTTTCCATGGGCCGTACTTTAGGCCTGGTCGGCATATGTAAAAAGGTTCGACGAGAGTTACAGGGCGTCGTCTTCCGCAGATCACTCCCCAACCCCACGCTTCCCTGCCCTAAAATCCCTAAACTAAAGAGCTCCACTTTTCCCCCTTCCCCCGTATCCCCCCCCCCCCCTCCCCCCCTGCGATGGCGGCGGAAGTAGCCGGCGGCGCCGCATCTCTCCCGGCGGCGCAAGAGGCGAGCCTCGCGAGGCAGTACACCGCGATGGATATCGGCAGTGGCGAGATGGGGGAGGAGGCGGAGGTCTCATCCTTCACCACGCGCTTCGCGTCGCTGCGCGTTCGGGAGGACCGGCTGGCCAAGATCGCTGCTAGCCTGCGCCTGATCAAGGAGAAGCGCGGCTCCAGGCCCCCTACCTACATCGAGCTGGCCGCCGCCGTCCTGCTGAAAGACAGCGTTGCCGCCGCCCTCCAACGCCGCGCCACCATCGTCGTCGGGCGGTCGCTGCTTGAATAAGTGGTTGTTATTATTATTATTATGGTAAAAATTACCCTAATTTAATGCATGTTCGTGATAAGACCCTAACGATGAGGTGGTAGAACATATTTTATGGTACTATGTATTGGCGTACGCGTGTTGCAGTAATCCCACCATGGTTCAGTTATCTGTATTATGTGATTCTTTCTGCTGATTGTGCCTCTGTTGGGGATTCAATGATGATGTTTCCCTTGTGTTGCTGCTTCTGTTAGAGTAGAACTAGATAGAAGCTTTCACGACTCCCTCCATTCCTAAATATAAGCCTTTTTAGAAATTTCAATATGGACTACATATGGAGCAAAAAATGAGTGAATCTACACTCTAAAATATGTCTATATACATCCGTATATAGTCCGTCCGTATTGAAATCTCTAAAAGTCTTATGTTTAGAAACGGAGGGAGTACTACAGTGCCTGGACAATAATTCTGAGTAGGCAGATTTCTCTTTCTCGATATTTTAAGAGATTTCTTGACCCTGGTTGTGACAGATCCGTCTTGATCTTGAACTTTAAGCTGGCCTCTAACCAGATGTCACTCCAAACTCTATTTTATGCTTGGAATCACTGGAGGTCGATCATAATCAAAGTACCATCTCCACACTGATTGTCCAGAATTAAATAGTTATGCAGTTATGTGTGAAGATCTTTGCGCCAAATACTTTGGAGTGACAAAATATGGTGAAGTTGAGAGATATGTGGTGCTTGAACTGATTGGCTTTCTAATGCTGGCAGAAATTCTTTGCAGCTTCTTGGGTGTGCCTCAGTGTCATTCATGTGCTGGGTGTTCCTGGATGGATGAGCTATCTTCTGTTGGTTTCAGTTTATGTACTTAAGAAGTTGGCGTCCATTGTTCAAATTTCTCCAAAGCCATCATCTTCTTATAGCCTGTGAGAACTATCCTTATCATAAATGAGATAGCAAAGTTTTTGGAAGAACAGCAGTTCAGTATGCCATAAGAATCTTTTTTGTTCCCTGTGAGCATCGCTTCTTTGAGTTAGTTTTTCCTGTGTGGAGAGATGGGACAACAAGGAGCCTCTTGCATCTACTTGACTCACCAGCTGCATATGGATTACTTACTGATTCTCTTAGTGCACATCTTTGGCCTGCAAATAAAATTGAATCATGGGCATCTTAGGAGAACAACCATGCTTTTGCTTCATGCAGAATTGGACGAAGCCCTACTTTCATGAAATTTGAGTGGCCAGATTTGATTTTTTTTGGATATTTCAAGAGGTTTCTTGACATCCGTGATGATAGACCCTCGTTGATCTTGTAGCCCAGAGGCGCCTCAGTTTCCTGTTGCGAAACATTTGCCTGCATTGGAGAAACTCATATATCCCATCCTGTAGAACCAAACAGATAGCAGGTGCTGTGTTTTCCTTGGATTGGATGTATTGGTGGCTTATGTTGTTGCCTTGCCCTTACTGTTGTTACTACTAGCTGAACCTGTTTGTGCCCTTTTTGTTGCCGTGTTTATGCCTCATCTTTTCATTGTCGACCCAGTTAAACCAAAACTACTTGAGTTCATCCATGTGAAGCTTAACTAGTTACTAGAACAAATTGAGTACTACATTTGTTCTTGAAACATACAGTACTTGACAAAACGGAAACTAGACCATGTTTATGCCATCTCTCTATCCCAACGGTTTGGACAAAAGGAAATGTGTTGCTTCACATCAGATCAGGGAGGGAACTTGGGATCGGATGACTGGAAGATTGGTGGCATCTCTCAGCTTTGGTTGGTTGTGAGGGCTTGTATTTTTGCCAATTTATTATTATTATAATATCCTAAATATTTACCTTCGTCTGTCAATAGCTTGTTTTACCGGCACCCACGGATGTGAAGTTACAGCTAACTATGTGGAACGAGCTTACGAAAAGTGTTAGAACCTTTCTCTGCCTCTTGAAGTTGAATAGCTCTGCCTTTCACACACACAAAAAAAATACTCTGCCTTATGATCACTTCTCAATCCCCACACATATTGCATGATTTTTTCTTTTCTTTTTTCAAAAGAAAAAAGAATCGACAATCGAAACTGCATTGCTAAAACAGACTTGAAATTGGTGAAACCGTGGACAGCTTAAATTAATCATCCATATGCACTGACATTCAACCAATTCTCAACACGCCAACAACCATCATGATCCACCAACAGATGCACCACTAATAGAAACAATGTGATGATAGCATTCGTAATTCACCAAGGCACAGAGCAATGCAAGCATGAATCAAACTTCAGAACCCACATGTTCGCGTACATCCGAGATGTTCATAGCTACACCCGTACTGACAATCTCACAGCTCCAAGTTTAAATTAATTACCATCAGTCAAACTGCAGACATGCTTAAAATGGAGTCAAAACCCCCAAAACCATGATAGCCAACTTGGATGACAAGGCGAAGAGATGAAAGGGATGGGGTGCTCCAGGAGTTGTGATCATCTCTTAGCATGCAACATCCCCTCCATTGTCCACAGCAGGCCTACATGATAGTCAACAACACAACTGAATATGTGCACAAACATTTAAAAAAAATAGTCCATAGGGGAGGAACCCCGCGAATTTATATTAAGGAGCTACAGGAGACCCCGAGCCGAATCCCATGAATTTTAACTGAAGTGGCTAAACTCGCTTCCACCCGGGGTCGAACCAGAAGCCACATCTGGGCTCCCACCTATATATATGCACAAACATTATGTACCTAATATATAAATATAACTATGGTATACTGGTGTTATACTATGGTATACCATCTACATCTATTTAGTAGGGCTGCTAAATAAGCAACTGCCTCTCTTTTTCCAAGTGTACTTATCATGTTATCCTACTCACTGTTTGTGATTGATCTCACCATTTTCGCGATGTTCTCCACTTCTTCGTGTCCCCAACCAAATGGAACACGTGAAGATATCTATAACCCCAGAGCAATTCATTTCTACTATGAAAAATCAAGTGCGTAGTCGAATAGTGAATGCCAGGCTCTGAGAGGCAAATAGAACAAGACATAACTGCAGCTAGAATGAAGTCTGAAGGCATTGTCCACAAGCTCAAGCCGCGCCACACCCAACACTTTAATCTAGAGTAGAGTTTGGTAGAGGTGTTTGGGATGAAAGACCATTCACGAAATAAATCGATGGTGAACCTGACATTAACTGAAGCAGATCAAAATTCTACTTCATCTAGACAGTCACATTGTTTCGCTGCTAAGACAAAACTGGAGGGGCTCTAAACAGTGTGTGGCAAAGCAATGGTAAACGTTCGGCGAAAGAGAATAATAATTGGTGAAGATCCTTTGGAGATCTTGAGGGCAGCAAGGAACAAATTATAGATTAACTGGTCTGACCCTGAATACTATATACCCAGCGGCTACTTTTGTGCCCCGGAACAATTTACTACTAGCCACGCTAATAGAGCCACAACCACTATCTAGGTACTATACCAAATCTCAACTGTTAATTGACTACTACAATCGGACACGTAGAAGAGTCCCAAGGAGATAGAATCTCCCATTCTGCCTACATCCCTACTTCATCTTTTGAGTTGGAAGTGGCTAAACTCGCTTCCACGGGGGGTCGAACCAGAAGCCACAGCTGGGCTCCCACCTATATATATGCACAAACATTATGTAGCTAATATATAATAAAACAAAAGAAATCAAATGTCTATTCACAAAGGCATATTTGTTTTCTCAGCACAAGTTACTGGTTTTATACTATGGAATACCACCTACATCTATTTAGTAGGGCTGCTAAATCAGTAACTGCATCCTGTTATCCTACTCACCGGTTGTGATTGATCTTACTGTTTTCACAAAGCTCTCCAGTTCTTGGTATCCCCAACCAAACGGAACACGTGAAGATATCTATATCCCTAAAGCAATTCATTTCTAGTTTGAATAATCAAGTGTGCAGTGAAATAGTGAATGCCAGGCTCCGAGGCAGATAGAACAAGACATAATTGGAGCTGGGATGGACAAGTCTGAAGGCATTGTCCACAGCCCAAGCCACGCCACACCTAACACTTTAATCTACGGTTTGGTAACTTTGGTTTGGGATGAAAGGCCATTCAGGAAACAAATCAATGGCGAACCTGATATTAACTCAAGCAGATCAAGAAATAAGTACCCCCTCGTCCTTATTGAAATATCTAAAAAGGCTTATATTTAGGAACGGAGGGAGTACAAACTTACTCGATCTAGACAGTCACGTTGTTTCACTGCTAAGACAAAACCGGAGAGGGGGTGTATTGGTGAAGACCCTTTGCAGATCTTGAGGGCAGCCAGGAACAAATTATAGATTGATTTGACCCTGAATGATTTACCTAGCTGCTACTTTTATTCCCCTGATGATGATCAGTTTACTACTAGCCATGGTAATAGAGCTACAACCACACCTCTACAGCTCTACTGGCTGTGGAATATATTAAGGTACTACCGTACTAGCACATTTCTACTGGCCTGTGATTAATCTATCTAGGTACTATACAAAATCTGAACCGTTAACTGTGATTACTACAGTCGGATACATAGAAGAGTTCCAAGGAGATAAAATCTCCCATTATTCGTACATCATTACTTCATCTTTTGAGTTGAAACTGGGCAGACATACAGGCCTGTTCTAGGATACTACTCTGAAATTCTGAAATGGACGTAGACTAACTAGTTTGCAATCGCAAGGAACCGGCAGAAGGCATGGTGACCATGAATGCTGGTGCAAGGAGCGAGAACTCACTCGTGGTGAGAAGCCGAAGCTGAAGCCGAAGGGGGAGGGGGAGCCAAGGGTTCGGGGAACTCCAGTGGAATTTCTTGGCAGCCCCAAGGAGAAGATGGCGTCCAGCTTGCGCTCCGCCGCACCCGGAAGGAGGCCCGTGCACGGCTGCGCTCAGACTCCATCCGTCAGGAATCCATTGCGTCCGCCCAAATGGCGCATGGATCCGGCGCTAGGCCGGCCGTAGCTGCCTCGCCGGAGGCCGTGTGGTCCGTCTGGCGTCCAAACGCACTGGCGGACGCGCAACCCCTCCGGTGGCGCGCTGATATTCGAGACGCACCATCGTCCCACGAGGCCATGGCATGGCGTGCCCGCCGTGCAAGGCACCGGGCGTGGGAGGCGCATCTGCAGTGAGTTCAAAAATGGTTCTGACAGGTAAGCGAATGTTAATTCAGGGCCAACTATAAAATTCCTAAATGCAGTACAAATGCCACATTGCAATTGATAGGCATGCAGAGTGGCATCTTTCTGCATGATATGCACCTTCAAGTCTAGTTTGTGAATTTGTTTTGCTCATCACAGGGTGAGGGGAAGAGCTTTTCTTGCTGTGGAGAAGCTGTGTCAAGGCGAGAACAAACTGCAGCTGATCTTCCGAGTGCTGACTGAAGCAAGCCTAAGGAGGATAAAGTGAAGCAACAAAAAAAAGCATGAATGACTGGAGCAGCGATGCTGCTGTCCAGCCTCAGGCTGACGCCGACGGATGCTCAGATGACGACGAACCTGACACGGGAGAAGCTGCGGCCTCCACTTCCAGAAAGGCGGTGCAGAAGCAGAAGAGCAAGAAGAAATCCAAGAAGTCGAAGGGCCGCGGCAAGAAGTGAGCTGCTGTAGCCCCCTAGGCGGTGTGGTTTGCCTGTTGCGAAACATCTACCTGCATTGGAGAAAACTTGAGGGACAAGTTTTCGGACGGAGGGAGTATATCCCGCCACCTTATTTAGAACCAAAGTACAGCAAGTGATATATATTCCCATCACTGTAGAACCAAACAGATAGCAGGTGCTGTGTTCTGCTTGGATGTGCTGGTGGCTTATGTTGTTGCCTTGCCCTTACTACTGCTACCGCTGGCTGAGCCTGTTTGTGCCCTTTTTGTTGCTGTGTTTATGCCTCATCTTTTCATTGTCGACCCAGTTAAGCCAAAACTAATTACTCTTCACATCTCACACCTTGATATACCTGGTTACTAGTAACTGGTACAGTTCATCCATGTGAAGCTTAACTAGTCTACATTATAAATGGCGCTAGGCTACCCGCCATTCTGGGGCCTCTCCCATGCGCACACATGTTGGCCGTCTGATTGGCGGGCTCAGTGATTTTTCACCGTTGGATTATACTGTTTGGTGTAAAGTTTAGTTACCCACACTTCTTTTTTTCTATGTGACAGACACTGTACCGATATGATCCTCGGCCCACGAGGCAGCGAAGGGTTGGTCAACCCAGTCCATGGCCAATAACGCTCGGGAGTGAACAACCCTAGACTACCAGCGATAAAAAGAGACCCCCTCCTCCTTGTTCCTTCCACCCCTCGCCGCCTCCTCCCCACCCGGCATCGCCTCCTCCCGGCTCGCCCATGGCCTCCCGCACCTCACCACCTGCCGTTGCCTACCGCATCCTAGCCCAGCTACTTCTCTAGCACCATGCCGACCCACAACAGCCATGGTGGCTGACCAGGAGGAAGAGGAAACCCTCCTGTGTTGCTCCGCCTCCCCACGTGGGGCTTGTTTTCCACGAAATGGAGTACTACATTCCTTCTTAATTAAAACATACAGTACTTGACAAACAAAAACTAGACCATGTTTATGCCATCTCCTGATCCCAACGGTTTGTACAAAAGGAAATGTGTTGCTTCACATCAAATCAGGGAGGGAAGTTGGGATCGGATGAATGGAAGATTGCTAGCTATCATCACATCGTTTCTATTACTGGCGCATCTGTTGGTGGATCATGGCTGTTGGCGTGTTGAGAATTGGTCGAATGTCAGTTCATATTGGATGATTAATTTAAGCTGTCCTCGGTGTCACCAATTTCAAGTCTGATGTAGCAATGCAGCTCCGATTGTCAGACTCTTTTTTCTTTCAAAAAGAAAATAAAAGAAAAAAAATGATGCAATATGTTTGGGGATTGAGAAGTGATCATAAGGCAGAGCTATTCAACTTCAAGAGGCAGAGAAAGGGCCTAACACTTTCCGTAAGCTCGTTCCACATAATTTGCTGGAACTTGACGTCCATGGGCGCCGGCAAAACAGGCTATTGACAGACGAAGGTAAATATTTAGGATAGTGATAATAAATAGGCAAAAATACAAGCCCTCACAACCAACCAAAGCTGAGAGATGCATTCGTAATTCACCAAGGCACAGAGCAACGCAAGCATGAATCAGAACCCACACTTCGCATACGTCAGAGATGTTCATAGCTACACCCGTACTGACAATCTCACAGCTCCAAGTTTAAATTAATCACCGTCAGTCAAACTGCAGACGTGCTTAAAATAGGCACAAAGCCCCTAGAACCATGATAGCTGACTTGGATGATGGGGGGTGAAGAAATGAAAGAGATGGGGTGCTCCAGGTGATCATCTCTTAGCATGCAACATCCCCTCCATCGTCCGCAGCAGGCCTACATGATAGTCAACAACACAACTGAATATGTCAACAAACATTTTTAAAAAGTTAGTGCAATAGGGGAGGAACCCCGCGGAGTTATATTAAGGAGCTACAGCAGATCCAGAGCCGAACCCAAGGAATTTTAACCGTAGTGGCTAAACTTGCTTCCACGGGGAATCGAACCATCGAACCAGAAGCCACATCTGGGCTCCCCCCTATATATACACACAAACATTATGTAGGTAACATATAAATAGAACTATGGTATACTGGTGTTATACTATGGTATACCACCTACATGGCTACATCTATTTAGTAGGGCTGCTAAATCAGCAACTGCCTCTCTTTTTTCCAAGTGTACTTATATCCTGTTATCCTACTAACTGTTTGTGATTGATCTCGTGATGTTCTCCACTCCTTCATGTCCCCAAACAAATGGAAGGCGTGAAGATACCTATAACCCCAAAGCAATTCCTTTCTAGTTTGTAAATCAAGTGTGTAGTGAAATAGTGAATGCCAGGCTCTGAGAGGCAGATAGAACAAGACATAATTGGAGATAGGACAGAGAAGTCTGAAGGCATTGTCCACAAGCTCAAGCCGCGCCACACCTAACACTTTAATCTAGAGTTTGGAACATGGGTCTGGGATGAAAGACCGTTCAAAAACAAATCGATGGTGAACCTGACATTATCTGAAGCATCAAAATTCAGGTACTAACTTACTCCATCTTGACAGTCACATTTTTTCGCTGCTAAGACGAAACTGGAGGGGCTCTAAACAGTGCGTAGCAATGCAATGGTAAACGTTCGGTGAAAGAAAATAATAATTGGTGAAGGCCCTTTGGAGATCTTGAGGGCAGCAAGGAACAAATTATTGATCAACTGGTTTGACCCTACCGAGCGGCTACTTTTGTGCCCCTGAACAATTTACTACTAGCCACGCTAATAGAGCTACAACCACTATCTAGGTACTATACCAAATCTCAACTGTTAATTGACTACTACAATCGGACACGTAGAAGAGTCCCAAGGCGATAGAATCTCCCATTCTGCCTACATCCCTACTTCATCTTTTGAGTTGAAAGTGGCTAAACTCGCTTCCACGGGGGGTCGAACCAGAAGCCAGAGCTGGGCTCCCACCTATATATATGCACAAACATTATGTAGCTAATATATAATAGAACAAAAGCAATCAAATGTCTGTTCACAAAGGCATATTTGTTTTCTCAGCACAAGTTACTGGTTTTATACTATGGAATACCACCTACATCTATTTAGTAGGACTGCTAAATCAGTACCTGCATCCTGTTATCCTACTCACCGGTTGTGATTGATCTTACTGTTTTCACAAAGCTCTCCAGTTCTTGGTGTCTCCAACCAAACGGAACACGTGAAGATATCTATAACCCTAAAGCAATTCATTTCTAGTTTGAATAATCAAGTGTGCAGTGAAATAGTGAATGCCAGGCTCCGAGGCAGATAGAACAAGACATAATTGGAGCTGGGATGGACAAGTCTGAAGGCATTGTCCACAGTCCAAGCCACGCCACACCTAACACTTTAATCTACAGTTTGGTACTTTGGTTTGGGACGAAAGGCCATTCAGGAAACAAATCGATGTTGAATCTGATATTAACTCAAGCAGATCAAGAAACAAGTACTAACTTACCAGATCTAGGCAGTCACATCGTTTCGCAACTAAGACAAAACCAGAGAGGGGGTGTATTGATCTGCAGCAGATCTTGGGGGCAGCCAGGAACGAATTATAGATTGGTTTGACCCTGAACAGTTTACCTAGCTGCTACTTTTATTCCCCTGATGATGATCAGTTTACTACGTACTAGCCATGGTAATAGAGGTACAACCACACCTCTACAGCTCTACTGGTTGTGGAATAAATCAAGGTACTACCGTAATAGCACATTTCTACTGGCCTGTGCATTAACCTATCTAGGTACTACACAAAATCTGAACCGTTAATTGATTACTACAATCGGATACATAGAAGAGTTCCAAGGAGATAAAATCTCCAATTATGCCTACATCATTACTTCATCTTTTGAGTTGAAACCGGGCAAACATACAGGCCTGTTCTAGGCATACTACTCTGAAATTCTGAAATGGCCGTAGACTAATTAGTTTGCAATCGCATAGTGACCATGAATGCAGGTGCAAGGAGCGAGAACTCACTCGTGGTGAGAAGCCGAAGACGAAGACGAAGCCGAAGCCGAAGCCGAAGAAGCGGGAGGGGGAGCCAAGAGTTCGGGGAACTCCAGTGGGATGTCTTTGCTGAACAGGCTGAGGTGGTTGTCGAAGGCCGGGACGGGGCCGACGCTGGCCTCGTACTCGGCGATGGTGGCGGTGGCGAAGTCGTCGATTTGGTGGAGGTAGAGCTTCTCCTCCTCCGAGAGCGAGGTGGCGCGGTAGTAGTGGCGCGCCTTGTGCATGTCCGAGAGGTCGGCGCAGTACTCACCGAGCATCAGCTCGAGATCCATCACCGCCTCGATGTCCTGCACCTTTTTCTCCAGCGCATCGATCGCGCGGTCCGTCCGCACCGCGTACTCTCCTATCATCCGCACCTTGTACTCCCCTTCCTTGATCTTCGCGGCCACCAACGCCTTGGCCTTGTCGTCCTGCATGACACGAACGCCAATCCGTGAAGTGAAACCCTAGTTGATTTTGACCACGCCAATTACATCAGCAATCGCGGAAGCTTAGGCCGGCCGATCAGCAATTGACGATCCACGAGGTCCGAGAGAGGGAGAGGGAGAGCGAGAGAGGGATACCATACCATGGAAACCTTGCCGTCGCCGGCGCCGGACGTCCATGTCGCCATCACGGGACGGGGGGGAGCGAGAGAAGGGGAATTTCTTTGCGAGCGGGCTAGTCGTCGGTCGACCGAAAATGTTTATGTGGCCGGTCCATACCCTGTTCTATCTGAGCCGTTGGGTCAGGATCCGACCGATTGCACATCGTCTTCCAGATCAAATTCTACCTATTGTTTTCCCTTCTTACTTGACCACCCACGATCCAGCCCAAGCCAAACCACATGTCTCCACCGCCCCGCCTCCCCACAACCTCCCCTATTGTTGTGCTTGCCGCCGCCCAAAGCCTCTCTTTTAAGCCCCGTTGACCTCAAATTCGAACATCACAGACCATCCCACCCACACCATAAAACTTATAACTCGCTTTCACCGACTCGCTGCTGGTTCTGGCTTGTTCCTAGCCAAGGCCTTGTCAGTGTCCCCGGACCTTGCTTCGCTCGCCCGGTGCCATCATCGGCGGCCTTGGTGTTATGTTGCGCCTCCTTCCTTCCCAATGAAATCGCCTGACCCAAATTCAATTTTTAGGCTAGTCACTTCTAGCTGAATTGAATGTCTTTTGCTTGGATGCGCCGATGTCCTGTGTCGTGGATATATGTTCAAGAACGCCTATAACTAGTGTTGGCGACGATGAAAAGAGACTAGAGTCGTAGATGTGTTCTTCTCATTCTCGTTTGAACAAACGAAATGTTGCTTTGCAATTGATCAAGGAACGAGGGATTGGATGACTGGAAGATCTGTATGTTCGGGAATGTAGTAATTTAAAAAAAATTCCTACGCACACGTAGTATCATGGTGATGCATAACAACGAGAGGGGAGAGTGTGTCCACGTACCCTCGTAGACCGAAAGCGGAAGCGTTAGAACAACGCAGTTGATGTAGTCGTACGTCTTCACGATCCAACCGATCCAAGTACCGAACGCACGTCACCTCCGAGTTTAGCACACGTTCAGCTCGATGACGTCCCACGAACTCCGATCCATCAGAGCTTCGAGGGAGAGTTCCGTCAGCATGACGGCGTGATGACGGTGATGATGATGCTACCGACGCAGGGCTTCGCCTAAGCACCGCTACGATATGACCGAGGTGGATTATGGTGGAGGGGGGCACCACACATGGCTTGGAACAATCAACTTGTGTGTCCTAGGGTGCCCCCTTGCCCCCGTATATAAAGGAGTGGAGGAGGGGGAGGGCCGGCCCTCTCTATGGCGCCCCTATGGGAATCCTATTCCACCGGGAGTAGGATTCCCCCTTTCCTAGTAGAACTAGGAGCCCTTCCAAGTAGTAGGAGTAGGAGAGAAGGAAAGGGAAAAGAGAAGAGAAGGAAGGAGGGGGCGCCGCCCCTCCCCCTAGTCCAATTCGGACTAAGCCTAGGGGGGCGCAGCCTCCCCTCTCCCTTTCCCCTAAAGCCCAATAAGGCCCATATACTCCCCGGCGAATTCCCATAACTCTCCGGTACTCCAAAAAATACCCGAATCACTCGGAACCTTTCCGATGTCCGAATATAGTCGTCCAATATATCGATCTTTACGTCTCGACCATTTCGAGACTCCTCGTCATGTCCCCGATCTCATCCGGGACTCCGAACTACCTTCGGTACATCAAAACACATAAACTCATATTACCGATCGTCATCGAACGTTAAGCGTGCGGACCCTACGGGTTCGAGAACTATTTAGACATGACCGAGACACGTCTTCGGTCAATAACCAATAGCGGAACCTGGATGCTCATATTGGCTCCCACATATTCTACGAAGATCTCTATCGGTCAAACCGCATAACAACATACGTTGTTCCCTTTGTCATCGGTATGTTACTTGCCCGAGATTCGATCGTCGGTATCTCAATACCTAGTTCAATCTCGTTACCGGCAAGTCTATTTACTCGTTCCGTAATGCATCACCCCGCAACTAACTCATTAGTTACATTGCTTGCAAGGCTTATATTGATGTGCATTACCGAGAGGGCCCAGAGATACCTCTCCGACAATCGGAGTGACAAATCCTAATCTTGATCTATGCCAACTCAACAAGTACCATCGGAGACACCTGTAGAGCACCTTTATAATCACCCAGTTACGTTGTGACATTTGGTAGCACACAAAGTGTTCCTCCGGTATTCGGGAGTTGCATAATCTCATAGTCATAGGAACATGTATAAGTCATGAAGAAAGCAATAGCAACATACTAAACGATCAAGTGCTAAGCTAACGGAATGGGTCAAGTCAATCACATCATTCTCTAATGATGTGATCCCGTTAATCAAATGACAACTCATGTCTATGGCTAGGAAACTTAACCATCTTTGATTCAACGAGCTAGTCAAGTTGAGGCATACTAGTGACACTGTTTGTCTATATATTCACACATGTACTAAGTTTTCGGTTAATACAATTCTAGCATGAATAATAAACATTTATCATGATATAAGGAAATATAAATAACAACTTTATTATTGCCTCTAGGGCATATTTCCTTCAGTCTCCTACTTGCACTAGAGTCAATAATCTAGTTCACATCTCCATGTGATTTAACACCAATTAATTCACATCACCATGTGATTAATACCCATAGTTCACATCGTCATGTGACCAACACCCAAAGGGTTTACTAGAGTCAGTAATTTAGTTCACATCGTTATGTGATTAACACCCAAAGAGTACTAAGGTGTGATCATGTTTTGCTTGTGAGATAATTTTAGTCAACGGGTCTGCCAAATTCAGATCCGTATGTATTATGCAAATTTCTATGTCAACAATGCTCTGCATGGAGCTACTCTAGCTAATTGCTCCCACTTTCAATATGTATCTAGATCGAGACTTAGAGTCATCCAGATCTGTGTCAAAGTTTGCATCGACGTAACTCTTTACGACGAACTCTTTATCACCTCCATAACCGAGAAATATATCCTTATTCCACTAAGGATAATTTTGACCGCTGCCCAGTGATCTACTCCTAGATCACTATTGTACCCTCTTGCCAAACTCATGGTGAGGTACACAATAGGTCTGGTACATAGCATAGCATACTTTATAGAACCTAAGATTGAGGCATAGGGAATGACTTTCATTATCTTTTCTATTTTCTGCCGTGGTTGGTTTTTGAGTCTTTACTCAACTTACACCTTGCGACACAGGCAAGAACTCTTTCTTTGACTGTTCTATTTTGAACTACTTCTGTCACGCCCAATATGCGATACTATCCTAAAGAGACTCGAAGGTCCCACCAAGGATAGAACCGCATATTGACACGCTTTTGCAAGGTGGATGTCATTACATCAACATTACATAATAGATGGGGATACATACAAGGCATACAAATGCCGCAAGAATACCTCAATACATCATATATGAGAACACCCGGCTAAGGATGAAACACAAACAAAAGCTCAAACGACATCCACCCTGCTAGCCCAGGCTGCCGACCAGGAACCTATCCCAAGATCAACGAAGAAGAAGAACATCGCTCTCGCGTCATGATCATCGCATTACCTGTACCTGCAACTGGTGTTGTAGTAATCCGTGAGCCACGAGGACTCAGCAATCCCATTACCATGGGTATCAAGACTAGCAAAGCTTAATGGGTAAGGAAGGGGTAAAGTGGTGAGGTTGCAGCAGCGACTAAGCATATATGGTGGCTAACTTACGAGTACAAGAGTAAGATGAGAATCTATGCAAACGGTCACCAACTAGTGATGATCAAGAAGTGATCCTGAACTACTTACGCTCAAACATAACCCCAAAACCGTGTTCACTTCCCGGACTCCGCCGAGAAGAGACCATCACGGTTACGCAACGCAGTTGGTGTATTTTAAAAGGGGTTTACTTCAAGTTTACTACAACCGGATATTAACAAATTCCCATCTGCCACATAACCGCGGGCACGACTTTCGAAAATTTAAACCCTGCAGGGGTGTCCCAACTTAGCCCATGATAAGCTCATGATCCGTGGAGACAATCCTCCATCGCAAGACACCCGATCAGACTCAGAATCCCAGTGCACAAGACATTTCGACAATGGTAAAACAAAACTAGCAAGACCTCCCGGCGTACCGACACCCTGATAGTAGCCGCGCGTATCTCGTCTCAGGCCACGACCGGATGAACACTACATACGGCAACCGAAGACCCCGGAAGAAGGGATGGCACCGCAAGTGGCTCTAGGTTGGACCAACACTCCGAAGAGCACTGGCCCGGGGGGCTAAATAAAGATGACCCTCGGGAGGGCGACTCCCTAGGGAAAATAAATAGGTGATAGGCAAATGTAAAACCAATGTTGGGCCTTGCTGGAAGAGTTTTATTCAAGGCGAACTGTTAAGAGGGTCCCATGCCCCTCACCGTGTTAGGGACGCAAAATCAAGGAACATAACACCGGTATGACGGAAACAGGGCGGCAAGAGTGGAACAAAACACCAAGCATAAGGCCGAGCCTTTCACCCTTTACCAAGTATATAGATGCATTAATTTAAAATAAGATATATTGTGATATCCCAACAAAGTTCATGATATCCATGTCCCAACATGGAACAACCTGCAACTGCACCTGCAACTAGCAACGCTATAAGAGGGGCTGAGCAAAGCGGTAACATAGCCAAACAACGATTTTCTAGGAAGGGTAAAAAAGGTTGGGGCTATCATGGCAATTTGGGAGGCTTGTTAAACAAGTGGTGGGTAGCGCGACATAACGATAGCATCGAGACAACTAGCATAGCAATGATAGTAGTGAGATCCAAGGTGACGGTCATCTTGCCTGAAATCCCGCTAGGAAGAAGAACGAGTCCATGAAGTAGATGGAGCAACGTAGCCGAACGAATCCTCAAAATCGCAACGTTAACTGAACTATCGAGAAGAAGAAGCACCGGAAATAAGCAAACAACATGGTAAACAACCATCACATAAACATGGCATGATGCACAACCAAGTATGATGCATGTCAAGATTAAATGTTGGTTAACATGGCAAGAGGTTAAGCAAGTTTAAATGAGGCCGGAACAACAAACAACAATTCCGGAAAATCCTCATATGCATATTTCGAATTTGGTATTGTTTTGCTCTATACACAATTTTAATATTGTTAAACAACAAAATAAAGTGCACCGTGTCAATCTATGCCTTTTTCTACCCCATTTACATATCAAGTTTATTTAATTCGGATATACGATTATTTAGTTGTGGAATAAATCATTTTAGCATGACAAATATGCAAAGTGATGCAAACAACAATTTAAACATTTGAAACATGGATGGAAGTTGGATATAATGAAAGTACATGAAAATCTGAGCAAGATGCATATATGGATATTTTATTTGGATGCATGGATATTTAATTATTCACAATTCAAAATGATGGCATTTCTGTGAATAAGAATGCACTGAAAAATGCTAAAATACACAGGCTGGAAAAAAATATGCACGGGCCGGATTGCAGCAACCTGCAGCGGCCCAGGAGGTCTTGGCCCGAGTGAGCGCTGAGTGTGCAAAATAACAGGAAAACAGAGCAAAAATGGGGCCGGCTAGGGGACCCCTCGAATGAATTGTGGCTGCTCTAACGAGTGGGATAGCTGCGTGTTCGTGACAAAGAGAGCTCCCTTCTTATTATGACCTATCTCACAACAGAACAAGCTTGGCCATGGCTGCACGGCGACAACCGGCGTCGACTGCAGCGACCAAAGGCGGCGGCCTCTGCAACAACAGAGAAGCGGTGGGGGTGCGGAAATAGGTGGAGGGTGCGTGTGGTGCAGCAGCGAAGCGAGGGTGTGGGTGTGGATGCGCAAGGCGGGGACGAGCGGCTGCTGCTCGCCGGTGTCCATGGTGACGAGCAAGGCAGCGACCTTGCTAGATGCAGAGATGCAGCGGGTGTGCGGAATAGGCTTGCGGTGGCCGTGGTGGGATGTGTGTGATATGCAGGAAGGGCGTGAGCGCGTGGAGCTGCGGTTGCGTGCGTGTGCGTGTGCGTGCAAAGAAACTGAGGAGGTAGAGCCACCTCACCGGACTTGCCTTCCGACGTGCTCGGGAAGCAAGGGCAGGCCATGTCAATGAGTGGCACGGAGCTGCTGCTCCCTGGATGGAGCATACAGGGCGATGGTTCGTGATGCGTGTGTGCAAGCACGCGTGGACACAAACGGGGCGAGCTCCAGGAACTCGTCCATGGCGTACATGGCGTCACCTTGCTCGGGAAGATGACTACGGCGACGGAAATGAATCGGAGAGGGGATGGGGGAGCGGCTGCTCACCGAGGGGTGCTGCTGAAGTTGTACAAGGTCGACGTAGATCGGAGACGGCGGGAGGATGCGCTGACCAGCGCTGTCCCTGAAGTAGCAGGAAGCAGGGGAGGAAGAGAACAACGGGGAGGTAGTCGGACCTGGCAATCCTTGGGCATGGCTCTATGTCAGAATGGATCCGGGGCAGCGTGGCGGTGTTCGGGGACGCAGAAGGGAGGCCGGCGAAGGACTAGGCCGACGACGAGCTCGTGGCCGCAGCGGCCATGACTCCTAGAGGCACGGAAACAGGTGCGTGGGTGCCCCCTTACCTGTGGCGGTGGCGCGGAGGGGAAAGGAGGGAGGAGGAGGAACCCTAGGGCGGAGGCTGCGAGATTTATAGGAGGGGACGCGGCTCGGCTGGCTGCCTCGATGGCCATGTGTGCTCCTCCGCTGCTTTTACTGTGAGGGGAAGGTGGCCTGAGGAGGAAGAAAAAGGAGCAAAGGTAGAGGCTGGCAGGTTGGGTCGAATGGTGCCACGGTGGAGAATTACCAGGAGAGGGAAAGAGTCCAACGGCTGGGCTTGAACAGGAGGAGGAGGCCCAAGTACGCTGCTGGGAGGCCCCTTCCCTTTTCTTTCTTGTCTGAAAAACTGAATTCCGAGGTTCAGAAAAGGAAAAATCCAGGGGTTTAGGTGATGAATTAAGAATAAGTAAGAATAAATTTGGAACCCTGGATTTATGTAGGATTTGAATAAACTGCTCTAGCATTTTTAGAAGGCAGAAAAATAATTAGAGTTTGAATTATTCTCAAACTTCAGTCATTTTCGAACCTGACCAAAACAACTTCAAATGGTATGAAATCTGACAGAGAGGGTGTAGGCAAGAGGCAAGATTTATAGGGAAAGAATGAACATTAAAGGAGAAGGGAGAAATGGCACTTGCAAAATAAAAGACAGGAGAAGGAAGGGAGAGGTGATGATGCATGGGCATGGTTTGAGAGAGAGATGGCAAGGAATGATGCTCACACACATCATAACAACAACACACCACATAAGGATGAATGAAATGAACATGGCAACAACATGATGATTACCACAAGGTATATGATTAGCATGCAAAATGACAAGAGGCAATGCAATATGACAATGATGGGCATGACAATGCAATATAACCAAATGAGATGAGCATGGTGCAAGAAGCAAAGATATGACAGGGCACTCAACATGATCATGGTCTCAACATAGAGGAATAACATATGCAAAATAATTATGATAATGAAACAAACAAAATGAACACACGACAACAACTAAAATAAAGGAAGGCATCTGGAGCATCGGACTCGGGGCGTTACAACTTCAAAATCTTGTCAAGGTATGTATTCATTGAAAAAACTTATCAAGCGTCTTGATCTATCTCTATAGATCTCGATGCTTAATATGTAAGCAGCTTCACCGAGGTCTTTATTTGAAAAAACTCCTTTCAAATACTCCTTTATGCTTTCCAGAAAAATTCTACGTTATTTCTGATCAACAATATGTCATTCACATATACTTATCAGAAATGCTGTAGTGCTCCCACTCACTTTCTTGTAAATACAGGCTTCACCGCAAGTCTCAGATAAAACTATATTCTTTGATCAACTCATCAAAACGTATATTCCAACTCCAAGATGCTTGCACCAGTCCATAGATGGATCATTTGGAGCTTGCACATTTTGTTAGCACCTTTAGGATCGACAAAACCTTCTGGTTGCATCATATACAACTCTTCTTTAAGAAATCCATTAAGGAATGTAGTTTTGACATTCATTTGCCAGATTTCATAAAATGTGGCAATTTTCTAACATGATTCGGACAGACTTAAGCATCGCTACGAGTGAGAAAATCTCATCGTAGTCAACACCTTGAACTTTGTCAAAAAACCTTTTCGACAAGTCTAGCTTTGTAGATAGTAACACTACTATCAGCGTCCGTCTTCCTCTTAAAGATCCATTTATTTTCTATGCCTTGCCGATCATCGGGCAAGTCAACCAAAGTCCACACTTTGTTCTCATACATGGATCCCATCTCAGATTTCATGGCCTCAAGCCATTTTGCGGAATCTGGGCTCATCATCGCTTCCTCATAGTTCTTAGGTTTGTCATGGTCAAGTAACATGACCTCCGTAACAGGATTACCGTACCACTCACAGTGCGGATCTTACTCTGGTTGACCTACGAGGTTCGGTAGTAACTTGATCTGAAGTTTCATGATCATCATCATTAACTTCCTCACTAATTGGTGTAGGTATCACATGAACCGGTTTCTGTGATGAACTACTTTCCAATAAGGGAGCAGGTATAGTTACCTCATCAAGTTCTACTTTCCTCCCACTCACTTCTTTCGAGAGAAACTCCTTCTCTAGAAAGGATCCAAATTTAGCAACAAAAGTCTTGCCTTCGGATCTGTGATAGAATGTGTACCCAACAGTCTCCTTTGGGTATCCTATGAAGACACATTTCTCTGATTTGGGTTTGAGCTTATCAGGATGAAACTTTTTCACATAAGCATCGTAACCCCAAACTTTAAGAAATGACAATTTTTGGTTTCTTGCCAAACCAAAATTCATATGGTGTCGTCTCAACGGATTTAGATGGTGCCCTATTTAACGTGAATGCAGCTGTCTCTAATGCATAACCCCGAAATGATAGTGGTAAATCGGTAAGAGACATCATAGATTGCAAAATATCTAATAAAGTACGGTTACGATGTTCGGACACACCATTACGCTGTGGTGTTCCAGGTGGCGTGAGTTGCGAAACTATTCCGCATTGTTTCAAAATGAAGACCAAACTCGTAACTCAAATATTCTCCTCCACGATCAGACCGTAGAAACTTTATTTTCTTGTTACAATGATTTTCTACTTCACTCTGAAATTCTTTGAACTTTTCAAATGTTTCAGACTTATGTTTCATTAAGTAGATATACCCATATCTGCTCAAATCATCTGTGAAGGTGAGAAAATAAAGATACCCGCCGCGAGCCTCAACACTCATCGGATCGCATACATCAGTATGTATTATTTCCAATAAGTCAGTTGCTCACTCCATTGTTCCGGAGAACGGAGTCTTAGTCATCTTACCCGTAAGGCATGGTTCGCAAGCATCAAGTGATTCATAATCAAGTGATTCCAAAATCCCATCAGCATGGAGTTTCTTCATGCACTTTACACCAATATGACCTAAATGGCAGTGCCACAAATAAGGTGCACTATCATTATTAACTTTGCATCTTTTGGCCTCAATATTATGAATATGTGTATCACTACGATCGAGATCCAACAAACCATTTTCATTGGGTGTATGACCATAGAAGGTTTTATTCATGTAAACAGAACAACAATTATTATCTAACTTAAATGAATAACCGTATTGCAATAAACATGATCAAATCATATTCATGCTCAACTCAAACACCAAATAACACTTATTTAGGTTCAACACTAATCCCGAAAGTATAGGGAGTATGGAATGATGATCATATCAATCTTGGAGCTACTTCCAACACACATCGTCACCTCGCCCTTAACTAGTTTCTGTTCATTCTGCAATTCCCGTTTCGAGTTACTAATCTTAGCAACTGAACTAGTATCAAATACTGAGGGGTTGCTATAAACACTAGTAAAGTACACATCAATATCATGTATATCAAATATACCTTTGTTCACTTTGCCATCCTTCTTATCCGCCAAATACTTGTGGCAGTTCTGCTTCTAGTGACCAGTCCCTTTGTAGTAGAAGCACTTAGTCTCAGGCTTAGGTCTAGACTTGGGCTTCTTCACTTGAGTAGCAACTTGCTTGCCGTTCTTCTTGAAGTTCCCTTTCTTCCCTTATCCCTTTTCTTGAAACTAGTGGTCTTGTCAACCATCAACACTTGATACTTTTCTTGATTTCTACCTTCGTCGATTTCAACATCACGAAGAGCTTGGGAACTTCTTTTGTCATCCCTAGCACATTATAGTTCATCACTAAGTTCTAGTAACTTGGTGATAGTGACTAGAGAACTCTGTCAATCACTATCTTATCTGGAAGATTAACTCCCACTTGATTCAAGTGATTGTAGTACTCAGACATTCTGAGCGCATACTCACTAGCTGAGCAATTCTCCTCCATCTTGTAGGCAAAGTACTTGTCAAAGGTCTCATACCTTTCGACATGGGCATGAGTCTAAAATACTAATTTCAACTCTTGGAACATTTCATATGCTCCGTCGCGTTTCAAAAACGTCTTTGAAGCCCCGATTCTAAGCCGTAAAGCATGGTGCACTAAACTATCAAGTAGTCATCATATCGAGCTTGCCAAACATTCATAACGTCTGCATTTGCTCTTGCAATTGGTCTGTCACCTAGCGGTGCATCAAGGGCATAATACTTCTATGCAGAAATGAGGATAATCCTCAGATCATGAATCCAATCCGCATCATTGCTACTAACATCTTTCAACTTAGTTTTCTCTAGGAACATATCAAAAATAAAACAGGGGAGCTAAACGCGAGCTATTGATCTACATAGATATGCTAATACTACCAGTACTAAGTTCATGATAAATTAAAGTTCAATTAAACATATTACTAAAGAACTCCCACTTAGATAGACATCCCTCTAATCATCTAAGTGATCAGGTGATCCATATCAACTAAACCATGTCCGATCATCATGTGAGATGGAGTAGTTTTCAATGGTGAACATCACTATGTTGATCATATCTACTATATGATTCACGCTCGACCTTTCGGTCTCAGTGTTCCGAGGCCATATCTGCATATGCTAGGCTCGTTAAGTTTAACCTGAGTATTCCGCCTGTGCAAAACTATCTTGCACCCGTTGTATTTGAACGTAGAGCTTATCACACCCGATCATCACGTGGTGTCTCAAAGACGAAGAACTTTCATAGCGGTGCATACTCGTGGAGAACACTTATACCTTGAAATTTAGTGAGAGATCATCTTATAATGCTACCGTCAATCTAAGCAAAATAAGATGCATAAAAGATAAACATCACATGCAATCAATATAAGTGATATGATATGGCCATCATCATCTTGTGCTTGTGATCTCCATCTCCGAAGCACCGTCATGATCACCATTGTCACCGGCGCGACACCTTGATCTCCATCGTAGCATCGTTGTCGTCTCGCCAATTATTGCTTCTACGACTATCGCTACCACTTAGTGATAAAGTAAAGCAATAGAGGGCGATTGCATTGCATACAATAAAGCGACAACCATATGGCTTCTGCCAGTTGCCGATAACTTGGTTACAAAACATGATCATCTCATACAATAAAATATAGCATCATGTCTTGACCATATCACATAACAACATGCCCTGCAAAAACAAGTGAGACGTCCTCTGTTGGAAATATGCCCTAGAGGCAATAATAAAAGGATTATTATTATATTTCCTTGTTCATGATAATTGTCTTTTATTCATGCTATAACTGTATTATCAGGAAATCGTAATACAGGTGTGAATACATAGACTACAATACGTCCCTAGTAAGCCTCTAGTTGACTAGCTCATTGGTCGACAGATAGTCATGGTTTCCTGACTATGGACATCAGATGTCATTGACAACGGGATCACGTCATTAGGAGAATGACGTGATGGACAAGACCCAATCCTAAGCATAGCACAAAGATCGTGTAGTTCGTTTTGCTAGAGCTTTTCCAATGTCAAGTATCTCTTCCTTAGACCGTGAGATCGTGTAACTCCGGATACCGTAGGAGTGCTTTGGGTGTACCAAACGTCACAACGTAATCGGGTGACTATAAAGGTGCACTACAGGTATCTCCGAAAGTGTCATTGGGTTGACACGGATCGAGACAGGATTTGTCACTCCGTATGACGGAGAGGTATCACCGGGCCCACTCGGTAGTGCATCATCATAATGAGCTCAAAGTGATCAAGTGTCCGGTCACGGGATCATGCATTACGGTCTGAGTAAAGTGACTTGCAGAACGAGGACCGAACGAGGTATTGGGATACCGACGATCGAGTCTCGGGCAAGTAACATACCGTCTGACAAAGGGAATAGTATACGGGGTTGTTTGAATCCTCGGCATCGTAGTTCATCCGATGACATCATCGAGGAGCATGTGGGAGCCAACATGGGTATCCAGATCCCGCTGTTGGTTATTGACCTGAGAGCGTCTCGCTCATGTCTGCATGTCTCCCGAACCCGTAGGGTCTACACACTTAAGGTTCGGTGGCGCTAGGGATATTAGGAAGACTTGTATGTGATTACCGAATGTTGTTCTGAGTCCCGGATGAGATCCCGTACGTCACGAGGAGTTACGGAATGGTCCGTAGGTAAACATTTATATATGGGAAGTTGTCAAACAGACACCGGAAGGTTTGGTCATATCGGTATTGTAGGGGCCACCGGAAAGGTTCCGGAGGACCACCGGAGGGCCACCTCTCCGGGGCCACTTGGGCTGCGTGAGAGGCAGCCAGCCCCTGGTGGGCTGGGCGCACCCCTCCCCTTGGGCCCATGCGCCTAGGGTTGAGGGGGGAACCCTAAGGGGGGGCCCCTTGCTTGGGGGGCAAGCCCCCCTCCCCTTGGCCGCCGCCCCCCCCCCCCTCTAGATGCATCTAGAGGGGGCCGGCCCCCCTCCTCCCTTCCCCTATAAATAGAGGGGTGAGGGGAGGGCTGCATACACAACTTGAAGGCGCAGCCCCTCCCTCCCCAAAGACCTCCTCCTCCGCGTGCGCTGGCGGCCCTGCCGAGAACTGTCACTCCATCATCATCACGCCGTCGTCTGCTGCTGGAGCCATCTTCCTCAACCTCTCCTTCCTCCTTGCTGGATCAAGACGGAGGAGACGTTTCCCGCACTGTCACGTGTGTTGAACGCGGAGGTGCTGTCCGTTCAAGACTTGGTCATCGGTGATCCGAGTACGACTCCATCATCACCATCCTCAAAAGCTTCCGCCGCGATCTACAAGTGGTATGTAGATGCAAACTCACTCCCTTGACTCGTTGCTTAGATGAACTCATAGATGGATCTTGGTGAAACCGTAGGAAAAATTTTAATTTTCTGCAACGTTCCCCAACAAAGTGGCATCATGAGCTAGGTCTATGCGTAGTTCTCTATTGCACGAGTAGAACACAATTTTGTTGTGGGCGTGGATCTTGTCAACTTACTTGCCGCTACTAGTCTTATCTTGCTTCCGCGGTATTGTGGGATGAAGCGGCCCGGACCAACCTTACACGTACGCTTACGTGAGACCGGTTCCACCGACTAACATGCACTAGTTGCATAAGGTGGCTAGCGGGTGTCTGTCTCCCACTTTAGTTGGAGCGGATTCGATGAAAAGGGTCCTTATGAAGGGTAAATAGAAGTTGACAAAATCACGTTGTGGTTATTCGTAGGTAAGAAAACGTTCTTGCTAGAACCCAATTGCAGCCACGTAAAAGATGCAACAACAATTAGAGGACGCCTAACTTGTTTTTGCAGCAATTGTCATGTGATGTGATATGGCCAAGTTGTGATGAATGATGAATGACATATTGTGATGTATGAGATCATGTTCTTGTAATAGGAATCACGACTTGCATGTCGATGAGTATGACAACCGGCAGGAGCCATAGGAGTTGTCTTTATTTTTGTATGACCTGCGTGTCATTGAAGAACGCCATGTAAATTACTTTACTTTATTGCTAAACGCGTTAGCCATAGAAGTAGAAGTAGTCGTTGGCGTGACAACTTCATGGAGGCACAATGATGGAGATCATGATGATGGAGATCATGGTGTCATGCCGGTGACAAGATGATCGTGGAGCCTCAAGATGGAGATCAATGGAGCTATATGATATTGGCCATATCATGTCACTACTATATAATTGCATGTGATGTTTATTATGTTTATGCATCTTGTTTACTTAAAACGACGGTAGTAAATAAGATGATCCTTACAACAATTTCAAGAAGTGTTCTCCCCTAACTGTGCACCGTTGCTAAAGTTCGTCGCTTCTAAGCACCACGTGATGATCGGGTGTGATGGATTCTTACGTTCACATACAACGGGTGTAAGACAGATTTACACACGCAAAACACTTAGGGTTAACTTGACGAGCCTAGCATGTACAGAATGGCCTCGGAACACGGAGACCGAAAGGTCGAACACGAGTCGTATGGAAGATACGATCAACATGAGAATGTTCACCGACGATGACTAGTCCGTCTCACGTGATGATCGAACACGGCCTAGTCGACTCGGATCGTGTAACACTTAGATGACTAGAGGGATGTCTAATCTGAGTGGGAGTTCATTTAAATAATTTGATTATATGAACTTAATTATCATGAACTTAGTCTAAAACTTTTGCATAATATGTCTTGTAGATCAAATGGCCAACGCTCATGTCAACTTGAACTTCCACGCTCCTAGAGAAAACCAAGCTGGAAGATGACGGCAGCAACTATACGGACTGGGTCCTAACTTGAGGATTATCCTCATAGCTGCCAGAAACAATATGTCCTAGAAGGACCGCTAGGTGACGCCCCGTCGAAGAACCAAGACATTATGAATGCTTGGCAGTCTCGTCTTGATGATTACTCCCTCGTTCAAGTGCGGCATGCTTTACAGCTTAGAACCGGGCTCCAAAAGCGTTTTGAGCATCACGGAGCATATGAGATGTTCGAGGAGCTGAAACTAGTTTTCCAAGCTCACGCCGGTCGAGAGATATGACATCTCCGACAAGTTCTATAGTTGTAAGATGGAGGAAAATAGTTACATCGGTGAGCACATACTCAAGATGTCCAGGTTGCACAACCGTATGACCCAATGAATATTAACCTCCCGATGAGGCGGTCATTGGCAGAATCCTTGATCGCTCCCACCAAGCTACAAGAGCTTTGTGATGAACTACAATATGCAGGGGATGGTAAAGACCATTCTGAAGTATTCTCTATCTGCTGAAGTCAGCAGAGGTTGAAATCAAGAAAGAACATCAAGTGTTGATGGTCAATAAGACCACTAAGTTCAAGAAGGGCACGGGCAAGAAGAACTTCCAGAAGGACGGCCAGGAGGTTGCCGCTACCTGCAAGCAAGTTGCCGGAAGAAGTCAAAGAATGGACCCAAGCACGAGACCGAGTGCTTTTATTGCAAGCGGAAGGGTCACCGAAGCGGAACTGCCCCAAATACTTAGCGGATAAGAAGGCCGGCAACACCAAAGGTATATTTGATATACATGTAATTGATGTGTACCTTACCAAGATCGTAGTAACTCCCGGTATTTGATACCGTGTCGTTTCTCATATTTGTAACTCACAGCAGGAGCTGCGGAATAAGCGAAGACTGGCGAAGGACGAGGTGACGATGCACGTCGGGAATGGTTCCAGAGTCGATGTGATCGCCGTCGGCACGCTACCTCTTCATTTACCTGCGGGATTAGTTTTGAACCTTAATAATTGTTATTTGGTGCCAAGTTTGAGCATGAACATTGTATCTGGATCTCGTTTAATGCGAGATGGCTACTCATTTAAATCCGAGAATAATGGTTGTTCTATTTATATGAGAGATTTGTTTTATGGTCATGCTCCAATGGTCAATGGTTTATTCTTAATGAATCTCGAGCGTAGTGTTACACATATTCATAGCGTGAATACCAAAAGATGTAAAGTTGGTAACGATAGTCCCACATACTTGTGGCAATCGCCGCCTTGGTCACATTGGTGTCAAGCGCATGAAGAAGCTCCATGCTGATGGACTTTTAGAGTCTCTTGATTATGAATCATTTGACACATGCGAACCATGCCTCATGGGCAAAATGACCAAGACTCCGTTCTCGGAACAATGGAGCGAGCAACCAACTTGTTGGAAATCATACATACCGATGTGTGCGGTCCAATGAGCATTGAGGCTCATGGAGGATATCGTTATGTTCTCACTCACAGATGACTTGAGTAGATATGGGTATGTCTACTTGATGAAACACAAGTCTGAGACCTTTGAAAGGTTCAAGGAATTTCAGAATGAAGTAGAGAATCAACGTGACCGAAAGATAAAATTCTTACGATCGGATCATGGAGGAGAATATTTGAGTCACGAATTTGGTACACACTTAAGAAAATGTGGAATCGTTTCACAACTCACGCTACCGAACACCTCAACAGAACGGTGTGTCCGAACATCGTAATCGCACTCTATTGGATATGGTGCGATCTATGATGTCTCTTACCGATTTACCACTATCATTTTGGGGATACGCTCTAGAGACAACTACATTCACTTTAAATAGGGCACCGTCTAAATCCGTTGAGACGACACCGTATGAATTATGGTTTGGGAAGAAACCTAAGCTGTCGTTCTAAAAGTTTGGGGATGCGATGCTTATGTCAAGAAACTTCAACCTGAAAAGCTCGAACCCAAGTCGGAAAATGCGTCTTCATAGGATACCCTAAAGAAACCATAGGGTATACCTTCTACTTAAGATCCGAGGGCAAGATCTTTATTGCCAAGAACGGATCCTTTACGGAAAAAGAGTTTCTCTCGAAAGAAGTAAGTGGGAGGAAAGTAGAACTCGATGAAGTACTACCTCTTGAACGGGATAGTAGTGCAGCTCAGGAAAATGTTCCTGTGATGCCTACACCAACTGATGAGGAAAATAATGATGATGATCAGGGTACTTGGGATCAAGTTGCTACTGAACTTCGTAGGTCCACAAGGACACATTCCGCACCAGAGTGGTACGGCAACCCTGTCCTGGAAATCATGTTGTTAGACAACGGTGAACCTTCGAACTATGAAGAAGCGATGGCAGGCCCAAATTCCAACAAATGGCTAGAAGCCATGAAATCCGAGATAGAATCCATGTATGAAAACAAAGTGTGGACTTTGACTGACTTGCCCGATGATCGTGGCGATAGAAAATAAATGGATCTTCAAGAAGAAGACGGACGCGGATGGTAATGTCACCATCTATAAAGCTCGACTTGTCGATAAGGGTTATCGGCAAGTTCAAGGGATTGACTACGATGAGACTTTCTCTCCCGTGGCAAAGCTTAAGTCCGTCCGAATCATGTTAGCAATTGCCGCATACTATGATTATGAGATATGGCAGATGGACGTCAAAACAGCATTCCTTAACGGTTATCTTAAGGAAGAGCTGTACATGATGCAGCCGGAGGGTTTTGTCGATCCTAAGAATGCTGACAAAGTATGCAAGCTCCAGCGATCCATTTATGGGCTGGTGCAAGCATCTCGGAGTTGGAACATTCGCTTTGATGAGATGATCAAAGCGTTTGGGTTTATGCAGACTTATGGAGAAGCCTGCGTTTACAAGAAAGTGAGTGGGAGCTCAGTAGCATTTCTCATATTATATGTAGATGACATACTTTTGATGGGAAATGATATAGAATTCTTGGACAACATTAAGGCCTACTTGAATAAGTGTTTTTTCAATGAAGAACCTTGGAGAAGCTGCTTATATATTAGGCATCAAGATCTATAGAGATAGATCGAGACGCCTCATAGGTCTTTCACAAAGCACATACCTTGATAAGATTTTGAAGAAGTTCAAAATGGATCAGTCCAAGAAGGGGTTCTTGCCTGTGTTGCAAGGTGTGAGATTGAGCTCGGCTCAATGCCCGACCACGGCAAAAGATAAAGAAGAGATGAGTGTCATCCCCTATGCCTCAGCCATAGGATCTATTATGTATGCCATGCTGTGTACTGCACCTGATGTAAACCTTGCCGTAAGTTTGGTAGGAAGGTACCAAAGTAATCCCGCAAGGAACACCGGACAGCGGTCAAGAATATCCTGAAGTACCTGAAAGGACAAAGGACATGTTTCTCGTTTATGGAGGTGACGAAGAGCTTGTCGTAAAGGGTTACGCCGACGCTTAGCTTCGACACGCATCTGGATGACTCTAAGTCACAAACCAGATACATGTATATGTTGAATGGTGGAGCGATGGCTGGTGCAGCTGCAAGCGGAAGCGTCGTGGCGGGATCTACATGTGAAGCGGAGTACATGGCAGCCTCGGAGGCAGCGCATGAAGCAATTTGGGTGAAGGAGTTCATCACCGACCTAGGAGTTATACCCAATGCGCCGGGCCGATCAAACTCTTCTGTGACAACACCGGAGCTATTGCACTTGCCAAGGAGCCCAGGTTTCACAAGAAGACCAGCACATCAAGCGTCGCTCAACTCCATCCGTGAAAATGTTCAAGATGGAGACATAGAAATTTGCAAAGTGCATACGGATCTGAATGTCGCAGATCCGTTGACTAAACCTCTTCCATGGGCAAAACATGATCAACACCGTAACTCTATGGGTGTTCGATTCATCACAATGTAACTAGATTATTGACTCTAGTGCAAGTGGGAGACTGTTGGAAATATGCCCTAGAGGCAATAATATATGGATTATTTTTATATTTCCTTGTTAATGATTTTTGTTTTTTGTTCATGCTTTAACTGTATTATCGTGAAATCGTAATACACGTTTTAATACATAGACTAGTATACGTACCTAGTATGCCTCTAGTTGACTAGCTCGTTGGTCGACATATAGTCATGGTTTCGACTATGGACATCGATGTCATTGACAACGGGATCACGTCATTAGGAGAATGACGTGATGGACAAGACCCAATTCTAAGCATAGCACAAAGATCGTGTAGTTCGTTTTGCTAGAGCTTTTCCAATGTCAAGTATCTCCTCCTTAGACCGTGAGATCGTGTAACTCCCGGATACCGTAGGAGTGCTTTGGGTGTACCAAACGTCACAACATAACTGGGTGACTATAAATGTGCACTACAGGTATCTCCGAAAGTGTCTGTTGGGTTGACACGGATCGAGACAGGGATTTGTCACTCCGTATGACGGAGAGGTATCACTGGGGCCACTCGGTAGTGCATCATCATAATGAGCTCAAAGTGACCAAGTGTCTGGTCACGGGATCATGCATTACGGTACGAGTAAAGTGACTTGCGGTAATGAGACCTAACGAGGTATTGGGATACCGATGATCGAGTCTCGGGCAAGTAACATACCGTCTGACAAAGGGAATAGTATACGGGGTTGTTTGAATCCTCGACATCGTGGTTCATACGATGACATCATCAAGGAGCATGTGGGAGCCAACATGGGTATCCAGATCCCGCAGTTGGTTATTGACCTGAGAGCGTCTCGGTCATGTCTGCATGTCTCCCGAACCCGTAGGGTCTACACACTTAAGGTTCGGTGACGCTAGGGTTATTAGGAAGACTTGTATGTGATTACCGAATGTTGTTGAGTCCCGGATGAGATCCCGGACGTCACGAGGAGTTCCGGAATGGTCCGGAGGTAAAGATTTATATATGGGAAGTTGTCAAACGGACACCGGAAAGGTTTCGGGTCATATCGGTATTGTACCGGGGCCACCGGAAAGGTTCCGGAGGACCACCGGGAGGGGCCACCCCTCTCGGGGGGCCACTTGGGCTGCGTGGGAGGCAGCCAGCCCCTAGTGGGCTGGGCGCACCCCCTCCCCTTGGGCCCATGCGCCTAGGGTTGAGGGGGGAACCCTAAGGGGGGCGCCCCCTTGCTTGGGAGGCAAGTCCCCCTCCCTTGGCCGCCCCCTCTAGATGCATCTAGAGGGGCAGACCCTTCCTCCCTTCCCTATAAATAGAGGGGTGAGGGAGGGCTGCATACACAACTTGAAGGCGCAGCCCTCCCTCCCAACACCTCTCCTCCTCCGCGTGCGCTTGGCGAAGCCCCTGCCGAGAATCACTCCATCATCATCACGCCGTCGTCTTTGCTGCTGGAGCCATCTTCCTCAACCTCTCCTTCCTCCTTGCTGGATCAAGACGGAGGAGACGTTGCCCGTCTGCCGTCGTGTGTTGAGCAGCGGAGGTGCTGTCCGTTCAGCACTTGGTCATTGGTGATCCGAGTACGACTCCATCATCACCATCCCTCGAAAGCTTCCGCACGCGATCTACAAGTGGTATGTAGATGCAAACTCACTCCCTTGACTCGTTGCTTAGATGAACTCATAGATGGATCTTGGTGAAACCGTAGGAAAAATTTTAATTTTCTGCAACGTTCCCCAACATCCTCTACTTTGTTATTGCAAGTTTTACGTGGCTGCTACAGGCTGAGCAAGAACCATTTTTACCTACGCATCAAAACCACAACGATAGTTCGTCAAGTTAGTGTTGTTTTAACCTTCTCAAGGACCGGGCGTAGCCACACTCGGTTCAACTAAAGTTGGAGAAATTGACACCCGCCACCAATGTGTGCAAAGCACGTTGGTAGAACCAGTCTCGCGTAAGCGTACGCGTAATGTCGGTCCGGGCCGCTTAATCCAACAATACCGCTGAACCAAAGTATGACATGCTGGTAAACAGTATGACTTGTATCACCCACAACTCACTTGTGTTCTACCCGTGCATATAACATCTACGCATAAAACCAGGCTCGGATGCCACTGTTGTGGAATGCAGTAATTTCAAAAAAATTCCTATGCACATGCAGGATCATGGAAATGCAAAGCAACGAGAGGGGAGAGTGTGTCCACATACCCTCGTAGACCGAAAGCGGAAGCGTTAGAACAACGTGGTTGATGTAGTCGTACGTCTTCACGATCCGACCGATCCAAGTTCCGAACGCACGGCACCTCTGAGTTCAGCACACGTTTAGCTCGATGACGTCCCACGAACTCCGATCCAGCAGAGCTTCGAGGGAGAGTTCCGTCAGCATGACGGCGTGATGTCGGTGGTGATGATGCTACCGACCCAGGGCTTTGCCTAAGCACCGCTACGATATGACCGAGGTGGATTATGGTGGACGGGGGCACCGCACCACGGCTTGGAACAATCAACTTGTGTGTCCTAGGGTACCCCTTGCCCCCGTATATAAAGGAGTGGAGGAGGGGGAGGGCAGGCCCTCTCTATGGCGCGCCCTAGGGGAGTTCTACTCCCACCGGGAGTAGGATTCCCCCTTTCCTAGTAGAACTAGGAGCCCTTCCAAGTAGTAGGAGTAGGAGAGAAGGAAAGGGAAAAGAGAAGAGAAGGAAGGAGGGGCGTCGCCCCTCCCCCTAGTCCAATTCGGACTAAGCCTTTGGGGGGGGGGGGGCGCAGCCTCCCCTCTCTCTTTCCCCTAAAGCCCAATAAGGCCCATATACTCCCCAACGAATTCCCGTAACTCTCCGGTACTCCGAAAAATACCCGAATCACTCGGAACCTTTCCGATGTCCGAATATATTCGTCCAATATATCGATCTTTACGTCTCGACCATTTCGAGACTCCTCGTCATGTCCCCGATCTCATCCGGGACTCCGAACTACCTTAGGTACATCAAAACACATAAACTCATATTACCGATCGTCATCGAACGTTAAGCGTGCGGACCCTACGGGTTCGAGAACTATGTAGACATGACCGAGACACATCTCCGATCAATAACCAATAGCGGAACATGGATGCTCATATTGGCTCCCACATATTCTACGAAGATCTTTATCGGTCAAACCGCATAACAACATACGTTGTTCCCTTTGTCATCGGCATGTTACTTGCCCAAGATTCGATCGTCGGTATCTCAATACCTAGTTCAATCTCGTTACCGGAAAGTCTGTTTACTTGTTCCGTAATGCATCATCCTGCAACTAACTCATTTGTTACATTGCTTGCAAGGCTTATAGTGATGTGAATTACCGAGAGGGCCCAGAGACCTCTTCGACAATCGAAGTGACAAATCCTAATCATGATCTATGCCAACTCAACAAGTACCATCGGAGACACCTGTAGAGCACCTTTATAATCACCCAGTTACGTTGTGTCGTTTGATAGCACACAAAGTGTTCCTCCGGTATTCGGGAGTTGCATAATCTCATAGTCATAGGAACATGTATAAGTCATGAAGAAAGCAATAACAGCATACTAAACGATCAAGTGCTAAGCTAACGGAATGGGTCAAGTCAATCACATCATTCTCTAATGATGTGATCCCGTTAATCAAATGACAACTCATGTCTTTGGCTAGGAAACTTAACCATCTTTGATCCAACGAGCTAGTCAAGTAGAGGCATACTAGTGATACTCTGTTTGTCTATGTATTCACACATGTACTAAGTTTCCGGTTAATATAATGTAGCATGAATAAATAATAAACATTTATCATGATATAAGGAAATATAAATAACAACTTTATTATTGCCTCTAGGGCATATTTCCTTCACGGTAGTACCTCATCTTGGTGCGGAGCAGTGTATAGACATCACCATAGATCCACCAATAACCCCACAAGCTTTAATTAGACCATTGACAAGAGCTCGTGCACGTGCCATAGAAAACCGATGTGAATTCTTTCCTGCTTGATATCCCTATACATTTGGATGAGATTTAACTACTACCTCAAAGTGGAACCCTATGCATGATTAGGTACAATGATGATCACCACGATGAAGCGAGGAAGAAACTCCAAGTGCTAGAAAAGGAGCAAGAAGGCAACATGAAAGAAGGTGCCCAATGAATGAAGACTGGCAGATCATCTCTAGACACACCATGCACACGGTATCCTAGACCTCCCGTGCGCACGGGGTACCTAAAAAACTTTCTACACACCCGTGCACATGGGACCCTCGACCCTCGTGCACATGTGGCCCCTCACCTATTCTATGGACAACCCGTGCACACGACCCTGACCTGTGGACACGATCATGCATGCGAACAGTGAAGGGGAAATGTCCCTTGTACCCTTGACTTCCTCACCAACCTCCAACACTACAAAAAAATACACTTCCGTGATGATACGTGTTTGTCACAGTAGGTCGCGTTTTTTGTCATGGATGTACATCCATGACGATTTTATGACAGAATCAAGATAGTCATACACCGTCGTCAGAGAAGTGTTCCATGAAATTACCAAAATTATCATCACGGAAGTGTCCACTTCCATGGCGATAAATCGCGCGTCATAGAAGTGCTTTCGTCAAGGGTGACCGACACGTGGCATCCACCGTAACGGAACGCCGTTAAGCTATCGGGTCGGGTTTTGGATCCGATAATCCGTTAACAGCCCCGACCAATGGGGATTTTCCATGTGTAAAATCATCATTGGCTGGAGGAAACACGTGTCGGCTCATTGTTGGGACAGATGTCATCCACTCATTGGACAGAAGGCGCCTATGATACGTCGACACATGGCATGGCCCAACAGAGGCCCATTCCTGTGAAAAGGCCGGCCCGTTTGACTTGGTCAAAAGGTGGCGGGCCGGCCCATGGAAAGCCTGTTAACGGCCTGTTCGCATATAGCCCATTTATAGCCCGTTAACCCAAGGCCCGTTATGCCCTATCCGAATTAGGCCCAGTAGCGTCATCTGGGCCATCCAATATGACTCCAGCCCGTTTTCACTTCTGGCCCATGTATGGCCCATGACGTCTTTCGGCCCATATGAGGCCCTATGTAACTCTTGGCCTATTAACGGCCCGTGGTGAAACTGGCCCGCAATGAACAATGTATCAATTTACATCCATTAACGGCCCGTGGTGAAACTGGCCCGTAATGAACAGTGTATCACTTTATACCCATTAAGGCCCCGCTATTCAGTTGGGCCATTTCCAGCCCATGTTATCTTTCGGCCTTCTCAGAGCCCATTTATTCTTGGGCTCATTTCCGGCATTCGTTTACTTACGGCCCGTTACTGTCATTTTTACGCTTGTGGGCCAAATTCAGCTGTGTTCTGATCGGCCCGTTTGTGGTCCGTTAATACGTTGGGCCATTTTCATAGCGTCATCAAATACGGCCTATTAACGATGGCCCGTTATGGCCGGCCCATGAACGGACGATTCCAACTCTAGCCCATTTACGGCCATAATGCGGCCTGTTATTGGCCCATGTTTGGCCAATCGATCATACGGCCCGTATAAGGCCCATTGATGATTCGACCCGTAGAAGGCCCATTGTTTCTATGGCCCGTAGAAGGCCTACTGTTTCTACGACCCGTAGAAGGCCCACTATTTCTACGGCCCGTAGGAGGCCCAAAGGTCACTACAAAGAATATTAGCCCATGGTTATTGTGGCCTAGTTTTAAAAAATAGGTTATTGCAGCCACTAGCAAACCGCGGAAAAAGAACTGCATCGACTACAAGCAAACAAATAAACAAGACAACAAGGAAATAAATAAGCAAGCAACTTATGCTAGGCTATCACGGCTATTACACATATTACATCCACTGGGCATCAAAGTTCGCCACCAGTGCAAATATAGGGAACAAAGCAGCATATAAACGCCGCAACAAAACAAGTCCAGAACTGAAACCACTTCAGAAGAGTTCAAGAAACAATATCCTGGGTACCCATAATGCTGGCAAGATGCTTAGCAAGCTTATTAACTTTCTCTTGTTTGGCGCTTAAATCCTCCGGTAACTTGTCATTGCACAAGAAAGTACACATCTGAATTCTGCGAGGACTTCCTCGGTCCTTGACTTCTTGCCGTGGCAAGAATCGATCGATGCCTTTCAGCTTGTAGCTGAGGATCAAGAAGCCAAGTGATTCAGCAGCGAGTTCAAAGAGCTTGTGCCAGCATCGCCAAGAATTCGAACACTACATCAATGCAGGATCGTGGGATTTTCTCACCGCCTACAAGATCGCTTTTATCACCTTTCTTGGAGACCAACAGGGTTGTCTCACTATCTTGAACCTTATGCGCATTACTTTCTCTACCATTGCATAGTGGGGTGCTCTTCTCCAATATTCTGTTTGCATACTACAAGAGAAACAAGCGAGACAAATCACAAGGTTAGGGTTGTAGTATACTGAAACTCATTTTGGTAAACCGATTCGGTAGTAAGGTGGACAGGATAACAACATGAAACAAACATATATCTATGTACTATGGTCACTGTATTGTCCATATCATTCTAGTTTATGTTCCCTAATCAAGATAGAGACACAGTTCAACTCATATATTTTTAAGACATAGCAGCATAGACGACATATAAGTGTGAGAAACTACACAGCATTGGCAGCACTTGTAATGTGCATTACATGAGACCATAACTGTTTATACAACTTAAACTGAAATCAACACAGAGCAAGAAGTTAGAACAGCAATCCAGTTAAAGAAATAGGTTTAAAACATACCTGTTGCGCCATTGGAGTTTCAATTGGATCCTTCAAATTCGAAAGTAGTTGGTATGAGTAAATACAGTGATGCAACAGCAAAGGAGTATGGACCATAGCTACGAATCGACACGAGAATAGTTGCTCTTCCGCTTTAAATGTGGAGTTTGGGTTAGCTGTGGTGGTCTTCGTGCTTTGGGCACCGCAGAGCTTTACAAACTGCTCTTGTGGGGGTACTACTGTGGTGGACATGGTGCTTTGTCAACTATAAGTGGGTTACTATCCAAGGGGTTGCGGTTAGATGGGTTGTAGCTGGTTCTCTGCCCAACGGTGTAAGTGTGCAATCTGGAAGAGTCTCGATTATGTGTGGTGGGGCTAGTTTGTGGGCCAGTACAACCATGGTTCTATCTGCATCGACGGGTAGCACTGTCTTTTGTGAAGAACGGGTTTTTGCTCCGTTAGATACTGCCATCTCCCCCTCCAATTCAAATGGATGATAAACAAGAAAAGAAATTGAACGTACAGACATTGTATGATAGACAGATGTGGTAATTCACATATATGTTGTGTAACCAAACAGGACAACATGACACAATTTCACATATATGATGCCTAACTAAACAGATAGCATGACACCGTTTCAGATATATGATGGATAACTTAACATGATATAATGGCATAATTCAACATATGATGAGTACCTAAACAGGATGACATGACAAAACTATATAATGTCTTTTTGTAAAATAGGTTGGAATGAAATAATTCACATACATGTTGTCTAAGTATACAGGATGGCATGATATAATTGACATAATTGATTCATATACTAAGCAGCTGGCACTCGCATGTATGATCTCTAAACTAAGCAGATAGAATTCAATATTGTTTATATGATGTCTAAACTAAGCAATGCAAGACACCATATGCATCATATGAGAAATATAAACATTGCAACTTAGAGCATACACCTCAGGTGGGATATAGGACTGGTCATCTGTCTCTGAATCCTCCTCTGAGGAGCTCACTGTAACCATCGAGATATATGCTTCAACAGGTACCATTGCCTACTTTGAAGACCTTGTTTTCACTCCAGATTTTTCCATAACCGGCTCAAATGGCTGATACACATGAAGAGTAGTTCAATATACACAGATTGTCGACAAATGGAATACGTAATTGAAAAAAAAGATGGCATGAGATAATTCACATATATGATGCCTGGCTCCATGGCGGTGCATAATTCACATATATGATAACTGGCTGAAAAACATGGCATTGCATAATTCACATATCTGATATAGAAAGCAAACAGGAGGCATTCACACAAAGCATGTCTAATCTAAGCTGATGGCATGGCAATGCAAGACACCATATGCATGATCTGAGCAGTATAACCCAGCCAAGTTAGAGCATGCACCTCGGGGAGGGGGAATACGATGGTCATCTCTCTCAATCCTCCTCGAGGAGCTATTCTGTAACCAGCAAGAAATCTGCATCGACAGGTAGCACTGACAGCTCAGAAGACCTTGTTTTCACTCCAGATTTTCCCACGACCGACTCAAATGGCTGATGCACAGGAAGAGTAGATGAATGTATAAACATTATTAACAAATGGAATACATTATGGAAAAAATATGGCACGATACAATTCACATATACGATGACTGGCTAAACAGGATGGCATTGCATGATTCACGTATATGATACCTGGCTAAAGAAGATGACATTGCATAATTCCCATATACTCCCTCCGTTCCTGAATATTTGTCTTTTAGAGATTTCAACTGGACTACCACATACGGATGTATATAGACATATTTTAGAGTGTAGATTCACTCATTTTGTTCCGTATGTAGTCACTTGTTGAAATCTCTAAAAAGACAAATATTTAGGAATGGTGGGAGTATGATATAGAAACCAAATAGGTGCCATTCACACAAAGCAAATCTAAACTAAGCTGATGACATATAAGATGTATAATGTAAGCAATGCAACGCGCCATATGCATGATATGACCAACATCAGCATGCCAGGTTAGAGCAAACACCTCACGTGGTAAACAGGCATGGTCGGCTCCTTCTGAATCTCCATCTGAACAGTTATCTTCCTCTGGAATACAATCTGGAAATGCAGGAGAGGGGGGGGCACTTCGCCCACCATGGAGCGGCGTCTGCATGACATTATATTCGCACGCAACGGTCTTCTCTTTTTCTCTACATGTTCAGTACGATTGTGTACAATATCTGACATGCATAATAAAAAAAATAGTTAGATTTTGTATGGCCTAAGGGGTGCATGCAAAAATCAAGACTGATGGTAGCAAACGAGTGGATGGATCCAAAACTAATGATAGCAGGTAGATTATAGCTTCAGTTTAAAAAGATAGACAATGGATCATCTATTGTTTGTTGCCCACGCAACATGAACCACATAGTAGACATATACCATTCGTTGCTGGCTCGATATGAGACCCATGGGCAATTCAAGACTCAAGATTGAATGACAAAGTAGCAGGTAATAATAACCGATGTATAACGTAAGCAAACACGAAAGACTGCGTCCTCTCTTCCGGAACTGTGTAGTCCTCAGGTTCATCTGCTCAGTCGATGATGGTAATGCAGTTGGCGTGGCTGCCGACAACGGGGAAGATGATCTGAGGCGGCGAAAGAAAGTCTGCAGGGGAAGATCTCTGCTGCAGTGAACGCTTCATCGATGGTGCACCTCGTGTCGGGTGGATGACTGACGACAGGAGCACGACATACCACACAGAGTTTTCTTTTACGCCAATCTGAAAATGAAGTAAATCTGTAAGGGCTCCTTAGAATTGGAGGATTCTATAAACGCAGGGACAGGAAAAACACAGGAATATAATAGGAATGCACGTGCAAAACAGAGCATTTGGAAACATAGGATTTCAGTCAACCTGGGTGTTTGGCTCACATGAATTGGAAGAACAGAGGAATGGAGAAACAAAGTGATGCGACGAGTGTACAACCTCTTTGGCATAGCCTTGTGGACCTCTGTTGGGGAACGTAGTAATTTCAAAAATTTTCCTACGCACACGCAAGATCATGGTGATGCATAGCAACGAGAGGGGAGAGTGTTGCCTCGTACCCTCGTGAACCCGGCGGAAGCGATCACAACGTAGAGGAAGTAGTCGACGTTCTCCTCGCGATCCAACCGATCGGCGCCGTTACTCCGGCGCCTCCGAAGTTCTTGGCACACGTTCAGCTCGGTGGCGCTCCTCAGTCTCGATCCGGCCAAAGCTCGGGAGAGAGAGTCCCGTCGGCCTGACGGCGTGGTGACGATCTTGATGTTCTACCGACGCAGGCTTCGCCTAAGCACCGCTTCTGATATGACCGAGGTGGAATATGGTGGAGGGGGCACCGCTGCGGCTAAGAGATCCAAGAGATCAATTGTTGTGTCTTTTGTGCTAGCCCTGCCCCTCTATTTATATGTTGAGCCCTGGTCGAAACTTGGAGCAAAAGCCTCCTCAAAGTCGGTTTTTGCCGAAAGGCAAGAGTCCCACTCGGACTCCAAGACCAAACGCATACAATCCTTGGCGTCTGGCCCAGACGCCATGGGCCTCGGCGTCTGGCCCGGGGCCGACGCCAGGTCTCCGACGTTTGGCCCCAACCTCCATAAAACTCCTTTTGCACCGACCTAAAGCCTCATGGGCTTGACCCCTTGGCCTAAACATATCATCCAATATATGAATCTTTACGTCTCGACCATTTCGAGACTCCTCGTCATGTCCCCGATCTCATCCGGGACTCCGAACTCCTTCGGTACATCAAAACATGTAAACTCATAATATAAGCATCATCGAAACCTTAAGCGTGCGGACCCTACGGTTCGAGAACAATGTAGACATGACCGAGACACGTCTCCGGTCAATAACCAATAAGCGGGACCTGGATGCCCATATTGGCTCCTACATATTCTACGAAGATCTTTATCGGTCAGACCGCGCATAACAACATACGTTGTTCCCTTTGTCATCGGTATGTTACTTGCCCGAGATTTGATAAATCGGTATCCAATACCTAGTTCAATCTCGTTACGGCAAGTCTCTTTACTCGTTACGTAATGCATCATTCCGTAACTAACTCATTAGCTACATTGCTTGCAAGGCTTATAGTGATGTGCATTACCGAGAGGGCCAGAGATACCTCTCCGAGCAATCGGAGTGACAAAACCTAATCTCGAAATACGCCAACCCAACATGTACCTTTGGAGACACCTGTAGTACTCCTTTATAATCACCCAATTACGTTGTGGACGTTTGGTAGCACCCAAAGTGTTCCTCCGTAAACGGAGTTGCATAATCTCATAGTTACGGGAACATGTATAAGTCATGAAGAAAGCAATAGCAACATACTAAACGATCAAGTGCTAGGCTAACGGAATGGGTCATGTCAATCAGATCATTCTCCTAATGATGTGATCCCGTTAATCAAATGACAACTCATGTCTATGGTTAGGAAACATAACCATCTTTGATTAACGAGCTAGTCAAGTAGAGGCATACTAGTGACACTCTGTTTGTCTATGTATTCACACATGTATTATGTTTCCGGTTAATACAATTCTAGCATGAATAATAAACATTTATCATGATATAAGGAAATAAATAATAACTTTATTATTGCCTCTAGGGCATATTTCCTTCAGTCTCCCACTTGCACTAGAGTCAATAATCTAGTTCACATCGCCATGTGATTTAACATCAATAGTTCACATCTATATGTGGTTAACACCCATAGTTCACATCGACATGTGACCAACACCCAAAGGGTTTACTAGAGTCAGTAATCTAGCTCACATCGCTATGTGATTAACACCCAAAGAGTACTAAGGTGTGACCATGTTTTGTTTGTGAGAGAAGTTTAGTCAACGGGTCTGCCACATTCAGATCCGTATGTATTTTGCAAATTTCTATGTCTACAATGCTCGCACGGAGCTACTCTAGCTAATTGCTCCCACTTTCAATATGTATCCAGATTGAGACTCGAGTCATCTAGATTAGTGTTTAAAACTTGCATCGGCGTAACCCTTTACGAACCTTTTCACTTCCATAATCGAGAAACACATCCTTATTCTACTAAGGATAATTTTGACCGCTGTCCATTGATCTACTCCTAGATCACTATTGCACTCCATTGCCAAGCTTAGTGGTAGGGTATGCAATAGATCCGTACCTGATATGACATACTTTATAGAACCTATGGCTGATGCATAGGGAATGACTTTCATTCTCTTTCTATCTTCTGCCGTGGTCGGGTTTTGAGTCTTACTCAATCTCACACCTTGTAACACAGGTAAGAACTCTTTCTTTGGTATTTCCATTTTGAACTACTTCAAAATCTTGTCAAGGTATGTATTCATTGAAAAAACTTACCAAGCGTCTTGATCTATCTCTATAGATCTTGATGCTCAATATGTAAGCAGCTTCACCGAGGTCTTTCTTTGAAAAAACTCCTTTCAAACACTCCTTTATGCTTTGCGAATAATTCTACATTATTTCCGATCAACAATATGTCATTCACATATACTTTATCGTAAAGGCTGTAGTGCTCCCACTCACTTTCTTGTAAATACAGGCCTTTCCAAAAGTCTCAGATAAAATCATATGCTTTGATCAACACATCAAAGCGTATATTCCAACTCCGAGATGCTTGCACCAGTCCATTGATTGATCATTTGGAGCTTGCACATTTTGTTAGCTCCTTTAGGATTGACAAAACCTTCCGTTGCATCATATACAACTCTTCTTTAATAAATCCATTAAAGAATGTAGTTTTGACATCCATTTGCCAGATTTCATAAAATGTGGCAATTGCTAACATGATTCGGACAGACTTAAGCATCGCTACGCTTGAGAAAATCTCATTGTAGTCAACACCTTGAACTTGTCGAAAACCTTTTGTGACAAGTCGAGCTTTGTAGATAGTAACACTACTATCAGTGTCCGTCTTCCTCTTGAAGATCCATTTATTTAACATGGCTTGCTGATCATCGAGCAAGTCAATCAAAGTCCATACTTTTGTTCTTATACATGGATCATATCTCAGATTTTATGGCCTCAAGCCATTTCGCGGAATCTGGGCTCATCATCGCTTCCTCATAGTTCGTAGGTTCATCATGGTCTAGTAACATGACTTCCAGAACATGATTACCATACTACTCAGTGCGGATCTTACTCGAAGACCTACGAGGTTTGGTAGCAACTTGATCTGAAGTTTCATGATCATCATCATTAACTTCCTTACTAATTGGTGTAGGAATCACTTGAACTGATTTACGTGATGAACTACTTTCCAATAAGGGAGAAGGTATAATTACCTCATCAAGTTCTACTTTCCTCCCACTCACTTCTTTCGAGAGAAACTTCTTCTCTAGAAAGGATCCATCTTAGCAACGAAAAACTTGCCTTCGGATCTGTGATAGAAGGTGCACCCAATAGTTACCTTTGGGTATTCTATGAAGACGCACTTCTCCGATTTGGGTTTGAGCTTATCGGTGAAAACTTTTTCACATAAGCATCACAACTCCAAACTTTTAAGAAACGACAGCTTAGGGTTTCTTTGTTAAACCATAGTTCATATGGTGTCGTCTCAACGGATTTAGATGGTGCCCTATTAAACGTGAATGCAGCTGTCTCTAATGCATAACCCCAAAATGATAGTGGTAAACTGATAAGAGACATCATAGATCGCACCATATCAAATAAAGTGCGGTTACGACGTTCGGACACACCATAACATTGTGGTGTTCCAGTGGCGTGAGCTGTGAAACTATTCCACATTATTTTAATTGAAGACCAAACTCAGTAAATCAATTATTCGTCTTTGCGATTAGATCGCAGAAACTTTATTTTCTTGTTACGATGATTTTTCCACTTCACTCTGAAATTCTTTGAACCTTTCAACTATTTCAGACTTATGTTTCATCAAGTAGATATACCCATATCTGCTCAAATCATCTTGTGAAAGTCAGAAAATAACGATACTTGCCACGAGCATCAACACTCATTGGATCGCATACATCGGTATGTATTATTTCCAATAAGTCAAGAGCTTGTTCCATTGTTCCGAGAACGGAGTTTTAGTCATCTTGCCCAAACGGCATGGTTACGCAAGCATCAAATGATTCATAATCAAGTGATTCCAAAAGTCCATCGGCATGGAGTTTTCTTCATGCGCTTTACACCAATATGACCTAAACGGCGATTGCCACAAATAAGTTGCACTATCATTATTAATTTTGCATCTTTTGGTTTCAATATTATGAATATGTGTATCACTATGATCGAGATCCAATGAATCATTTTCATTGGGTGTGTAACCATATAAGGTTTTATTCATGTAAATGTAACAACAATTTATTCTCTTACTTAAATGAATAACCGTATTGCAATAAACATGATCAAATCATACTTATGCTCAACACCAAATAACACTTATTTAGGTTCCATACTAATCCCGAAAGTATAGGGAGTGCGATGATGATCATATCAATCTTGGAACTACTTCCAACACTCATCTTCACTTCCCCTTCAACTAATTTCTGTTCATTACGCAACTCCGTTTCAAGTTACTACTCTTAGCAACTGAACCAAAGTATCAAATACCGAGGGTTGCTACGAACACTAGTAAAATACACATCAATAATCAGTATCTCAAATATACCTTTGTTCACTTTGCCATCCTTCTTCTCCGCCAAATACTTGGGGTAGTTCTGCTTCTAGTGACCAGTTCCATTGCAGCTAAAGCACTTAGTCTCCTGCTTAGGTCCAGACTTGGGCTTCTTCACTCGAGCAACAACTTGCTTGCTGTTCTTCTTGAAGTTCCCTTTCTTCCCTTTGCCCTTTTCCTTGAGACTAGTGGTCTTGTCAATCATCAACACTTGATGCTCTTTCTTGATTTCTACCTTCGTCGATTTCAACATCACGAAGAGCTCGGGAATCGTTTTCGTCATCCCTTGCATACTATAGTTCATCACGAAGTTCTAGTAACTTAGTGTTGGTGACTAGAGAATTCTGTCAATCACTATCTTATCTGGAAGATTAACTCCCACTTGATTCAAGCGATTGAAGTACCCGGACAATCTGAGAACATGCTCACTAGTTGAGCGATTCTCTTCCATCTTTTAGCTATAGAACTTGTTGGAGATTTCATATCTCTCAACTCGGTATTTGCTTGAAATATTAACTTCAATTCCTGGAACATCTCATATGGTCCATGACGTTCAAAACGTTTTTGAAGTCCCGATTCTAAGCTGTTAAGTATGGTGCACTAAACTATCAAGTAGTCATTATATTGAGCTAGCCAAACGTTCATAACGTCTACATTTGCTCCTGCAATAGGTCTGTCACCTAGCGGTGCATTAAGGACATAATTCTTCTGTGCAGCAATGAGGATAAACCTCAGATCACGGATCCAATCCGCATCATTGCTACTAACATTTTTCAATACAATTTTCTCTAGGAACACATATAAAAACATAGGAAGCAACAACGCGAGCTATTGATCTACAACATAATTTGCAAAATACTACCAGGACTAAGTTCATGATAAATTAAAGTTCAATTAATCATATTACTTAAGAACTCCCACTTAGATAGACATCTCTCTAGTCATCTAAGTGATCACGTGATCCAAATCAACTAAACCATAACCGATCATCACGTGAGATGGAGTAGTTTTCAATGGTGAACATCACTATGTTGATCATATCTACTATATGATTCATGCTCGACCTTTCGGTCTCCGTGCTCGAGGCCATATCTGCATATGCTAGGCTCGTCAAGTTTAACTCGAGTATTCGCGTGTGCAAAACTGGCTTGCACCCGTTGTAGATGGACTTAGAGCTTATCACACCAGATAATCACGTGGTGTATGGGATCGACGAACTTTGGCAACGGTGCATACTCAGGGAGAACACTTCTTGATAATTAGTGAGAGATCATCTTAAAATGCTACCGTCAATCAAAGCAAGAATAAGATGTATAATAGATAAACATCATATGCAATCAATATAAGTGATATGATATGGCCATCATCATCTTGTGCTTGTGATCTCCATCTCCGAAGCACCGTCGTGATCACCATCGTCACCGGGCGCCGACACCTTGATCTCCATCGTAGCATCGTTGTCGCCACGCCATCTATTGCTTCTACGACTATCGCTACCGCTTAGTGATAAAGTAAAGCAATTACAGGCGTTGCATTTCATACAATAAAGCGACAACCATATGGCTCCAGCCAGTTGCCGATAACTTCGGTTACAAAACATGATCATCTCATACAATAAAATATAGCATCATGTCTTGACCATATCACATCACAACATGCCCTGCAAAAACAAGTTAGACGTCTTCTACTTTGTTGTTGCAAATTTTACGTGGCTGCTACGGGCTTAAGCAAGAACCAATCTCACCTACGCATCAAGACCACAACGATACTTCGTCAAATAGACTCCGTTTTAACCTTCTCAAGGACCGGTCGTAGCCACACTCGGTTCAACTAAAGTGAGAGAGACAGACACCCGCCAGCCACCTTTAAGCACGATTGCTCGAAACGGTGAAACCAGTCTCGCGTAAGCGTCTGGCGTAATGTCGGTCCGGCCGCTTCATCTCACAATACCGCTGAACCAAAGTATGACATGCCGGTAGGCGGTATGACTTGTATCGCCCACAACTCACTTGTGTTCTACTCGTGCAAAACATCAAACCATAAAAACCTAGGCTCGGATGCCACCGTTGGGGGAACGTAGTAATTTCAAAAATTTCCTACGCACACGCAAGATCATGGTGATGCATAGCAACGAGAGGGGAGAGTGTTGTCTACGTACCCTCGTAGACCGGGCGGAAGCGATCACAACGTAGAGGAAGTAGTCGACGTTCTCCTCGCGATCCAACCGATCCCAGCGCCGTTACTCCGGCGCCTCGAAGTTCTTGGCACACGTTCAGCTCGGTGGCGCTCCTCAGCTCCGATCCAAAGAAAGCTCCGGGAGAGAGAGTTCCGTCGGCCTGACGGCGTGGTGGACGATCTTGATGTTCTACCGACGGAGGGCTTCGCCTAAGCACCGTTACGATATGACCGAGGTGGAATATGGTGGAGGGGGCACCGCCTGCAGCTAAGAGATCCAAGAGATCAATTGATGTGTCTTTGGTGCTAGCCCTGCCCCTCTATTTATATGTTGAGCCCTGGGGTCGAAACTTGGAGCAAAAGCCTCCTCAAAGTCGGTTTCGCCCGAAAGGCAAGAGTCCCACTTTGGACTCCAGGACCAAACACCATAATCCTTGGCGTCTGGCCCAGACGCCATGGGCCTCAGCGTCTGCCCAGGCGACGCCAGGTCTCCGGCGTTTGCCCCCCGGCCTCCATAAAGCTGCTTTTGCACCGACCTAAAGCCTCAGGGGCTTGACCCCTTGGCCTATCCAGTTCATCCACTCTATGAATCTGTACGTCGCGCCCCGTTCGAGACTCCTCGTCCTGTCCCCGATCTCCTCCGGGACTCCGAACTCCTTCGGTACATCAAAACATGTAAACTCATAATATAAGCATCGCCGAAACCTTAAGCGTGCGGACCCTACGGTTCGAGAACAATGTAGACATGACCGAGACACGTCTCGGTCAATAACCAATAGCGGGACCTGGATGCCCATATTGGCTCCTACATATTCTCTGAAGATCTTTATCGGTCAGACCGCATACCAACATACGTTGTTCCCTTTGTCATCGGTATGTTACTTGCCCGAGATTTGATCGTCGGTATCCAATACCTAGTTCAATCTCGTTACCGGCAAGTCTCTTTACTCGTTACGTAATGCATCATTCCGTAACTAACTCATTAGCTACATTGCTTGCAAGGCTTATAGTGATGTGCATTACCGAGAGGGCCAGAGATACCTCTCCGAGCAATCGGAGTGACAAAACCTAATCTCGAAATACGCCAACCCAACATGTACCTTTGGAGACACCTGTAGTACTCCTTTATAATCACCCAGATTACGTTGTGACGTTTGGTAGCACCAAAGTGTTCCTCCGTAAACGGAGTTGCATAATCTCATAGTTACAGGAACATGTATAAGTCATGAAGAAAGCAATAGCAACATACTAAACGATCAAGTGCTAGGCTAACGGAATGGGTCATGTCAATCAGATCATTCTCCTAATGATGTGATCCCGTTAATCAAATGACAACTCATGTCTATGGTTAGGAAACATAACCATCTTTGATTAACGAGCTAGTCAAGTAGAGGCATACTAGTGACACTCTGTTTGTCTATGTATTCACACATGTATTATGTTTCCGGTTAATACAATTCTAGCATGAATAATAAACATTTATCATGATATAAGGAAATAAATAATAACTTTATTATTGCCTCTAGGGCATATTTCCTTCAACCTCAGCATCATTGGGTTGGACGTGGAGGATGGTGATGATGCTGGTGTGACTGTCGGAGGCGGGGAAGAAGATCCGAGGCCTCTGGAAACGGCGCCGAGGGTACTGCTCACTGTGATGGACAGTTCGTCGTTGGAGCAGCTCCGCTAAGGTGTACGGCATTTAGGCTGAAGCATGACAAGACAGACAACATTAATCTGAAGTGGGACCCTAAAATCAACAGCAATAGATGAATTAAATTACATCACCAAAAAGAGATAGATGAAAAACGCAACACACGCGCCACGGCCGCTCCGACAGATGCTGTAAGTACTGTTCACTCTGAACTTAACTGAAGAAAATGAACTTCACAAATAAACTGAATTTTACCGTCAAAACTGATTGAACTAGTAACAGAGCATTGCAATAGATGTTTAGGGCTTGAGCACCAAGAGCGGAGAAGCATGATCTAAATCAGCAGACGCCGGCAGGAACGCACTAACAGAGAGCAAGTCGTGCAAGAGCACCGCTGAAGCGAAAGTGCTAAAGCAAAGCAACTCCTCAGAAGGTCGCCGGAGGTCGTGGCAAAGAAGAAGCAGCAGCGCAAGCGAGAGCAAGAGCAGAGCAGCAGCATGAACGAAAGCAGGAGCAGTGCAGCAGCGCGACTGACAACAAGAATAGAGCCGCAACGCGAGCGAGAGCTGGAGCAGCTGCAGCTAGTGCCGTTGTGGGTGTCGCCGCCGAGGAAGCAACGACATAGGGGAGAGACGCCATGGATGATGTGGCCGGCGACGGTGCCGTCGATGGAGACGCCATGTTCGCTTTCGGTACGAGCACCGACGGCCCCGTGAGATCGAATAAAAGATAAAATGCAGCGGTGAGTGCAGAACCTCCTTGGTGGCGCCGAGTTGGCCTCGGCTTCATCGGAGGAATTGGTGAGGGTGCTGCGGTTCCGGTGGGGCAGGTCAAGACGGCGCTGTGGGGATTGAGGTGGCGCGATAGACGAGGCGAACGTCGGGGCAGCTCCTTGGAGGTGGAGGACGGGGCGGCTGATCCGGCGGGACGACGAGATCGACAACGGATCCTCATCCGGTGTGGTGGATGAGGGACAACGAGCTGTTGCGATGGACGACGTAGTCGGGGAAGAGTCTCAGGCTGGGTGGCGGTCGGGAGGCCGACGGAGGAGCGTGGGGTTTCGCGGGTTTTGGCGGCCTCGGTGTACGAATGGGGGGGGGGGGCGAAGGGGGAGGGGGGAGCCAAGCTTAGGGACGCGCTTGTCCGAAATGTAGGGTAAGTTACCAGCGTACCCCCACCGGTTTTGACACCGCGACGTGGAGCTTCATTTCCGGCTGAGGGGTAGAAGGGGGATTTCGCGTGTCTGGGCTGCGGGAGCGATTTCGGATGAGGAGGGAGTTCTCGCGCGCGTCCAAATTTCGGGATAACATGGCGCGACGCAGGTTGAAGAAGCGGGAGTTTCAAAGCAGGTGAGACAAAAGATACTCAAGCTTGAAAATTTCGGGATAACAAGGTGCGGATTCCTTGTTCGGCAAAACAAACTTAATGTGTAAAAAACAATTCATACAAGACACAAGAGAGTCATGTCCCCTTTTACTATATTGCTATAGATGCCATTGAAAAAACTACAAGAAAAATGTACAAAAAATCGGGAGAACAAGATTATCCTGCACAGTACCAAATCGATTCGCACTTCCCTCAACAACAACAAAAAACAAATCAATTTCCACCAAAGAAAGAGTAATGTCCCTTTTTATATGATTACAGATGCCATGATCTTGAATTTCAATTTTAAATCCACGTTATGTTGAATTCGAATATATCATTAGGTGACCTTGCGATTTATAATTGATGTAGTCGTACATTTTGATCTTCCATCATATATGAACATTTTACCACCATGTGAACATATATATTGTCGTCTACCATATGGACTAAATTTGAATCAATTTTCCTTATTTGAATACAATTGTTGTCAAGTTATACAATAATTTAAATATTATCTTGATAACAAAAAGACATGCATATAGCAGTAATCATATTTCACTATCAACTACATGTACCATACGCTCTCCAATTCAAATATTTGTATCCATTTTATGTTGAATTCAAATCATAGTACATTATTGGTCTAGGTAGCGAGATGTTCGGGATAATCTAAACCCTGTTTTCATACGTATAATTTTTGGCTGAATTGGGACAAGTTTTGGTATAAGCCTCTTGCAAAATCGGAGATTCTCTCAACGAGCCTCGTGGTTCCGAGAGGGAACGTGTCACCTTTGTGTGCGAAACGATATACGCTGCCTCCCCCTGATTTTATTTACAGAGGCAACATAGAACTATATGAGTGCCCTGTTAAATTTTGGAATTATTTCGGGTTCATTTGGCCTTTTATACATTAATTGAGTTTCTGGACTTTTAATGTGCATAATCTAAATATGAATTGCATGCACATGCTCCGATGCACCAAAGTGGGTTGAAAAATCACATGTGTGTCCTTGGTTGAATTTCTAGGTCCCATGGAACAAATGAGAATGAAATTCAAACATCTGGGCATCATGACTCTGCCAGAACATCGATAAACTTAGATTTTAAATTCATGTAAATCCAAAGCTCGGCTGGAAATCATGAAACTTGGCATGGTCTCATGTCATGGCACTAACATGTTGTGGTAAAAAATTGGGCCGATTTGGAAGCTCGTGGTTCTAAGAGGGAACGTGCCACCTTTGAGTGTGAAACGATATACGCTGCCCCCCTTGAGTTTCTTAACAAAGGCAACATAGAACTACATTAGTGCCTGTTAAATTTTGGAATTATTCCGGGTTCGTTTGTCGTTTTTTATACATGAATTGAGTTTCTGGTCATTTAGTGTGCATAAGTCAAATTTGAACTACAAGCACATGCTCTGTGCACCAAAGTTGGTTGAAAAATCACATTTGTGTCCTCGGGTGAATTTCTAGGTCCCATGCAAGAAATGAGAATAAAATTAAAACATCTGGGCATCATGGCTCGCCGAGAACATTGAGAAACTTGGTTTTAAAATTCTTGTAAATCCAAAACATGTCTGAAAATCATGAAACTTGGCATGGATGTCATGTCATGGTACTACCATGTTGTGGTAAGAAAAATGGCCGAATAGGAATAGATTTTGGTATAAGCTTCTTGCAAACGGAATCTTCTCTCAAGAAGGCTCGTGGTTCTGAGAGGGAACATGCCACCTTTGAGTGCGAAATGATATACGTTGTCCCCCTTGAGTTTATTTATAAAGGCAACATAGAACTACATGAGAGCCCTGTTAAATTTTGGAATTATTCCGGCTTCGTTTGGTCTTATTTACACATTAATTGAGTTTTTGGTCATTTAATGTGCATAGTTCAAATTTGAACTACAAGCACATGCTCCCGTGCACCAAAGTTGGTTGAAAAATCACATTTGTGTCCTCGGGTGAATTTCTACTCCCTCCTTCCATCTATATACGTCCTAATGCGTTTTTCGAGGCTAACTTTGACCAAACGTTAGAGCAATAATATATGACATGCAACTTACACAAAGCATACCTTCAAATTTGTATGTCAAAGGAGCTTCCAATACTATAATTTTCATAGTATACATCTCATGTGCTATTAATCTTGTCAATAGTCAAAGGCTATCTTGAAAAACACATTAGGCCCTATATAGATGGAAGGAGGGAGTAGGTCCCATGCAAAAAATGAGAATAAGATTCAAACATCTGCGCATCGTGGCTCGGTCGAGAACATTGAGAAACTTGGTTTTAAAATCATGAAACTTGGCATGGTGTCATGTCATGGTAGTACCATGTCGTGGTAAAAAAATTTGGCCGAATAGGAACAAATTTTGGTATAAGCTTCTTGCAAATCGGAGCTTCTCTCAAGAAGGCTCGTGGTTCTGGGAGGGAACGTGTCACCTTTGTGTGCATAATTCAAATTTGAAATACAAGCACATGTTTCAGTGCACCAAAGTTGGTTGAAAAATCACATGTGTGTCCTCGGGTAAATTTCTAGGTTCCATGCAAGAAATGGGAATGAAATTGAAAATTCTGAGCGTCGTGGCTGCATTGGAAACATTGAGAAACTTGGTTTTTTAATTCCTGTAAATCCAAAACACGCATGAAAATAATGAAACTTGGCTTGGTGCCATGACATGGCACCAACATGCCGTGGTAAATTTGCAGTTCGATTTGCGAAGGCGCACACATTAACAATCAACAAAGTCATTTTGGAACAAGTGCTGTCACGTTACAATCGGAAACATAAGTATTATTGAAACCGTGGGCGTTCTACTTACTAGTACCATTTACGTGCCGCCACGCGTCACCATTTTTATTAGCTAGGAGGCGCGTGCAGGTAGCTATTTGAGTAGGAGAGGCGTGCGATCAGACCCCTACGCGTGCTTATTGGGAGGAGAGCCCTTTGACCTCCATCTGCCGTCCACCTCTCTCCCAAGGTCTCCATTAATGGCGCCCGAGCCTCTCTTTAATGGGGTGGCTATGTCTCACTCGACTGAGATTTAAGAGAGAAAAAGAAAATCTGAAAGCACGGATCTTGATGTAAGATCCGACGGACCTATATAGCATCTACTGCGACTTATAGCAAGACTGATGAATATATAAGGACGATTAATTTTTTTTGGTCAAAGAAGGGCTTGCCCCTTCTGATTTTCATTACTGAAAACCACCACAATTCACAAGAAGTTCAACACAACTCCAGCCTAACACGAAGGACTAAAAGCTACCAGATTGAAATCGCAACATCCCAAGAGGCCAACAAAGGCCAAACATCCGTGCTAGAACCCAACATTTCACAACCGACGACACAATCCACATCCTAAACTGATTATTACATCAAAAGAAACCAGGAAACTGAAGGAAGCCCAGCAGCAACTAGAAGAACAACAACGCCAGGGTCGCCACAGCAAGAGCTTTCTTCATTCCAGCCTCGCAACATTGATCTTCTATAGAAAGATAAGGACAATTAATTGTCTTACATAATTAGAAAGATAATTAAAAAAGCCACATGCGGCTACGCCCGAAATAGACAAGGGGAAAAGAAGAAGGAAGACAAGGATCCGCTCACGATCTCTACTTTCTTGATGTGTTCTTTGCCGCAGTCATGGGAACTAGTCTCTGCAGCCGACGGTGATGAGCTCTTCGTGTCCTCAAGACGCTGCTTGAGAACATCCACGGATTCCTCCACCAGCCTTTGGCGCTTGTTGCAGAGCATGTCATTCTCGTCCATAAGTTTCTTGACGATGACGCCGGTCCTCTTCAACAAGGCACTGGTCTCCTCCTGCTGGTCTGCACTTCGGACGATCTTCGCCCTCAGCAGGTCGCGCTCGGCTCGGAGCCTCTCATTGCCCTCCCTTAGTTGCCGGATGACGCCGGTAGCCTGTTCAAATGAGGCTTTCACGTTGTCCTGCAACCTCACCCAGCCGGAGATCTGATCCATCTGGCTATGGACGATCGCATGCATGCGCCTGTAACAGTCGTCGCCTGCCCGCGAGAAATTTTCCCAGGCCGCCGCGGCGCGGCGGGACATCTCTGCTGCTTCCGCGGCGCGGCCGGACCAGTCTGCTGCATCGACGGCGCGGCGGGACCTCCGTGCTACTTCAGCGGCGCGGCGGGACCTCTATGCTGCTACTTCCACGCGACGGGACATGTCGGCTGCTCTCGCAGCGAGGCAGGACATCTCTCGTGCTTCCGCTTCCATGCTCGCCTCTCCCTGGTGGCAATCTCGACCTGTAACTCACGCTGGCCATGGCGCATTTAAGGGAAGGATGCTGAATGACTTGTTTGTTTTTGTGGATGAGGAGTTGAGGAGGAATGTGCAGTCATCTTGGCATACTAGTATTTATAACAGAGTACTAATACGCTCCTAAGTGGGAAACCGTTTAGGTTGTGATCGGTGTGAACAGGTTTGGAATTCAATATAGCATGGTACTAATACGCTCCTAAGTGGGAAACCGTTTAGGTTGTGATCGGTGAGAACAGGTTTGCAATTCAATATAGCGTGGAGTAATTTGGAATGTGACGAGACGCAAGCTACTTTATGCATGCATGCATTGTAATTAATGCATTGATAAACATATTTTTTTGAGAAAAACAAGAGCATTAATTAGGTGCTTTTGCAAACTACAAAAAATATTCCACCACTCACCATCTTGGTTGGTGAGATTTTTGAATTAAGCCCTATAAACCGGAAAGGAGGGAGTACTGCTGTGTACGTGCAATAACTGGCACCGTCGTATACATATCTTACGGTTAATGGGGCGTTCGACAGGGATAGCCGCATGGCGAGCTCTAGGCTAGTCCTTTTTTCAGACACATTAAACCTGTCTCTCGGGACTTCTCGCACGCACCATCGTGCCACCCACAAAAACTTGTACTTTGAGTTTAGTAGTAATTATACAGGAAGAGAAGAGGTGCACGCACACACTCGTCCTCTCACACACGCGTCTATTTTTTCTTGAAAAGGAGGATGATGACCCCCGGCCTCTGCATCTGGGAGTCACACACGCATCTGTAGCTACGAATTGTAGTGTTCTCAACCATCTGATTGGCTCTATCATGGATGTACCTATATACTAAAACATGTCTAGATACATCTATATTTTGACAAATGGAAGGCATGTATTGTGGAACGGAGGGAGTGCTTGGCATCAAAATGGGTAAAAAGGGACGTATCTAGAACTAAAATACGTCTACATACATCTCCTTTTATCCATTTTGATGACAAGTAGTACTTCTTACCCAAAGGAACTTTATATCCAACATACACAAAATATCCGTTCGACTGTTGGAAATTACTGATGTGATGTCGAAGTAATTGCTGCATCGCCACCAAAACCCACCATTTCTTAAGCTAAAGTAGACCAAGGTAATCCCTATATTAGCATATTACTAAGATAAATGTAAGGCAATCAGAGAAACATTTAGGACGTGAGCTTGTCAATCTGAATGTGGAGGGACACAAGCTTAGCCCCGCCGGCAGCTTGGGCGTAATCGTCAAGAAGGTCAGCTCCTGCACGCCGACGTCGCCGGGATCCTTGCTGCTTGTCACCTCCATTTCCACCTTGACGGGCGTCGGTCGTGCCTTTGCTCCCCGTGAACCGTTCGCCCATAGCTTGGCCAAGTAGTGCGGCAATGGGGACGCCCCCGCTCTGATGCAGACGACCGACACGGCGATAGGCACGCTGATGTCGAGCACGCCACCGACCAAGAAAAACGCGCGGCGGTCCTCCTCCGCGAACCGCAAGAGCCGTGGCTCCGACAGTGGCACTTGTAGCTGGAGCACCTTGCCGTACTGGATCCTGTGCATGGGCATGGGATGCGCGGTGCTGATGTGGTGGTAGAGCGCCGGCGGTGGGCCTTCGTAGCCGCAAACGGGCACGGGGCATTTGCAGGGCGCGAGCGGACACACGCTCTGGTGATCGGGCGAAGCTTGTGGTAAGTGACGTAGAGCCCACAGCCTTCGTGCGTGCACTCCACCCTCATCGATGAAAGGACGGAGTCCACCGCCGTGTTCCGCACGCGTCGAAGCCACCGCCAGCGCTTCGCGCCACAGCCTTGCCGCTGGTTCCCGGGCGCTCGGCCAGCGGCGATCCAAGGCCGTGTGCCCTCCCTTGCACTGTAGAAATCAATCGAACATCACATCAATCAAGAAACCTGCACCTTGCTCAATCAGCCGAACGGACGAGCACTACAAAAAAATACACTTCCGTGATGATACGTGTTTGTCACAGTAGGTCGTGTTTTTTGTCATGCATGTACATCCATGACAAATTTATGACAGAATCAAGATAGTCATACCTATGCTGTCTTAGAAGTGTTCCATGACATTACGAAAATTATCATCACGGAAGTGTCCACTTCCATGACAATAAATCGCGCGTCACAGAAGTGCTTTCGTCAAGGGTGACCGACACGTGGCATCCACCGTAACGCAACGCCGTTAAGCTATCGGGTCGGGTTTTGGATCCGATAACCCGTTAACAGCCCCGACCAATGGGGATTTTCCACGTGTAAAATCATCATTGGCCGGAGGAAACACGCGTCGGCTCATCGTTGGGACAGATGTCATCCACTCATTGGACAGAAGGCGCCTATGATACGTCGACACGTGGCACGACCCATCAAGTTTAAATGGGCCGGCCCAACTAAAGGCCCACAAGATTTTGCGGACCATAATGGACCGGCCCAGCTAAAAGCCCACGAGATTTTGCGGACCATAATGGGCTGGCCCAGCTAAAGGCCCACAAGATTTCGCGGGCCATAATAGGCCAGCCCAGGTAAAGGCCCACAAGATTTTTGTGTGCCATAATGGGCCGGCCCAGGTAAAGGCCCACAAAACTCTTGCGACTCATAATGGGCCGGCCCAAATTAAAGGCCCACGAGATTTTGAAATTAATGGGCCGACCAAATTGTAGGCCCACAAGATTTTGAGGACCCTAGTAGGCCGCCCATTAACTGGCTGCCATGTTTTCGCCAAATGCCGCCCATATTTGATCCGGTCCGTTAATGGCTGCCACGTTCGGCCTAATAATGGCCCATATAAGATCCGGCCCGTTAAAAGCCTCCCACTTTCTGGGCCAAATCACGGCCTAGATCAGTTCCGGCCCTTTAAGAGGCTTTGGGCTCAATTATGGCCCATATCAGATTCGGCCCATTAACTGGATGCTATGCTTTTGGGCCCACTTGCTAAAGGCCCATTTAGTAATTCGTCATGATATTAGTTTCGTCATGTTAAGGGCCCGTTTAACATTTCGGCCCTATATTAATTTCGGACTGTTAAAAGCCCGTCATATAGTTGGGCCTAACTACGGCCCGGTTTGCATCCGGCCTGCTCGCAGCGGATATCTGATTGGGCCAAACAAGGACCGAGACAACTTTGGCCTGTTAAAAGCCCGTGAATTGATTCGCACAATCATGGGGCGGGTCCATTTCGGGCAGCTGCCGGCCCGTGAGCTATTCGGCATGTTTCAGGCCCAACCTACTTCTCAGCCTCCTAAAAGCCCATTGAGTTTTCTTGCGAAAAGAGGGCCGGGGGTTACTCAGCCTATTAAAGGCCCAAATCTACTAGTGGGCCAGTTTGATGGGGCCCATGATGCGGATCATATATCGTGATTGCATGACAGCCCGATTATGTACCGTAATTTTACAGTTTGGCCGCTTTACTGCGAAGACAGGATATATATACAGTAAAATAACTGCAACATCGTGAATAAGAAAAAACCTAGACTATACAATAAAGAAATTACGACATATTACATCCACTGGGCATCAAAGTTCGCCATTATGATAATAAAGCACAAGCATACAACAGATTACATACACTGGGCATCAAAGATCGCCACCAGTGCAAATATACACGCTGACAAAATAATATACAAAACCGACAAAGACTTCAATAGAGTTCAAGAAAGGTTAGCCTCTTTGGGAGCTGCAAGGCAAGCAGCTGAGCAAGATGATGAGATCAAGGCTTGTTCAACACTTATATCTTCCTCACTCTGAAAGATAAACAAGCAGACAAATGACAGGTTTTGCACATAAAAGTATCAGTGATGACAATTCATCACATTTCTTACTGACGAATAAAGTGACACAATTTAATATTGCATTAACACAATATGGTATTGTTCAGGTCAAGACATGGCAGGAAATGACATTGTGAAGGAGTTGGCAGCTTCACGACACCACTGGATTACAAATCAAGATCTCATAAGTATCAATGGTTAGTGTGCTGTCAATTTATGCCATTTCAGATTGGCAAATAAAGAGACGGTTTAAATAATAGTAGAATGATATGACATTGTTCATAGTTAAGACATGCAGAATATGCCATTGTCTTTGTAGTGGGTAGGTTCACCACACCACCGGATTACGGATGAAGAATGTATATACATGCAGTGCAAAAGAATATCACTTGCTCTGTATAGTTTAATTTACATGGTATGAAGAAGGAACTTGGTTGTACAACTGAAAACATAATTTGAGAAGGACAAACTTTTGTTTATGTACATAATAAACTTTAAACATGCAATTTGATGCAAACACCAAAAATAAACAGCTGTTGCAGTCATGCCTAACCAAATATACACAACAAAGTTTGAAGGCTTGAGAAGGACAAACTTACATTCTTTGGTGAAGACAGGCTCTATAAAGCCCTTGTCCATGTTGATGGGGGGCAAGGCAAGAAGTTTAGCACAAAATCTTCTTCATAAGCATTGCCTTTATTCTACATTTTGTTAAGAGTAAATATAGATGTGATAATATACGAAAAAATGGAGAATATTTAAGATAAGATGAAGAGTGATGCTACATAACCAAGTAGCTATAAATGGTGCAGCGACAGTGCAAAAGGCACAGCCAAGAGCAATGCACAACTAAACTTCTTCAAGACCAACCTTATGGTAAGAGTAAATATAGATCCGATGTGTAGAAAATGGAGGGTAAAGGAAAATAAGCTGCAGAGTGATGGTACATGAACAACTACTCATCAATATAAGTACACCGATAAAGGACAACATGTACTTACAAGAACAATGCAGAGCTAAAAATTCATTGGCATTGGATATATTCTACACTAATGTAACCATTCATACAGATCGAGATAATTTGGAGCGAACAATTGATAAGCAAGCTATCATGCATACCTTTGTCACATAATGAACTGTATGTATGCAAGTACAAAGGATACAGACAACAGTACTAACAAGAGCAAAGCAGCGGGCAACATATTTGTGATATCATGTTGTTCTTTTCAAACCGAATTCTTCTTCGAGCAGATTTCCTGCAAAAAGATCCGTAAGGCACATGCGTAAAAGTAGAAGTTCAAATTGTCATGTGATTTCATAGACAGTACCTCATCCCGAACGAGACCAAAGGCATAACAAGTTTTTCCATTCAATGTCTTCTCAATTTAGCACGTGAGACTTCACAGAAATTCGTTTATAGACTTGCCATCAAAGTGTGATTTCCTCAGGTAACACCGATACTGCTGCAATGCTTCCTTGAAAAGCACAAGCAAGCTTTGCTCTTCATGACTATCCAGATTGACCCTCGCCTAGTTACAACAATGTAATGTAAAACATTGATGTGTTCGATCAGCAGAGAACAGGAAAATAATAACCATGAATAATAGCACTTACACGTAAGTTGGACAGGAAGATGTGAAAATGGTGTTTGTCTTCACTATAATCTTCCCATGATGGGAATATATGCACGTAGTCCCTAACAACATTGAAAGCATTGTCTTTTAAACTGGGAATAAATGGAATGGGGTTCCAATCTGCAGGAATTCACCGTCTCTGCAGTTGGGATAGGTCTTCGGCCGGTGGACTTGCTGTACTTTTTGCTAGAGTGGGATTTTTCTGTGGTACGGCTAGTGCTATGGCAAATGAAATCGCTATACCTTTTGCTGGAGTGCAGGTCCTGTGTGGTGGGGCTGTGGTGTGGCGAGTGAAGTATGGGTACAGTCTGCTCGAGTCGGTCCTATGTTTTGTGTCACTGGTTGTACAACCAATATAAGTGGGCGTGTCGATTTCTCCGCACCACTACGTTTTTCAAGGACTTTGTTGGTGCTCCTTCAGGTTCGGCAATCACCCTCTTCCTTTTTGATGTCTGATGCACAAGAACAACATTTGAGTGAAAAAACATGGTATGATGACAGATGGAATATGTATTGATAATGGATGGGCATGGCATCTCGAGTTATATGATGAGTAAACTAAGCAGATGGCGGTGCAACAAAGTAGAAGAAATGCAAGACAACATATGCAAGATACGCGCAATCAATAAAACCTTGCCAAATTAAAACATGCACCTTGATGGGTGAACAGGACATGCCATCTGCCTTTGACTCCTCGAGGTTAGAATAGTCATTAGGATGATATTCTGAACAAGAATCAACAGGTGGGGAGCGTACGAGTTTCATTGCTTCCGGAATGGCACTCAATGCCTTGGTGCCAATTTTGTAAGTCATTGCAGTGTTCCACAATATTCTTCTGATGCGCGGATTCTGATATTCACGGTAATTATGCGTATAATATCTCGAGAACCATGAAAACATAAATAGTTGTGAGATTATCTTTGTAATGCAGATGATATTCTAATATAGGGGCGCTCAGTAAACACTTATGTGCTATCACTAGATTCTCGATGAGAGAGCTCATGTGTGCTGTAATATGGTGCGTGCATTTATATAATCCGCACAAGTACACAAAAAATAGGCTCCCGAAGTAAGGATAGCTGGTAGATGATAGGTTCATAATATACTGTATAGAGAGTTTATTGCCAAACCATGATAACAAGAGCACACAACAATAGGAAGATCATAGTGTACATAACAGGGGTACACCATAACCACGATATATAAATCGGGAAAGTGGAACGGCTTGAAAATACGGTGTTGTATTGCCGCTAGTAATTGAAAGCCTATCGATCACGTACAGGCCAGCTCTATCGAACATGGTAAAGAAGAGCAAGCAGATTTTGGATAATAAAATGTTGGTTGTGCAGTGCCCACACATGATGAACCAGAGTGCATTAAGAATGTAACTCCCAGCTGTCTCTCGACCATTTCAGGCGGTTGGATGAAGATCCTACGTCTCTGTAACACCCCGGATGTAACTTTCCATATTGGTAACTCCAACTCTTGCCATTTTCGGCATTGTGATATGATATTCCCTCCGTGGTTGGGTTTTTTATTCATTTTGCATTTTGTCCTCGTCATGCATTTCATATCATGTCATCATGTGCATCGCATTTGCATACGTGTTCGTCTCATGATTCCGAGCATTTTTCTCGTTGTCCGTTTTGCAATCCGGCACTCCTATGTTTCCCGGCGCCCCCTTTTACGTTTTTCCGTGAGCAGGTACTAAACTTTCTCGGAATGGACCGAGGTTTGTCAAGTGGCCTTGGTATACCACCGGTAGACCACCGGTCAAGTTTCGGGTCATTTGGAGCTCGTTTGGTACTCCAACGGTTAACCGCACTCTCGCAAAGGCCGCTTTTAAGTTGCAGCCCAACACCCTTTCAAAATAGTCCAATAACCCATCTAAGTCACTTCCATGCTCTCCGTCGTTCGATCACGATCGTGTGGCGAAACCGCACCTCATTTGGACTCTCCTAGCTCCCTCTATGCCTATATATACACCCCCATTCCAAATCACGGTACAAACCCTAGCCTTCCCTACCTCGCGCCCCGGACACGTCCGTCCGGCGGACGAAAATCCGCCCGCGCGGCCAATCGGGCAGCGCCACGTGTCGCAGCGCCAGCCCGCCGCCCGGCCCGCGAGGCCGCCCATGCCCTCTCGCGCCGTTCGGACGCGCCCGGCGCCGGCCGCCCGCCGCTTCTTCCCCGCCCAAGCCCCGCCGCCGCCTCCTCATGGTCGCCGCCGCCCGCCCGTCGCCCTCCGGCCGCCGCCGCCGCCATCCCGGCCGGGCCGCCTCACGCAGCGCCCGCGTCGGCCCGGCCCGTCGCCGCCCAGCGGCAGCCGCGCCGCCGGCGCCCGCCGGCGCCCTCTCCGGCGACTCCCACGGCCGCCCCGGCCCTCCTTCCTCCGAGCTCCGGCGAGCCTCGAGCCGCGCGTCCGGCCAGATCCGATCGGGATCCGCATCGGTTGACTTCTTCCCCCCAAAATTTTCGTCTAAGTTTTATTTCGGTGATTAATTTGTGGCATTTTCAACGCATCATAACTTTGCACCTGTAGCTCCGTTTCGTGCGTCTAATATGTCAAAATGTTCGACCCGAAGAGTAGATCATTTCTTCTCATTGCATCATTTTTATTTGAGCTCATCTTGATGCCCGAAATGCTGTTAGAAGAGGGCTATGTGATGTTAGTTTCTGTTTCTTAACAGAACATGCACTTTTGTTATTTTTGCTGTGATTGATGTGTGCGCCATATGAATTTGAGTCCCACATATGTTTTGTAATATGCCATGCCATCTTTCGAGGGGTGTATGCCATGTATTTTTGTGATCTATGTGGTGACTAGAACAAGCATGCAAACTAGGTGTCATGATATTGCTGATTTCAGCCCCGTTTTGCTGATATTTTCATGCCATGTTCACTTGATGCTACCGAGAGATCCATGCATATTTTGAGATACTTCAGTAAGGATGTTTTGAACATATGGTTATGATCTATCCATCCATGCCTTTGTTTGCAATTATGGAGTACCATATCTTGAGTCAATCAAGCTCTACTTTTGCTATAAAATGTTTCCTGGCAGATTGTTTACATGTTATTCAATTTTGCCAAGGTTGTTGTAGTTGATCCGTGTATGCTATGAAGTTATTCTTTCCATGTATGTTTTCTATGCCATGTCTTCTTGATGGATGTATGCTTAGTTTATCAGGAAAGGCTCTGTAGTGAGTGCTTTGAGCTCTTAAACATGCCTACTTGTTATTTGTTTTTGCCATGCCCTGTTGCTGAATCTGTTAACGAAACTTGCTATATTGACATGGGTGTTACTATATTTTCTGATCCTTTTTGACTTATGGTCAGTAAGGGACTTTTGTTCTATGCTTTGAGTAGATTCATGCGATGCCTTGTTTTGCTATTATAAGTTCCTGTAGCATGTTGTTTTCTTGCTCTGAACATTGCTTCCTGATGCTGATTTTGCCATGTTCAGTAATTTCACTAAGTCTGTGAAGCTGATATGTTTTGCACTTTTGCCATGCTTGTTTGAACCTGTTATGTTGTGATTTATCCGTAGCTCAGTGTTCATCTTTTGTCAAGCATCTTGAGTAGATCACTGCCATATACTTTGTTGGTACGTTTGGGTGCGGTAGCTTAATTTCCTGTTGCTTGCTATGTGGCATCATGCTGTTAATGGAAGATTTGTGTCAATCTTGTTTTGCTTGTCATTTGCAAACCGTGCATCCGATTCCGGTGATCTTTATATCGATTTCAACCGAAATCATCTCATCTTTCCAGCGGCATACTTGGTTTGCCACGTTGATGCCTGGTTCATTATTTTCCTTCAGGAGCGCGCCTACGCATTGCATATCACATCTCGCATATCATGTCATGTTTTGCATCATGTTGCTTGTGCATTGCCCGTGATTTATTGTGGTTCCTTTGTTTGTGTTCTTGCTTTGGGTAGAGTCGGGAGACGAATACGTGAACGAGGAACCTGTTGAGAACACTTTCGAGGATCAAGCTTTCGACAACTCTGAGAACTTTGCAGGCAAGATGACCATACCCTCGAAATCACTTCTATCTTTGCTATGCTAGATGCTCGCTCTTTTGCTATGTCTATGCTACGATGCCTATCACTTGCTTATCATGCCACCCATATTGCCATGTCAGCCCTAACCATCCTTTCCTAGCAAACCGTTGATTGGCTATGTTACCGCTTTGCTCAAATTTCTCTTATAGCGTTGCTAGTTGCAGGTGAAGATGAAGTTTGTTCCTTGTTGGAACATGGAGATGTTGTTCCTTATGGGAACATGTTTACTTGTTGGGGATATCACAATATATCTGCTATAATTAATGCATCTATATACTTGGTAAAGGGTGGAAGGCTCGGCCTTATGCCTGGTGTTTTGTTCCACTCTTGCCACCCTAGTTTCCGTCATACCGGTGTTATGTTCCTTGATTTCGCGTTCCTTACACGGTTGGGTGATTTATGGGCCCCCTTGACAGTTCGCTTTGAATAAGACTCGTCCAGCAAGGCCCAACTTTGGTTTTACCATTTGCCACCTAAGCCTTTTTTCCCCGGGTTTTCGCGAGCCCGAGGGTCATCTTTATTTTAACCCCCGGACCAGTGCTCCTTCGAGTGCTGGCCGAACCGAGCTGCGGGGCCACCATGGTGAAACTCGAGGCTTGGTTTTACTCGTAGCCTGTCTCATCCGGATGTGCCCTGAGAACGAGATATGTGCAGCTCCTATCGGGATTTGTCGGCACAATCGGGTGGCTTTGCTGGTCTTGTTTTATTGCTGTCGAAATGTCTTGTAGTCCGGGATTCGGAGATTGATCGGGTCTTCCCGGTAGAAGGAATATCCTTCGTTGACCGTGAGAGCTTATAATGGGCTAAGTTGGGACACCCCTGCAGGGTATTATCTTATAAAGCCGTGCCCGCGGTTATGAGGCAGATGGGAATTTGTTAATGTCCGGTTGTAGAAAACCCGAAGTTGACCCTAATTAAAATACACATCAATCAAGCGTGTGTAACTGTGATGGTCTCTTCTCGGCGGAGTCCGGGAAGTGAACACGGTGTTGGAGTAATGTTTGACGTAAGTAGTTCAGGATCACTTCTTGATCGCTACTAGCTTCATGTCCGTGCCTTGCTTCTCTTCTCGCTCTCTTTTGCGAATGTAGCCACCATATATGCTAGTCGCTTGCTGCAGCTCCACCTCACAACTCTGTCCTTCCTATAAGCTTAAATAGTCTTGATCTCGCGGGTGTGAGATTGCTGAGTTCCCGTGACTCACAGATTCTACCAAAACAGTTGCAGGTGCCGACGATGCCAGTGCAGGTGACGCCACCGAGCTCAAGTGGGAGTTCGACGAGGAACGTGGTCGTTACTATGTGTCTTTTCCTGATGATCAGTAGTGGAGCCCAGTTGGGACGATCGGGGATCTGTGTAGCATTTGGGGTATCTTCTTCTATTTTGGTTCCGTAGTCGAACCTTGAGTGTAATCTGAATGATGGATGTTTATTTATGTATTGTGTGAAGTGGCGACTGTAAGCCAACTATGTATCTATTTCCCTTATGTATTACATGGGTTGTGTGAAGATTACCTCACTTGCGACATTGCTTTCAATGCGGTTATGCCTCTAAGTCGTGCTTCGACACGTGGGAGATATAGCCGCATCGAGGGCGTTACAGTCTCCTAACCCTTCTTCTTCCTTGTCTCTGATTCTTCCCATACAGAACAACGCACGGGCCACCGGCCGGACCACCGGCCCCCACCGCCTGTGTTCCTCCGCCACCCCCACCCCCACCCGCGCCCCAACCCCCACCCTTGTCGAGTTTTCTTCGTTCAGCGAGGCCCCACAACCACCCGAGCCCCTTAGATCGCACCGGCGAACTCCGGCGAGCTCTGAAAAATCGACCGACCCAATTCTAAAATTTAGTCTACTATGATTTAACTAGTGTGGAATATAAAAGGGGAAAACCATAAGCATTGGGAGTATAGTGTTGAGAGTGCCATCGTGGATCTAAAGGTGCAAACCGGACAAAGGCAACTTCGCAACCAGGACAAGAAATCAGAGTAAAGCAGTGACGATCTATTTTCTTGCTGCGATAAATAAGTTGAGCAAATACGAAAGAGTACCGCCTCTAGTGCGGCGCCGTGTACGCATCTGCTAAGAATTTGACGGTGCTGCGGTAGCAATGGTTGTCGGCAGCGTGGAAGCAGATCTAGGAGGGTAGACGATGGCGGTGGGGCGCGGTGGGCCGACGGCAGAGGGCGGCGCCCGGCAAGGTGGACGACAGCAATGAGGATGAAGCGAGAGGACGGGACGCAGGATCCCGGTCCAAGGCGTGGATGAGAGAGGTTGATCTCTTGTAATGGACGGCAAGCGTTGGGGTATCAGCCTGCATGGTGTAGGAGGACGGTGGTGGATGGGGTGGCGGACGGCGGCGAACAGAGGAGGGTGGGGTGGAGAGGGTGTTTTGGCGCCCACGGAGTACGAATGGGGAAATGGGAGGTAGAGAGGAAGGGGGAAGCATGTATTCAGGGCGCGCTTGTCTCAAATGCGAGGAAATTTACAAACTTAGCCCTGCTTCAAATTTCTACTACATCACAGCAACATTAGTCGGTTGGGGATAGGACGGTAATCTCGCATACACCGAATATTTGCCGACGAGAGTTTGTTTTTGGCGCCCACCGTGTATGAATATGAATCGCGGAGGGAGTTGATTTCGGCAGAGGACACACTATGTTTTGGCGCCCACCGTGTATGAATCCGGGTGAGAGGCGGTTACGTCACGTTTGGGTGAACTTACAAACCTACCCCTATCGAAACCTATAGAAATCCAGCAAATAGGATTTGCGTGGCAGGGATAGGCAGTAGTGATTTCCATCTGGCAGATTTTGGTTTCGGGCGGTTACTGCGACTTTTCCCGCTTCGTTCAAATTTTGCAGAGTGCACGTTTACCATGCCAACTCAATTCGAATCACGTTTGTATTATATTTTTTTTCAGGCTGGATCCATTTTCAATTGGAATTACATTCTATATACATCATTTTTTTATATACTTTCAAAAGCACAACACCATTTATACATAAATATGGTTTACAAATGGCATGATCTCAGATTCATAAGGTTGTATCCATCAATTTGGATTTTCAAATATTTGAAACCACTTTATGTTGAAATCCAATGTATGCATTCCTCGCTAAGTGTCTCCAATTAATGTGTGTTTCATGCGGGGTTTTTTTAACTTCTCAAACATGTATAATGTATTTCACACACGCAACATATAGTGTAATCCCGTTTAGACATTAATTGCATATAAACCATGCATTGTTTGTAATTGAAGAATCTATGGATCACCAATATTGATAAATTATATAACATTACACGTGTGCCCAAATTCAAATGAATATGCATGTTTGATACACCAATTTGCGTTATGATATTATCGATGTCGTGATCTTCAGTTTAAATATTTGAATCCCTTTAATCCAGATATTCGCCTCATATAGCTATCACTCATGCTTATATAGGACTATCTCTCCGACCTATACACGTTCATCGTTTCTCGTGTATCTCTCGTCTTTGCTGTATGTCGACAATGATCTTTTATCTTCGTAACACACTGACGGTACTCTCTCCCTCGACCTTCATCACTCTATCTCTCTCTAAGTATATCTTGCTCCCTGCTATGTGTCTCTAACTATGATTCTCCATGTGGAATCTCTTTCTCTCACACAAACACAAAACTTTGTCTCCCAAGGTCTCATTTCTCTCTACTATTCCCATGTGTGCCACTCTCACACCCCTCATACAGAGATGTCTTTCGCTCCTTAGATATGAGAACCTATGACTCTTCCTCTTCAATATCTCTTTCTCACACACACACACACACAAACTCTGTCTCCCAGGGTCTTATATTTCTCCATTGTTCTCTTGTATGTCGCTCACACACACCCTCTCTCCCTAGAGATATCTTGCGTTCCCTCATATGTCTCTCTAGCTATCACTCTCGTTAGAAATATCTTTCTCTCTCATGAGACACAAAACTCCGTCTCTCTGGATCTCATTTCTCTCTGATATCTGTTTGTATGTGAATCACATGCACCCTCTCTCTATATCCCTCACACCCACACACATAACCCAGCCTTCTGATCCACTCGACTCCTATCTCTAATGCACACTAGCTAGCATCTTTATCTTTCTATTTATCTGTTTCTCCATCAACCTTCTTTCTCGCCCTCACTCTTGATTCCTATCACGCACACTACATATGTTTCTCTCTACATGCACTCAAGTGCCCTCTCATACACATATATAACTTCACCCTTTGAACCACCCGACGGTCATCTCCAACACCCAAACTAGCGGATGTCCCTCTAGCTAGCATCTCCATCTCTCAGATTCATCTGTAGTTTCTCTCACAACATTTCTTTCTCGCACGGAGTCTTGCTTCCTATCACCCACACTATATATGTCTCTCCATACATATGCATTTATAGGTTGATCTCTTTTGGACAATCGTTGCGCCTCACCCCTCTGCCGCCATAGATGCATGCTCCAGCCCACGCCACTATCTCTTAAAGTCAAAAACACATGCTCAATTGTCGGCCTTCTTCCTGCATTCTCACATGCATGCATATTGTCATACCGATCCGTCTCTCCCATGTCGTTGATCTTATGACTTATGTCTTCTTTCTTTTATCTCGATCATGCTTGGCGCACACACACATCCCACATATACATGTATACCTCTCACACATGCACGTTCAAGGTCTCTATGTCTCCATACGTAGTTAATTACCCTCAATCTAACGCCACATCGAATCGTTCTCCTCTTTTGTGCACATAACTTCCGCCTGGATGGGTAAAACACACACACACACACACACACTTAACAATCTCCTTCTAGCTACCCCCCCGCGCCTCTCACTCTTCCCCTATATCCCCGAAACCAATAAGACCATCCCTTTGTTTAATTCCCGCCTACATATGCACCATCGATATATAGTAGTCTCTCGGTGTCTCTCGAACAAACACGTTCTCTCGACGTCGACTCCTCTCACGCGCACGCACCTTCTCTCCCCTCTCTACGGGCATTTTCTCTCTCGCACCCCATAGTTGGTGGCCTCTGCCATACACATCACCTCTCTATGATGAAGCCATGCTCACTTAAATTACATCCGCCACAGAGGACCCCGCGACACACACACACACACACACACACACGCATGCACACCCCCCACACACTAAGACTCCATCTCTTTCTCTCTCGCACACACACAAACACACACACACACGCACCCCCACACACTTAGACTCCATCTCTCTCTCTCTCACACACACACACAAACTAAGACTCCATCTCTCTCTCTCTCTCTCCTCTCTCTCTCACACATACACATACACACCCCCCCCACACACACTAAGACTCCATCTCACACACACATGCTCTAGGCGGAGCATTTGTTCCTACCACCCTTCATCCAACCTTACCCGTATGATAAACAATCACCTTTATTTACTTGCATAACATGGAAAAATTCCACTTTACTTTAGTAGTCAGCAAACTTATCATCTGTACCCTTATAAAAAACGAGTTGGCGATGATGGTGTGCCTTCCATATTGTAATACAGACCGTATGATCTATATCTGACGGATAGAAAGAAAACTATGATAACTTTACAAAAATTACCCGCACCTCTCTCCACATCATTATCTCCCGCAACCTCATTGCTCAGCAATTAAAAAGGAATAAGTCTCGAACAATCTAGCATGCATGGTGGCCACTGCCGCCGCGCCTGGCCCATCCACATGCCTCCGCCCATTCCGACCACCACCACCACAACGCTCCACTCCTCCTCGCCTTATCTCTCATCTTTCATTTTTTTGATGACATTCTCGAGATACCAGTTTTCCTATAAAATTCTCGAGATATTATTAGTTTTTACACATGGGATTACTCCTGCATGGGTCAATCACAACAGGTGTTTTGTAAAAAAATGCATATTGATGTTCCGTGCAATGCACGAGAATCTTGCTTGTAATTATATAACGCAAATCACGAGCAGGAAGTGACATTTTTTTGACACAACCACGTTAACATGGCCACGTAAATCACTAGCTAAAGTAAATACCTTCATACTTATATCCCGATGCAAAAGGTTGAGTACATGTCCGAAGAGCAGAGTCCACACACACACTGCCTCTCGTAATCTCTCTCACACACACACACCGCTTACGTGGCGCCCACTTAAGCACATTTAGTATGTTACAATTTGTGCACCCGCGGGTACACGTGATGCTGCGCATTTATTTAAGCCGGAAAGCGAACCCAAACAGTAGCTGCATTCATTCCCCTCCCGCCGCCTCTTCTCTGGTCGCCGTCGCCCGGTAGCCATGGGCCGGCCGAAGGTAACAACATACGCCATACTCCCGCCGGAGCGACACTTTAATATGGAAATTTTAGTGGTCATGCATGCATCTTTTCATGCTAGCACTCCTATATAAGGGTTGACCGGTCGCTTCCCGCGGAGGTGCGCGGGCGGTGGGAGAGGAAGGAGAAGGGAAGCAGGCTGTGGAGTAATGTTTTTTACCACAATTTCTTAGGAAACTGAGTGCAATAATTGAGTAGTTTTGCAAACTACCAGTACTACACCTGAAACGGTTCAAAACCTATACTCCCTTGCCAGCGCGCGCTTCCCGCGTGAAACGGTCAGCGTCGCCCTGGAGCGTCAGTGCCGCATTAATGCCCGGCCAGAGCGGAGGCGACCTCTCACTGGCGCCGGCTTTGAAGTGGCGCAAGCCGAGAGAGCGCCGCTTCCCGAGGCACGTGATCGCTCACGTCGAGACTGGCCATAGGCCCTGTTTGGATCCATGGGTTAGAGTTAGTTTGAGCTAGTTGGGGCTAAATAGCCCTAAAGTATCCAAGCATGATGGTTTAAATTGGAGCAAGTTGCACCGAACCCACCAAAAAAAACTATCCACCCAAGAGGTGCTAACTGGAGATAGTTCTCATTGGGACCACTGAAAAATCACTTTTCTCTCTCCATGAAGTGCATTTATTGTCAATCTAACCACACACCCAAACACCTCTTTGGCTACAGATTAGTTCAGGGTTAGTCATGAGTTAGTCTAACCTCTAGCTAAGTTAGAGTATCAAACAGGAGCAGTATAGCACATGCAAGTTGCTCAAAGCATACAGCAAATTAAATGCGTGAAAGGATTTTTTCTTTTTGAAAACAGAACATGAAAGGAATTTTTTTACAATGCTCTTGGCATGTCGCTAACATGTGATAGTTAACCGACATCAATAGACGGTAGAAACGCCAGCCCGCCGCACTTTGATAGAGATGAGGAGGGAGAAGCGATCAGAGGCTGGATTACTAGAGATAGGTGTCGCATACGAAAGCCAAGAAATATGGTGATAGCGTGGCTTAGCCATGTACTAGTATGACGTAACTACACTGGCTGCCGTGTTTCGTACTCTTCCAGTCCACTGTGGAGATGATTGGTTAATTTTATATCGCTGAATAATATTAAATATTATGAGTGCAGACGCTCCACCATGAGGTTCCTTGCTCCTTCTCGGTCGTCCGGAATCTATGTTCTTCCACTCTATTTTTTTACGTGAGCTTTGTTCATCCTTTTGCCAAGACGCGAGACATCAAGGTGCACGTGTTATGCAAGGATCGTTCCATCTATATGAAGAACACGTGGAATTTGGAACTACTGAGGACGGACATGTACCCGTGGAGTGGACGTCACGAACCCGAGTAATGTAGCGCGATGAAGTGAAGTAGAAAGGCACAAATGGTATGAACATGCGTGGCATATAGGGTGTGCTTGGTTGCGTTCTCGACTCGAGATAGTTGTTCCCTCTTCATGCATGCTCAACTCAACACCCTCTTCATGCATGCTCTCTTCATGCATGCTTCTAGTGTATTTGTGCTAAACTAGTGTGGACTCATGCACCCTCCATACACTCTACCAAACACCCAAAAGTAGGTCGAGAAGGGAACTCTTAGGCGACATTTGTCTCTTACTACGTACTACCACTAAATGTTGTACGTGCAATGCACGGTGATGTTATGGAGTATGTGCCTAAGTACTCTACTACTACTATATTAGTTGGAGGCACATGTTAACTTTTATATTTGCTTACGTGTATGCCCCGAGACCTTCCAACTAGACGTGTGTTTCTCTCCAGGTCGCACTTTGTATCGTTCATACCACTAAGTACTACTACGTGTGGTCTCCGACCCAGAAGTGGAAGAAGTGGAGACGCTCTACCACGCTGTTTTTTACGCTGGGCTCTACCACGCTATTCATGTCCCACTCCTTTCGCTGACGTATGGGACATCCAGACGCGTCGTGTTTGGCACCCTTAAATAAGAGTTGAAACGCTAGCATTCATCAGAAATAAAAAATAATTATAAATCGGCAGTGATACTATTTTTTGCGAACCAATCAGCAGTGATACTATACCACGCGGTTTCCTTGCTCCTCAATATCGAAAAGAATACTTCCGTTCGCCAACATGTGGGACATCGACCATCTTGGTCCACTTGCCATGCATGCAGAACTCCAAGGGAGTCACCATGTCATCGCGCCGCACTAACAATGACTAATGAGTCATCAAATCACAGGCCCACTTCCCATTTTGAAGTTGCTCGGACGAAGGAACCATCATGACTTCGTTGAATTCCGCTTCTTGAAGAAAACTACTGTACCAGCGATCTTGCTAGCTACAGTAGTTACTACAACAAAGGCCTCCTTTCGTTCATAGGATAGGAATATGAAAATCATAGGAAGTGAGATGACATGCATCTCAATTCCTATAGAGAAAGAGATGCCATTTGATGCTTAGGATAGGAATTTTTCCATTTAGTCTAGGCTAATGTACTGGTAATTCGCTCTAAAAACTACAGTAGTAACTAGTACTAGTATTGGTACATGCTCGTACTCAGACACAGACACACACACACACACTAACTACTAGTACTACTACTTCTCACCTGCTGGCCACACGCCGTCGTTCTCCTTCCCGGCTTTGTCGGCGACACCCCACCGTGCTTGGATCTCCGCCGACCTCTCCACAGCAGCGCATGCATCCTTTTCATTCTTGCGGCGGCGGGCCTCTCTTGTTTTGAGTGCTTTCTGACTTTTCCGCTCCCTCTGTGCGGCTTTGGCCGCCTCTTGCTCTACCGCCCATTCGGCATTGGCATCTTCAAATTCCTCCCACATAGTTGTCAGGTCGCGAGCGGCGATGAACTTGGCACGGCGGGATGCCATCGCTTCCCTACCATTTTGTGTGCGGTCGTGGGCGGCGAGGAACTCGGCGAGGCAGGATGCCATCGCTGCCTTACCGGTTAGTGTGTGGCGCGGTGGCATGAACGACGCTTGGTGAGAGCTCTGGAGTGGAGTGGCCGGACAACCGTATAGTGCATTGGTTTGTCAAGAGCTCAAGGAGAGAAGACAAAGCAAATTTAAATTCCCCTTCAATCCTGGTCATTTATTACTGAGTAAAATGCATTGGCGGTCATCGAACTTTTCTTGATAGCTCACTTTGATCATTGTATACGAGATATGGTGATTATACGGTCACTGGCTCAGCGTATAGCTCCGTATTTGTCTGGTTGACCAGTCAAACAGTCCGCATGCGCCTCATCAGCTCGTGTTCTTTATCTATCTATCTATGCGGGCCTACCTGTCAGTGAAGAAAGAAATAAAAACCAAAATTATGCGTATGTGACATTACTGTTTAGACGTTTGCTGGAGGCCTCCGCGAACACCAAGCATGTATTCACCTGGCTCAACACCAATGGTCATACTCGTGACTCGGCGCTTTGCTCATGTATATCGTCCATCACAATGACAATCTATAAAACATCCTAGCTAGAGAGGGTACCATGGTGCGGAGTATGTACTATCGTGAGCAACCGATCATAGTGCCGCTGCACACGAGTGTGTGTCTGATCGATTCGTCCATTATTCATAAGTTATGTATGGTTGTGTGGTGTCTAATGGTGGTCATCGAATGCTAGCTGGCGACAAGAGCGGTTGCATGGACGCCTGGCCTACCGAAACCCCTTCCATCGCTAGCGAGCGCTTCCCGCGTGAAACGATCACCGTCTCTCCAGAACATCAATGCCGCATTCACCATCCTTAACTGCAGGTGCAGTTGGTGTGTCACTGACATGCGGGCCTGATGCTCGTTGGGCCCACATGTTTGTGAGACAACGCACATGCGGTTAAGTCACTGAAGCAGCGTCCGCATTCATGCCCGACACAACCTCTCACTGGTGCCGGCATTGCAGCAGTGCGCCGGCCGAGAGAGCGCCACCCGCGCGGCATTCCGGTGCAAGCGACTGCTATGCGTTAATGACAGCACGGCTGCCTGCGAACCTACTCCGCTGCCAGCCATCCATCCGCCTGCCGCGGCTCATTGCCATTCGCCTTCTATATTAACTTGAGCCCCAGCTCCCAGCCATAGCCAAAGACCCACACCCATTCTCCTCTGGTCCCTTCCTTTTGTTGGCACCACTCCAACCATGGCCTCCAGGCACTCCAAAGATCTCTTGGACGTACTGTCGCAGGAGCAGACGAAGGACATTGGTGGCTCCGCTCCGGGCGCGCTCCAAAGCTCTCTTGGGCGTACTCTCGCAGGAAGCGGAGCCAGAAGGAGATCGCCCGGCTCCCCGGCCGCCCTCCGCCGCCACGACCACCAGCCCGGCCCAGCGTCTTGGCGCAGCGCAGCGAGGAAGAGTAGTACACGGTAGGTCGCCATCGCTCTGGTCCTAGGAAGGCCACCGCTCCTCCACTTAGTCGATGCCAAGCTTGGTGGGATAAAAATCGGCGGCCGATTAGCCGCTTGATGGCGACGTGGAGGCGGAAATATTCATAACCTTGTGCTCCGGAGGAGGAGGTTATCAAGGCGGATAAGGAGGAGGCAAAGGCAATGGCCGGCTTTCTCGGGTTCATGGCCGGACATGGTGGTCGGGGCCCGGCGATCGTTTAGATTAGGTTTACAGTAGGTTTTAGTACAGTTTGTGCGAAATATGTAATGAATTTCATCCATTTTATAGGAAAAGTTCTCGAAATGTAATGAATTTCATCCAGTCAATTTGAAATTTGCTTTGTTTGCACGAATTTCGCCCGGTTAGTTCATATAGTTGTCGAAAGGTATGCGGGCAGCATCGGATGGCATCCATCAGTGTCCTCGGATAGATGCCGGTGTAAATTTGTGGGGCAGCGCTGGAGATGCCCTAACTATGATGCTATAATCGCTAACAATCCTCCATTATTTGGCAGGGAACAGTTATCCCTCGATCAAAATTAGATCCGTGGTGTTTCGCACTCCTCCCGCGTAAGAGTGTAAACTCTTGCTTACATAAAAATGGAGCAAGTGGACATCACTGTAGCACGTCATATCACTCGAACTAGCCCGCCTAACGAGAGGGAAAGCACCACCCTCGTCATTTTGTTCTGGATTTCTATGATCGATCGCGCGAAAATGTTATGCTTCACAAGTTCTAAAGGAAAAGGCGGCACACTTATTTACTCAGACGCTGCGGAACCCCCGATCCCGGCCAGACGCCGCTCACCAGAGGGGACACACATTGTCTTGCAATTTCACTGACATGTGGGACCGTAATTGAATAAACCATCGATATCCGAAATCTAATCGCTCGGCGGGCGTCGGCTGAGAAGAGAGAAACGGGGGAGGGAGAAGAGATCGCCCGTCTGCCGCGCACGGACTCCAAGAAATATATGGTGATAATGTGAGGTGGGCCATGCTGGAGTCCGGACCGCTTCCGGAGCCCGCTCTCACCGCCCTGGCCCCTCAAGACGCCAGCTGCCCGCCGCATGCATGCATAGCAAGTACTCCCTCCGTTCCTAAATATTTGTCTTTCTAGAGATTTCAACAAGTGACTACATACGAAGCAAAATGAGTGAACCTACACTCTAAAATATGTCTACATACATCCGTATGTTGTAACCATTTGAAATGTCTAGAAAGACAAATATTTGGGAACGGAGGGAGTAGTACTCCTTATGTGGAGGAGAGAGAGGCATTGACAAAGTCAAGGAGTGGGCTCTGCAAGAGCCCGTCTCTACACGTGCTCCTAGGTATGAAAAAAATAATTCTAAAAAAGGGCATAAAAAACAATTGTGTCTTAAAAAAGGAAGGTAAAAAACATTTGAGAGGAAATAGATAGAGAGAACGTGAGAAAAAGCTGTAACCTGGGCATTACATGAGGAAGGAGGGAGTGGTGCACATGCCAAGTTCACTGGGCTGGCGTGTTTCACACTCCTCCGTCGTAACAGTGGAGACAATAGCTTTCATAAAAAATGAACAATGAATACTTGTTGCTCGTCCTCTATATCGGAAAGAATACTTTCATTCACCGACATGTGGAACGCCGACCATCCTGGTCCACCTGCCATGCACAAAATTATCCTGGTCTACCCCGGTCGTATCACAGGCCCAACCTTTCCCACTTCAAGTTGTTCGGACGAAGGAACCATCATGACTTCGTTGAATTCCGCTTCTTCAAGAAAACTTACTGTACGCACATCTGCTACCACACGCGAAGACTGGACGGCACTGTACCACGTCATATCACTGAAACCCACTAGGCCAAACTAGCCCGCCTATGTTATCCATTTTGGAACGGAGGGAGTACGTCTCTGCACTGCTATGATTTTGTGTTGCATATTCTCTGTACTTTTGCTACGATTTTCCTACCCTATGAACCAAATGAGGCCTGAATGTATGTCGACTATTGTCTGATCGATTGCTAAGCCTACAATTTTAGGAGCTAGGGCTATTGGTCGATCGACGAGGGATAAGTATAAGCGTACCACGAGCTCATCACCCAACGCTTTCTCTCTGGTGAGTGTTTTGCAAGTACTATAGCTCGCATAGTAGCTAGCCTACTAACACCAAGAATCATCAAGCGAGCCCTGGCGATATGATAAACAGTTCAAACTTACATCTAAGCATGCCATATATTACATCAAAAAGCTGGTGAGGATACATCCATTTCCATAACTCGGAGAGGGTTCGCATGATTCACTATCAAACAAAAGTAGCAAGATCCGCCCACACAAGACAGTGCACTAACCCTAAGATGGTTTCATAACACGCATCGTTCTGGTAATTAAACACAGGGCAATGCAAACTACCCTGAAGGATTAGCGTGACCAACTATTTCTTGTCATCGATCTCTCGGGCAATGACCACATCACGGACAACGGCATGGGAATCGATTTCTGGGGCGATGTTCGCAGGGCTGACCGCGACATCGGAATCGATGTCTGGGGCGATGTCCACAGGATGGACAGCGGCATCGGAATCGATCTTCGGGGCGATGCCAACAGGACGGGCCACGACATCGGAATCAAGGACGTCCACCGGCACCTGCACAACCCTAACATATTAGCAAGCACATTGCAAATAATCAAAAACCACAACTATGGTAATAAGCCATTATTTTTTACCTTGTGCAGCTCACCGGGGATCTCATCACTCGTGGGCCATCTCCTCGTCTCCTCGATGGGGCCATCACCTTGCTGGGGAATACTGCTTCTCAACGGCGACGATCTCCTCAAACTCGGTCTTGAGCCTCACATAGGTGGCAATCGAGTTCTGGGGTAGGCAGTGGGGCCCTTGCTGTTCTTCCAACTTTCTTTGAGGAGTTCGTCCGCCAACGTCCTCAACTCTTGGGCCAGTGCTTGTTTCTTGGAGTTCTTCGTCTCCATGGGTTGGCCCGCCTACATGGTCAACTCGTTGGTCGGTGCTCGCTTCCTGGAGATCGCTGTCTCCAGTGGGTTGTCCGCCGACAACTCTTTGCCTAGTGCTCTAGGATCCATCAATGAACTGACAAACAAAAAGCAATCAAAAGGAAACCACAATCGCAATGAAAACGGGAAAAGAATAGGATGTGAGAATCCGTCGGTGCTTCGCAAAAAGAAGATTCTTGGAATGAAAATATAGCAGCATAACTGATTCGCACCTTTCCTTCATCGATACATGTAAGAAAAATGGCGAAGTGAGTAGCACGGAGTGAGGTTTTCTTCAAGAAAGGGAAGAAAGGGCTTGAACGAGCGTTCTAGTGAAATGATGGTTGCTTCGTCCGGTCCAACTTGGAGGCCACCTTACCACCGTTGGTAAAGGTGTGGGTTTTGTGATATGACGGGTCATGACGGCCACACCGGGGTGACAGGTGAGTCTCGACTGTAGCACCTCGCTGTGATTTGGTGGATGGCACGCGGGCCCAGATGCTTTGAAATGTCCCGCATGTAGATAGAGCGGCTAGTCATATAGGAGTGCTCAATATTGTGCACCGCGACCAAGGCGGAGAGGAAAATGAGAGAACTACATAATTAATGCATGAGTTTAATTAGGGTAGTTTTGTAAAGTACGAGATGCATTCCTCCAATCGCAAAATGCCTTGGTTCATGAGATTTGAGATTTGAGCCCTATAAACCGGAAGGGAGGGGGTACTGCACACGGTGTAGTCTAATCACTTGTTGAAATCTCGAGAAAGGCAAATACTCCTTTTCGGTTTACAGGTCTATATTAATCCCTCCGTCTAAGGTGTGTAAGTCATCTTACGAAAACCAAATAGTCCCAAAACACTTAGGCGCGGTGCATTAACTTCTACCTTGTTTCTTGTTTCTTGACATGTCAAACAATAAGAGATGAGAGGTGTGCATGCTTTTAATGACTTGCAATGGCTAGTTCGTTGCATGCAATGCTATTAATTAGCAAATAAACGTTGGTGACCCCAGGAGGAAACGGTGCTAAGTGCGTGGACCTATGCAGAATGAGTATCAACCAATGGATAATGGAGTTCAATTGTTAAACAATACTCCCTCCTTTCCGGTTTATAGGGCTTATCTCAAAATTTTATGTTTTCCATTTTGTAAGGCTCAATTTGGTTGTTTTCCATCACATTTTCAGATTCCAAGGTGCATTAAATCATTGCATGCAAGTATTAAGAGAAATTTGACCAATGCATGTACTTTATGCATGCATGCATTGCAATTAATGCATTGGTAAACATAGTTTTTTGAGGAAAACAAGAGCATTAATTAGGTGCTTTTGCAAAACTACAAACTGTATTCCACCACTCACCATCTACATTGATTGGTGAGATTTTTGAATTGAGCACTATAAACCGGAAATGAGGGAGTAGCAATTTTGTCTCATGCAAGAGCCTGGCTAGTATATGCGTGCTCCAAGGAACCGCACCACGCGAGCGTTCGCAACTGCCACGTTCGGGTTGCACTTGGCTCTTTGCCTCTTCGAGAAGACGAACAATGATGCTACTCCTACTTCTATAGTATCGAATCCACTGATGCATGTCCGTCCACCTTGTGCGGGAGGGATAGCGTGTAGCGAAAGCTTCTACTTACTGCTCCTGCCTTTGCGTCTATGACAGGTGGGCCCAACAGGTGGTTGGTCCTCCTGTCATGTAGCCAAAGGCAGGTGCAAGCAAGGCACCGGAGCTCGATGCAGTGAGGGAGAGGGCGTCGTAGTAATCAAATTTCTCGGTCTTGTACGAGTTATTGCGACACATCAAAGCACCGCACTCGATAAAAGTCTTTTTACACATTTCAAATGGGCTACTTTGTATGTAGGAGTAGACATATTCTGCTTCAGTATGTAGTCACTTGTCGCAATCTCTAAAAAGACTTATATTTGGAAAGCGGAGGGAGTACAACGCATGCATGCATGCCGTGACTTTCCTTTTGATACTTGCATGTGTTGATTTGATGCACCTTGCCAAATTTTGACTATAAATTTAACTAACCAAATTTGCATGCATGTCACAAAAAATTATGGGGCTGTTTGGATTGTGACTATGTTTGTCTTATGTTGCCACATTATTTTTCCCATACTTGCCACACTTGCCTAACCTGAGTTGCTCAAATTGTTAGACACACTTTGGCTTGCCTAAGGGAATCTTGCCACAATTTTTGTGTCTATGACATGTGGGGTTCATTGCTAATAAAAAATTCTTGTCTTAGGTGTGGCTAATAAAAAAGACTTATATTTAGGAATGGAGGGAGTAGGAAATATAAATAATAATGCATGTTGGGGCAACCCACGTTTCCGCTAATTTTAGCCGTGGGCTTGTTCACAATTTTTACGAGAGGGTGGTTGTTCGTTTAATGGAGGGACTTGTAGTACCAGACTTGAACGATACAAAGTGCGACCTGGCACACTGTAACACCACTTGGAACAAGCAGGTAGCTATCTCAAAAAACAATCAACAACTAAAAAAACCGCGACCTGGCATGTAGTAGTACACAATTTTAAATGATTGTTTTGATGGAGTGAAAAAGGAAAACTACCCCACTACTTATATCACTACTAGGAAAAGGGCTATAGATGGGATTGACACTAATGGCGCACCAGAAAGATGGTGCGCCATTAGTATATACTAATGGCACACCACCATCTGATGCGCCATTAGTGTTTAAACTACTAATGGCGCACCATGCTATGGGTGCGCCATTAGTATCAAATTTTTTAACTAGTGCGCTTTGTCCAAACATACTAATGGCGCATCCGCCCAAGTGCCATTAGTAGTTGTAACTACTAATGGCGCACCAACGATAGGTGCGCCATTAGTATAGAATTTTTTGAACTCGTGCGCCTATCCAAACATACTAATGGCGCATCCTGCCCAAGTGCGCCATTAGTAGTTGTAACTACTAATGGCGCACCAGGCAGTGGGTGCGCCATTAGTATATAATTTTTTTTGAACTAGTGCGCCTATCCAAACATACTAATGGCGCATCCTGCCTAAGTGCGCCATTAGTAGTTGTAACTACTAATGGCGCACCATGCAACAGGTGCGCCATTAGTAAGTGGGCAGCAACAAGATATTTGGGACAGCCTCTCCTACCCACACACTCACTTTCTCCCCACTTCATTCTCTCCACCTCCTCCTTGTCTCGGGTGCCTCCTCTTTTTCACCTCATTTCCACCATAGATTCATTCAAATTAAGTGGTTAAATTACCTTGTTTTAATAGGTAAGTAAGGGGAAGCTATATTTAGGTTGTTCTCCTTACAACAATGTGCACATGCACTTTTTACGGCCTAGCTAGATCTATGTATGTTCGTGGTGTTGCATATGTTTGTGGTGTTGCATATGTGTTTGTGTTTGGAGGTGTACCGGTATTTGAAATGCGATAGTTGCCAATATTTTGCCGGAATGTTGATTCATTTCCGTTTGGCGAGAATTTTGGCATTAAGCATTCTTTTGGTCCTATTTTTATGGAAAGTCATGCCAAATTTTGTTTGGTTCTAAAATATCGCTTTTGCTCTACCCAGAAGCGACCATGGTCCGCATACGATGACCGAAGGCATCGTGAATAGGTTTTTGAGGTCCCCGAAGGCCGAGATGCTTCAAAAGAACGAGACGGAGATAAGATGTCCGTGTCGAAGATGCAAGCTGAAGAGCCTTATTGCGGACCCGGATTCGGCAGGTGCGGGACCACCTGCTGTTGCGTGGTTTCATGGATGGCTATCGGTGGCAAGGTGATGAAGATGACTACGAAGTCGTCCATGCGGGCGGGCAAGAAATGAGGAAGGGCAGCAAGACAACCACCGCGGCTCGGCGGGCGAGAAGACGAAGAATCCCAGAGATGATCACGGCGTGATGTTGTACACAGTCATCATGTAGAAGATGCACGTGACATGATGATGAGGAAGATGCCGGAGCAGGCGACGGGCATGATCATGAAGATGATGATGCGGCGGAGCGAGCGACGCTGGACCATCGATGGGCTGGGTGCGGGACCCTCATATTCAAGAGCTGCTTCTCAAGCGAGACGGATAACGCAAGAGCTGCCGCCCGAGAGAAAGCCAAGATGGATCAACTTGAGTTAGACGCGGTTACTCCATTGTATGAAGGATGCAGGCCGAGGATACCGCTTTGAAAGTAACGCTCATGGCCCGGATATGAAGGTAAAACACAAAATGACCGACGCGTGCTTCGACGAGAACATGTCATTACGCACGAACGTCTTCCCAAAGGGGAACAAGTGCCCGACCAGTTTGGAGGAGGCGAAGAAAATCGTGTGTCCTCTGGATTTACCGCACGTGAAATACCATGTGTGCATGAACAATTGCATCATTTATCGGGACGAGCACGCGGAGTCTACCATATGTCCGGTGTCTTGGCGTCACTCGATACAAGAAGAGGAAGAAAGCTCCTCGAAAAGTGGTGTGGTACTTTCCGATCACTCCTCGTCTGCAGCGCTATTTCGCGGACCCTAAGGTAGCAAAGCTCCTGCGTTGGCACGCCGGATAGGGAGGAGAAGAAGCGGGAAGATGACGCAAATGATCCGGAGATAGATAAAAAGACAAGATGCTGAGTCACCCTAAGGATGCGAGCGGTGGCAAGCGTTGAACTTCAAGACTCGGAATTTGGGAGCGATCCAAGGAACATCGTCTTTGGGCGCGAGCACCGATGGAGTCAATCTGTTTGGCAGCGGAGAAGCACACATAGCACCTGGCCTGTGTTTGTGTGGATGTACAACCTTCCCCTGGTTGTGCATGAAGAGGAAGTACATTCAATTGAGTATGCTAATTGAAGGGCGAAACAACCAGGAACGACATCAATCTGTATCTGGGGCTGCTGAAAGAGGAGCTTGACACGCTGTGGAAAACGCCACCAATACGTGGACGCCGCAGAAAGAATATTTCCCTATGAGAGCTGCACTGCTCACGACGGTGCCACGACTATCTCGATTCTGGATATGTCGCGGCGGGTAGTCCACGGATTTTTGGATGCGTAAGGTGCATGGATGACACAACGTATCGCCAGCTAGATAGAGATCCGGGTCTTGAAAACCGTGTTCATGGGACATCGAAGGTGGCTTCGCGATGATGACACGTGGAGGAAACGCAAGGATCTGTTCGATGGTGAAACCGAACCCCGAAGACGCCCGCGTACGAGGAGCGGCGAGGAAATAGACAAGCTGTTGAAAAATTGGAAAGACTGCCCACTGCCGGGAAAGAAGCAAAAGGCGCCAGAGCCGGGAAAGAAGCGAAAGGCGCCAGAGCCGCTGCTGAAGGTATGGAAAACAAGGTCTGTTTTCTGGGACTTGCCGTACTGGAAGATCCACCGTGTGCCTCACAGCCTTGATGTCATGCATATCCACGAAGAACGTGTGCGAGAGTCTGCTTGGTACCCTGCTCAACATGCCGGAGAGGACCAAAGATGGGCGAAAGCAAGGCGGAACTTGAAATCAATGGGCATCGTGCAGAGCTTCACGCTATATATGATGATGATGATGATGATGATGATGATGATGATGATGAGGCGAAGCGGGACACGAAGAAGTCATCGCCAAAGGCAAAAAGGCCAAGAAGACCAGAAATGACTACCCTCCCGTGCTTCACTCTAAGTCGAGGAGATCGAGCAGTTTTTCACCTGCCTCCTAGGAGTAAAACTTCCTTACGGTTCTGCTGGGAAGATAAGCGGATACCTAGACCCAGTGAAGCGAAGTTCAGCGGGATGAAGTCTCACGGCATCACGTCTTGATGACGCAGATACTTCCAGTTGCAATCCATTGGGATCATGGACGCGCACGTCCGTGAAATGCTATTTGGCCTATGCAACTTCTTCGACGTCATCTCGGAAGTCGATTGGCGTGAGGCAACTCGAAGGCTACAGGAAGAGATCGTGGTGATACTATGCGAGCTTGAGATGTACTTTCCGCCCGCATTCTTCGACGTTATGGTGCATCTGCTGGTCCATATAGTGGAGGATATCATCCAACTCGGGCCGACGTTCCTGCACAGCATGATGCCGCTCGAAAGGATGAATGGTGTCATCAAAGGATACGTTCGCAACATGTCACGTCGTAAGGAAGCATAGCCGAGGGCTTTTCGGATCAAGAGTGCATCTCCTACTGCCACGAATTATCTAGGCATCGAGAACCCGTTGGTCTGCCCGTCAGCGGGCACCTCGGCGGGCTCGCTGGATGGGGTCACCGTGAGGGTCGCCCGCGAAATGCATGTCGACTTCGAGGGTCGACTTCGCCGACTTTGAAAGAGCAAACCTAGTCGCGCTACAACACATAGACGTGGTCGATCCTTGGGTGGTAGAGCACAAAACCTTTATTAAAAAAGGCATTACAATGACCGAGGCCAGCAGAGGACTGGACGGAGATACACTCAAAGAGCACAACTCATGTTTCACGCGTTGGTTCAAGCATAAGCTTCGTACCCTTTACATGAGGATTCTTCCGCGGAAGAACAACTCATATTCGCCTTGTCACGGGCGCCGAGCACAACCTCGATGACCTATGAGGCGCATTTATATCAACGGCTACACATTCTACACCGAGACCAGCGATGGTTATCGAACTCCGGGTAACGATGGAATCCTACACCGTAACGACAAGGACAGATACTACGGAAGGATCGAGGAGATCTGGGAGCTGAGCTACTACCGGAGAGAAGGTCCCGATGTTCCGTGTCGATGGGCCAAGAACATCATAAAAGAAGACCGGTATTTCACCACCATGGTTATACCCGAAGCCAAATACAAGATCATGGGCGCAAACGTCACCGCGAAAAAATGAGCCATGGGTACTGGCTTCCCAAGTGGACCAATGCTTCTTCATTACCGACCCGCCAAAGCCCGGTCGTGTTGTCGTGAGGAGAGGCAAAAGCAAGATCATCGGAATGGATGGAGTAGCCAATGAGCAAGACTTGACAAGTACGGCGACCGAGGATCGAACATGACGACGATGATGAAGTAGCAGCATACACCACAAGAAGAAGCAGGACCACCCTACCTAAAGGACGTCCGTTCCACGTAAGAGCTCCATTTGCGAAAAAGAAGGGCAAGAAGATTGTGAACAGATAGCTAGCTAAGATCGATTGTATTTAAATCAGAGCCTTCATTTCTCGATTGTATTTCATGGGTACTTTTGAACTATCATGAATATTTTTAAATTTCATGGACACTCGATCTCGATCCCCTCCATCTCGATCGCTATCCCACCTCGCCAGATCCGCCTCGCCCGAGCACCCCCGATCCACTGCCGCGCCACACCCCCGCACCCTCGATTCCCCTAGTCAACCTTGCCGCCCGACCCCCGCACCCAGCACCGTCTTATAAAAAATTAGTATCAAACAGCTTTTTAAATGCTCTTGTCTTATAAAAAAATATTACTGTTATTATTTAAACAAGTTTGAACATTTTAAACACAAATAAGTATCAAACAGCTTTTTAAATGCTAAAAAAATTTGTGGAGCCCACCTCGATCCCCTCCATCTCGATCGCTGTCCCACCTCGCCAGATCGGGTCCCCTCGCCGAGCACCCCCAGTCCACGGCCGCCGCCATGACCCCGCACCCTCGATTCCCCTACTCAACCGCCGCTTGCCGACCCCCGCACCCAGCACCGTCTTATAAAAAAATAAGTATCAAATAGCTTTTTAAATGCTCTTGTCTTATAAAAAATATTACTGTTATTATTTAAACAAGTTTGAACATATTTAAACATAAATAAGTATCAAACAGATTTTTAAATGCTAAAAAAAAAATTTGTGGAGCACAGGAGTCGAACCCGGGACCTCCCGGTGTGAGAACTGGCTGGCGACCGGTCGAGCTAGTAGAGTGGGCTTGACATGGATAGGTTCTGGTACTACATAACCTTTTGGCTCGAGTTGAAATAAAAAAAAATACTAATGGCGCACCACGGTGAGGTGCGCCATTAGTATTGTGGCCCCCCTTCGCCCGATCCCCCCTTCGCCCGATCCCCTTCGCTCGATCCCCTCGCCAGTTCTCTCCTCTCGATCCACCGCCCGCCGCCCGCTGCCTCGCCCTCGCCCTCGCCCTCGCCTCTCCTCCCTCGCCCTCTCCTCGCCTTCCCTCTCCCTCGCCCGCCTCCCTCGATGCCACCGTCCCGCCACCTCGGCGCTGCCCGCCGCCTCGGCCGCGACCCGCCGCCCGGACGCCGCCCAGCCGCCTCGACCCGCCCGACCCGCCGCCCGGATACGCCCAGACGCCGCCCGACCCGCCGCCCGGACGCTGCCCGCCGCCCAGCGCCGCCTCGACCCGCCCAGCCGCTGCCCCACCTCGACCCGCCCGTCCACACCACCGTCGACCCGCCTCTCTCGGCCCACGGCGCCACAGACCTAGACTAGACGCCCAAGGTACGACCACCTCCTCCTTACTTCTCCATTCCGCAAGTCCATAGCCTCCTCTCACGTGCTTGCTTCCTTCATTGGGCAGACTTGCTCTGCAGATCCCACCACGCGCACGACCACCACCACGACCACGCCCACAGGATCTCCTCACTGCGCCGCCTTGTCTCTCCATCCCCTCCCGGTAAGAAATTCCGCTATCTCAACCCTGTCGAATCGCAGCGGTAAATAGCACCCACTGATTCGTGTACGCGTGGTGGTTCTTGTTTAAATTTGTATTGTTTCATCGGTTTCCCTAGTGCAAATTGTGGAACAATTTTTTTGTTTGTAAACGATCTTGCTTACGAGTTTTGAGCAGCAGAGCTGCTATGTATGGCAGGTTTGGACCTTCTCGACCCAATTAATTGAGTTGTCGAATGCTTACAAGTTGGTAGGTCGAGCTTTTATAGATTAATAAAATCACACTGGCCATGCCATACATAAAGGCCATGGACACTCACAACAATCGGATTACGGATTACAGGCCTAATTAAAAGCAGAACCAAAACAAACAATAACATCAAGGGGACTAAGTAAGGCGAAGCTCTGGTTGCAGCGTCTTATGGCCTTTGTACCCGTCATGGTTGGTTTAACATGTAGCTGCCTTATTTGTAGGCTGTAGAGTTTGCTAACATTTTCTTCTTCTTTTTTGCGGCGACGGGAAGACGTCATCTACTTATCGCCGGTGATCGTGAATTCTCACACCTTTACATTGAAGACAGTCTCTCTATTTTGAAGGAGTTGCATTGAGGACAATCCCCACAGCCACAGTCTGAGCTATGTGCTGTCTTCTTGGACTTGCATTGAATTTACTTGTGAAATTGCTGCTAGGAGCCATGCAGCTGTGTGGTTTTAATAGTTGGATAGCACCAAGCTCTGGGTTTTGTTCGGTACACTCTGAGATGTAGATGCACGAAAGATAAACATGTTGTTTGTCTACAAAAAACTTAATTACTATTATGGGCTAGTGATGATCATATGCACTAGTTACTAGTAGATGCTTTTTATCCTCAGTTGGCGTCTAGTGTTCATAGAAATATATGATTATCTTTGTTGTATAAACCGACCGGCTGCCAAGTTACAACTTCATGGTGAAAGTTCATTTTTTTATCGGTGGCATATGAGTGGCGTAAAAGTGGCTAGCCTCGTGCGCATATATGAGCATATAGATCAACAAAAAATAAACCCATTCGGCAAGAACATTTATGCACCTATTTACTAGAAGAATGAATAAATGAATGTCGGGCTAGAGATCATTACTGTTTGTTATCCAGGAAATACAAAAGTTTGGATTGTTGAATGCATTCTCAATTCTAGCTATATAAGGGTATCACTTGATTGGCCACGTCTGATTTACACTAGTCTTAACAATAACAATCAAAATGAAATTCCAACACTTTTGCCCTTAATCACAGATCAAGACCATGATTTACATGAAAAGAAAAATCCAGTTCACCAAGTAGATAGCAATGCCAATGCACAGTGAGACAACACTCAATAGTGGGAACGCTACTAGACAAGTAGCGGCACTCCATTGATGGTTCAGCTTTTTATTAGTAGAGACCAAGCAAGCTATATGTGTTAATGTGTGTTGCGACTATGCTGCTGCTAGTATACACCAAAACCCAACAATAGACTCACACAGAAAATAATCTCAATTGCGTTCGAGCCACAAATCATAGATTAGACCATTATTGTTGAGGAAAATGGTCCTCCCACGATTGGAGGATGAACAAAAAGGTTGAGATTTGATTGAGGGATGGGTCATGAACCTTGGGAGGTTGCTCTTGATGTTGATGGGTCATGGGAGCAGGCCATGAAGGGCACCTCCTGGTGGTCCCTCTTATCCTCCTCCATGAAGAGATAATTAATTACCACTTGTCCTATGCGCCGCACTTAGTCAATTAATCTACTTGTAGGTCTTGGCCCGTAGATTAAATTACTTACTAAATTAGAGTATAGTTATTATACTACCAGTTGGAGAAAAAATTAATGGAAATGTTGTGTTCAATCTGTAGTGATACGTACATCCATCCATGGATTTATCGGAAATGCACCGTAGGATTACTCTACTTTAATTTGGCCATGAGTCCTGCTTGTTCAAAGTTTGTTGAGCTGCTCTGAATGATTATCGAAGTTTGCGTCGATTAGCACCCAATTTTTATAATGATATATACAAGCATTCGAGTTAAGTTGAAAGCTATTTTTGCATGCAGTTTTTTCCTTCTGAAATGTGTTTTTCTTCTTCTTCCTTTTTGAGTAGTTTATGCGTAAGTTTTCTGAAATGATGATGTATTTTTCTTAATTCAGCGAACCGTGAGATGGACTTAGAAGAAGAAAGCTGTCTCTGATTGCAGTTGATTAATTAGTATATATGTTGTAGACTTGTAGCATACCTACCTCTATATGGTTTTATATTTCAACTTGATTTCTGAATATTCCAAACCACACGCCAAGTCCTTTCTTACAAGAAGAAGTTTCTCTTCATAACAGTGAACAAAACTACATCAATCAGCTCAGTTCTAGTGCTGTTGGATTTTTTAATTGGCTTCTTGCAGTTTTGAAAATTCAGTTTATTCGGTTCTTGAAAATTCAGTTAATTCAGTTAGGCACACAAATTTCAGAACTTTTGTTGGCCCTAGTACTTGGTGTTTGTAGAAAACCAGGAGTGTCAATGGGACTAGAATTCACTTGTTCTTATATGGGTTTGTAAAACTTGTTCATGTACTGAACTACTAATGCCTTGTGATGCTCTGAATTACTTGTGATGCCTCTGAATTACTTGTGATCACATTGAGAAAGACTGGTAAAGATGATGATCATCTTTAACGAGAAAACAATTTGTGATGATTTTGCTAGTTTGCTGGGTTTTGTCTCCGACCATCGTGTCGTGATGATTTTGCAGTACCCCGAGGCCCTTGAGTTTGCGGAATGTCGAATAACTTCCGTTCCGGCAAATTCCGGGTACTCCATATGTCCTATTTTCAGCAAAGGTCATGCTGAAATTTTCCGTGAATTTTAGCATGACTTTGCTAAAATAGGACATATGGGGTACTTGTGACTAATGCATGGGCAGGTATCTTAGTAGTTAATTAAGTAGGATCAAGTGCCCCCGTACTTGTGACTAATGCATGGCTTTTAGGGTGCCTCGGTGTCGATAAAACCGAAATGATGAAAAGTTAGGCTTTTAGGGTGCCTTGGCGTGAAAAACCCTCAATGATAAAAGCTTAGATTTTAGGATGCCTCGGTGTCGACAAACCCTAAATGATGAGACCATGATCTTGTTCCTTGACAATAACCAACTTTTTGACCAAACTTTGTTTCTATTTAGAGAGAAACATGGCCCACAACGATGAGGCCAGGGGTTCGGGCGGCAAGGCATTCTCGAGCTGTCCCAGGAGATGGAGGAACAACCTCACTTGTATGAGGCCGCCGCCTTCCCCACCGATCCTGAGACCACGGATGGTGCCGCCGAGGATGACCACCGATGCCACCACCGATGGTGCCGCCGAGGATGCCACCACCGATGATGGCGGCGCACGCACAGATGGCAGCCAGCCGAAGAGGCAACGGAAGGACCGGCGCCCGATCGTGCTCCGCACCCTCAAGGAGGAAGTTACTGAAGTGGACTCCAACGGGAATCCAACGGCGCCTGAACGAATAGTCAAGGGGTACTCGCTTCAGCTCGGGTGCATTGTTCGGAGCACCGTCTCGATCAACACCGAGTTTGCGGAAATCATCCATCAAGATGTCCTTCGTACCTCGGGGCAGTTCTACCTCAGAAATCAACTGTCCAACAGTGACATCGACACAATGCTACAAATGCAGGATGATAACGCCCGTTCTTTCATGACTCCCACGATGAGACGGCGGCTTCATCCACGCCTCCGTCCCTTGAGTCGAGTTGTCTAGTTCTGAAACATCGATTGGCTCATGTTGTAATTAAACTTTAATGAACTTGTAGTATGTCTCTTTGGTTTCGAGAGTCGTTCAACTTAGATGTAATCGATGCTATTAATGTCTTGCTTTTCTCTTCCGATCGTTACGCTGCATACTTATATATTGCTTATGTATTGTCTGTGAATTGGTACTAACGTTTCGTTTGGCTAGTGCATAGCGATGCCGGCGTATGTCGTGTACAAGGGTAAGGTTCGGAGTCTACGATGACCGGGAGGAGTGTCGGAGATAGGTTCACCGATTCAGCGGTAACAGTTACAAAGGGTACACCACTAGGGCCGAGGCGAATCTAGAATCGCCCGCTATCTAGCGGGAGAGGGGAGGGAGCGTTGGAGGAACCGGATGAAGATGAGTTTCATCGTGATGATGCTCATCGTGATGACCGCAGCTCTCTTCTATGTGATGGTAGTTTAGATGATCGATATCGACTTGTAATGCGAAGATAAACTCGCTACTCGCGGTCTCGAGACTTGTAATATAATGTTCTATCTTTGTTCGGTCTTTTCAATTCGAGACTAATATGATGAATTGTATTTGGAGACTAATATGATGAATTGTATTCAAAGACTAATCTTCTATTGTATTTGATGAATCTATTGTTGATGTGTGCTGTCTATATTTTGTCAAATTATACATTTTGTAACCTGTGCAAAAAACAGAAAATAAAAAAATAAAAAAAATCTAATATTCATACTAATGGCGCATCACATGATAAAGGCGCCATTAGTATGACAAAGGCATACTAATGGCGCATCACTGGGTAGTGCGCCATTAGTATCTTCTTGATTACTAATGGCGCATCCGGAGGTGGTGCGCCATTAGTATGCCAAAGCACTGGGTATACATGCCCCACAGGAGGCATACTAGTGGCGCACCCTCGATATACTAATGGCGCACCGGGTGGTGCGCCATTAGTATACCGAATACTAATGGCGCACCAGGTGGTGCGCCATTAGTAAAAATTACTAATGGCGTGCTATCAATGGCGCACCAGTGATGCGCCATTAATGGCCATATTAGGTGCGCCATTAGTAGTGGTATTTCTAGTAGTGTATATAGGTCGGAGCCTCCGTGCTTGCTTGCTAGGGTTGCTCTATTCACATACTCTCATCCTCTCCAGATCTAAACAAGATAGGGGTAGTAACACTGTCTCTCTCCCTTCAAAAAGCACTGGCTTTCTATCCTCACCGCTGGTTACACATCCGGACGTATCCCCCTCCGCCGGTGAAGGGGAGGAGGGGTAGCGTTTAGGGCGTCGTCAACAGCGAGGGAGGAGACCCACTACCGGCCGCACCGTCTCTGGCCGAGCACCGGCGCGGGAGGTCCTCCGATCCCTTCGTCGTTGCCTGTGGGTGGATCCGGCCTCCCGCCGCCCACCTATCCACATCCCGACGACCTTCAGGTATATCTTCGTTCGAAACCGCCTTAGCTCTACTTCCCCAGCTCGCTACGTCGCTGCATGTGCATCATTTTCTACCTCTCAGCCCCTCTCGATCGGATGGTCCAACGCCACCTATTTTTTTTCTTCTATTGTTAGAGGTAAAGCTACTTCATGGAGTCGAATTTTGTACTCCCTCCGTCCGAAAATACTTGTCATTGAAATGGATGTATCTATATGTATTTTAGTTCTAGACACATCAATTTTGATGACAAGTAATTCGCATTTGAGGGAGTACTTGGTTCAAACAAGAAATAAAGTGGGGGTGGCGGAATTTAGTATGTACATCGGACTTTGTACAAACAGGAAGGAAAGGGGGTGAAAGTAGTACAGACTGATCATCCAACCGGTCTCTTGGTCGAAAAGGGAAATCTAGGGGAAACGCTGTACACAGTGGTATCACCAGGACTAGATTTGCTATCAACACATAGGAGTAGGTGGCTAGAGTGAACGAAAATGGGACCAACCCATATATGTTTCTTGGATATTTGTTTCTCGGGGCAACAAACTATGAATCACCACTTTATGCCCCTGTTTACGTACATGGTCTTTGTCTTCTTTGGTGCACCCACTATCCCATGCCCTTATACCAAATATTTAGGCTCCGGTCGGAATAAAGGGTGCGGAAAACATAGATCTTGATGAAAATAGAGGAATAGGAAAGGAATGTAGGTATAAAACTATGGAACAGCGAACCGGAGGAAACTCTCAAGAGAATGTGTTCGGATAGACTACGAAATTTACGAATTTGTTTTTTTAGAGTAGCATGCTTGGAAGTATGAGATGCTATTTATTTATTCAGCTGCACAGTGACTACTCTTGTCCTCACCTCACGTACCACACATAGGTTGATTTTTTTATTCCGGCAAATACAACACAGGAACCTGTCTAATGCATGGCAGCGAGCGCCTGCCTCGGGCTTCCGCTCAAAAAATGAGCAACGTGTGGATGTTTCTAATCCTATGGAATCAGTACTACCAGACCAGCTTTCCTATGAAACACTATTCACCTTTCCCGTGTTCGAGCGGTTGGAAGGAAATAATACCGTAGGAATTGTGTTCCTCTGAAAATCCTGCACCAAACACATGGAACCGAACGCAGCCTTAGCTGTTCTTAATATAATGTCCCTGGTAAAAATGAAGCCATGCCACTGTTTTTGCCTGTAATTGTTTGAGACTCTGACAAGTTTAGCCAAATGTTTTTGCCTGTAATTGTTTGAGACTCTGACTGTTTCCTCTGTGCCTTTTTGTGCAAACAGGGATATCCAATTCACCTGGTTGCTGTTGTGACCTTTTGGTGCACTGCACAAAACTCTTCTTAAAAGAAGTGACTTTTGTGCTGTTTAACTAGAATGTCAGAATGGAACAGTTGGTTCATTTTGGTGGAACTGCACAAAGGGAGATCTGTGTTCCAATCCTCATCATCCATATTGGCGCCATAACCTTCCATTAGGTAAGAATGATATTTAATTCATGTGTTCATCTCTATTTTCCGACTGCCATGAGAAAATAATGCTGGTTTTTTACTAGTACACTTGTACTCCCTCACTGACAAAACCAATTCTGAATTAGAAGGCCAATCATGTACTTGGTTTCACCAACTGGTGAGGAGAAAGAGAAACAGAGCATGAAGATGATGAAGAAGAAGAATAAACAGTGCCAAGGCGATCTTGCTGAAGCCAGAGGCGTCAGTCGATGCCATTCAAGGGCTCCGGCAACGACTACCTTACATGTGAGATGATCCTCCAGGGAGCCCTTCCACTTCTGCTGTCTCAATTAATTAGGAGTACTTAAGTACCACTAATTTATTACTGCCTAATTTTCCTGTTGGAGTTAAACAAATCTTTAGTAGGACCCTAAGCTGAAACATGTACGTGTGAATGTTTGTCTATGGAGGTGAATCATGTTGTGGAGCAGGGAGGGAATATTATTAGTGTCATGACATAATAGTGCTATTGTTTTGCATGTCAATTTATTGCCATTGGTTCAATGAGGCAATGTTTTGCGTATTGTCCATCATGAATTTGATGCTACTATTTGAGTAATATGCTAATGTCTTCCTATCCTTTCTCATCGAGCTAATGAAGGTTTCACCTTGTTCCTACTTGTGCAAACAGGGATCATGTTGTGCCAATCATACATTTTAGTGGAACTACACAAGACAATACAATGAATCGTATCCCAGCCGATTGCTTTAACTTTCTGCTGGAAGTTCTTGATAATCTTCGATATAATCTCAGCACTGGTAAACAAGAGTGATTTCAACCATACATTTGAAGTGCACAAAAATATATACTATTGTGTGATTCCAGTGAGTGCTTTATCATCTCTTATGGGACTACATGAATAAGCTTTTTTCTTAGGTTGGTACGGGCCTAAGGCCTTCATCCATATTAGTTTGCTGTCATCTCTATTTGTATCGTGCTACTGTCATGAGAAACTCCTTTATCTTTGCACTTTTAAGTTTTGCAACCTATGATAATTGGCAATGCTTTGAGTGTTGAGTTGAGCTAATTGGCACTGATTAAATAAACTAATACCTCTCTTTATGCAAGACTACTATGTTGCTAACTTTACCCATTAAGATAATGAGGGTGCTTCTATTTGTTAGTGTATGTTTCATCAACTAGTCCCACTATTACAGTAATCTCACTCTCTCAATATATGTGCCAACAGGGATGCTCGATTTTGGTGGAACCGCACAAAAACTTTGGGTGCTTTATTGCCTCAACAACTTCCGTCCTTTCCTGTCAGTCGCTAATCTCCGCTTGCTTTCTTCCTTTGCTGTCAGTTACTTGGCTTATCTCGGCTTCCAAATAAAGGAAATAGTAATTGATATGCTACCTCACACAGGTTGGTACCGGTCTTTATCCTGATTATTGTGCCTATCATATGTATTGGTAATTTGGTATTGTGCTACTGTTTGCCGATTTCATAAAGGAGTAATTTGGAGCCTGAACTTCGCAGCAAATCATTACATCGTGTGATTTCAGAGAACTGCACAAAATGATCAGATGGATGTGTACTTATGCTGTTGCTATGTACTCCAAAGTTCACTCAGACAAGCATCGATGTTGACAAGAAGTGCCTATATTCATTCGAGTATCAACCGGCGTCAACCAATTGTCAAACTCCAAGTATTAGGAGAGTGAACGCCAAAAATATTACTTGGTGCATAGCCTAGAAAAACGCAGTCCAGTCTTTGGTCCCAACTTGTGCCTTTTGGTTATCAGCACATATGGTAGCGAACTATATGGCATGGAGTCTAAAGATTCAAGACAAGTTGGTTGACGCATATATTCATCTGGCACTTAATCAGTCTGCACGCCAAGGATGCTCCATTTCAGTTGAACTGCACAAAAAAATTGGGTGGTTCATTTTCTCAACCGCCTCTTTTATCATCTGCAATGTAGAATTTTGGCGAGATACAGGACCAAGATGAGCCAGTAAACTAGTTGGATGAAAGTAGTGGCCAAGTTGCTCAAACCTCCCTCGGCACGAGGCCACTATTTGAGGATAAACCTACAAGCAAAGTTCAGATTGTCTGTGCTGCCTCTTATGTACTCGAAAGTTTACTCGTACAAGAACTAATTTTAGCAAGAAGTACCTCCGATTGAACACCATTTACCGGTCTGTACCCTAGGTGATTAAAGTTCGTCCATGGATTATATTGGGTGTGATCTCAATCATTTGGATGCATAAACATACTGAACATGTGTATATCTGCATCTTTTTGTGAATTATGTATGAATATTGTCGTGTGATCTATCAATCATTTGGATGCATAGATATGCTGAGCTTGTGTATATATGAATCTTTTGAGTTGTTGATAGTGAATGTTGGCTATGAATATGAACGTGTCGTGTGAACCTGAGTTTGATATGAATGTTTACCTTTTCTGTTGTATTTGTGTGTGAACTTGTTAGTATGCCTACTGTGGGGTATAAAGCTCAGGTCTCTTATAAATGTAATCCTGTGTCCAATTTATGTTTTCCCTTCTAACCACATATATATTTATATTATTACTATTATCTTATATTTTATAGAGACTTATATATACATTATAAAAACATCCCACGTGTTATTAACTTATAGAAGTAAATGTTTAATGGAAAATCCTGGTTGTTTTTGACTCACAGGCAAGGAAAATCCTGGTGATTGCGTACAAAAGCTTGCGAAGATTTTGAAGGACCAATTTAATAATAACACACTCATTTTTATTTTGAGCAATAACTCGCTAATTTCTTAAATATATATATATATATATATATATATATATATATATAAAATGTGCCTCTCCGGTTTATTCTTTGATATTAATTGCTTCTTCTAACATAACATTATATATATAACGAGCCCACCTAATACGTGTATTTCAAGGAAGTGCAAATGGGCTGGGATTTCTTAGAAAATATAAATAGGCCCGATTGACGCGAAATTATTTATTCACCCAGCCCAGCAAATGGACTGTACATTCTAGAAAACATGGGTTAAATATATGCCACATTTTTGCAGTCGACATGTGGGCCAATAGGTCGGGTTCACGCAGTATGCGTTGTCAACTTGGTCAACAAATGATTGTGTCCTCCACAGCCACCGGATTTATATCCAACGGCCGGCATGCACCTTCAATCTCTCGTCTTCTTCCTCCAGTCGCCGAGACCACACTGGTCCGCCTCCGTGACTTAGCGGCTCTGCTTAGCACGCATCGTGAAGCGCTACCCCACCGCCGGCCAGGCTATCCCTCCACCCTCGACACCTCCTGTTATTCTCCATGCACTACAGCCCCACGCCGCAATGTAACCAGTTATAAGCCTTCTCCTCCTCTCAATCTGCGACTCCACTGCCGCGTTTTCCCATCTCCGAGTCGTTCCCGTCCGGGGCCTCGCCGTCGTCCACCGCCTCACTGTGTTCGGTGTGGCGTGGTCAACAAATGAGAGTCATCGGAAGAGGACTGTACGTGGAGAGCCTGACGGCTGGGACCACTACAAAAAAAGACACATCCGTGACATTTTGGGCCGAACGAAATTTTTTCTGTCATACATATGCCACTTCTATGACGATAATTGTGACAAAACCCGGTATCATCATAGATGTGGTGGGCTCCTACTTCTATGAGAAAAAATCATGACAAAAAATGGGCTTTTCGTCTGGCGCGTGCGAAGACGCAATCGCATGACATTCTTTGGGCCGTCCATGACGGAAAAACCGTGGTAGAAGCGAGGGCGAGGAAAATTTCGGGAGTTGCCGGTTACGGGGAGGTCGGGGCCGAGCGATGCGCTGCTTTCTCGTACACGACGTGCGTGTGTGCGAGGCGTTGGCTCTAATCAACCCGAAGCGAGGCGTTGGGCTCTAATCGAACCCGGCGACAGCACTACATGCTACGCGTTACTGAACCCGAGCGATCGATTGTTGGCTGTTAACTGAACCCGATTGAGCGATTCCTTCGCTACTGCTGCTAACTGAAGCCGATCGATGCTGCTTCTGGGATGAACAGTGAGCGTTGTGGGGTTTTTTTGGATGAACAGTGAGCGGTGGCGTTGCCTCTGGATGAACAGGACCCCGTGGTGTGGAGGGCTGGATGAACAGTAGACGATGGAGGGGTGGTTGAACAGGACCCCGTGGTGTGGAGGCCTGGATGAACAGTAGACGGTGGAGGGGTGCCCGTGGAGGGGTGGTTGAACAGTAGCCGGTGGAGTAGCGCGCGATGGAGGCTGGATGAACAGGAGCCCGTGGAGGCTGGAGGAGGTCGACGGTAGCCTGTGGAGGCTGGAGGAGGTCAACGGTGGAGATGAACAGTATCCCGTGGAGTCCTGCTTTTGCGGCACGCCACACCTCCCGATGAACAGGACCCCTGCTTTCGACCGTAGCGCTCCAACACAAGTCTGTTTCAAATGCTTTTGCGCACGCCACACCCTCCCGATCAACAGACCCCGTTTGCTGACCGTAGGAGGTCCGTTTAAATCCGTTTTGCGGTACTACACACCCCTCCCGATCAACAAGACCCCCATTTCGACCGTAGGAGGTCCGTTTCCTCCGTTTTGCGGTACGCCACACCCCTCCCAATCAACAGGACCCCGTTCCAAATGTAGGAGGTTCGTTTCCTCCTTGTGCGGTACGCCAGGCCTTGTTTCCATCGCCTGTTCCGTCCAAGCCGGTTGGCTCCCACGCGTTTCGTTGCCTCCCGATGAACACGACGCATTCCGTTGCCTCCCCATGAACACGACGCACTCCGTTGCCTCCCCATGAACATGACGACAACGCTGTTTCTCCATTCTGACCTAGCCATGTACACGAGCCCTGGCCGTACGTATGCGCGAGTAGGCGTTCGAGACCCCGCCTGTTGGTGTCAAAACCGGCGGATCTCGGGTAGGGGGTCCCGAACTGTGCGTCTAGGCGGATGGTAATAGGAGACAAGGGACACGATGTTTTTACCCAGGTTCGGGCCCTCTCGATGGAGGTAAAACCCTACTCCTGCTTGATTAATATTGATGATATGGGTAGTACAAGAGTAGATCTACCACGAGATCGGAGAGGCTAAACCCTAGAAGCTAGCCTATGGTATGATTGTTGTTCGTCCTACGGACTAAAACCCTCTGGTTTATATAGGCACCGAATAGGGGTAGGGTTACACAGAGTCGGTTACAATGGTAGGAGATCTACATATCCGTATCGCCAAGCTTGCCTTCCACGCCAAGGAAAGTCCCATCCGGACACGGGACAAAGTCTTCAATCTTGTATCTTCATAGTCCAGGAGTCCGGCCAAAGGTCATAGTCCGGCTATCCGGACACCCCCTAATCCGGGACTCCCTCAGTAGCCCCCGAACCAGGCTTTAATGACAATGAGTCCGGCGCATAAATTGTCTTCGGCATTGCAAGGCGCGTTCTTCTCCAAACCCTGTGTACCTGTTTGAATAGTGTCCGGCTTCCTGTGAATATCGCGCTCCTTGGCTTCCACGCCCAATAAGGGCCATCTTCCACGTGTTGAATGAATGCGAAAAGCCAGGGTATTTTTACATTTACCCCCCTAGCTGCGCAAATGAGCTGCCTATATAAGAGACGAGGATCTAGATCCAACTCACACCTCCTTCCCTTCGCGAGCTTTCATCGGAGCGATCTCGATGTAAACCCATTCCATCATGGACAGTCGACGCGGCTCCTCCTCTCGCCCTCCTAGTCCTCAACCTGGAGATTGGGAGAGATGCTCCATCCCGCACAGCGAGTTAGTGACGCTCCAAACCAAGGGGTTTCTTCCCCCAGCCTTTATGGTTCTGGTTCGAGCCGGACTCGCCAACTATAAGGTTGGAAAATAGGCGGAGAGCGTCCCCAGTCCATCCCGAGGAGATAGGGTATGCCTTGTCCCTTATTTGATAAGAGGGCTCGGATTTCCAATTCATCCGTTTCTCCGGGGGCTCCTAGAGTTTTATGGACTCCAGTTGCACAACCTCACGCCTGCCTCCATTCTGCATATTGCGGGCTTCATGGCCCTTTGCGAGCTGTTTTTGGGCATCGAGGCTCATTTCGCGCTGTGGAAGAGGCTGTTCTGCCTCGTACCCGTTCTCGTGGAGGGGTCGATATCTCAAGTGGGCGGAGCCGAACTATGGCGCATCGCCGAGACCGGATATCTATCCGGAACCCCGAAGAAGGCGTCCAAAGACTGGCCTGCGGAATGGTTTTATATAGAAGACGTCTCCCTACTGGACCCTGTTCGGATCGGCCTCCCGGAGTTCAGTAATTGTCGTGGTTTTGTCACGGCAGATGTCCTTATGAAAGGACTTAGTCGTGGAGCCATCGCTACGGGTTAACTTGAAGGGGTTAAAGCGGACGCAAAGACACAAGAGTTATACTAGTTCGGCCCCTTCGATGAAGGTAAAAGCCTACGTCTAGTTGTGATGGGATTGATGTGGTCTCGATGACTAGGAGCAAATAAGCTTCGCCTAGGCCTCGAGTTGTTGTTGTTCGTCCTTGAACCGTCCCGGTCGTCCCCTTATATACACGGGTGACGCCTGTCGATGCAGAAGAGTCCCAATCTCCGGTTCATACTCGTATCTGGGTTGGTCTCTCTCTATTCCTAACTTACAATACAAGTTTACATACCAGGCCGGTTTACGGCTACAGGTTCTAAACCGACTACAGGCCTTGGGCCCTTACTTTCATGCTTGGGCTTTTACACCGTTGGACTACTGATGAAGTTAACCCGACCCAGATAGGCCGGTTCACACCCAGTAGTAATATCCCCAACATTAGTCCCCAGATTGATTTGAACAGGTTCATGTCAATCCTTGATAAAAACCTTCATCTTCAATATCTTCTTGTAATTGTTGAACCGCCATGATGTCACCTTATCTGGTTCCTGTAAACCGGCATGACGTCCCCGTAAAGATAGCATTCATGATACCTTGTTTGTTTAACAGATCCGCAATAAACGAGGCGACAGCTCTGCTTCCCAGATTTGTGGTTCCTTGATTCACGCTACCGACATGTGTCTCTTGCCTTATAAATAGGACCAAGGGTCATTCCTTTTCTCCTACGTCCCCATTCTCTTCGTCTTCCTCGTCGCTAGCCTCGGAGCTCCGCCACGCCATCGACCTCTGCACCGTCTTGAGCCGCTGCATCAACCTGAACGCACCAGAGAAACGCAGTAATCTTCCGCATCTCCTCAACTCTGGTTGGTCCTCAGTTCCCCTCGACCTAGATTCGTTCTAGGGTTTCTTGTTCTTGCAGTGCTCCATTAACTGTTCATGCTCATACTGCACTCTGGCTAGATCTGTGACATCTTGCTCTGATTAGTAGTAGCTTTTAGCATCCGCCTGTAGTCTCGTGCTCACGTCCATAGATCTCGCACATCATCTCCTACTCATTGCATCAATACTGCTCTGCTTTATTCCTTTTTGGATATTTTTCTTCTTTTCTGATCTGGCTTCAGATCCTTCGTTGTAGAGAAATCTTGCGAAACCTGTTTCTGCACACTTAGCCGTTCGCAACCTCAATTGTTTTCAATATTTAGACCAGGCGGTTTAACTTAACATAGAAAAAATTAAATAAACCGGTATACACCATTAGTCCCCTTGTTGAACCGCCAGAACTCCTTAACCATACACTGTCGCTTCATAGAACTCTGGTTTAGATGTATTTGTCTCCGATTTAGCATTGTACACCGGTTCTCTCTTTGTCCCAACACATTTCTTGAACCAGATTTATATTTTTTGTAGATGGCCAAACAAGTATATGAGTGCAACTGGGCTCCTTCCCGTGTCACGAAACTCAATTAAACAATCTGGTCTGACCGGGCGCTTTAAGCAAGAAAATACTATCCATTGGAGGGTTCGGCAAAGAATGTCCACCCACACCTCAAGAAGGAGAGGTTGTAGTTTTCGCAGATCACTTAGCCTGGGTTTCAACCCGCCCGGTTCAAAATTTGACCGGGATGTGTTAGCCAATTTTCAACTCCGTCCACAAGATACGGGCCCCAATTCTGTTACCAATAATTGTCACTTCCAAGTGCTCTGTGAGGCATACTTTCAAGAAGAACCTACAGTTGAACTGTTTGGAGACTGCTTCCATCTAAACCGCCGCACATAATTCACTGATGGGCCCAACACAGAATTGGGTGGTGTAGCGATTCAAAAAAGAAAGGAGGTCACTTATCCTCATGTCAAACTGCACAGCCACCCCAAGGAATGGAATCAAACATGGTTTTATTGCAGAGACACTTCACCTGCCAATGAGAATCCTTTGCCCGGTTTTCGTCCGGCCGACTCAAGAATACACATCCCTTTCCGCAAATATTAACCGCCAATGAGAGAAGTAAATACGCTCCTCAACTCTCCAAGCTCAGAGCCTTCATGGCCAATGGTTTAACCGGAATTGATCTCGCACGCTGTTGGATATCATGGAGCATACTGCCCCTCTCCCAGCGTTCCGGTTTAATGTGTGAGTACACTGGTAGTGTCGACGACCTCCTCCGACATGTTAATATCCAGCTTACCGATGATGAGGTCACCGAGGCTGTGAAGAAAATGTTGAACGAACCGGAACACCTCTGTGCCCGAACCGGTCTACTCCCCTTCTGTGCTACCAACAAACCACCATCTGTAAGACTTCTGACTATTTTTTATTGAATATATTACTGCCATTTCCGGTATCACTTTTAACATCAACTGCTGCTTAATTAGGGTGATGATCCATTCTGGAGCAAGAAACGTCCACAAGAAAAACCAGAGAAGCCAGACAAACCAGAAAAACCAATCCGGCAAAAGACCAAAGCTGTCAAGAAGACTGCTCATAAAAGGAAAACCACTGCATCTTCTGATCCGGCTGTGGATGACGATGTGGGTAATCCGGACCTTGAGGTAGAACTTGATTCGCTTGGCTTACTTTTCACACGCCTAATTAATGATGATATTTGTCGATGATGATCGAAACCAGATGCCGATGTTGTAGAGGTAACTATTCTCTCCTCTGACTCAAATCCTTTGCCTTTACTAAAAATCCGTCGGGCAAACCGGAAAATTAAATTTTCTCATCCCCTTGCTTACTTGGATCCCAAATTTCTTATGAAGACTCAACAACATGAAGTTCGCCGCACAACTCAGCACAGCGGCCACGTAGTTACCTCCTCCGGTTTACCGAACAGTCCGGTTCGGAAACGTCGTTCAGAGGTCTCTAATTTGCTGGTCAGTGCTTGTCCTAAAGCAGGCTGTTTTCGTCAACCCCTTAATCCATCTGACTCCGATTATCAGGTCACTTCCCATTCCTCATCTGGCGAGTCATCAGCTACTCAGCTGCCACCACTTAAAACGGTGCTTGGGTAAGTTATGCATTTCATATTGTTTCTACTGCATCATTGGATAGTATATGCCGTATTTGATTGTTACTGTGCCTTTTCAGGGCCAAGCCTAGGCCGAGCAAAAAGGCTCGTCTGGATAAAACGGCCGTCGAAGAGACTGCCCCTGAACCGGACAGCACCCCAAATCTTGAAGCGGCTATCTGTGAAGATACACCCAATGATCCGCCACTACAAGATGACAATTTTGTTGCTGAAGAAAGGCCTGTTGACACCTCCCTTCCTGCTGACCAGCCCAGAAGCCCAACCCGGATTGAAAAATCCACCAGTCCAATCCGGCCTGCTGACAAAACGACTGTCCCTGGTCAAACCAGCGATACCAAGGACGATGCCGTTGTGATCACTGGCTTTGGCCACAGCCAACCGGGTAATCCGGTCACTTTATCCAAACATTCTGCCAAAGAAGAATTTTCCACTATGAGCAAGGGCAAGTGGGATGTTGATCTGGCAACTTACGCTGCTCTGAACCCCCAAGACCTTCATTCTGGCTACTTGAACCGGCTGTATACCAGCCGTGATTATGAATCTGGCCTGGTGAAGATGATGAAAGAAAAATTCGAGGTAACCTCCATGTTCTTTTCCCGCTTGGATATTCTAATTTTTGTTAACTCTCCTAGCCCCCAAGGGCCGGTTCAACTTAGTATAGTTAAACCGGGACTTAACATAAACTCAATGCTTCAGAATCCACTGATGTAGCCCCCAAGGGCCAGTTCAACTTAACATAGTTAAACCGGGACTGTAATTTATATCGCCGCATCAGAACATGTTCGAGCAAATAGCCATTAGCCCCCAAGTGCCAAGTTGAATACCTGTATTGAGCTTGGGACTTTGTGATTTTATTGACAGACGAAGATCAAATATGCATTAGCCCCCAAGTGCCATGTGTATGACTGGTTATGCACTTGAGACTTGTAATGAAGATATTAACATGCTCCCTTTTTGTTGCAGTGAGATACGCCAACAAGCCTCACAAATCAATGATCTTCAAGAAAATCTGAAATCTCAACAAGCAGAAACCTCCAAGGCCAAGGATGAGCTGAAAACCGCCTTGACTACCATGGAGCATCTCAAGGAGTGGTTCAAGTCTGAGCGGGCCGGCTGGGATACTGAAAAGGCCGCTTTAACCAAAAAAGTTTGAAAATGCTGAAGCTGCCCTTAAACCGGTGGTAGATGAACTGACCAACGTGAAGCAGCAAGTGCATGCCATGACTGCTGCCATCTTTGGTAAGCTTCCTTTGGCTTCTGTGATAACTTGGCCTTCTTATGATAAGTCCGGTTTGTGATTTCTCTTGTAATGCTATAGGCACACACATTGGTCACCTGGGGTCAGATATTCGAATGAAATTAAAAGCTGCCTACACTTTAATCGAACAACAGACCTTTGGATCGCGGATCATCTCCACTGCATCACATAACAATCCAGCACCCTCTTTAATTCAAGATACTCTTAGGAGGTTGTCAATGCTTCCCGCCCGGGTTGAAGAGCTAAAGAAATCTGCTGCTCGAACCGGCACCATTAACGCCTTAATCCGGGCCAAAGCATGGGTGCCAGATTTCAATCCTGTTGAAGCAGCTCAGGGCTATCCCAGTTTGAAGGAAGACGGTTCAGAGTTCAACGAAGATGACCTGAGAGCGATAAACCGGCGGTGCGCCCTGGTTTGCCAATTGGCGAAGAGGCAAACTTGTCGCATTACCAAGCTCAATATGACGATCGTAACAAGCGGTAGCTGCACCTATTCCTGAAGCGGAGAACCCGACCCCTCCGATCCGTAAGCACACTTACGCTCCTGATATCGAACCATCTTCCCTGATCCATGAGGAGGATGTCTTTCAAGCTTTAATGGGAACCGACTGGACCACTGTTGACTTCCAGCAGCTGGGTAGAGATGAAGAAGCTGAAGCAGCACAGGACGACCCACAACCATCAGACCGGGGCGGCGAGCAAGCATGAACCGGAAGCCGGTTTGAATAGCTGCTTCATTATATTCCGCCAAGAAACAATGATCTTATTTGGGCACCATGTTGCCTTGTAATAGGATAGCCAACACTCTTGCTTTTAATATGCCTTCATGCATAGGTGCTGATACTTTTGCTTGAATGATCAAAACTTTCAATCTATATTGCCTGCAGTCACAAAATCTTAAACCGCCATGGCGGTTTGTGCCGCCAGCCGGCTTGTGACGTTCATATATATATGAAATGAAATATTGAGGTATATAATAAAAAATTGTGATACAAAATACCTGCCATCGCTGGGCATAAAGTTGGCTTAGCCAATCTTGAAGCGGTGGTTGTATAAACCCTTACCGTCAAAGGAGAAAACAGCTCCTGTATTTATAATGCCGGTTTACCACGTAAACCGTGCCGGGTCATGACAAGCCCCCTGTTACTCCATAATGGGATGTTAACAGAAAAATGTCAAACCGGTGAAATTATCTCTGGATTAAAAAAATGGACCGAAAACCGTCAATTGACAGTTTGAACCGGTTTAAAAATGTTGTCGGTTTAAGAAACGCAACAAAAATCAAATAATAATTATGAAAAAACATGGAAGCAAAGGCAATGATAAACCGTTTGCAAAAAAGAAGGCTTTACTGAGCCGATCAGATGGTGTTACCATGGTAAGACACGACCAAGCTCCCTATAAGTTGTAGCCATGGTTCAAGTCAGCCAGGTCCCCAACTGAAACCGTGGCATTATGCCGATCAAGTGGCGTGGTAATGGTTCGGGTTCGACCAAGCCCCCAAGTGACTCTATGGCCTTAGGCCGATCAAGAGGCGTGACTGGTTCAGACTTGACCATGTCCCCAAGTGATCTGGTGGCTTTCGCCTATCAAAAGGTGTTGCATTGGTTCGGACGCGACCAAGCCCCCCAGTGATATCATAAAGCTTTTGGAAAGAAAAACTCAGGGGGTAAACCGGAGGCCACTTTAAGACAGAACAGCTCCATGTAACCACGCATGATGTAACAGAACAGATACCCCGCTTTAGCTGAGGCTCCGGTTTATTACTTTATTCATAATATATACACTGCCATAATATGTACATAAGTAGAGCCGATGGCTCAGGTATAATAAGGCTGAAGATGAGCTATGTTCCACGGCTTGTTGGTCTCCTCCTCTGACGTGCGTGAGTCTTTATGCTCTCGAATATAGATCAGATAGTACGACCCGTTGTGCAGATTCTTGCTGACCACAAAAGGTCCCTCCCAAGGTGGGGATAACTTGTGCATATCGATGCGGTCTTGGATGAGCCAAGGACCAAATCTCCTTCTTGAAAAGTTCTGGTTCGACCGGCGACTATGGTAACGACGAAGATCCTGTTGGTAAATCACCGAAGCGGCAACTGCTATGTCACGCTCCTCATCCAACCGGTCCAAAGCGTCTTGTTGTGCCGTCGTTGTCCGCTTCAACATAAGCTGCCACACGAGGTGAGTCATGACGGATGTCATCGGGGAGAACCGCCTCCGCTCCATAGACCATAAAGAATGGTGTGTATCCCGTGGATCTGTTAGGCGTAGTGTTTATACTCCATAACACGACGGTAGCTCTTCTACCCAACAACCCGGTGTCCTCTGCAAAGGGACCATAAGCCGGGGCTTGATACCTCTCAAGATCTCTTGATTAGCCCTTTCCGCTTGACCATTGGACTGTGGGTGGGCTACTGAAGAAACGTCAAGCCGGATGTGCTCACGTTCGTAGAACTCCTTCATGGCATCTTTGGACAAATTGGTACCATTATCTGTGATGATACTGTGTGGAAAGCCAAACCGGAAAATCACCTTTTTGATGAACTGAACCGCCGTAGCCGCATCACACTTGCTAACAGGTTCTGCCTCGACCCACTTTGTAAACTTGTCAACCGCCACCAGGAGGTGTGTCTTTTTGTCCTTGGACCTTTTAAAAGGTCCAACCATGTCCAGCCCCCAAGTTGCAAATGGCCAAGTAATTGTAATCATCCTCAATTCTTGGGCCGGTACATGAGCACGTCTGGAAAACTTTTGGCAACCATCACACCATCTGACCAGATCTTCCGCATCAGCATGGGCAGTCAACCAATAGAAACCGTGGCGGAACGCTTTAGCCACCAAGGATTTTAAACCGGCGTGGTGACCACAATCTCCTTCGTGGATCTCACGCAATATTTCACAGCCTTCCTCAGGGGACACACAGCGTTGAAACGCCCCTGATACGCTGCAATGATGCAATTCACCATTAACAATGGTCATAGACTTAGATCGCCGGATTATCTGCCGGGCTAACGTCTCATCTTCTGGTAACTCGCCCCGGTTCATGTACGCAAGATAAGTAAGCGTCCAATCCGGAGTGACGTGAAGAGCTGCCACCAATTGAGCCTCCGGATCAGGAATAGCCAAATCCGCTTCACCAGGGATCTTGACCGACGGGTTGTGCAACATGTCCAGAAAGACATTGGGTGGGACCGGTTTACGCTGAGAGCCCAACCGGCTTAAAGCGTCCGCCGCTTCATTCTTCCGACGGTCCACGTGGTCCACCTGATAGCCCTTGAAGTGACCCGCAACGATATCCACCTCACGACGATATGCATCCATGAGTGGGTCCTTTGAATCCCAAGTGCCAGACACCTGTTGAGCCACTAAGTCCGAGTCACCGAAGCATTTAACCCGGCTTAGATTCATCTCCTTAGCCATCCGGAGACCATGAAGCAAGGCTTCATACTCAGCTGCATTGTTAGTACAAGGGAACATTAAGCGGAGAATGTAACAGAACTTGTCACCTCGTGGGGAAGTTAATACGACTCCAGCCCCCGAGCCCTCCAATTGCCTGGATCCATCAAAATGGATGGTCCAATATGTGTGATCCGGCTTTTCTTCAGGTGCTTGTAACTCCGTCCAATCATTAATGAAATCCACAAGTGCTTGAGACTTCACCGCCCGTCGAGGCACGTACTTGCATCGTGCGGCCCAAGCTCTATAGTCCACTTGGGAATCCGACCGATCGCTTCCGGTTACGTATGATATCGCCTAAGGGAGCGTAATCGCCACCGTGATGGGGTGCCCTTGGAAATCTTGCTTCAGCTTACAGACTTGCCATAAAACTCCATATACCAGCTTACGCAAATGCGGATACCTTTGCTTAGATTCGATAAGTACCTCGCTGATATAGTAAACCGGACGTTGAACCGGATGCTCCTTCCCTGCCTCCTTCCGCTCCACCACAATGGCCACGCTGACCGCCCTAGCATTAGCAGCAACATATAGCAGAAGCGGCTCCTTGTCAATGGGAGCAGCGAGCACAGGCGGGTTGGCCAATTGCCGCTTTAAGTCCTCCAACGCTTCGTCGGCGGTTGGACTCCAGACAAACTGATCTGTCTTTTTTCAAAGATCTGGTACAAAGGGATGGCCTTCTTCTCGAGGCGGCCGATAAACCGCCCAGTAAGGCAATCCGCCCGCCAAACGCTGGACGTCGTTAATACACTTCGGTTTAGCCAGGAGGTAATAGCCGTAATCTTCTCCGGATTAGCTTCAATTCCCTGTTGGACACGAAAACCCAATAACTTGCTCCTGCCGGAACACCAAAGACACATTTGGCTGGGTTGAGCATCATCTTGTAAACCCGCAGGTTGTCAAAGGTTTCCTTCAAATCGTCAATCAGTGTCTCCTTCTCCCTTGACTTGACCACAATATCATCCACATAGGCGTGCACATTACGGCCGATCTGTTTATGCAGGCAATTCTGTACACAACGTTGATAAGTTGCTTGGGCGCTCTTGAGCCCAAAAGGCATAGATACATAGCAGAAGGCTCCAAAGGGAGTGATAAACGCCGTCTTCTCCTGGTCCTTAACTGCCATCTTGATCTGATGATACCCAGAATACGCATCCAAAAAGCTCAAACGCTCACAACCCGCAGTGGCATCAATAATCTGGTCAATACGGGTGAGGGAGTCCTGGATTAGGGGGTGTCCGGATAGCCGGACTACCATCATCAGCCGAACTATCATTGGCCGGACTATCATCATCGACCAGACTCCAAGACTATGAAGATACAAGATTGAAGACTTCTCCCCGTGTCCGGATGGGACTTTCCTTGGCGTGGACGGCAAGCTTGGCGATCCGGATATGTAGATCTCCTACCATTGTAACCGACTCTATGTAACCCTAGCCCTCTCCGATGTCTATATAAACCGGATGGCTTTAGTCCGTAGGACTAGAACAACAACCCTTACAATCATATCATAGGCTAGCTTCTAGGGTTTAGCCTCCTTGATCTCGTGGTAGATCCACTCTTGTAAACATCCACAATATCAATATCAATCGAGTAGGACGTAGGGTTTTACCTCCATCAAGAGGGCCCGAAGCTGGGTAAAACATCGTGTCCCTTGTCTCCTGTTACCGTCCGCCTAGACGCACGGTTCGGGACCCCCTACCCGAGATCCACTGGTTTTGACACCGACATTGGTGCTTTCACTGAGAGTTCCTCTGTGTCGTCATCGATAGGCTTGATGGCCACTTCAATCAACAACGACGCAGTCCTGGGTGAGACTTTTCTCCCGGACAGATCTTCAGATTCGGCGGCTTCGCATCAAGGGCCAACTCGCAGCCATCTGGAGCAGATCGAAAGCTACGCCCCTGGCCGGTAGGTCAGGTTTGGAAGCCTAAACTTCACGGCCGATATCCGCGAAGACTTGATCTTTGATGGATCTGAGCCACAGCCGAGCGTGCCGCGCTGTCACGATGGGCATGACCTAACTCTGCCGCCGGACAGCACCATGGAGGCCGCACTCGAATCCGCTCCGACCCATAGTGCGGAGCCGATCGCTCGGATCGAGGACGGATGGTTGGCCACCGCCTCGGGAGCTGCAACTTCTACGGCGATGGAGCCGAACACTTACCTTGTCCCGCATAAAGCTCATGACTCCGAGGTGCCGGACTCTCTGCCGGACTCCGAACCTCCTGCGCCCCTGCCAGTCGAATCCGATTGGGCGCCGATCATGGAATTCACTGCTGCGGACATCTTTCAGCACTCGCCCTTCGGCGATATCATAAATTCACTGAAGCATCTCTCGCTATCCGGAGAGCCCTGGCCGAACTACGGCCAGGATGGTTGGGATGCGGACGACGAAGAAATTCAGACCCCACCCACCACCCACTTCAGTAGCCACCGTCGGCGATTTAGCCGACGTGCTCGACTACGACTCCGAAGACATCGACGGTATGGACGGCGATGCGGAGACTACCAAGAACCAGTGCCTACAGGACACCGGAAGACCACCTCTTCACGACATAGACATGGTGGACACCCCAAAAGATGGGGACGGCGAAGAAGCAGCGGAGGCCGATTCCTTAAAGAAACAGCCCAAGCGCCGACGTCAGCGGCGCCGCTCTAAATCCCGCCACGGCAAGAATGGAGATCCCGGCATAGGAGATAATAACACCCCAGAAAGTGGCGAAGACAACTCCCTCCAAAGACGATCCAAATAGAGGAGGAGGCAGAAGCAAGCCCTCACGAGAGGGCGGCAGACGAAGAGGTCGAGGATGACAATTACTTACCTCCCTCCGGAGACGAGGAAAGCCTCGGCGACAACGAATTCGTCGTGCCTGAGGATCCCGTTGAACAAGAGCGTTTCAGACGCAGGCTAATGGCCACGGCAATCAGCCTAAAGAAAAAGCAGCAACAGCTTCAAGCTGATCAAGACCTGCTGGCCGACAGATGGACCGAGATCCTCGCGGCCGAAGAGTATGAACTTGAATGCCCCTCCAAAAGCTACCCAAAACGCAAGTTGCTCCCCTGATTAGAGGAGGAGGCATACAAACCTGCATCACCAGCGCACAATGCGGCAGACCGGCCACCTCGTGGCCGCGACAGAGAGGCGTGCAAGCCCTCCACCAAAACCGCACCCCAGCATCGCTCAAAAAGCATGAAGCCACGGGGGAACGCGCCGGACTTGCGGGATATATTGGAGGACAAGGCAAGACAATCCAGATCTATCTATGGATCACGTGGGCGCCCCAAGACCCACGACGAATATCGTCGCGCCGGATATAACCACTCCGGCCGGGCCGAACACAGCAGACAACGCTCTCTCGAGCTACGTCGCGATATTGCTCAATACAGAGGCGCCGCACACCCACTATGCTTCACTGATGAAGTAATGGATCATCAAATCCCTGAAGGGTTTAAACCCATTAATATAGAATCCTACGATGGCACAACAGACCCCGCGGTTTGGATTGAGGATTACCTTCTCCATATACACATGGCCCGCGGCGACGACCTCCACGCCATCAAATATCTCCCGCTCAATCTTAAAGGACCATCTCGGCATTGGCTTAACAGCCTGCCCGCAGAGTCAATCGGATGCTGGGAAGACCTAGAAGCCGCATTCCTCGACAACTTCCAGGGCACGTATGTGCGACCACCGGACGCAGATGACCTAAGCCACATGATACAACAGCCAGACGAATCGGCCAGGCAATTCTGGACACGGTTCTTAACAAACAAAAATCAAATCGTCGACTGTCCGGATGCAGAGGCCCTCGCTGCCTTCAAACATAACATCCGCGACGAGTGGCTGGCCCGGCACCTAGGGCGGAGAAGCGAAATCCATGGCAGCCCTCACATCACTCATGACCCGCTTCTGTGCGGGAGAGGATAGCTGGCTAGCTCGCAGTAACAACCTCAGCAAAAACGCTGGCAGTCCGGATACCAAGGACCGCAATGGCAGGTTGCGTCGAAACAAAAACAAACGCCGCATTAACGGCGACAGCAATGAGGATACGACAGTCAACGCCGGATTCCGAGGCTCCATGCCCGATCAACGGAAGAAGCCATTTAAAAGAACCACTCCGGGCCCGTCCAAATTGGACCGGATACTCGACCGCTCCTGTCAAATACATGGAACCCCCGAAAAGCCAGCTAACCACACCAACAGAGATTGTTGGGTATTCAAGCAGGCAGGCAAATTAATCGCCGAAAACAGTGACAAGGGGCTACACAGCGATGACGATGAAGAGACCCGGCCGCCGAACAACAGAGGACAAAAGGGATTCCCCCCTCAAGTTCGGACGGGAAACATGATATATGCAACGCATATCCCCAAGAGGGAGCGGAAGCGTGCACTAAGGGACGTATACGCGATGGAGCGGTCGCCCCAAAATTCAACCCATGGTCCTCTTGCCCGATCACTTTCGATCGAAGAGACCATCCGACCGATATCCGCCATGGCGGATTCGCGCGCGTGGTTTTAGACCCAATCGTTGATGGATTTCACCTCACGAGAGTCCCGATGGACGGCGGCGTGCTTGAACCTGCTTTATCGGGATACAGTCGCGCAAGATGGGCATAGACCCTTCAAGGATTAAACCTACAAAGACAACCTTCAAAGGTGTCATACCAGTGTCGAGGCCAATTGTATGCGAGCTCGATTACTGGAAGTGGTCTTCGGATCCCGGATAATTTCCGAAGCGAGGAGTTAATCTTCGACATAGTCCCGTTCCGCAGCGGCTATCACGCTCTGCTCGGACGAACCGCGTTCGCAAAATTCAACGCGGTGCCGCATTATGCATACCTTAAGCTCGAGATGCCAGGCCCTCGTGGAGTCATCACAGTCAATGGAAACACGAAACGCTCCCTCCGAACGGAGGAACATACAGCGGCTCTCGCGGCAGAAGTACAGAGCAGCCTTCTAAGGCAATTCTCGAGTCCGGCCGTTAAACGACCGGACACGACCAAACGCGCCCGGAGCAACTTCAACCAAGACCACCTGGCACGTTCCGAGCACGCGTAGCAATGCGGCCTTAACCCCGGCCCTCGCAAAATTGTAAGACAAACTCTCCGCGTACATAATTACGCCTTGGAGATACCATGGGCATAGGGGGAAAGGCACAACCACAACATACCCAGAGTGCGGTTCGACCACACCAGGGGCTCCCAAGTGTGTCGCTTTTTTTTCTGTCATTTTCTCTTTTTTATACAGAACTATGTCCGGCGGCGACCCTGCCGAACTCATGATGCAACAGCCAGGGAAGAACAAAGGCCGCGACGAACACTCAGGTGGTCTCCATCACGAGCATTAAATTTGTTAAATACAAACATTCTGCGGCCTACCCCTGGAGGGAGACGCCTTTAATTCGTCCAATCCCTTGCTTTCCGCACTATTTGTATCATTCCGCACCCGTAATAAAATGCAGTCCCCTTTTTTGCCTATAATCGCATTACATTATATATATATGTTCATTTCGACATGTTGCACCCGTACATTTTGGTACGGCCAAATACACCAGGGGCTTATGTTCTCCGCATTATGGTGTGATAAAGTCCGCACACTTTCACAAGTGCGGCACCCCGAACTTATAGCATTATATGAATCGGCTCCGAATCATGTCTTGGGTCAATAGTTGGGTTTGCCGTCTCCCATGTTTGGCACCTTATGTTCCGTTCTATCGGCTAAGGTAGCACTGGGAGAACCACTGCGATTGCGCCCCGGTTGAGCCGGGTTAACGCCTTAGTGGAGAAAGCTAAAACTGACTGTCATGATAAGGCGAGAGACTGGTCGCTGTTCGAGAGGTTCTTTCGGGTCCTTAAAGGCCTACGCCACTTCGAGCGAAGTTCCGGACAATGTCCGACGAAGGCGTGGATAGCGCCCCAATTCGGTCCTCCGAATACTAGGGGCTTCGCCGAAATTTAAAATTATAGAATTCTATGGCTAAGTGAGAGTGTTCAAGCACTATAAGTCCGGTTGCCGTGTTCGTTGTGTTGAGTGCCTCCCTCGATGGACCCATAAATGGGAATTAGAGCGCTCAAGTTTATCCCGAACACCCCAACACTCATGGCATGGGGGCTGAAGCCGACGACTTGCCATCTCTCAGATTTAATAAACGGCCACACAGAAGGTAACATTTCAAATTAACAAGCGTTGCTTAGCGCATATGAACAAAGTTTTCAGCGCACAGGATAACACATTGCGAATTTACTCAAAAATTACATCCCTCGGGCACTCATCCGCAATCTTGCGGGCACCCTTCAGGACAGCCTTATAGTACAGTTCGAGCGTACGATGTTCCTTGCCCGCTGGTGGCGCGTCAGTGATTAGCTTCTCCGCATCCAGCTTGCCCCAATGCACCTTTGCGCGGGCAAGGGCCCGACGAGCACCTTCAATACAGGCGGAGCGCTTTGATAACCTCCACCCAGGCACGCATCCACCAACCGTCGACGAGGCCGGAAGTAGCTCCTGTGCATGGCCTCTCCAGCCCACAGCCCGGACTATGAGGCCCTTCATGGCCTGCTCGGCCACCTTGTGAAGCTTCGACCAGCTGCTTGCCTGGTCGCTAGGGGGCACCGGATGGCGGTCTCAAAGATATCTGAGACCAGAAGACCTTCTCCGTTGAGCTCCCCTCCTCGCCTCGGTAGAATGCGGCGGCATCAGACACGCTGCGAGGCAGATCTGCAAACGCCCCTGGAGAGCTCCGAATTCGGGAAGTAACACGTAATTTACATTCACATGCTTGCTTTGCATGAAAAACGCCTTACCCGCCGCTATCTTCCTCATCAACTCAATCTCATGAAGGGACAAATGGGCCTCGGCCTTGGCGGTTTTATACTTTCGAGAGCCGAGGCAAGCTCGGACTCTCGAGTCTTTGAGTCACGCTCCAAACTCTCATGCTTTTCCATGAGAGCCCGGAGCTCTTGCTGAACCACCGCCACCCGCGCCTCCTGCTTTTCTCGCTCTGCCCGTTCCATGTTATCCTTGTTATTTTTTGTTGCAACCTAAATCCTTTTCTGTAAAGGTACAAGTTCAAAGTGGTGTTACTCACCTTCTTTGTCCTGGAGCTGCTTCCTGGCGCGGCCGAGCTCTTGCTCGGACCGCTGAGCCTCTGCTTCACAAGATCGACCTCCGCAGTCAAGGCGGCAGAGGTCAGCAGCGCAGCCTGCAACCCATATTGACATGATTTTTAGCAACCTCAAGATATCTTTTTCAGATCCTCGGTCCGGCTTTTCTTTCCGAACACCGAACCGAGCATCAGGGGCTACTGTCTAGGCGGTATTACATTGCATATTTTTAACTTCTTACCTCAAAGCCTGATAGAAGGCTACTGCAGGCTTCGGTCAGCCCGCTCTTGGCGAGCTGCACCTTCTGGATCACCGCACTCATAATAGTGCGGTGTTCTTCCTCGATGGAGGCGCTCTGCAGCGCCTGCAACAAATTGCTCGGCGCCTCCGGTTGGACGGAAGCCGCCGGCGTCACGGTCATGCCCTTCGTTCGAAGGGGCCGCCGGCCGGACTCAGGAACCACTACGAGTTCCGATGTGGAGTCCGGTGCAAAGTCCGGGAGGACGCCTTGTGGCGCCTCCGGAGTCTCCCCTCGATGGGTCCCTTCTTGAGATCCCACCTCGGCGTCCTCGGCGTCGCGAGGGGTGGAGGCGGTCGGGATGGAGTCTACATCCGACGGAGCCAACGACCCGCTCGATGAAGCGGGGAGATCGTCACTGGCCGGACTACAGGCATGCGGCATTAGAATGACACTATGTGACGCAGAAAAAGAAATTATAAATTATTCAGGAATCCGGATACTTACGATCTCGCTGGAGACCTGGCCCTTGAAGACCATTCTTCCTCGCCAACGTTGATGTTGGCGGAGCTGTCCGGGGGAATAGTCCTTCCCCTCTTGGACCCTTCGGTCTCCCCTGTTGGGGGAGCCTTCCTCTTCCTCTCTCCCTCCTCTAGGAGAGAGTCCTCTTCCTCCTCCTCATTTTCGGGGGAGGAGTCCGCCCCGGAGTCGTCGGACACCCGAAAACGGGAGCTCCTTCGAGCACCCGTGGCGTCCTTCTTGGCCTTCTTCTCCGGCACCACGTGCGGTGCCGGAACCAGCAGCCTCGCTAGATGAGCGTCTACTGGATTTTCTAGCATAGGAGCCGGACAGGTAATCTGTTCCGCCTTCCTCATCCAGTCCTATCAAGGGAAAAGGGGAAATTAAAACCCGCATAGAGTCAAACTATGAAAAACAAGTGTCCCGTAAAGGGGTAGAATCACTTACCTCATCGGCCTGGCGCTGCGAGCGAAATCCGCGATCTTCAGTCGCGGATGCGGGGGCTTCGGCACCCTTGAACAGCACCTTCCAGGCGCCTTCGTACGTCGTGTCGAAGAGCTTGTTCAGCGCCTGGTGCTGTTCCGGATCGAACTCCCATAGATTGAATGCCCGCTCTTGGCATGGGAGTATCCGGCGGACGAGCATGACTTGGACCACGTTAACCAGCCTAAGCTTCTTCACCAGCTTCTTGATGCAGGCTTGGAGTCCCGTCACCTCCTCCGAACTACCCCACAGCAAGCCCTTCTCTTTACAGGAGTTGAGCTGTGTGGGGGTACCAGATCTAAACTCGGGGGCCGCCGCCCATTTAGGGTCACGCGGCTCGGTGATATAGAACCACCCCGATTGCCACCCCTTGACGGATTCCATGAAGCCCCTTCGAACCAAAGGATGTTGGGCATCTTGCCCAACATGGCGCCTCCGCACTCCGCTTGAGTGCCCTTCACTACCTTCGGCTTGACATTGAAGGTCTTGAGCCACAAGTCAAGTGGGGCTGGATGCAGGAAGGCCTCACACACGACGATAAACGCCGAGATGTTGAGGATGAAGTTCGGCGCCAGATCATGGAAATCCAGGCCGTAGTAGAACATGAGCCCCTGACAAAGGGATGTAGTGGAAAGCCCAGTCCATGGAGGAAGTGGGGAAGAAAGACGACCCTCTCATGGGACCTGGGTGGGGATGAGCTGCCCCTCGTCGGGCAGCCGGTCTGCGATGTCATTTGGAGAGGTATCCGGCGCCCGCGCAGTTTACGATTTGCTCCTCCTTAACGGTGGAGGCCAACCATTTACCTCCCGCTCCGGACATGGTCGGAGAAGGTTGAGACGAGATGCGCGAACTTGGGCGCTGGAGCTCGAGTGAGCGGAGATGGATAAGCAAAGGAGGAAGAAGGCGTAGGTGAGAAGGTAAATCCTTATCCCTTATATGGGCGGGCGAGGTCTTATGCGTCCCCCATCGGCCTGGTAAAACTCGCTTTTCTCCCAAGCATCACCATCAATGGCGCGGTTGGGTTACCCACGCCCGTATTGATGAGAATCCCAGATTAAGGGGAAACACGATCTCTGCTTCGACAAGACGTGCCAAGGAAACCGCTTCGATAATTGCTGAGGTTGTAAAGTTAACAACAATTCGAGTAATGACTTGGTAGTGGTGTGACGTCATGCCACAAAAAAAACGTCAGCAGATTGAACTTGTGTATATATTATTATTCTCTCTATGGTGGAATGTGGAATTTATTTTGCAGAGCCGGACACTATCCTGGTGTTCACAATCTTCTATCATTCGAGGAGGAACCCGCCTTGCAATGCCAAGCAACATACTGGCGCCGGACTTATCGTCATTGAAGCCTGGTTCAGGGGCTACCGAGGAGTCCTGGATTAGGGGTGTCCGGATAGCGGACTACCATCATCACCGAACTATCATTGGCCGGACTATCATCATCGACCGGACTCCAAGACTATGAAGATACAAGATTGAAGACTTCTCCCCGTGTCCGGATGGGACTTCCCTTGGCGTGGAAGGCAAGCTTGGCGATACGGATATGTAGATCTCCTACCATTGTAACCGACTCTATGTAACCCTAGCCCTCTCCGGTGTCTATATAAACCGGCTGGCTTTAGTCCGTAGGACTAGAACAACAACCCTTACAATCATACCATAGGCTAGCTTCTAGGGTTTAGCCTCCTTGACCTCGTGGTAGATCCACTCTTGTAAACATCCATAATATCAATATCAATCGAGCAGGACGTAGGGTTTTACCTCCATCAAGAGGGCCCGAACCTGGGTAAAACATCGTGTCCCTTGTCTCCTGTTACCATCCACCTAGACGCACAGTTCGGGACCCCCTACCCGAGATCCGCCGGTTTTGACACCGACAACGGGGGAGGGCAAAAGGATCTGCTGGACAAGCCTTGTTAAGATCTGTGTAATCCACACACATGCGCCAAGTGCCGTTTTTCTTAAGAACCATCACCGGATTAGCAAGCCACTCTAGATGGAAGACTTCAACAATAAAACCAGCTGCTAAGAGCCTGGCCAGCTCCTCTCCAATGGCCTTACGCCTTTCTTCGTTAAACCGGCGGAGAAACTGCTTCACCGGTTTGTACTTCTGATCAACATTAAGAGTGTGCTCAGCGAGTTGCCTCGGTACACCTGGCATGTCAGAAGGCTTCCATGCAAAAATGTCCGATTCTCACGGATGAACTCAATGAGCGCGCTTTCCTATTTCGGATCCAAGTTGGCACTGATGCTGAACTGCTTGGACGAATCGCCAGGCACGAAGTCAACAAGCTTAGTCTCACCGTCGATTTGAATTTCGTGGCGGATCATGCTCTGTAGTTGGCTTCTTCAATGGAGTCATGTCCGCCGGATCAACATTGTCCTTATAGTACTTCAGCTCCTCGGTGACACAAACCGACTCTGCGTAAGCCGCATCACCTTCCTCGCATTCCAAAGCGATCTTGCGGCTCCCATGAACCGTTATTGTCCCCTTGTGACCCGGCATCTTGAGCTGCAAATAGATATATACAAGGCCGTGCCATGAACTTGGCATAAGCGGCCGCCCAAACAGGCGTGATATGGACTTTGGATTTTACCACTTCAAACGCGTCAATGTTTCCGATCACGAGTCATATTCATCTCCAAAGGCCACTTCCAGAGCTATTTTACCAACCGGATATGCTGACTTGCCAGGTACCACACCATGGAACACTGTATTGGATGGTTTGAGATGTTTATCTGTTAACCCCATACGACGGAAGGTCTCATAGTACAGGATGTTAATGCTGCTCCCTCCGTCCATGAGCACCTTTGGTGAACTTATAACCTCCCACCGAGGTGCCACCAGGGCTAGTTGACCCGGATTGTCAACCCGGGGAGGATGATCCTCTCTACTCCATATAATGGGCTGCTCTGACCAGCGTAGGTAATGAGGCACAGCCGGTTCAACAGCATTGACTGCCCGCTTCTGAAGCTTCCGGTCTCGCTTGTCTAAGCTGGTGGTGAAGACATGGTACTGCCCACTATTCAACTGCTTTGGGTTGCTCTGATAACCCGACTGTTGCTGCTGCTGGTTGTAACCACCTTGGTTATTTTGATTGTTCTGATTGTTATGTCCGCCCGGATTACCATTAAATCCTGAACCGGAATTTCCTCCACCGTAACCCGGCCCGGATCCTGAACCGCCGCCAGAACCTTGATCATACCGGAAAGCATTAGAACTCTTGAACTCCTGCATAATGTAGCAATCCTTCCAGAGGTGGTTTGCTGGCGTCTCCTTCGTCCCATGCTTCGGACAAGGTTGATTCAACAGATAGTTCAAGCGGTCCGGATTGGGATTAGGCGCTCCACTGTGATTCGGCTGTTTACCTTGCGCCGCTGGCCCTTGTCCTGCGCGTTGGTGTTGGCTACGAAGTCCATGTTGCCATTCGCTTTACGCTTGCCTCCACCATTACCTGCCAAGTGATGTTGCTGGCCCTTGGAGTTGCTGTTCTTCCTTCCCTTCCCTCGCCTCGCCATCGCCGACTCGGGATCCTTGGTACTATCAGAATCAGCATACTTCACTAAAGCGCCCATGAGAGTGCCCATGTCATTACAAAACCTCTTCATGCGCCCCAACTTCAACTTTAAAGGCTTAAACCGACAGTTGCCCTCCAGGGTTAAGATCGCAGAGTCAGCGTTGATCCGGTCTGACGAGTGCAAGATTTCCGAAACGCGGCGTACCCAATGGGTTGTTGACTCTCCTTCCCCCTGGACACAAGCCGCCAAGTCCACTACGGACATGGGCTGCTTACAGGTATCTTTGAAATTCTGGATAAACCGGTCCGAATCGGGCCCATGAATTGATAGAATTGGGTGGCAAGCTCTTCAACGGCACGGGCCGTGCCTTCGAGCATCATGGTGAAGTACTTTGCACACGCGGCCTCATCCACATCCAGCATCTCCATGGCCATCTCATAACTTTCTATCCATGCTTCTGGAGCTAAATCGGCAGTGTAATTTGGCACCTTGCGCGGACCCTTGAAGTCTTTGGGCAAGCGCACATTGCGTAAAGCGGGGACGAGGCAAGGCACCCCCAAAGAGCTAGGGGTAACCCCAGGCTCGACCGAGATGGTCGGAGCTCCTTGACCCGACGCGTCTCTACTGCCTGTGGTGAATCACCTTCAATTGGAATAGCTTCCAGCCGTGCCGCAGCTGCAACAAGGTTATCCATCGGATTGGAGTAGTGACCCGGAGGTGTTTGCACAGCCTGAGGCGACCTTGGCGTTATGGCGAGGTAGATCTATTGCGGGCTGAACCGGTAGCGCCTTCGTCCAGTGCTTCCGCTGGTTTACCGGCCGCGGATTACCGGTTCTCGCCCGGGTGTTGAAGAGGTCTCTTCCTTCAAAACTCAAGGCAACGGAATCTGTATTTCCTCTTCATGACTTCATGTGACGCGTTCTGATCCAACATGAGCCTATAAGCCTGCGCATCTAAAGCGGCCCGCTCTGCCGTCATCCTGGCGTCTGCAGCTGCTAGATCCGCTTTAGCCTGAGTGATTTGTTCCTTCACCTTCGCAATCTCCGCGTTATGGGCGTCCTGATCCGCCGGGTTAACCTCTGCCATGAGCACAGCCAACGCATCGAACAGATCTGATAAAACCTGAGCTAGCGGGCGCACAGGGCCTCCTGCCCCGACAGCCGTCGCCGCTGTTGAACCGGCAATCATTGCCGCAGCGGTCGAAGAGTGAAGCACTGCTTGTGTACCGGCCATGAATATTCCAACCCGGTTGGGCAGATCGGAGGGGTCCGGAATACTGTCACCATCGGAACAGCCCCCAATCCGGCCATCTTGTAGCTGATATAGAAATTCAGTCTCTCCGGTTGATGACTCATCGTCAGAGTAGACAACGGTTTCGCCACCAGATTCTGATCCGCCCTCATAACTTCCTCCGTGGATGACTCCCACAAAGGCACGCTTCACGGCCAGTTTAACCTGGGCAGATCTCGTACGCTGAGCCGTCTCGACGAGGTCGGTGCAGATGTCCGGCTCAGGCCCTGGCTCACTGATCTTGCCGCTGAAAACGTGTATGCCACCAAAGGGGACCCGGTATCCGTACTCGATTGAGCCGGCCTCGGGGCCCCATCCTGTGTCGTCGATCTAGAGCTTGCCGCGACGACTCTTGGTCATCCGGCCGACAGCATAGCCTTCGAGTCCTTCGAACTTGCCCTCCAAGATCATCAAACCATCGTGCGATAGCCCCACGGTGGGCGCCAACTGTCGTGGTTTTGTCACGGCAGATGTCCTTATGAAAGGACTTAGTCGTGGAGCCATCGCCACGGGTTAACTTGAAGGGGTTAAAGCGGACGCAAAGACACAAAGTTATACTAGTTCGGCCCCTTCGATGAAGGTAAAAGCCTACGTCTAGTCGTGATGGGATTGATGTGGTCTCGATGACTAGGGAGCAAATAAGCTTCGCCTAGGCCTCGAGTTGTTGTTGTTTGTCCTTGAACCGTCTCGGGTCGTCCCCTTATATACACGGGTGACGCCCGTCGATTCAGAGAGTCCCAATCTCCAGTTCATACTCGTATCCGGGTTGGTCTCTCTCTATTCCTAACTTACAATACAAGTTTACATACCAGGCCGGTTTACGGCTACAGGTTCTAAACCGACTACAAGCCTTGGGCCTTACTTTCATGCTTGGGCTTTTACAACGTTCGACTACTGATCAAGTTAACCCGGCCCAGATAGGCCGGTTCACGCCCAGTAGTAATATCCCCAACAGTAATGCTCCTCTGAAGAAACGCCTAAGCTGGCGTCCTCGGAGCCCCCAGAGGGAGAATGACAGGGACGTCCTTTACCTGATGAGCCGAATAAGGTTGTTGGCTCATTCCGGATTGACCATGATCGGGGTCATGGCCACATGCATTATGCGGGGAGTGCAGCCGCTCCAGTATAGGGGCCACCCCATGTGGGATTTCAACGGGGAGGATGACGCCACCCGTCATGGCCGTAAGGGCCTGGGATCGGTCGCCGATTTGATAAAGGTCTTGTCCGCATTGTACAAGGGAGAGGAGGAAGAATTTCTTCGCGTCAACCCTCAGGACGGGTTTTCTATGAACAATCCTCCAAGCTGGGTAAGCGGACATTTCTTTATGCCCATCAGTTCCATATTCCCATAGTTAAGTACCTTATCATGTGATTTTGACGCAAGAATTGCGCCGGGCCGTAAAGGATATATCCGTGGAGCTGATGGATGGGGTATTTTACCAACTGAGCATCGACAATGCCTTGGTTGCCATTACGGCCGATTACCCCGGAATATTTCCAGCCTCACAGGTAATTGAGACCGAGGTCCCAATACTTTAGAAATGATCCCTCCGTGCTTATCTTTGACCACCGTATATCAATGGTGTTTCGCAGGGGGAACCCTCGACGTGGAAGGCCGAACCTGCGGTGGCCAGCCAACAAGGGGCAGCACGGCCCAGCAGGCTAAAAAGAAGTGCGGTCCGGATTGAAGCGCCGGCGCAACGGTATGGCGTGTCACCTTATTCCCCGGTTTTATCCTGGAAGGCATACTAACGCTCGCGCTCCTTTCAGGAAAAAGAGCGCTCGCCGGACTATATCCGGAGAGGCTGCCAATCGAGCCTCCGCCAGCCAGGCTTCAAAGTCAGGCCCAAAAGCAGAGGCGAACACTAGGCGTGCGTCGGATGCTCCTCTGACAGAGGATGCCGACAGATTGTCCGCCACCAACTCCGAGGTGGAGAGTGCCATGAATCACAGGCACCGCCGGACAATTCTTCGTGACGCATGTTTCTCCCAAGAGGCATTGGATGCCTTCAATTCGGGAGATGCGCACCTCCGTGCCGCTCAAAATGGTCTAGCCAGAGCCACGGAGCGAGTGTGAAAGACATAAGGGTGAGAAAATTTGATGGTTATATATACCATTAGCCCCCGAGACTTAAAATAGTTAGAATAACTGATTTAAAGATCATTTATTGTGCAGGATCTTACAGAAAAGAATACCCAATTGTCCCAGGAGCTTGAAGAGTGCAAATCCCAACTTGAGGCCGCACAAGCCGCGACAGGGAAGCCAAGGAGACCCCCTCTGGTAACATACGCTTTTAAAAGATAATTATGTTATGAAGTGCAGCGCACGTATAGGTCTGACAATGACATTGCAGATGGCACCGGGTTAGATCCGGAGAAGCAACAACTCTTGCGCCAGTTAAAGGCTGGCGAGAACGTGCTTACGAAGGTGAGGCAGGAGAAAAATAATCTCCAGGATGCCAACACCCAGCTGGGTGAGGAGCTATAGGATGTTCATGCCTAGCTATCTGACTCCGTTAAGGAGAATCGGCGGATTCGTCGCGGCATTTTTAGTAAGTGCTTAAACGAACTTTGAAAAAAGAGTTCGGCGAGGAAGTCGGTTAACAGAGTTATGTCTGTAGGTATGCTCACAGGGCGTCCTGCAGAGGAAATGCCCGGTTCTATGGGTGACCTTCTTCCCGAGCTCTTACAACTGCACGAACAAGTTTGGCAGGTGATGAAAGGCGTCGCCCAGGCCTTGTGGCCATCTGTCTCCCTGCCCGAAGGCCTTGGGGAGCTTGCAGAGAGGCTCCGAGGAGCACGGCGGCGCTTCGATTATGGAAGATATCGGCCTGCCGTCAAGGCGCCAGGGAGGCCTGGGCCATGGTGAAGACGCGGTACACGAAGGCTGACCCAAACCACATGGCCGAGGTCGGACCTGTGGGGCCCGATGGGAAGGAGATCCCTTTGAGCTTAGTGTACGGCCAGGTAGAATTGGCCGCAAAGTATTCCCAGCAGGACTGTAAACTAGACAGCCTATTAGATGGCATTGAAGAGGAATACAATTAGTCAAATTGACTATGTAATTTAAAGTTATGTAAAATGCCTTCTAGCCGGATTGTAGATCGTTTGTCTTAGCGGACCTTTTCGCTTCAACCTCGGGACCCGATAGTCCGGAGTGTGTCCGAATACCCTCGCGGTTATATAAAAACCGGGGCATGCGTGGAGACCAGGCGTAGGGGTCATTAGTGCTTTATCGCATAAGTGCCCAACTAGTTATGTTATATTACATGGTTAGTAAGAAACATCTTCCAGGAGAATAGTTCCGTTAGGGGTTCCTTTCCTCAGGAGGCATGCCCTAAAGTGCATGTCCGGATTGCGAAAAAGCGTAAAAAACATCCGGGGCAGATAAATAAATAGGTAAGAAATCTTCTTTTAGTTCACCGACCAAATATTCTCTTAAGAACACTAGCTTTCGGCTTCACCCAGTCGAGGTACACATCCGCCGACCCGGCAAGAACAATCACAGAGGTGCTCCCTTTACCACCTAGCCGAACAATCGGGAACGTAGGGGCAAGCACAGAGCCGTGCAACCCAGCTTGGCCAAAACTTAAGTCATATCGATGCATATAATGGTGAATAAAAGGTACATGCGGAAGTGTGACACATGTATTGGGCATGAAGCTCTTATAATTAAGCTTCTGTGAAAGAAGCCCCCAGGTACAATGAGCGCGGATAGCGCGTCAAGGGTGTGCGAACAATGCGCTAACGAGCCTTCCAAGGCTTAAAAGAGAATAGGAGGGAGAAGGAGAAAAATAGAAGACAACTAAAATGTAAAATATGGACAGAGGGAGGAGACGAACTCAGAATCCGGCGCTAGGCGTAGAATCTTCGGAGACGTGCTGCGTTCATTGGTTCAGCTCGAGTCGGTTATCCGATGCATCTCGCAGACGGTACGCTCCACCGGTCAGGACTTGGTCGATGATAAAGGGACCTTCCCATTTGGGCTTTAGTTTGTCCTTTTTCTTGTCCGGTAGGCGTAGAACTAGCTCGCCAACATTGTAAGTTTTAGCCCGTACTTCTCTGCTTTGATATCTTCGAGCCTGCTGTTGATAGAATGCGGAACGGGCTTTTGCTACATCACGCTCCTCCTCCAAGGCGTCCAAACTGTCCTGTCGATCGAGCTCGGCTTCTCTTTCTTCGTACATGCGCACGCGAGGTGAGTCATGAATTATGTCGCATGGAAGAACTGCCTCTGCGCCGTAGACCATAAAGAATGGTGTGAATCCGGTCGTGCGATTCGGAGTGGTCCGCAGCCCCCAAAGTATGGAGTCGAGCTCCTCTACCCAGTGCGTGTTAGATTCCTTGAGGGACCGCACTAATCTGGGCTTGATGCCGCTCATAATTAGAACATTTGCTCGCTCAACTTGACCGTTAGTTTGAGGGTGATAGACTGAGGCGTAGTCGAGCTTAATGCCCATGTTTTTGCACCAGAGTTTGACCTCGTTGGCCGTAAAGTTCGTGTCGTTATCAGTGATGATGCTGTGCGGGACACCGTAACGGTGTACTACCCCTGATATGAAGTCTATCACCGGTCCGGATTCGGCCATCTTGACAGGCTTGGCTTCTATTCATTTGGTGAATATATCCACCATGACCAGTAGGTATTTTTGCTTGTGGGTTCCCCCTTTAAGGGGTCCGACCATGTCAAGCCCCCAGACCGCGAGGGGCCAGGTGATGGGTATAGTTTTGAGGGCGGTGGGTGGCATGTGGCTCTGATTAGCAAAGAGCTGGCATCCGACGCATCGTTGGACTAAGTCCTGAGCATCTGCCTGCCGTTGGCACAATAAAATCTGTCTGGAAGGCCTTGCCTACAAGGGCCCGGGCTGCAGCGTGGTGCCCGCCGAGTCCGGCATGTATTTCGCCAGAGATTCCGCCTTCTTCTTCTGGAGATACACCTTTGAAGGACTCCGGTTGTGCTTTTCTTATAAAGCTCTCCCTCATGGACTTTGTAGGATTTAGATCGCCGCACTATGCAGCGGGCCTCGTTTTGGTCCTCGGGGAGTTCCTACCTGGTTAGGTAGGCTAGGAATGGTTCTGTCCACGGGGCAATGACTGCCATTATTACGTGGGCTGAGGATGTTATTTCGTCGGTAGAACCACCAACTGTGTCAGAATGTTCGGTGTGGGGCAGTGCGGTTGGGTCCGGATTGTTATTTCCGGACTCTCCCTCCCATAATACAGATGGCTTGAACAGCCTCTCTAGGAAGATGTTGGGGGGCACAGCATCGCGCTTTGCGCCGATGCGTGCCAACACGTCTGCTGCCTGGTTGTTGTCGCGGGCTATATGGTGAAATTCGAGCCCCTCAAATTTTCGGATCCTTGGCATCAAAGTCTCCATTTATTTGTGATATCGCGAGGTTCGAATCCCCGCGCAACTCTAGGCGTTGAATGCCCATGGAGACTGCCATCCGGAGACCATGTAGAAGGGCCTCATATTCGGCTGCGTTGTTGGAGTCCGTATACATTATGTGGAGTACGTATTGAACTGTATCTCCGGTTGGGGACGTCAGAACGACGCCAGCTCCCAGGCTAGCCAACATTTTGGAGCCATTGAAGTGCATTATCCAGTTGGAATATGCGCCGTACTCTTTAGGGAGTTCGGCTTCGGTCCATTCAGCGGCGAAGTCGGCCAAAACTTGCGACTTAATGGCTCTCCGTGGCGTATAGGTTATGTCGAACGGGAGGAGCTCAATGGCCCATTTGGCAATCCGGCCTGTCACGTCGTGTTTGTTTATAATGTCGTTAAAGGGTACTTCGGAGGCTACTGTTATTGAACACTCTTGAAAGTAGTGTCGCAGCTTCCGGGATGCCATGAACACCGCGAACGCTATCTTTTGATAATGTTGGTACCGTGACTTGCATGGAGTTAGGACAGTGGACACGTAGTAAACTGGTTTGTGAAGAGGGAACTTGTGTCCGTCCGTTTATCGTCCGAAAACGAGCACCGCGCTTAGAACTTGATGAGTTGCCGCGATGTATCATAGCATTGGTTCGCCCATGTTGCGCGCAGCCAGGACCGGGTTTGTTGCCAATATGGCTTTTATTTCTTCGAGTCCGGCCGTGGCGGCATCCGTCCACTCGAAGTGTTCGGTGCGTCGGAGGAGGCGATAAAGGGGTAATGCCTTTTCTCCCAAATGGGAGATAAAGCGGCTTAGAGCCGCCACGCATCCAGTCAATTTTTATATTTGTTTGAGGTCTTTTGGGATATCCAATTGTGACAGAGCTCGGATCTTGGCTGGGTTTGCTTCAGTTCCTCTACCGGATACAATGAAGCCCAAGAGCTTTCCGGCCGCACGAAAACGCATTTTTCCGGGTTGAGCTTAATGTCATATGTTCGAGATTATCGAATGTGAGCCTCAAGTCGTCTACTAGAGTTTCGACATGCTTGCTTTTGACGACCACATCGCCTACGTATGCCTCCACTGTTTTGCCGATCTGGTTTGCCGGACATGTCCGAATCATGCGCTGATATGTTGCGCTGGCATTTTTGAGCCCGAAGGGCATTGTGTTGAAGCAGAATGGGCCGTATGGAGTGATGAATGCCGTTGCGGCTTGGTCAGGCTCTGCCATCTTAATTTGGTGGTAGCCGAAGTATGCGTAGAGGAAACACAATGAATCGTGTCCTGCGGTAGCGTCGATGATTTGATCGATGCGGGGAGGAAGGGATCCTTTGGGCAAGCCTTGTTGAGGTCCTTGAAATCGACGCACAGGCGCCAGGATTTGTCCTTCTTTGGTACCATCACTAGGTTTGCTAACCAGTCCGGATGTTTTATATCTCTGATGAATCCGACCTCCAATAGTTTGGCTAGCTCCTCTCCCATGGCCTGTCTCTTGGGTTTGGAGAAACGCCGAAGAGCCTGTTTGACTGGCTTGAATCCTTTTAGGATGTTTAGGCTGTGCTCGGCCAGCCGGCGTGGGATTCCTGGCATGTCTGAAGGGTGCCAGCCAAAAATGTCCCAATTTTCACGTAGGAATTCTCTTAGTGCGGCATCTATATCAGGGTTTAATTGTGCCCCAATGGAGGCCGTTTTTGCAGGGTCCGTTGGATGGACTTGGAATTTGACTATTTCGTCCGCTGGTTTGAAGGAAGTGGATTTGGATCTCTTATCGAGTATCACATCGTCCCTATTCACCATGGAGCGCACCGCAGTGAGTTCCTCGGCCGCTAGGGCTTCGGATAGTGCCTCAAGGGCCAGTGCGGCTGTCTCATTTTCGGCGCGGAGTGTTATGTCCGGGTCACTAGCTAGAGTGATGATTCCGTTGGGCCTGGGCATTTTGAGCTTCATGTACCCATAATGGGGTATAGCTTGGAAAATTGTGAATGCCTCTCGCCCTAGTAAAGCGTGGTATCCGCTGCTGAACGGGGCCACTTGGAACGTGACCTCCTCGGACCTGTAATTATCCGGCGTGCCGAACACCACATCCAGTGTGATTTTTCCTGTACAGCGTGCTTCCCGACTGAGGATTATTCCTCTAAAGGTTGTGCTGCTTCGCTCAATGCGGCTCCAGTGTAACTCCATTTTTCGAAGGGTTTCCTCATAAATGAGGTTCAATCCACTGCCACCGTCCATGAGTACCTTGGTAAGGCGAAAGCCGTCCACTATCGGACTGAGGACCAATGCGGCTGGTGCTCGGGCTGTTCGGAATTTAGGTTCGTCACTGGCATTGAAGGTAATAGCCGTGTCACTCCATGGGTTTATTGTTGCTACTTGGTAGACTTCGGCAAGGCTACGGAGTGTTCGTTTCCGCATATTATTTGACGCGAAAGTCTCGAAGACTTTTAATACCGTACTGGTATCCTTGGGTTGGTGCTCTAGAGCTAGAAGCTCTTCGCCACTTTTGGTCACCTGCCGTAGTATCCAACATGCTCTAAGGCTATGAGTTGGAGTGGCGCCCTCTGTACTATGAATTTTACAGGGTTTTTGCTTTTTGTTATTTAACCCAGGTGCCTGACGATGATGCACCCTTTTATTTCGGACTGGGGTTGTATTCAAGGCCGGATTGTCCCAAAATTTTGATTTGGTTTTCCAGGCGCTTTCCATCGCACAGTACTTTCTTACTATGGACGCCAAGTCCGCAAAGCGTGTAATATCACGGCGACTTATAGCGTTGAGGATCCCGTTGTCCGTGCAATTATTGCAGAAGAATGAGACTGCGTCCTCCTCGCGGCAGTCCTTTATCCTGTCCATAACCAGGAGGAATCTGGCCTAGTAATGGTGTACTATTTCTGCGGGCTCTTGCCGAATTTGAGATAGGTCGCTTATGTCTGGGTGGGCGGGTGGAATTAAATCCGGAACCGCGCCCAATCTGAGACTTAAGGGCCAAGGAGCTTCCGAACTTGGAAGCTTGGATTCTTGGATGTTATCCAATGAATCTAGCCCGCTGCCTGACTTTAGGTTCAGGGCTTGAGTGATGTCCTCTCCTCCGCGGGAATCCGGCATGGAGGGATTGGGAATCCGGACGTGGCTAGTCCTTAAGATAGAAGAAGGGTCGCCGTATTGTTCCTCCACCACAACAACGTGGTGGGTAACCTGGGGAGAGTTGATCTCTCTCAGATCGGGTTTAGGCCCAACCTGATCATAGTCTGTAGCGACTCCCAGGGCGGCGATGCAATCCAAGAGATCATTTAAGGAAGAGAGCTCCATTGGATCTAACTGCTCGGCAAGCTCCGAGTTAACGTGAAGATTGCTTTCGATGACGCGAGAAGTCATCGTCGGTGCGGCGGCCGAACATGCGGTCATAAGAAAACCGCCTAGCCGAATAGTTGGCCGACAGCCAAAGCTTCTTTAGCAATAGTGCCGTCTTTAAAGACGGGATGAGGCATCCTTCCTGATGACGACGACACAGAGGAACTCTCAATGAAAGCACCAATGTCGGTGTCAAAACCGGTGGATCTCGGGTAGGGGGTCCCGAACTGTGCGTCTAGGCGGATGCTAACAGGAGACAAGGGACACTATGTTTTTACCTGTGTTCGGCCCTCTCGATGGAGGTAAAACCCTACTCCCGCTTGATTAATATTGATGATATGGGTAGTACAAGAGTAGATCTACCACGAGATCGTAGAGGCTAAACCCTAGAAGCTAGCCTATGGTATGATTGTTGTTCGTCCCCACGGACTAAAACCCTCCGGTTTATATAGGCACCGAATAGGGTTAGGGTTACACAGAGTCGGTTACAATGGTAGGAGATCTACATATCCGTATCGGCAAGCTTTCCTTCCACGCCAAGGAAAGTCCCATCCGGACACGGGGCGAAGTCTTCAATCTTGTATCTTCATAGTCCAGGACTCCGGCCAAAGGTCATAGTCCGGCTATCCAGACACCCCCTAATCCGGGACTCCCTCACCGCCCGTATGTACACATACGTGGCCGTGTTTTCTTTCTTGCACTCGCCGCCAGACGCACGCGTGTACATGCTACGTCTGGCGCTACTCTACAACGACCAAGATGTACGCATATCGTCACGACCAGAATGACAACGCTACGTACGCTTCGACCAGGTGGGTCCCGACTGTCAGGCACTTCCTTGCATGCGAAGATGTAGCTGGTGGGTCGCAGCAGTCAGGGGGGTGAATGGTTTTTTTTGCCCGGACGCACTTCCTTGCGTGCGAAGATGTAGCCGGTGGGCCCCAGCAGTCAGGGGGGAGAATCATTTTTTTTCGCCCGGACGCACTTCCTTGCGTGCGAAGATGTAGTTGGTGGGTCCCAACAGTCAGGGGGGCGAATCATTTTGGTTTTTTTATCCGGACGCACTTCCTTGCGTGCGAAGGTGTAGCTGCTGGGTCCTAGCAGTCAGGGGGGCGAATCGTTTTTTTTGCCGGACGCACTTCCTTGCATGCGATGGTGTAGCAGGTGGGTCCCAGCAGTCGGGGGGTGAATCGTTTGTTCGGACGCACTTCCTTGCGTGCGAAGATGTAGCTGGTGGGTCCCAACAATCAGGGGGGCGAATCGTTTTTTTCCCGGACGCACTTCCTTGAGAGCGAAGAGGTAGCGCGTGGGTCCCCAAATACCGTGGGCGAATCATTTTTTTCACGAAATACGGTGGCCCATCCGGTGGGCCCCGCGTCAGTGGAGGAATAATTATTTTGTGCATAATAAGGAGGCACTTCCTTGCGGGCTGCGTGGACCCGGTATCGCCTCTCCACGCATTGATCCACGTCTGATGGAAGTCGTTCCTTGACCACGTTGACCACGCCGCGCCGAGAGCACCACGGCGGTGGATGACGGGGAGGCCTAGGAAGGGGATGACGCGGAGCCGGGGAAGACGCGGCAGTGGATGCACACGCGGAGAGGAGTACGAGGGTTCACTGGTTCGGCTGCGCTGCCGTCACCGCAGAATAACAGGGGGTGTGGGTGAGTGGAGGGATGGCCTGGCCAGCGGTGGGAGTAGTAGGGGGCGATGAGGCCTCATGGCAAAGACAAACCGGCCATGGGAGGCAGGAGCAGGCGGCACGACCGGCGCTGCTTTGGGCGGCTGGAGTAAGAAGACCAGAGGTTGAAGAAGCACAATGGCCGTTGGATGGACATCGTACGGTCACTGCTGCTAGAATCGTTTATATTGACTAAGTTGACAAATCCCTTGGTACGTCAACTTAGTAGGCCCAGTGCTGCTAGAACCGTGTGTTGACTATAAGTTGACAAAGCCTTGCATACGCATCAACTCTATTTTTTTAGGGGACGCGTCAACTTAGTAAGGCCAGAAGTGTGTGGCAGAGAACTTATAGCCCATTTGAGGTTTGCAAGAATGTGTAGTCCATTTTTGAATTCTAATGGAATTTACTACAGCCCATTTACAGTTTGTTAAAAGTACAGCCCATTTCAACCAACCATTCGAAACAGAATTCAATAAAATTTCCCACATTTTGATGAGATCCGAAATATTTTTATCCCGAAATTTCTAGTCAGATTAAATACAATTTCAATATAAATTTATATTACGTAAAAATCCAAAGAAACATTGCGCCATAACAATTAATGAAATTAAAATTTTCAATATCCAAAAATAATAATTTATAAAGTAATCACGTGTTTGGTGCATTTTTTATAGTTCTTGCTTGATTTTTACAATTACATCCCATTTATTATTTCTTAAAGCCTATTTTCTTGTTAAGCCTAATGCATCCCTCCTAGGAAAGATTTGCACCCCAATGGGTGGAGAATAACAACTTGACCTTGCACAGGTATTCCTAAAAAAAGTATAGCTGGGCTAGCCATTTTCAGCTTGACAATTAATATCTGTCGGATATCCGGCCTAGGCTAGACGGGCCACCTCGCCAAGTTAATACCTGCAGCGATGTTTTCGTTGTTGTTCAGAGGAGAAAAATTAATATCTGGGCTAAACATTGAAAAACTCTGCACAAATACGCTCGAGCTGCTTGGTCCCAAATTGCCGCCCTTCTTGTGCAATTGTCTCGTTTATTTACTACCTCGAGGTTGACAATGGTGTGGGACCGTGATATCAGGAAACCAGGAGGAAGCAAATAAATTATAGTTATATATATATATATATATAGTTATATATATATATATATATATATATAAGGAGGCACTTGCGTACGTGAGGCTATGGACCTAGTGGGTCCCCATTGTCATCCTCTCCAAGTAAAGTCATCTCCTCGCCCGCGCGCGCTTTCCGCCCGAAACAGTCAGCGCCGCCCGCCCCGCTTCCCGGTGCAGGCGATTGCTCCGCCTTCAAACGACACAAGTGCCATCCGTCCGTCCATCTGCCGCCCACATTAATGATACGCGGTTGCCGAGGCGGCTACTCCGGCGCCACACGTCCGTCCCTCCGCCCGCCCACATTGCTATATAAACTGCTACGCCGGCCATAGCCGCAGTCATCCGCATCCGTTCCCTTTCCCCTGTCCACACCAGTACTGCCCATCATGGCTTCCTCGCGCTCCAGCGCTCTTAGGGACGGGCGGACGACGGACCACAAGGAGATGGCACCCATTGCTGCCGACCGGCTGGCCGTCAGGAAGCCAGAGGACGACGACGTCCCAATGGAGAACATGGTAGTCGACGATCCAGCGCCAACCCCCTCCTCCACGCCATCCTTGCCGGTGCATTGCACCATGACCATCGGCGAGGTCCGTGCCCAATATATGGACAGGGTGAGGCCGCGTCATGTAGAAAACGAGGAAGAGTAGAACACGGTAGGTCGCCGCCGCTCGGGTCCAAGTAAGGCCACCGCTGCTACCCTCCGGTTGAAGCCAAGCTAGGCGGGTTGACCATTGACGGCCGGTTAGCTTCTTGGCGGCGACGATGAGTCGGAGAGCTGCGTTGGAGAAGAACGCTGCTTCTACTCAATCGCTGGTGCAATTGGGCTGGTGACACGTGGGCCCAACAGGCCACATGTCGATTCATGCCTTACACCTGCAGTTAAGTCATTGAAGCTTCTGTTCGTCTTAGCGGGACACAGGTGGGTAGCTTCGGTTAATTAATTATACCTCCAGCGCACCACTTTTTAGTTGAAGAATGTATGAAATGTAATCAAATCCAGCATGTCTATATGAAATCCGACCGTGTATTAATGAATTTATTTCGATTAGTTCGAATTCCTGTATCACTGGCATTGGATGAACATGCAAAACAATACATACTAGCATTATTCCCAGGGTGATCACCTCGTTTGCAGTAGTTTCACATGTACTCCCTCCGGTCCTTTCTAGTCTGCATACAAGTTTTATCTGCAGTCAAAGTATCTCTACTTTGACCAATCTTATACAAAAAAGTATGAACTTTCACAATGTGCAAAGTAAAAAGGAATGTAGGAGTACAAAGAGTTTGAGCAGCTTTTTAGCGTTTCTGTACATTGCAATCAAACATACAGGCCTGGCAATTCATAGAAAACATTCAAAACAATCGATGATGATGCATCTCAGCGACTCACATGTAAGAGACAATATTTACTTCACAACTAAAGAATAAAGAAAGAATTGATCGACGCTGCTGACAGCAAAGGGCGTCCCATTCGAAAATATCAAACACTTGTCTTGCTAAAATCAATGAGCAAAATTTGACAAGGTTTTCCCATTCCAAAATATCAAATGCCTACGATTGTGGAATGGGCAGGGTTTGCCATTAGTTCGTACATTGACATGGCACCTCGTGCTAAATAAACCAGCTATTCTTTTTGTGCAGTTCCACCAAAATCAACCAAATTCGCGCGTAGCTTGTATGATTTTGCCCTTATATGTTGCAACGCCTTGAACTTATCGGCACCTCCTTTCTTGTGGTGGAAATGAATGATTCGATGTATTCATGAACATTTTGTGTAGTTCCCATTGAAATCAAGCTGAGCACCCCTGTTTGCACAAATACAAAAAAGTGATTAGTATAAAGCAAACTGTACTATGATTTCACAGTTTCAACAGGCACATACATGGTCCATGTAGAGCACACTTTTAGAAAAATGGAACTCACCAGAAAGAATCCTAGAACAACATTGTACTCGCGCATCACAACAAAAAAATGGAGATTTGTCAGTCCTTCTGAGCTGAAGTTAGTTTGGTCTTGTGGGGAGTAATGTAACCATCCTTCAACTGCTCCTTCTGATGAGAAGATAGACATGGCATCTTCATCCTGGCATAATCGAAACTAGTCACTTCACGTACTCCATATTCTTCTTCAGAGGAAGATGATCCTATTGTGTAAAGACAAGAGGACTACTAAATGCTAGCATCCACGTTTGCTCGAAAAAAAGGAAAGGAAATATTTAAAACAGCACAGATGAAGCACTTCTCAAGGACAATACCACTTTTTCATGACAGTATCTAAACAGTAGCACAACACCAATAGAGATGACAAAGCTCAATCATATGGATGAAATCAGTGGGCGAGTACCAACCTTTGTCAGGAGGCTGATTGTGTAGAGCATACATATGAAGCACTTCTCTGGAACCATCTATTGCTATCTACGGGGGTGGCCATGCTTACTATATACTCCTCGATTAGTTAAATGTTTCCAACATCTTCTTGTGCAGTTCCACTAAAATATATGGTATCTTCAAAGAAGATCCCTGTTTGCACAAGTAGAGATAATTATGTATGGCATCAAATCAGTGGCAAAACAATTGCTCGTTCCAAATGCATAGCAATAAATTAAGATGCAAAACTATATCATTACTTGTGTCATCACAGTTCTAGTGCTTCATTACAGCATCGGAGTTGATTTTGTTTTTCTTCCGCATGTTCTTCCCCTTCATCACTTGGTTCAATAATGCATAAGCTTCGCCTTCAATGTAAGATTTGGCATGTCAATTAGGGAGCACAAGTATAGTACTAAACTTAATTTTCTGATGAAAGTGGCAAAATACAGGCCAACAGTTGTGAAATATCCTTATCTTACCTCAATGGGATATTACGATGCACATACAGATTGGAAGTCTTGTCTCCATTTGTGCAGTTGACTAAAATCAAGCAACATTATCATACAAGTAGCACAACATATGAAAGCACAATCGCAGAATCATGTGAAAGAAGGCTAGTAATCGACCTCTCATGATGCGGAATTCAAACAACTCACAAGAAGAAGATCCTAACCAAATTCGCCTTAACGGATAGGAAGTAAGATCTCCTCTTGTGCAGTTCCACTAAGATCAAGTAATCAAGCAACGTTGTTGGTGTGACATTTTGGTTGAACTGCACAAAACACTCTTAAAACGAAAGTGTTTTGTGCAGTCCAACAAAAGGTCACAATGGCAACGAGGTGAAGTAGATAACCCTGTTTACACAGAGGTGCAAAGGAAACAATTAGTGGTCAATAAAGGTGGATGACACAGAAGCCAACAAAAATAAGCATCTACCTTATCTAAATGGGAAAGAAAGCAAGACAGTAGCATTTCTCAAATGGGGGCATTGATTAATATTAACATAGAGATTATATTAACAATAAAATTCATTAAACATGTAATTTACTTTTAACTGTGGCATTGCATCAATTTTCCAGCGGCATTATTAGAGGGTGTTTGTTTACAGGGACATTTTGGTGTAGGGACTAAAAAAACTCCGTGTTAGTCCCATCTAAACCAAACATGAGGGACTTTTAGGGACTAAAAGTGGGCATTTGGGACTAAAGAAAGAAGACCCCGAGGGAGTCTTTTTGGGACTTTTTCCAACAGTTTCCCCTGCCACACATCGCACCTTGTTTCTATTAGTTCATTACTAGGGGTAACATGGTCTTTAGCATGTCATTTAATAACCTCTAGTCCATGTTTAGTCCCTGGAACCAAGCAGGTAGGGACTAGGGAGTTTTTAACCGAACAGGGCCTTAGATTAACAACAGCTAATGAGTTGCATGGGATAGTGGACGCACCAGCACCATGTGCATCTACCGATGTACTGTGGTCATGCACAATCTGTTGCAACAAAGAAAAAACAACCAAGGAGCATATTTGTGTTGGTCCCAGTTTTGTTATCTTTAGACACCTTTCCCTATGTGAGTGCAGCAAATCTAGTCTTGCTCAAACTCTACAGCCTTGTCCCTTCCTTTCCTTTTTGAACTAGTACTTTCGCCCCTTCCTTTCCTCTTTGAACCATGTCCTAGATTTATGCGATACAACTTTCCCCACTATTTCCCACATTCCTTTCCTCTTTGAGCCACGTCCTAGATTCATGCTATACAACTTTCCCCCTTCATTTCCTCTTTGAACCACATCCCAGATTCATGCTATATATACAACTTTTCCCACCACTTTCCCCTACTCCTTTCCTCTTTGAACCACATCCTAGATTCATGGTATACATGCAGCTAGAGCAATGCATGTGGAGTAAGTAAATTATACCTTAAGGTTCTTGGGGCGTGGTTCCGTGGGCGATGGGAGGGCGGCGAAGAAGAAGGGGTCGGAGGCCCTCCCGCGCCCCCGCTGGGTGGAACTTGAACAGCTGCACCGGTAGTGGATTCCCTCCCTCACCGACGGCGACAGCGTTAAGCCTCCTTCCCTTCCCGGCGGACGGATCCTGCCGTCTCTTTGAGCAGCAGTGAGGGGAGAGAGAGAGAGAGGCCAACAAAGTCTTGTTTAGATCTGGAGAGGGCAAGAGAGTGTGAAGAGAGCAACTACAAGCGCTGAGGCTCCAGTGTGTATATATGTACTGGAGAGAGAGAGTGTGAAGCGTGCAAACCCTAGAAAACATTTTGACCAGTCAAGGAATCTTCCTGGCAAGGATGATGCTCAAGTGTAGTTATCGAACCCGAGACCTCAAGTTTGATGAGCGAACAGGCTAACCAGCTACACAACCCTCCCGTTATGTTCAACGAGAGGAAAATAACCTTTTATACATTCCTGCATTCGTGTGACAAGCATGCCATGTTTATTTGTGTGTGTGGGAGTTATTGGGATTTCAATCATAATCGTGTCATGTGGCTTTGGTGGTAAGACTATCCACAGTGGTGCAGAAATAATGCAGCCTTAGTCACCTTACCTCTCTCCACGTAGTACGTTGGGTCCCACCAGTCAGAGGGTGAAACAAAAAAATTAAGAAGAAAAATTAAAAGCGCCAGCGGTGTATCTTACCTCACACCTCTTGCTACTGCTCGGGAACACTGTCCAATTGATCCCTCTGTTCGCTCACGTACTATTTTAAGTGAATCCTTATTGTAACATGCACACAAATTTTGGGCACTTGTATTCGACTTAAGTCACTTTGCCACCGTATCTCATATACTTACTACTCCCTCCGTCTAGGTGTAATAAGTCACGTTAGAAGGCGCAACGGGACCAAGGTGCGTGCATGTGTGTGTGTGTGTTTAACAGCATGTGTATGTTAGAGAGTGCGACAGATTGACCTACTTGTCGGGGGTTGGGCGCGACATATGCCAAAGGATGGCTTATCATGGAGGGGGCGAGTAGAATGTCGCCGGTGCCTGGAAACGGGATGAGGCGAAGACATGCACGCCGGCGAATCTTACCCAGCTTGTGGCTCTCCGAGGAGATAACACCCCTCTTTGCTGCTGCGGGGTCTCCGCATGATCACTATGGCAAAGTGAGTACAGGATGCTCCTTGAGCTGTTCGGGGTGAGGAAGGAGAAGGGCACGACTAGCTCTTCTCTCCCTCTATGCGTGTGTCTAAAACTACTAGATTCTAACCCTTTGCATGGGTGCCCCGGGGGGTTTATATAGGCCTACCCCCCGGGGGTACAACGGTAATCCGGCTGGGTGCCGGTCCAAGCCGTCAGTCTCTAAGTCGCCGTCTTCTCCGCCGACTTCTGGGGCCCGCCGGGTAGTGGACCCGTCGGCGGCCCAAAGATGGGGCCGACAGCCCTTGTCCGCCGCTGGCGGGTCTTGCTGCTGCATATTACTGTAGTCAGAGCTTCTAATGACGCGAAGCTTGGTCATGGGGTCATGGCAACAAGCGCCGCCCGGGCGGCGATCACCGCTGCCATTCCCCGCCTTTGTCAGTTAATGGCGCGTGGAGCCCGCAGGAGGGCCGGCCGACTCCGGAGGCCGACTCCATCGGGTCCGTCTTTGGGGCGCTCTCGCCGTCTTGATACTCCCGCCGGACAAAGCGGGTCCCGCCGTCTTCGGGTTGTACAGACAGGCCATCGTGGGTACAGGAATCTGCCCACGGGGCTGATGTCAGGGCCGGCGTGGCAACAGTGCTGCGCCGGACGGAGATCTCCGTCGAACGACGCTCTGTGGCCATACCTGCCCTTTATGGGTAGGGCAAGGATGGGCCGCGAGGCGGCTTTATCCCATCCCGCTCGTAGTCACTCAGGCAAGAGATGGTTGGGGTCGCGGTCCGACTACCTGTAGCCGGCCTCGCCTGAGGTCGCCGGCTTGGAGTCGGCTTGTCCTGAGGTCGCCGGCTTAAAGTCGGCTCGTCTTGAGGCCGCCTCTGGGACTCGGCCCAGAGGGGTAGTCGCCGACTCTGTTGCCGACTTTCTGAAGGCGGCTTTTCGTCTTGGCGTCTGGAGGGGCACAGTCTGCCCTGATGTTTTGAAAGGTTCAGGGGCTCGGGTTTGCCTACCCGTGGCCCATTACTCCGACAGTAGTCCCCGAAGCTGGTGAGGCGCCGAGGGCAGCCTGTCGAGGAGCCTCGACAGCTTCATCCCTTTGGTAGAAGAATCTGGACTCGGCCCGCCGTCTCCATCTTGAGCCGACTAGCTGGAGTCGGCCTTGCAGGGGGCCGTCTTGCTCTTCAAAGGTTTCGAAGGTCGCAGCGGGATCCGGGCGGCGTGCCTGATAAGCTTCCCGGCAGCCGCCCGCTGCAGGCCCGCCTGGCGACGCCACGCGGCAGCGGTCTGCCCGCCCACGCGTGACAAGACAGGCCCGTCGGCGGGGCCCGCCACTACCGTGCCCGGCGCGAAGAGGATCCGCTAGCGGTCGTCGGGCGGTTGGGCTCACGCCGTTACTGCAGCGCGATAACATCGTGGGTTAAATCGTAAAGCGCGAGGGCGTAAGCGCGATTAATCCCACGCCTCGCCCCTCAACCGCAGCCTAGGCGCCTATAAGTAGGCGGGGGGAGGGAGGGGGCGGTGACGCACGCGCACTCTCTCATCCCCGCTCCCTGCCTCGTCTTCTTCCTCGCTCCACCGCGCCGAGCCTCGTTTTCTTCCTCGCTCCACCGCGCCGAGCCTCGCCGCGCCGCGGAGATGAGCTCCTCATCCGCCGCCGCGCCTCCCACCGCGCGCTCCGGCGTGTGGGACGGCTCCATCATCGACGACGACATCATCGAATTCCTTCGTCAAACGCGCCGCATCCCCGGCAGCCACCTAGTGCGGACCCGTGCCGCGCCGAAGGGCGAAATCACGCCGGCGCCGGAGGAGGGCGAGCGGGTGATCTTCCGCTCGCACCTCATGCACGGGCTAGGGCTGCCGGCGAGCGTCTTCTTCTGCGCATTCTTGGAGTTCTTCGGTCTCCAGCCACACCACCTCACCCCCAACACGGTGGTGCTGCGGGCTGCCTTCGTATCCTTATGCGAAGGTTTTCTCGGAGTTCTCCCCACCATCGAGCTGTGGGGGGAATTCTTCCAAGCGGCTTCGACCCACGTCGCTCGCGTCGGCTCATCTTGCGGCATGTTCATCGCCAAGAGGAGGCCGGTGCCCGAGAACCCTTTTCCTGCCATCTCCCTCATAAAGTCGGTGAAGATGTGGCAGCGTTCATACTTCTACGTCAAGAACGTCGCCCCCGAAGGCGACTGGGTCAACTTGCCACCCTACGTGGGCGGGCGAGTCAAGCGGGCCGACCCACCAGCTGGTCCTATAGGGCCCGGACGCTGACTCCCGCAGGCAACGCCGCCGTCGCGCGGCTCCGCGTGATGATACAGTCGGAGGGCCTGACTGGGGCAGACTTGCTGGCCGCCTTCGTGGCGCGCCGAGTTCTCCCTCTTCAAGGCCGACCTCATCTGATCTGTCAGATGAGCGGCCGACCCCGAGACAATGGGATGTGCTCCAAGGACATGCCCCACGCGGAGGTGGTGGACACGGTGAACTTCTTTGGCGAACTGCGACCTCACGGAGGAATGGCAGTTCGGCGAGGAGCCATACTGCCGCCAATCCCCGCCGTTGGTAAGTCGCCTCTTGCTTCTCCGTTTCCTTCTTCACCGGATCCGCTCTAATTTTCCTTGGTTTTTTCCGACTCAAAATCCTTCTCATGCCGCCTTGTCCGGCGCTTGGGGCCGACTCAGAATTCGTCCCCGACTGGCGGAGAGCGACGCCGACGACCCGACTTGGGTGTGGCGGTGATGGAGGCCGACGCCGAGGAGGGAGGGGCCGACGACTTCAGGCCCTCGGCCACCTTTGCCGATCGCCCGATGATGACGCCGAGAAGGAAGTCGCTTCGCCGCCAAAGACAAAGCCGCCATCCAGCGCTGGCCTCCGCCTTGGGGGTCGAGGCGGCGCGAAGAGGCGCCGGGCCGGGCCGAGTCAGCCAAGCGGTCAGGCCAAGAAATTCAGGGGAGAGGCCGCCGCGACTCAGCGCGAAGAAGCGGTCGCGAAGGCTAACCGCTTCCGCAAGGAGGTGAACAAGCCACCGCTGGTCTCCGCGTAAGTATTTTTTTATATTCTGTCTTGTTTTCTTCTGGTCCGTCTTGCCTGAGTCTTCTCATGTCCTTTTTTCTCATCAGGGCTCCCCTCACCTTGGAGAGGGTCGCCGCCGCCTCCGTCACGGGGTCGGCGAAGACGTCCGCCAATAGTCGGCGGGTTGACTCCGGGAGGCAACAGAGCGGAATGCGCAGGAGAAGCGCGACGAGGAGGAGGCCGCCCGTCGGGAGAAGGCGGAGGCCGAGAAGGCAGTCGAAGCCGTTGCTGCAGCAAAAAGGCGAGCCGAGGAGGCCGCTGCCGCCTTCGGGCCGGGCGCTGCTTGTCACTCCGCCGAAGCTCAGCGCCACCACCGCCCGGAGTTCACGGGGCAGTCGGAGGGAGTCGGTGGTGAGGTCCCGTCCACAGGAGGGAAGGCGGCGAGGTCTCGCTGGCGCTGCCGCCGCCACCTCCGCCGCTTCCGCCGCAGTCCGAGATCGCGCGAGGCAAACAGTCGGCGGACCCGCCTGTGCCGCCGACCGATGACGAGGCCGTGGCGCAGCTGCTTCTTCAAGTCGCCTCGCCAGCGCGGCACCGTCTTGAGAAGGCGACCTCGGCGCTGCGCCCCTTGGAGACCGGCGCCGCCAGCTTGGCCATCCTCGACGCCGCGACAAAGCGCCGCGCCCGTTGGGTGGGTGCGAGGAGGCACGGCCCGTCGAACACGGGCGCTCTTGGGACGTCAAGCGTTGCTGCGGGCTGAAGGCGACACCTCCGAACCTTTCCATGGCGCACTGGCATCGCGATCCGCCGTCGCGGTATGTTTCATTTCCGAATTTTCTCTTGCTCGTGAGGCCAAATATCCTCCACTGGTGTAGTCTCGAGTTTCGGGCGGCTGCTGGCAAAGCGGCCCGGAACTTTATTTGCTTACTTCCAAGTTTTTTACCTATGTCTGGAATTCTTGTTACAAGAGTATCACAACCTCCACGCTACTGCCTTCAACCGCAACGTTGAAGAACTGAACAATCGGGCTGCTGACCTGGCGAGGAGCCGAGGTGAGTTTCCTTCTTCGCGGGGGCGCGCTGGCGCTCCCGCGGGCTGTAGTCCCCAAGATTCAGGCCGACAGCTGCTGTAACGCCCTCGATGCGGCTATATCTCCCACGTGTCGTAGCACGACTTAGAGGCATAACCGCATTGAAAGCAATGTCGCAAGTGAGGTAATCTTCACACAACCAATGTAATACATAAGGGAAAGAGATACATAGTTGGCTCACAGTCGCCACTTCACACAATACATAAATAAACATCCATCATCCAAATTACACTCAAGGTCCGACTACGGAACCAAAATAAAAGAAGATACCCCAAATGCTACACAGATCCCCGATCATCCCAACTGGCTCCACTCGATCATCGTGAAAAAGACACATAGTAACGACCATGTTCCTCGTCGAACTCCCACTTGAGCTCGGGTTGCGCCACCGTGACCGGCATCGTCGGCACCTGCAACTGTTTTGGTAGAATCTGTGAGTCACGAGGACTCAGCAATCTCACACCCGCGAGATCAAGACTATTTAAGCTTATAGGAAGGACATAGTAGTGAGGTGGAGCTGCAACAAGCGACTAGCATATATGGTGGCTACATTCGCAAAAGAGAGCGAGAAGAGAAGCAAGGCACGGTCGTGAAGCTAGTAGCGATCAAGAAGTGATCCTGAACTACTTACGTCAAACATAACTCCAACATCGTGTTCACTTCCCGGACTCCGCCGAGAAGAGACCATCACGGTTACACACGCGGTTGATGTGTATTTTAGTTAAGGTCAACTTCGGGTTTTCTACAACTGGACATTAACAAATTCCATCTGCCTCATAACCGCGGGCACGGCTTTTGAAAGATAATACCCTGCAGGGGTGTCCCAACTTAGCCCATTATAAGCTCTCACGGTCAACGAAGGATATTCCTTCTACCGGGAAGACCCGATCAATCTCGGAATCCTGGACTACAAGACATTTCGACAGCAATAAAACAAGACCAGCAAAGCCGCCCGAATGTGCCGACAAATCCCGATAGGAGCTGCACATATCTCGTTCTCAGGGCACACCGGATGAGCAGTACGTACGGCAACCGAAGATGCCCCAAGTTGCCTCGGGGTGGCACCGCAAGTGGCTCTAGTTTGGACCGACGCTCAGAGGAGCATTGGCCCGGGGGGTTAAATAAAGATGATCCTCGGGCTCGCGAAAACCCGGGTGAAAAAGGCTTAGGTGGCAAATGGTAAAACCAATGTTGGGCCTTGCTGGAGGAGTCTTATTCAAAGCGAACTGTCAAGGGGGTCCCATAAATCACCCATCCGTGTATGGATCGCGAAATCAAGGAACATAACACCGGTATGACGGAAACTAGGGTGGAAAGAGTGGAACAATACACCATGCATAATGCCAAGCCTTCCACCCTTTACCAAGTATATAGATGCATTAAATATAGCAGATATATTGTGATATCCCCAACAAGTAAACATGTTCCTACAAGGAACAACATCTCCATGTTCCAACAAGGAACAAACTTCATCTTCACCTGCGGCTAGCAACGCTATAAGAGGGGCTGAGCAAAGCGGTAACATAGCCAAACAACGGTTTGCTAGGAAAGAATGGTTAGGGGCTGACATGGCAATATGGGAGGCATGATATAGCAAGTGATAGGCATCGTAGCATAGGCATAGCAAAAGAGCGAGCATCTAGCATAGCAAAGATAGAAGTGATTTTGAGGGTATGGTCATCTTGCCTGCAAAGTTCTCGTGAGTTGTCGAAAGCTTGATCCTCGTAAGGCGTTCTCAACAGGTTCCTCGCTCACGCTCGCCTCCGGCTCTACCCAAAGCAAGAACACAAACAAAGGAACCACAATAAATCACGGTGCAATGCACAAACAACATGATGCAAAACATGACATGATATGCGAGATGTGATATGCAATGCGATCACGTGCTCGAAGGAAAATGATGAACCAGGCATCAACTTGGCAAACCAAGTATGCCGCTGGAAAGGTGAGATGATTTCAGTTGAAATCAATATAAAGATCACCGGAATCGGATGCACGGTTTGCAAATGACAAGCAAAACAAGAATGGCACAAATCTGCCATTAACAGCATGATGCCACATAGCAAGCAACAAGAAATTAAGCTACTCCACCCAAACGTACCAACAAAGCACATGGAAGTGATCTACTCAAGATGCTTGACAAAATATGAACACTGAGCTACGGCTAATTCACAACATAACATGTCCAAACAAGCATGGCAAAAGTGCAAAATATATCAGCTTCACAGACTTGGTGAAATTACTGAACATGTCAAAATCAGCATCAGGAAGCAATGTTCAGAGCAAGAAAACAGCATGCTACAGGAACTTATAATAGCAAAACAAGGCGTGGAATGAATCTACTCAAATCATAGAACAAAAGACCCTTACTGACCATGAGCCAAAATGGATCAGAAAATACAATAACACCCATGTCAATATAGCAAGTTTCGTTAACAGATTCAGCAACAGGGCATGACAAAAACAGATAACAGGTAGACATGTTTAAGAGCTCGATGCGCTCACTACAGAGCATATCATGATAAAATAAGCATACCAACATCAATAAGACATGGCATAGAAAACATACATGGCAAGAACAACATCATAGCATACACGGATCAACTAAAACAACCTTGGCAAAATTGAATAACATGTAAACAATCTGCCAGGAAACATTTTATAGCAAAAGTAGAGCTCGATTGGCTCAAGCTATGGCACTCCATAATTCCAAACAAGGGCATGGATGGATAGAGCATAACCATATGTTCAAAACATCCTTACTGAAGTATCTCAAAATATGCATGGATCTCTCGGTAGCATCAAGTTAACATGGCATAAAAATATCAGCAAAACAGGGGCTGAAATCAGCAACATCAAGAAGCCTAGTTTGCATGCTTGTGCTAGTCACCACAGAGATCAATAAAATACATGGCATACATCCCTAGAAAGATGGCATGGCATATTACAAAACACATGTAGGACTCAAGTTCATAGGGTGCACACATCAATCATGGCAAAAATGACAAAAGTGCATGTTCTGTTAAGAAACAGAAACTAACTTCATATAGCCCTCTTCCAACAACATTTCAGGCACCAATATGAGCTCGAAAGTAAATGATGCAATGATATGAAATGATCTACTCTTCGAGGCAAATATTTTGACATATTACATGCCCAAAACGGAGCTACGGATGCAGAGTTATGGCATGACGAAAATGCGACAAAATGCAATATAGTTTGGGACTTAGAGAAAAACGAGGGAGGGAAGAAGTCAACATAGGGTTGCACGGGGATCGAGGATGGCCGGGGACGGGCCGCGCCCGCGAGGGGGCGCCGGATCCGGTCGACCCACGACCGGATCTGGCCGGAGACGGGGCCGGCGGACGGCGAGGGGACGGGCGCGGACGGCGCGGAGGAGCGGGCGAGGCGCGTGAGCTCGCCGGAGAGCGGCAGCGGCCGCCGGGCGGAGGCGACGGCGCGGGTCGGCGCCGGAGCTCACCGCGGCGGAGACCGAAGCGGAGGGACGCGCGATCGGGCGGAGGGACGCTGGGCGCGGGCGGAGGCGACGCTGGCGGGTTCGGGCGGGCCGCTGGCGGCGCGGCGGCCGAGGCCACGTGGCGCGCCGCCAGTGGCTGCGGGGGCGGCGGCGATCTCGTCCGGTGGCGGCGGACGTGTCCGGCGAGCGCGGGGACGATTTTTAGGGTTTCGGGACCCGGATTTGGACGGGGGAGGTGTTTATATAGGCATAGGGAGCTAGGAGACTCCAAATGAGGTGCGGTTTTCGCCCACACGATCGTGATCCGACGACGGAGAGCATGGAAGTGACTTAAATGGGTTATTGGACTATTTTGGAGGGGTGTTGGGCTGCAACTTAAAAGAGGCCTTTGCGAGAGCGCGGTTAACCGTTGGAGTCCCAAACGAGCTCCAAATGACCCGAAACTTGACAGGTGGTCTACCGGTGGTGTACCAAGGCCACTTGACAAACCTCAGTCCATTCCGAGTAAGTTTAGTACCCGCTCACGGAAAAACGTAAAAGGGGACGCCGGGGGACATAGGAGTGCCGGATTGCAAAACGGACAACGGGGAAAATGCTCGGAATCATGAGACGAACACATATGCAAATGAGATGCACATGATGACATGATATGAAATGCATGACATGGACAAAAAGCAAAAACGAAAGACAAAAACCCAACCACGGAGGGAATATCATATCACAATGACGAAAATGGCAAGAGTTGGAGTTACAAATATGGAAAGTTACATCCGGGGTGTTACAGCTGCGCAGTCGGGCCGGATCTTCCTGGCGACCTTCTTAACTGACGACTTCACGTCCTTCTTCTTTTTATTCTTAAGATTCCAACGCCGCTCTGCGGGGGCAGCTGGGTACGGCCGAGACCGCTTTGCGCGCCAAAGAGGAGGAGTGCGGCAAGCTCGCCACAGAGCGCGACCTCGCTCTACGCTGGCGGAGCAGAGGAGCTGCTCAAAGGCGGCGCGCAGATGAGGCGGAGAAGAAAGAGGCCGCTCTCTGGCCGAATTTGAGAGCGAAGCGCCCGCTGGACCGGCTGTGGAAGCGCAGTTGACCTCCGGCTTCCATGAAATCGAAGATATCGTCGATGGTAAGTTTGCTTTACTTTTTCTTTTGGGTTGCCGACTATGGGTTAAGCCGGCTCCTGTTTTTTTTTGACTTGCTTTTTCTTCTTTTTGGCAGACTTCTTCCCTGGTCACACGCAGGCGGCCAATCAGGCCATCGAGGCCGAGCGCGAGGCGCGGAGGGCGGGTGGCGCTGAGATCGCAGCCAACGCCCCCCGGACCCTTGACGAGCAGCTCGAGCATTGAGGCTCGTCTGCGGCCGCACATCGGATGCCGCGCCGTCTTCGCCGTGTCGGTGCTCAGCGATTGCTGCCCTGCGGCCGGACATGCCGGTTCTGCGCACTCCCAGCCGGACCGCCGACTGGCTGGAGGTCGCGGCTGGCCGTCTTGAGGCTTGGAAGTGCTCCGCGGCACGGGCTGGAGCTCGCCGAGCCCCGAGTTCGCTGGGCGTGGTATCCGTGGCTCGACCTGGACCGGCTGGCCGCTGCTCGCCGAAGCCCAGCGGAGCTGCCGGCCGCGGAGGACGCCCTCGCCGAGCGTCGGCGGAGGCGATCGCCGACTACACGGACACCAGTGTCTTCGCCCTCGAAGCGGGTCAAGACGGTGGGGAAGCATCACGGAGTGGTTCGGGATGAACCCGGACTACGGCGAGGACTCGGCGGAGGTGATCGACTCCAGCGCCGAGGATGAGGACGAGGCGGAGGACGGAGATGGCATGGAGGCGCCAGAAGATGGAGCGGGCGACCAGCCTCAGCTCGACCGCGCCTCCAGCAACGAGCCGCGCCCATCTGGGCCAGCTGCTGCCAGAGACGATCAAGCCGAGACCATTCAGCCAGCCGCCCCGGCGCCTGACGTCGCCGCCGCCTTCGGCCTTCCAACCCCATCTGCTGCTTCTTAGGCCGCTGCCTTGCCTTTATTTTATCTGTTTGCTAGTCTTTTGAAAGAACTTTATTAATTTGCACAATTCCACCCGTGGGGTGTATTTTGAACCTCTGTTCAAAGATCCGGCCAAGGGCCTAAGTTTGTGTAAATATTATTCTAATTTTACGTTTCCTTGCTTATTGCTCTTGTGGCTTTTTCCTTTGCCGCCTTCCCTTAGATGCCGCCTTGTTCGTCAGGGCAACCGCTCTCATGGATTGCCGTCTAGGTCAAGTGCTTGGCTACTTTGAGAAGGCAAGTACTTGGCCATTTTTTAGAGTCGTTTAAGCAAGTTGGGTAGAAAACGGCAAGCCGGCTTCTTAAGAGTCGGTTTCACGAAACGGGCTGGAAGCCGATTTAAACTATGTTTATGCTTTGGGTCCTTAGCCATTTTTTCGTGTGGGCGCCCGCTCTACCTTACTCCTGCCCACCAAACAGTCGCTCTGCGAGCTGCGGCTTCTGACAGGAGACGGCTTAGGCACCGCACGCTACTTGTCTGACTTCAGGAAGCACCTCATAGCTCAAAGGCGGCGAATCCCCGGGCCGACTAGTCGAGCCCGGTGCCAAACAACATAATCAAAGGGTAACATACTCAAAGGCATAATTCTTATCATACAGATAACAAAAGAGGGCAGTCCCCGAGCTCGTGTGGGGGCCTGGAGTCTTGGTATTTCAAACACAAAAGGGTAGCGTGGTACATACTGCATCAACTGTAAAATCTTCGGAGGAGATTCGCATTCCATGGCCGCTCCGTCTCTTTGCCGGAGTCGTCCCTCTTGCATGCTCGGGGCTTCTGAGCGTCGATCAAGTAGTAGGAGTTGTTGCCCAGCACTTTACTGATGATGAATGGGCCTTCCAAAGGCGCCGACAGCTTGTGCTGGCCGGCTGTTCGCTGGATCAGCCGGAGCACAAGGTCACCCTCTAGGAATGATCTTGGCTTGACCTTCTTGTTGTAGTAGCGGCGCAGGCTCTGCTGGTAGATGCTGGACCGGCTGAGTGCCAATAGCCGGCCCTCTTCCAGCAGATCGACGCCGTCTTGACGTGCTTCTTCTGCTTCCTCCTCGGTGTACATGGTGACTCGCGGGGAGTCGATCTCTATGTCCGTTGGGATGACGGCTTCGGCATCGTAGATGAGGAAGAAGGGTGTGAAGCTAGTTGACTTGTTTGGAGTCGTACACAGACTCCAGAGGACGGCTGGCAACTCCTCAAGCCAGCCAGCGGCGAACGCTTCCAAAGGTTCGACCAGTCGAGGCTTGATGCCAGAGAGGATGAGGCCTTTCGCTCGCTCCACCTGGCCATTTGACTGCGGATGAGCAACGGATGCTAAGTCCAGTCGGATGCCCTGCGTCGCGCAGAAACGGGCCAGGGCGCCCTTGGCGAAATTTGTGCCGTTGTCGGTGATGATGCTGTGTGGTACGCCGTACCGAGTCATGATGTCGGCGATGAAAGTCACTATCGTAGGACCATTCAACTTCTTGATGGGTTTTGCTTCTATCCACTTGGTGAACTTGTCCACCGCGACAAGTAAGTGAGTTAGGCCACCTCGTGCCGTCTTGAATGGTCCCACCATGTCCAGGCCCCAGACAGCAAAGGGCCAGGTGATGGGGATAGTCTTGAGCTACCAAGCCGGCCAAGCGGCTTGGAGCGGAACACCGCACCCCTTGCATTTTGAAATAATTCCTTGGCCTCTTCTAGGGCAGTTGGCGTAAGAAACCGTGTCGGAAGGCTTTGGCGACGAAAGTGCTCTTGAGGCTGCATGATGGCCGCACTCGCCTACGATGGATGTCTTCAAGGATTGCCTGGCCTTGTTCTGATTCGACGCAGCGCTGGTAGACATCGGTGACGCTGCGCCTGACCAACTCTCTATTGACTATAGTGTAGGCTGCCGCTCGGCGTTGCACTTGCCGAGCCAAGGTTTCATCAGTTGGTAGCTCTCCGCTTACTAAGAACTTCAGGATGGGCTGGGCCCATGAGGGTGCTGCTATTTCTTCTTCGATCGCCAAGATCGCTACTTGGACGAGGGCGGCTGGGCTGGGAGGCGGCGGGTTGGAGTCTGCAACAGCTTGCTGGGTTGAAGAAGTCCCCGGGCCGACTGGCGCAGTCCCCGGGCCGAGTACTGGAGTCTTCGCAATGGTCACCGCAGTCCCCGGGCCGGGTTCTGAAGTCCAGGCAGCTTCGACCAGCGTTCTTGGGGCGTCTGCAAGGATTCTTGTGCCGTCTCAACGAGGCTCGAGTCGGATCCGACTTCTTCGGGAGCCGGCACAAAAATGGAGTCCGACTCTGGTGACGGTTTGACAGATGATGGCTTGAGAAGGCGCCAAGGGCGACGCCGGATGGTATTGCCTCGACGGGTGGAACCGATTCTTGCTGTGGCATCTGCTTGGTCGTTGTCGTTTCTTGGCACGTGGAGGAATTCGCATCCCTCAAAATATCCACTCAGTTGCTGTACCAGAAAGCGGTAGCTCGCCATATTTGCATCTTTGGCGTCCCAGTCGCCGGATGACTGTTGGACCACCAAGTCGGAGTCGCCATAGCACAGGATCCGGCGAATGCCAAGCTCTTTGGCGAGCCGGAGCCCGTGGATGAGCGCCTCGTATTCGGCGACGTTGTTGGAGGCGGCGAAATGGATCTGCAGAAGGCGATTTCTGAGCTTGTCGCCTTAGGGGAAGTGAGGACCACGCTGCTCCCAAGCCGGTGCGCATCTTGGAGCCATCAAAGTGCATCCGCCAATGGGTGGAGTCGGGCGGCAGCAGGTATCGGGTCTCGCCCAATCGACGAGGAAGTCGGCCAGTGCTTGTGACTTGATGGCGGTGCGGGGCTGGTATAAGATGGTGTAGGGGGCCAACTCTATGGCCCATTTGGCCACTCTGCCTGAAGCATCTCGGCTTCCGATGATGTCTGCTAGTGGGGCCGTGCAAACCATGGTGATTGGATGCTCTTGAAAGTAAGGCTTCAACTTCTTGGCGGCAAAGTGCACGCTGTAACACATCTTCTGGTAGTGGGGGTAGTTCTGCTTGGAGGTCGACAGTACCTCGCTCGAATGTAATACACTGGTCTCTGGACAGGTAGCGCCTTGCCTTCCTCCTTGCGCTCAACTACAATGACTGTGCTGACTACCCTGCTGGTGGCGGCAATATACAGGAGCATGGGCTCCTTTGGAGTCGGAGCCGCCAGCACTGGGGGAGTAGTCAGCATTCTCTTCAACTGGAGAAAAGCTTCATCCGCCTTGGAGTTCCATTCGAAGAAGGTGGTCTTCTTCATAAGCTGGTACAGAGGAAGAGCTTTCTCGCCCAGCCGACTGATGAATCGGCTGATAGACGCCAAGCAGCCGGTGAACTTCTGCACATCTAGCGTACGGCGGGTACTTCCATCCTTTCGATCGCCTTTGATCTTCACGGGTTGCACTCTATGCCGCTGCTCAGATACCTGTAGCCAAGGAGCTGGCCGGGTTGGTACTCAAGACGCATTTCTCTGGGTTGAGCTTGATCTGGAATCGGCACAGGTTTTCAAAGGTCTCTTTGAGGTCTTCCAACAGCGTTCCCCGCTTCTCCGTCTTCACCACCACATCGTCCACGTAAACGTGGGCGTTTCTGCCAAGCTGCTTGAGGAGGCACTTCTGCATGCAGCGCTGAAAGGTGGCGCCAGCATTCCTCAAGCCGAACGTCATGGTCAGGTAGCAGAAGGCTCCAAATGGCGTGATGAAGGCGGTCTTCAATCTATCGGCCGGGTTCAGCTTGATCTGGTGATATCCTGAATATGCATCTAGGAAGCTCAACAACTCGCATCCGGCTGTGGAGTCTATCACCTGATCAATTCTTGGCAAAGCGAACGGGTCCTTGGGGCAGGCTTTGTTGAGGCTTGTGTAGTCGATACACATCCGCCACTGCTTGTTCTTCTTTAGTACCAACACCGGGTTTGCCAACCATTCTGGAAAGAAAACTTCCATGATGAAACCGGCTGCGAGGAGCCGGGCTATCTCTTCTCCAACAACTCTTCTTTTCTCTTCCGACAGGCGGCGCAAGGGCTGCCTGACGGGCTTCACATCAGATCGGACATGTAACTTGTGCTCGGCGAAATCCGTCGGTACACCTGGCATGTCTTTGGGGGACCATGCAAAGATGTCCCGATTCTCACGGAGGAAATCGACGAGCTCGCCTTCCTATTTGCTGACGAGGTTTGCACCTATGACAGCGTATTTCTCCAGGTGCTCCGGGTCCAAGGGTATCTTCTTGGTCTCTTTGGCCGGCTTGAATGAGCCCTCAGCTTCTGACTCCTTGAGGTCGGACGATATCTCTGGCTGCTTGCCGGCCACTGCCACAATCCGATCCAGGAGCCGCTTCACCGCGATCACTGTGGACTCGGCCAGCCGGCTGCTTTCAGACAAAGTGACGACTTTCTGTAGTCGTCGGCTACGGTCAGAATCCCCTTGGAGCTCGGCATCTTCATCTTGAGGTAGGCGTAGTGGGCGACCGCCATGAACTTGGCCAAGGCAGGTCGGCCGAGCAGGGTATGGTAGGGGCTTTCGAGGTCCACCACTTCGAACCAGACTGGCTCTCGGCGAAAGTGATCCTTGTCCCCAAAGAGGACGTCTATCAAAATCTTGCCAATCGGGCGAAAGGTGAAAGGCCCGGTACAATTCCGTGGAACACAGTCCGACTATCTTTGAAGCTGTCTTTGCTTGATTCCTAGCTTCTCCATCGTATCCTTGTACAAGATGTTGATGCTGCCGCCTCCGCTATCGCAAGACTCGCGAGAAGCGAGCGGCCCGCCTATCCGTGGCAAGGGTGGCTCCCAAGACCAGGGCGTAGGAGCCCGGATTCGGCATCACCTCTGGGTGATCAGCAAGGCTCCGGCTAATGGGTTTCTCGGACCAGTGCATGAATTCTGGGGTATCTGATGCTACTGCATTCACTTCGTGCTGCTGCTGCAGCCTGCTGCAGCGATCATCAGCCACACTGGTTAACATGACATAGGCGTCGTGCTCTTCTGGGTAATCGTCTTGTACTGCACCGACTGGCCTGACACCTGGCTGCTGGGGAGGTGGTGGAGGCGGCGGCCCAGCAGGCGGAGGAGGGGCAAGGCCGTCTCCCTTGGCGATCCTGGTGAGCCAGTGGCACTTCCGGGTGGTGTGATTTGACGGCCAAGGCCGCCGTGGAACTGGCAGGTCCGGCCCAGAGTCTCTGCCAGAAGAGAAGGCCGGCAACCAGTTGGACTTGCCGCCTTTCGCCTCTTGGCGAGGCTGCCCTCGGCGGCTGGTCTTCGATCGCCGCCACTGCAGCTGTTGGAAGCGGCTGCGGGGCCTTGCGCTTATGATCATTCTGCTGCTGTCGCTGATCAAGCGCCGCCAAATGGAGTTCTGGGAGCATGAGGAGCTACTTTGCCAGTCGCACTGACTTCGATCTCCGACTTCATGGAGGAGTCGGCAGTGGCGTACTTGTCTGCTATGACCAGCAGTTCGTCGAGGGTCTCCAGCTCGTCGAAAAGGAGCTTGTGCTTGAGGAGGGTGCCTTCTCTGTACCCGGCGATGAAGTACTCGATTGCCTGCACCTCATGCACTCCTTCGTAGGAGTTCCGGAGCTCGGCCCAGCGCGTGAGGTAGTCGCGAGTAGACTCGTTGGGGCCTTGCACGCACAAGGACAGCTGACGAGGCTTGGGAGGTCGCTTGTATGTGCTCGTGAAGTTGCGGACGAAAGGCCTCGGTGAAGTCGACCCAGCTGTTGATATCGCGGGGCTTCAAGTTGTTCAACCATGTCCGGGCCGTGCCACAGAGCATGAGGGGAACATACTTTACTAAGAACGCGCTTGTTGCCGTTCGCTATGCTGACGGCCGTGGAGTAGTCCACCAGCCAGTCCTCCGGCTTCACGGAGCCGGTGTATTTGGGTGTGTCTCAGGGGAGGTGAATCCTCGGGGGAAGGGCTCGTCTCAGATGCGAGGTCCGAAATAGGGCGGGCCCAACTCGTCTTATTCTTCTAGTGCCAGGGATCGGTGGAGTCGCTCGATCCGGTGGCATTCGTCATTTTCTCCGTCTCCCTCTCGGCGGCCAAGGCGGTTGCCGAGAGTCGGATGCTCGACGGGTGGCAGGGAGACTCGCCTTTCTCTGCGGGGAGGAGGAGGCTGATAGTCGTCCCGCCGCTCCACTGCTCTTGGGCGGCCGTCTTCGCCGCGCCGATGGAGATGTGAGTCCGCTATGGCTGACAGCCGGATCCTTGTTCTTTCTTCGCGGACGCCGCCCGATGGCGTCCGAGACGTCAACCTTTAATGTCGGGCGAGGGCAAGTCACCGTGTTGTCGCCGCCAGCGCCTGCTCAGGCGGCAGCCGGCTTCTTCTTGCGCGGCGTCGCCGAGGAGCTGCCGGACTCCCACCATCATCAGCGGCGCCTCGCCCTCGGTTATCCAGCTCGTCGCCGCCGCTGAGCAGCGCGAATGTTCTCCACGGGCGTGGCGTACATGGCGATCGCCCCAAATAGATCGGGCGATGGCCACGCCATTGCTGGACCGCGCTTAGGCGGTTAGGCTCAGCCGAGCCGGGCGAGCCGCCTACGCCGCGATCCATCTCACGCCGATAGGCTTCCGACAAGCGCCTCATGCTTGCCACCGGCGCCCACGAGGAGCCGGAGGCGGCGTGCTTCCAGCGTTCCGGCGTTGGCGTCCTCCGGAATGGAGGCGGTCAGGTCTTGCAGAACCACGTCGAGAGGGTCACGAGCTCCCTCGCTGGAAAGCTCGCCGTGACCGATGACGAGTACTTCTGTGACGGTGCTCCCGCAGCTCTCCGCGCGAGGGAGAGGCTCGTCATAGAACACCACGTTGGTGGGGAACGCGTCGAGCGACGTGGTGTCGGAGTCGACCAGCATCGGGTCGGTGGAGCCTACGGACTCGAGGTCGGCGGCAGGCTCGCCGACGACGTGGAGCTGCTCGAGGAGGCCCGCGAGGAGGCTTTCGGGGCCGTCCGTGCCTGCGTCGGATGCAGGCTCGTCGGAGAGGCGAACCTCGCCGACAAGTTCGGGCGAAGGCAGCTCGCCACAGCGTGACCTCGGCGCCATGCAAGCGTCGGCGCAGACTCCGTCTGGCGTCGGGCTGGCTGCGCTTCGCCAGGAGGAAGAGGGTTCCCGTCGCAGCAGTGTCTCCTGGACGACGGTGCACCAGCCCCACGGTGGGCGCCAAATGTCGGGGTTACGCGACATATGCCAAAGGAGGGCTTATCATGGAGGGGGCGAGTAGAATGTCGCCGGTGCCTGGAAACGGGATGAGGCGAAGACATGCACGCCGGCGAATCTTACCCAGCTTCAGGGCTCTCCGAGGAGATAACACCCCTACTGCTACTCTGCGGGGTATCCGCATGATCACTATGGCAAAGTGAGTACAGGATGCTCCTTGAGCTGTTCGGGGTGAGGAAGGAGAAGGGCACGGATAGCTCTTCTCTCCCTCTATTCGTGTGTCTAAAACTACTAGATTCCAACCCTTTGCATGGGTGCCCCGGGGGGTTTATATAGGCCTACCCCCCGGGGGTACAACGGTAATCCGGCTGGGTGCGGGTCCAAGCCGTCAGTCTCTAAGTCGCCGTCTTCTCCGCCGACTTCTGGGGCCCGCCGGCTAGTGGGCCCCGTCGACGGCCCAGCATGGGGCCGACAGCCCTTGTCCGCCGCGGGCGGGTCTTGCCGGCTGCAGATTACTGTAGCCGTGCTTCTAATGACGCGAGCTTGGTCATGGGGTCATGGCAACAGTGCCGCCGCCGGGCGGGCGATCACTGTTGCCATTCCCCGTCTTGTCTGGTTAATGGCGCGTGGAGCCCGCGGGAGGGGCCGGCCGACTCCCGGAGGCCGACTCCATCGGGTCCGTCTTTGGGGCGCTCTCGCCGTCTTCGGTACTCCCGCCGACAGGCGGGTCCCGCCGTCTTCGGGTCGTACAGACAGGCCATCGTGGGTACAGGAATCTGCCCACGGGCTGACGTCAGGGCCGGCGTGGCAACAAGGTTGCGCCCGGACGGAGATCTCCGCTTGCACGGGCGCTCAGGGCGTGCACTGCCCTCTAAGGGCAGGGCAAGGATGGGTCGCGAGGCGGCTTTATCCCATCCCGCTCGTAGTCGCTCAGGCAAGAGATGGTTGGGGTCGCGGGCCGACTACCTGTAGCCGGCCTCGCCTGAGGTCGCCGGTTTGGAGGCGGCTTGTCCTGAGGTCGTCGGCTTAAAGTCGGCTCGTCTTGAGGCCGCCTCTGGGACTCGGCCTGCAGGGGTAGTCGACTGCTGTTCGACTTTCTGAAGGCATCTTTTCATCTTGGCGTCTTGAGGGGCGCAGTCTGCCCCGATGTTTTGAAAGGTTCAGGGGCTCGGGTTTGCCTACCCGTGGCCCATTACTCCGACACTACTCCTACAGAGAGATGGTGTGTAGTGTATGATTTTAGCCACGAGAGTCGGTGCATCCTCTCGTTTCTGGGCGTGTCCGGTAGGGACATGCGGACAGCTGCCACGCCCGCTCCTGACTAGCCTGGCCCACCCAAAGCCCCTCCATCGCCACAAGGCTTCCCGCCAAACGGTCAGCGCCGCTCAAAGAATCGGTGCCGTATTCATGCCCGGGCAGAGCGGACGCGACCTCTCACTGGCGCAAGAGTGATGGTTGCTTCGCCCGTTCAACTTACTGCTGGGTCTATGTGATTTGACGGCTCATTGGTCTTTATTACTGAGGTGGTAGGACTGCTGGATGTCCCACGCTTTGGCGTGATTAGATTACAATTTTCTCCATTCTAACAGCGGAGGAGTGCAAGAGCAGTGAAAACACGTAGGCTCAGTGATTACATGGCCCACCTCACACTATCACCGTGCAACACCTAACTCTTTACATGGTACTCCCTCCATTCCTAAATATTACTAGATGAGTCCCCGCGCGTTGCCGCGAAACAGCGGTATATCTCTCTGCGCAAAATTATCGATTTCATAGAACTAAAAAAAACTCTATAACCGCATGACAAATGTGGTAGCCAAACTAAATAAACTCCCATCATCATTTAGATCATCCCACGTTAGGAAAAAAGATTAGCTAACTCCTACTCCATAATGGGATTATATTTTTCTTTTTGACATGTTAATTGGACTTAAAAGCTCACTTACATGCATGCTACCGGTGCATGATTGCATGTAGACATGTTGATGTGATTTAAAACCCACTCACATGCATGTGCCATGGTATTTCTGCATGCTTGCATGTGGCTTAGTGTAGAGACTCTCAACGTCTAGATCAGACGGCTATTATGGACTGATTTACTTCATCTAATGGCTACATCAATTTTGATGATGTGGCTCAAGAAGAGGATAGAGAATTCCTAGTAGTGGGGGCTAGCTCACAAGTGCAGAACCGGGCAATAGCACCAGTTCGTAAGGCCCTTTAGTGCCGGTTCCATAACCGGCACTAAAGTGTGGCACTAATTAAAGGTTCCCCCTTTAGTACCGGGTTCAAAGACGAACCGGTGCTAAAGGGAAACCACGTGGCACGAGCCAGCTCAGTGGGTTGAGTTTTAGTACCGTTGGTAATACCAACCGTACTATAAGGTTTGGGGGTTTTAGTTTTATGATTTCTTTTCATTTAATTTTGTGTTTCCATTTTAATTCTTTTTCGCTTGCTGGTACTTTACGATTCTACACATTGTACACTTTCTGCACACATATATATATATATATATATATATATATAGAATTTCTAGTAGAACCAATCATGCATATATATATATATATATATATATATATATATATATATCATCAGTGTCTCACAAACCATCATATTAATTAATTCACACATACACACATGTATAGCTATATACAATTTCTACTACATTTGCATGTTGCCTTCGGAGCCAGTGGCATTAGCCTAATTGGTGCCTTCGGAGCACGATGACAATTGGAAGTGGTTTTCATGGGGGCGGTAGCGGGTAATAGTATTCTCCCTTCGGATTTATGACCTGGTCGAGCAAAAATCCCGCTTATTTCCTCTTGAAGTGCTTCTCTACGCTCCGCTTTCTAGGAGCTTCTCCGCACCTCTCGTGAACTGTTAAGAAGGAGATCAATATGCATGTGTATTAGTTGTGTGACTAGATATCGATAATGATGTAAAAATTGTGAATAGTGTTTTGACAAGCGTACCCATTCTGTCTTTGAGATCTGCTCCTTCCGGACGCCATCATGCGAATGTTCTCGCAAACGCAGAATGCACACAGATCAGTCCCCTACCGCCGCTTGTGGCCTTTACGAGAATGGAATTTGATCAGATAATAATTAATCAAGCATGATAATTAAAGAGATGGCAGCTAGCTAGCTAGCTAGTACTACTTAATTACTTACCTTGGGTCGAAACCATTTAAGCTTTTTTTCCATTCTCCTGGGTCACGCAGATGAACCTTGACCAAGCCCTGACCGCCGACACTGAAAATGAATAAATGGGTTATTAAATAGTTCATATCATGAAAAATGAGGAACTAAATAGGCCGAGATATATAGTTAATAATGATTGAAATTACCTGTTGACTATCCCAAACAAGATGTTATAGTCAGTTTTTTCTTTGAGTAGTGAGTTCAGTATTTCAACTGTTCCAGTGTCAACTTTAATGATACACAAGACCCAGTGAAATCTGCATGCACACACGTTTGCATGTATTATTTAAGCGGGCATATGTAAGCAAAAACATGTAGCTAGCTAGTAGGCAAAAACAGAGAATTTGTAGTACAAGATAGTGTGACTCACTGGAAGTTGTAAGGAAGTAGTATATCTTCATTGTATTTGAGGCGCTTCAAGAACTCTAGCATGTTGTCCTCTATTTCCTTTTGATGACGTGGATTTATTTTCCATGTGTATTCATTAACGGTGTTTGAGTCAATGAACCCAATGCCAAAGCGTCCACCTTTTCTCATTTCATACATCTTCATCCTGCATATAATACCACAGAAAAGAATATAGTGAGGATAATTATAGGTAATGATTGATCAAAAGGATCACTACAGCTAGCTTGAGACTTAAATTACGTAAAGAAATCACTTACGCATAATAGGAATCGACGATAGATTTGTCGAGTGCGTCTTGATTGTATAACTGAAACATTTCAGAATACTCAACGGACACAGCTTTCTCATGGAAGTAATGCTCCTCCTTGACATTCACCATGAGGGACAATCGATCGGAAATCTTGGTAATGTTCATGTACCATTGATGCAATTCATACATTCTCGTTGGGAGGTTCTTGACCTTGTCCTGCTCGACCAAAGGTTGGCCCGGACATATTTCCGCTTTTATTTCATCCTCTCTAAGCACGTGCATGGGCTCGATCTCGAGGAGTTGTCCAACAGTGATTTTGAGAACTTCAGCCTCCATTATATGGTCCTCCGTTATTACCACATTGCCCACCTCAGAACGTAAACTGTTTGCCCACAATAATATTGGGCGCCACAGATCTTCACGTGTTGTTGGCACAACAAGCGAGGGATTGATTACCGCTGTTCTCCCAGTGGGGAATGGTTTTCCCGCATTTTTGAAAAGCTGCTTCTTGTTTGCTCGATCCCGAGCTCGCCTCCCCACGTAGACGTGCTCGATTTAACTTCCTGATGTGGCGCTTATAGTCTGTGTCAATAGGCTTGGGAGCTGGTGGTTGAGCCATACGAATGAAGTGGTCAATCGTTTCCTCAGGCACTTTCTCCCTTGGCGGCGGTGGCAGTTTCGGTGCTATATGGGCTTCCACCTCGGACTTTGATATGGCTGCGATTTCCTTCTCGAACCTTTCATAAGACCTCTGCGGAAGAGGCGTGAGGCTTGGACCATATTTGTATCGCTTGCCTCCGCCTCTACTTCCTGTACTACCTCGACTCGTACCGCTACGCACCATAGCTGCGGGGTGTCTCTTTCCGCGATTCTTGAGGCGGCGGCGGAGACGCCGCCGACGGGGCTGAGTTGGACGAGGAGGAGTGGCCGCCTGAAGCTGTGCGGACTTGGAGGAGGAGTGGCCTGAGGTTGTGCCGGACTTGGAGGAGTGGACGTCTGACGCTGTGGCAGACTTGGAGGAGGAGGAGTGGCCTGACACTTTGCCGGACTTGGAGGAGGAGTGGCCTGACACTTTGCCGGACTTGGTGGACTTGCAGGAGCGGGAGACTGCTGACTCGGTGGCGGACTTCGACGAGGAGTCGGATGACGCGGTGTTGGTGGCCTTCGAAAGATGATGCAATCCTTTTTCCATAGGATGATACGATGGTTGGTGTCTCCGAGAAAGCGCTCGTCGTCACCTCCAGGAATGTCAAGCTCTAGCCCTGAATATGGGTGCACCACGTCGTCAACCATGACACGAGCATAGCCCTTTGGAATCGGCATGCAATGGTAGGTTGCTTTGGGGGTAACTGGAAAAGCAACGCCGTCCGCCACCTTCATGGATATGTTCTTCATTTTGACGTGTAGCTCGCAGCTAGTGTTCTCCGTGATGTCATCCACGGGTATCTACCCAGCATTGCGTCGTCTGGTGGAACCCACGCTGCTTCTCGGCATGGATGGGGCGGTGCTATCCAATGCTGGATCATTCGCTAGCTGCTGCAGCTGCCGAGACCCCTTTTGCTGGGTAAGTGAGTCGATCTGCTCCTCGCCGCCGCTGGAATTTGACTACCAATTCCGCTTGACTTGCTTCTAGGCCTTGAAGGCGTTCATAGTCCCGCTTCCTCTGCTCCTCCTCCATCTTCCTCTTCTTCTCCTCCGCAATCTTCTTTCTCGCACGGGTTACGTAGTCGGTGTTCCAAATCAAAACCCCTCATACCACGGAATAGCGCCCTTGCCTCATGTTCTTCCCGTGTTCGGATTTCCTGTGGCACGTGTAAGCTCGCTGCTCTCTCTGTAGGGGCTGGAACACCCCGATCGTGCCTCTTCTATTGCAACAAGTATCGCATCGTCGGCTCCCTTCAGACTTGCCCTCGTCAAACATTGTCCGCCTTCGGGTCCAACTCCCCCATGCGCATAGAACCAAGTCCCGACCACTGGGGCCAGCTCTTAGTAACTGGAGTGGCACCTGCATCCTCCATCTCTTTCTCAGACTTATCCCACTTAGGCATTGCCACCGCATAGCCACCTGGCCCCAGCTTATGGAACTTATCCTTATTTTCAGCATTCTTCTTGTTTATTCTCGACCGTTCCTTAGCTAATTCCGAATCCTTGAATTTCACGAAATCGTCCCAATGAGCACGTTGGTTCTCTAGTGTTCCCTCGAATACCGGAGTCTTCCTTCCTCCCTTGACGTACTTGTCCCATTCACGATTCTTGTGGTTCTTGAATGCAACCGCCATCTTCCTAAGAGCAGCGTCCTTGACTTTCTCGCACATCTGCTTCGTGAAATGATCTCGTAGGGTGAAATGTTCCATGAGAGTATCCCAAAGCAGATCTTTTTATTCTTGTCGACAAAAGTAACATCCGGACGTGGAGCAGCGTCCTCTTTGCCTTTTGTCCTTTGTCTTTTGCTGGCTCTCTCCATTCTTGAAGGGAGATCGGAGTTGGTCCTTCACAAGAACTCCGCAGACCGACGAATGAACTTGTCCGCAATCTTCTTAGGCGCTAATGGTTCGCAATTAGGTCTGACTGCCACGATACTGTACTTTACGCCATCCTTCAACTTTTTGTTCGGGCCTAGTTTCGTCCTTTTGCCTGAAGATTTGCTCGATCCGGATGGCTGAAAGAACAAAGATCGATTCGTTAATATATCTTCAAGTCACTTAAAACATGTGATGATCACCAGATACCTCGCCGGTCTTTGTTGTTTCAGGATCAACATGTTCTTCGTCATCGTCATAATCGTAGTTCATGACTTCATCAATTCGGTCGTCGCGATCGAATATCATATCACCCTCTCCGGTGTTGTTTAGAAATTCGGAGCCGCTATAATCTTCTTCATTCTCGATCATCATCGGCCCGCGTATCATATCAAACATGGTCTGTTCTCCCTCTCTGTCGGGTATTGTCTGCCATAGCTTTTATTTAACTAATTCAAAAGAAATATAAAACAATTTAGTATTCAAATTACATCGTCTCGAATAATAGATATAATCTCAATACTTCGCCTAGAATAATAGATATAATCTCGAATACATCGCCTCAAATAATATATAATATTGAATAGTACATCACTGGCTAGCTAATTAAAGATCGAATACTACGAAGAATCTAGGACACTCGCGGTTCTGCTTGGCGAGGCGGTGGACACCCAAAGAGAAGGAACCCTCACAGGATCATAGCTGAAGTGAGATCCCGAAGATACCGCCAGTATTGGAGAACCTGCTGCCCTCTAACGCAACCATGTAGCGATGGACGTGCTCGCCCTCCTCCCCGACACGGGCGACGTACCTCCTCCTCGTGAGGGCCGGGTCCCTCCGCACCAACTGGCCCACGCGAACGCCACCAAACGAGATCAGGGTCGACGACGGGACCCGGGCTGGGTTCCTCATCAAGCGGCGCGCCCTCCAGTGCACCACCTCCCAAAGTGCCAGCCAAGCGGAGCCCAAAGGCCGGACATGGGTTTCGGCCGGACGTCGTCATGACGGGTCGACGACGAGGATGCGGGCCGGGCATCGTCGAGAACAAATACTAGCTATATGCCTGCAAAAAGTAATATTTTTTTAATGATTGGATTTTGATAACTAAAATTTCTAACATTTCTACTATTTCAAAAATTTGTATACTATTTCATACTAATTAAGCATCTAACACTAAAAACAGAAAACACAACTTCTATACATCCATTAAAAAACTGAAAAACAACATTATATAAAAAATTTCCATACTAATTAAACACTAATTATATCCATCTAACATGCATTCACACATATATAATAGTGAAAAAAATAATAATCTAAACTAATTAAACATACAAAATACGTATATACTAATATATACATGCATTAATTCATACATATGTGTGTGTGTGTGTGTTCATCATGCTTGTGTGTGTGTCTATGGGCTCGGGAGGGCGGGCGCCCATGGTGGCTGCCGGGCGAGGGAGAGGGGTTAGAGGGAGAGCTCACAGCGGGCGACGGGCGACGGCGAGGCGACGGTCGGGGCGGTGATGACGGGTCAAGCGGCGACGCTGGGACGACGCGATGGGGACGGGCTCAGCGGCGACGGGACGGGCGGCGACAGGACGGGCGGCGACGGGGACGGGGGCGGCGACGGAGACGAGGGCGGCGACGGGGACGGGGTCGGCGACGGAGATGAGGGCGGCGACGGGGACGGGGGCGGCGACAGCGACGGAGATGACGGAAACAGAGGAAGAAACAGAGGGGAATGAAATTTTCGAAGTGTTGTATATATAGAAGGCACCTTTAGTACCGGTTGGAGCCACCAACCGGTACTAAAGGCCAGTTTTGGCCAGCCCAAGCGGCGGGAAGCGACCCCCATTAGTACCGGGTGGTGGCACAAACCGGTACTAAAGGGGGGGCCATTAGTACTGGTTTGTGCCACCACCCGGTACTAAAGGGGGTGCGCTGCCACCCCAAAGTTTAGTCCCACCTCGCCGGGTGAAGGGCAGCCGCACTGGTTTATAAACCCAGCCGGGGCTACCACTTCGAACTCCTCAGATAGCAGGCTTGTGGGCCTAAACTCATGCGCTGCCCTGTGAGTCTCATGGGCCTTTAAGACCAGAATTACACACATGGGCCTATCAGGCCCACAGGCAGCCACTTCAATTTTTTATAGTTTTTCTTTTTCTGCTTTATTTTCTTCTATTTATTTCTGCGTAGTTTTTTGTATAGTTTTGTCTTTTCTGTTATATTTATTTTCTTCTATTTATTTGTGAGTAGTTTTTCATCTAGTTTGCCAAAATTCAACATTTTCAGAGTTCATTTTGTAGTGATTTTCAATTTCACGGTCATTTTGTAAACGATTGAAAAATAGCAAATATAATTTTTTCCTTTTCTGCTTTATTTTTTCTTCTATTTGTTTCTGAGTAGTTTTTTTCTTTTCTGCTATATTTATTTTCTTCTATTTATTTTTGAGTAGTTTTTTATATAGTTTTTTTCTTTTCAGCTATAGTTTTTCTTTCTTTTCTGCTATTTTTCTTTTTACGCAAAACTTGATGGTCAAAGTCTGGAGTTATAACTTAAAAAAGAAATGTCGACGTGCAATTAGTTTTTGCCATAATGTAAGAAGTCCGGAGTTGTAATAAGTTATTAAAATAAAAAAGAGGTGCAATGCTCGTTAATTTGCTTCAAGCCTTTGAATAGTGTAAACTGCACCGCGCATAGCTCTGCAGTCTACCGTATTCCTGAAGGCTTGAAGCTAAGCAACATGGGCATTGATCCTCTTCTTCATCGCCTCTCGCACTCGTGGCTTATAAATCGCTCCTAGTCCCTCTCACTTCGCGAGGTGGGACTAAAAACAGCTTACGCCCGTTCATTCATGAACCGGTACTAAAGGTGCTCGTGGGGCCCCAAATTTTACCTCACATTAACTTCATTAGTACCGGTTCGTGGTACGAACCGCACTAAATGGTGATGGTGGGGCCATAGCTGACCGAGGTCGACACAACCTCTTTAGGTACAAAAATTACAAACTTTCGTTAGTGCCCGTAGTTTTCAAATTTGAATAGTTTAAATTTTGAATTATTTGAAATTAGTGTGAATTTGTTTGCACATAAAATTTCTTCGCTTCAAATGCCAAAACACATAACTACCCTAACTATTACGTACATTCCTCTCGGTGCGAAACACGTAAGAAAGTGATGATAGCTAGTGAAGCCGATCACATCCCAGATCTTTGGGTGTGAAACTTTTTCTTCAAGGTGTGTCCCTTTGGCGCCGTAACCATGGAACATCTTCATCATTTAATGGGATGCTCGGGTCAATATTCACTGTGAATGGAGCAATTTCATCAAACTTTTCATAATCTTCTGACTTGTCTGTCTTGTCATCCACTCCCATGATGTTTCTCTTCCCAGAAAGAACTATGTGCCGCTTTGGCTCATCGTACGATGCATTCGCTTCCTTATCTTTTTTTTTCTTGGCTTGGTAGACATGTCCTTCACATAGAAAACCTGTGCCACATCATTGGCTAGGACGAATGGTTCGTTCGCATATGCAAGATTGTTGAGATCCACTGTTGTCATTCCGCATCGCGGGTCTTCCGTTACCCGCCTCGTGTCATATTGACCCATTTCGACCGAAACAAAGGGATCTTTAAACCACGCCGATAGTCAAGTTCCCATATGTCCTGCATATAACCATAATATGTTTCCTTTCCGCCTTGGTTTCGCTTCAAAGCGGACACCACTGCTTTTGGTTGGTGCTCTTCTTATCTTGGGCGATCGTGTAAAATGTATTACCATTTATCTCGTACCCTTTGAAAGTCATTATATTCAAGATGGTAACTGGGACAGCAAGTACAGGTCATCTTCAATAGAGGTGTCATGCATGGTACGTGTTTGCAACTAGTGGCGAAACTCCTGGTTTGTTCACGTGTAATCCGGTCATCGAGACCGCTCCGGTGTTTGGAGCGTAGCAAATTCTTGTGTTCATCCATATACGAAGCCACCAAGGCGGAATTCTATAGAACTGTGTAGTGTGCTTCAAAGGAGAGAATGTCTATCCATACATATTATTTGTTCCTCCTAGCGTGCCTTTTTCCATCCGGGCCCGCCCTTATGCCGCGATTCAGGAACACCAATCGGCTTAAGGTCAGGAATAAAGTCAATGCAAAACTCAATGACCTCCTCATTTTGATGGCCCTTGGAGATGCTTCCTTCTGGCCTAGCACGGTTATGACCATATTTCTTTAAGACTCCCATGAACCTCTCAAAGGGGAACATATTGTGTAGAAATACAGGACCCAAAACGTTAATCTCTTCAAGCATAGGTGAACTAGGACGCGTGCGTCATGATGTTGAAGAAGGATGGTGGGAACACCAACTCAAACCGACAAGACATTGCACCAAATCATTCTCAGAACCTTGGTATGATTTCTGGATCGATTACCTTCCGAGAGATTGCATTGAGAAATGCACATAGCTTCACAATGGCTAATCGAACGCTTTCCGTAGAAGCCCCTCAATGCAACCGGAAGCACTTGCGTCATAATCACGTGGCAGTCATGAGACTTTAGGTTCGGAACTTTTTCTCTGCCATGTTTATTATTCCCTTTATATTCGACGAGAAGCCGACGGTACCTTAATATCGAGCAGGCATTCAAAGAAGATTTCCTTCTCTTCTTTGGTAAGAGCGTAGCTTGCATGACCTCGATGTATGCCGTCTTCTCCGTGCATACGTTGCTGGTCCTCCGTGCCTCGTGTGTATCTTTTGTCTTCCCATACACGCCCAAGAAGCCAAGCAGGGTCACGCAAAGATTCGTCGCCACGTGCATCACGTCGATTGCAGAGCGGACCTCTAGGTCTTTCCAATAGGGCAGGTCCCAAAATATAGATTTCTTCTTCCACATGGGTGCGCGTCTGCCGGCGTCCTTTGGAACAAAGTTGTCCGCCAGACCCTTTCCAAATATCACCTTCAAATCCTTGACCATATCATGTACATCAGCACCAAGACGGTGGCGAGGCTTTGTCCGGTGATCCGCCTCACCTTTGAAATGCTTGCCTTTCTTTCTTACGGGATGCCTGCTCGGAAGAAATCGACGATGTCCAGGTACACATTCTTCTTACAACTATTCAAATATATACTGTCGGTATCATCCAAACAGTGCGTGCATCCGCGGTATCCCTTGTTTGTCTGTCCTGAAAGGTTACTGAGAGCAGGCCAATCATTGATGGTCACGAACAGCAACGCCTTTTAGGTCAAATTCTTCCCCATGTGCTCATCCCACGACGCACACCTGCTCCATTCCACGCTTGTAAGAGTTCTTCAACTAATGGCCTTAGGTACACATCAATGTCATTGTCGGGTTGCTTAGGGCCTTGGATGAGCACCGCATCATAATGAACTTCCGCTTCATGCACAACCAAGGAGGAAGGTTATACAAACATAGAGTCACAGGCCAGGTGCTATGGTTGCTGCTCTGCTCCCCAAAAGGATTAATGCCATCTCGCTTAGACCAAACCATACGCCTCCTTGCGCCATCTCGCAAACTCCTTCCCGTACTTTCTTTTGATTTTTCACCACTGCGACCCGTCACCTGGTACTCTCAACTTTCCGCCTTTCTTACGGTCTTCTTCGTGCCATCGTGACGCTTTGGCATGCTCTTTGTTTTGGAACAACGTTTCAACCGTGGTATTATAGGAGAATACCACATCACCTTGGCAGGAATCTTCTTCCTGGGCGCCGCCTCGACATCACCATGCTCATCGCGGCTGATCTTATAGCGCAATGCACCACATACAGGGCAAGCGTTCAAATCCTCGTACAAACCGCGGTAGAGGATGCAATCATTAGGGCATGCATGTATCTTATGCACCTCTAACCCTAGAGGGCAGACAGCCTTCTTTGCTTCAGACGCATTTCGGGCAATTCGTTGTCCTTTGGAAGCATATCCTTTATCATTACCAAAGAACTTTCCAAATCCCTTGTCAGATACACCATTCTCTGCCTTCCATTGCAGCAATTCCAGTGTGGTGCCCAGCTTTTTCTTGTCACCTACGCAATTCGGGCACAACAATTTTTTGTGATCCTCTAACATGCGCTGCAACTTCTTCTTCTCCAAATCACTTGCTAGCTTCTCTTTGCATCGGCAATGGCCCGACCTAGATCATCAACAGGCTCATCTCGATGCCTCTTCTTCAGCTTCTTCCCGCATTGCCGCCCAGCTTCTTCCCACATTACCGCTCAGCTTCTTCCCCATTGTTGTATCATCGTATTCAGGGAACCCATGGCCAGGATAGCTGTCGTCGTCCTCTTCTTCTTCATTGTCTTCCATCATAACCCCTCTTTCTCCGTGCTTGGTCCAAACATTATAGTGGGGCATGAAACCGGACTCAAACAGGTGGACGTGAATGGTTCTTGACGTAGAGTAATTATGACCATTCTTACAGCCAAGACATGGACAAGGCATAAAACCATCCGTCCGCTTGTTTGCCTTAGCCGCAAGCGTAAAAGTATGCACGCCCTCAACGAACTGGGGAGAGCATCGGTCATCGTACATCCATTGCCGCTCATCTTCATTACACAACACCGAATAGACCAAATTAATACAAGTTCATACATAAAGTTCATACAACACTTAAATGCAACAAACAAATAACTCTCTAGCTAAAGCATTTAAATGCAACAACAAATGCGATCAAGATGCAACTACGGTAACAATTGATCCAACAGCATAATGATACCAAGCCTCACTATCGATGGCATATTTTCTAATCTTTCTAATCTTCAAGCGCATTTTCTCCATCTTGATCTTGTGATCATCGCATTTACATCGGCAACATGCAACTCCAATTCCATCTTCTCCCCCTCAATTCTTTTCAATTTTTCTTTCAAGTACTCGTTTTCTCTTTCAACTCAATTTAACCTCTCGACAATAGGGCCGGTTGGAATTTCCGGTTCATATACCTCCTAGATAAAAATATCTATGTCAACTTGATGGGCATAATTTGTCATAAACACGAAATGCAACAAATAGTTTTAAAAGAGAATATTCCACATCCGAATCATAACAAGGATGAGGGCCGACGGGACGGATATCAAAACCATGACACTATGTATAACAAACAACGTCACGGGTAAGATAATTATTATACGAGTAACTATATATCCAAATCACACAAACATAAATTTTTTATATAAAATTTCATGAACAAGAGGCTCAGCACACGGTGTTGCCGGCGACGGGACGGTGCGGGCGATCGAAGGTGGTTAAGACAGAGATTTAGAAGGCACTAAGTAAACCACACCTACATATGCAAACTATGTGTTATTTTGACCTCAAATTGCATATAAATCAAATACTACCACATATAATTCCTCCCAAATTACTAAAACCCACAATTAATCACTATATAAACCAATGCAAGAGCTAATCTAGCAATGAGATATGAAAGGACAAAGTTGCTAACCTTGGTGATCATTTGAATGGATGAGGGCTCAGAATCTTGACAAATTTGGGGCAAATTTTGTGATGAACTCGAGAGGAAGAAGGGAAGAACAGAGGAGAGGGAGAGGGGAAAGGGGGAAGAACAGAGTGCGGGTGGACAAAGGATTTATATAGGACGACATTTATTGCCGGTTCGTGCCACGAACCGGTACTAAAGGTGCTGGAAGGGCCCCATTCTGACAACATCCTGCCACCACTCTCATTAGTACCGGTTCGTGGCACGAACCGGTGCTAAAGGTTTGCCACGAACCGGTACTAAAGAGCTCCTCCCGGCTAGCCGTTGGAACCGGCACTAATGGCCACATTAGTGCCGGTTCTGTTACAAACCGGGACTAATGTGTCTCACATTTGACCCTTTTTCTACTAGTGGCTATTACTAGTAGATAAGTCTTTGTAGAGATTCCACTAGGTGAACTACATACGGAACAAAATGAATGAATCTACACTCAAAATGCATCTATATACATCCGCATGTGGTTCATGGTGAAATCTCTACAAAGACTTATATTTAGGAATGGAGGAAGTACTAGTATAGTACGTACTGTAATTTATCAGCGAGATAAATTTGTACAATGCTATGAAGCTTCCATCTTCTATTACATGTATCTTGCGTCCAAGGTTGCCCGTTGCAACATTTCATCAAATACAAAGGAGACTAACATGCATGCTATTGCATTTCAATGATTGACAGATCATAGCAAATATGTACTCCCTCCGTTCCAAAATAAGTGTCTCAACTTTGTGCAAACTTTAGTACAAAGTTGTACTACTACTAAAGTCGACACTTATTTTGAAACAGAGGCAGCTAAAGAAAAAAAAATCCATGCAGTCCCTAGCCCATGAACCATGAACCCTGGCCAGCCTTCAATTTGCTGGCAACGTTCGAGCTTCCTAATAAATGAAGTTTGCAACCTTTTGACCATCGGATCATTTTGTGTAGTTTCACCAAAATCGAGATGAGCATCCCTGTGGCAAAGAAATTGAAGAAGCGTGATTAGAATAAGATTACTGGGACTAGTTGATGAGACATAAACTCATCACAAATACAGTACGTAGAAGCCAGTAGACGTATGCACGGGGAAAAGAAGTAGAGAAATATCCACAGGGAGTGATGTGGGCATATGGAGCAGTGGTGAAAGCCGACTGTAAAGGTAGTTGTACCTGAGGGACGCAGCTCAACCTTGAGGAGGGCGGCGAGAGGCGGCAACTGCCCATGTCGCGGCAGTGAGCAAGGGACGAAGGCAACCTCACCGGCTTTCTGAGATAGAACGGCGGGGACCCCTGATCGGGACGTGCCGACGGTGGGTTTTCACCGTCGGCGACGGCCACCGCATCTACACTAAGCATCCACCCCTTCCCCAAGCGGCCGTGCTCCGCCGGGATGGTAGAGATGTGGCCCACGATCGTTTTGTGCGAGAGAGTGTGAAGAGAGCAACCCCAAAGAAGCAACCGTGTAGGCTAGCCCGTCCTGACCATGTATATAGTGGAGCGGTTTCCTTTTCTCTCCATATGAACCTATCATATTGCGTACGTGCCACTGAAGAAAAAAAACTTTATTTATAAATGACGCGGCACCTACTACTCGTTCTCCTATAACCTTGCGCTTGGCATCTCCAAAATATTAACCTTGGCTCTTCGCCTCTTCGGGAAGTCGAGCAATAATGGTAGTGCAGTATATATCGTTCTGGCTATATGAGACCGAATGAATTGCTGCACGTCCACCATGTGGGAGAGGGTCGAGGGGCGAGGGAGAGTGCTACATACGGAGCAAAATGAGTGAATCTACACTCTAAAATATGTCTATAGACATCAGTGTTTGGAGTATGTACTAGTAGTTCATTTTGAAATCTACTAAAGGACATATATATTCCAAAAAATATGATATAATCTCTATAACCAAGGTAGTAGGGACGAGGAGTAAATGGAGGGAGTAGTAAATTTTTCTCCTCGTCCTGCGAGCCACCGCGCGCATGGGTGAGGGAGCGGGCGTAAGGCGGAGTGTCGGTGTCAAAACCGGTGGATCTCGGGTAGGGGGTCCCGAACTGTGCGTCTAGGCGGATGGTAACAGGAGAGAAGGGACACGATGTTTTTACCCAGGTTCGGGCCCTCCAGATGGAGGTAAAACCCTACTCCTGCTTGATTAATATTGAAGATATGGGTAGTACAAGAGTAGATCTACCACGAGATCAGAGAGGCTAAACCCTAGAAGCTAGCCTATGGTATGATTGTTGTTCGTCCCCACGGACTAAAACACTCCGGTTTATATATACACCGGAGAGGGCTAGGGTTACACAAAGTCGGTTATAATGGGAGGAGATCTACATATCCGTATTGCCAAGCTTGCCTTCCACGCCAAGGAAAGTCCCATCCGGACACGGGACGAAGTCTTCAATCTTGTATCTTCATAGTCCAGGAGTCCGGCCAAAGGTTATAGTCTTGCTATCCGGACACCCACTAATCCAGGACTCCCTCAGTAGTCCCTGAACCAGGCTTCAATGACGGCGAGTCCGTCGCGCAGATTGTCTTCGGCATTGCAAGGCGGGTTCCTCCTCCGAATACTTCATAGAATATTTTGAACACAAGGATAGTGTCCGGCTCTGCAAAATAAGTTCCACATACCACCGTAGAGAGAATAATATTTACACAAATCCAACCTACTAACGTACTCTGCAGCGTGACATCACACCACGGCCAAACCTTTATTCGAATCGTTTTTACTGTCCCACCTCAGCGCACTTAGCGCGGCGGTTTCCTTGGCACGTTTTGTCGAAGCAGAGATCGTGTTCCCTTATTCCGGGATTCTCATCAATACGGGAGTGGGTAACCCAACCATGCCATTAATTACGGCGCTTAGGAGATAAGTGAGTTTTACCAGGCTGGTGGGGGCACATAGTTTCGTCCGCCCATATTAGGGGATAAGGATCCACCTTTTTCATCTACGCCTTCTTCCTCCTTTGCTTATCCATTTTCATGCACTCGAGCTCCAGCGCCCAAGTCCGCACACCCCGCCTCGACCTTCTCCAGCCATGTCCGGAGCGGGAGGCAAGTGGATGGTATCCTCCGTCACGGAGGGACGCATCAAAAAGCTGAGGGAGGCCGGATACTTGTCTGACGACATCGCGCACCGGCTCCCAGAAGAGGGGCAGCTCATCCCCACCCCCAGGCCCCATGAGTGGTGGTGTTCCTCACCCATTTCCTCCGCAGACTAGGTTTCCCACTTCACCCATTTGTCCGGTGGCTCATGTTCTACTACGGCCTGGATTTCCACGATCTGGCCCCGAACTTCATCCTCAACATCTCGGCGTTCATCGTCAGGTGCGAGGCCTTCCTCTGCATCCAGCCCCACTTCGGCTTATGGCTGAAGACCTTCAATGTCAAGCCAAAGATAGTGGGCGGCCGCCAAGCGGAGTGCGGAGGTGCCATGGTGGGCAAGATGCCCAACGTCCTATGGCTCGAGGGCTCCTTCGTAGAGACCATAAAGGGGTGGCAATAGGGGTGGTTCTACATCACCGAGCCGCGTGACCCTGAATGGGCAGCAGTCCCCGAATTCCGATCTGGCATCCCCACACGGCTCACCTCCTGGAAAGAGAAGGGCCTGCCGTGGGGCAAAAAAGGAGAGCTGACCGGACTCCAAACATGCATCCAAAGCCTGGTGAGCAAGAAGCTCAAACTCGTCAACGTAGTCTAGGTCATGCTCATCCGCCGAATCCTCCTGTGCCAACAACGGGCTTTCAGCTTGTGGGAGTTTAATCTGGCACATCACCGAACCCTGAGCATGCTCTTCGACACAACGTACGAAGATGCCTGGAAGGTGCTGTTCAAGGGCGCCGAGGCTCCCGCATCCGCTACCGAGGATCGCGGATTCAGCGCGCAGCGTCAAGCCAACGTGGTAAGCTGTTTTTACCTCTTACAGGACATTTGTCTTTCATAGTTTGACTCCATGCGGGATCTAAACTCCCTTACCTTTGACAGGATTGGCAGGAGAAGTCTGGGCAGATCAGCTATCCGGCTCCCTTGCCCGAAGACACAGCGGACACCCGCTTGACAGGGCTGCTGGTTCTGGACCCCTATGTGGTGCCGGAGAAGAAGGCGAGGATAAAAGCCACGGGAACTCGAAAGAGTTCCCAGTGCCTGGTGGTGTCGGACTCATCTTCCGATGACTCCGGGGCAGACTCCTCCACGAAAATGAGGAGGAGGAAAGAGAGGTCTCTCCCCCAGCGGGGGGAGAGAAGAAAAGTAAGGTCGCCCCAACGGGGGAGGCCGGAGGGTCCAAGAAAGGAAGGACCCTCCTTCCGGACTACTCCACCAACGCCGACGACGACGAAGAGCAGTGGCCGCATAGGGCCAAGCCCTTGGCGAAATCGTAAGTGTTTGGGTACCAGAATGACTCATGGCGTTCCTTTGTTGCACAGTATCTTCTGACGCCGAATATAATCATGCAGTCCGCCCAGGGCCCGGCTTGACGCTTCGTCGAGCGGCTCCCTGGATTCGCCGGATGTGAATTCGCTTCCGACCGCTACCACCCCTCGCCCTATGGACGATGCCGAGGTGGAGTCCCAAAAGGGTCCAAGCCAGGAGGAGGTGGTCCTGGAGGCGCCGCAAGGCGACCTCCCGGACTCCAGGCGCAAAGGGGACAAAACCCCCAAGGGCTCCAAGTATGGCCCCGGGCCGGACACCGTACCGGAACCTTCAATGGTTCCGGAGTTCGGCAGGCGGCCCCCTAGTAAGAAGGGAAAGACTACGACGCCGGTGACCTCCGTCCAACCGGAGCCACCGGATAATTTGCTGGAGGTGCTTAGCGGCACATCCATCGACGAGGAGCACCACACTATTATGAGTGTGGTGATCCAGAAGGTTCAGTCCGCCAAGAGCGGGCTGACTGAAGCCCGTGCCATCCTTCTAACAGGCTTTGAGGTATGTATTTAAGATATGTAAAAATATTACCGCATAGACAAGAGTCTCGATGCTTAGTTTGGTGTTCGGAAAGAAAAGCCGAACTCGGGATCTAAAAGATATACGCAGGAGTCTAACATAAGTATGTCAATATGGGAATGCAGGCTGCAGCCGACCTCTGCCAAGACCGACTATGGAGGTCGATGCATTGAAGCAGCGCCTCGAGCGGTCCGAGAACGAGCTCGGCCTTGCCAAGAAGCAGCTCGAGGACAAGGAAGGTAAGTAATACCTTATGTAAGTATATAAAAAAGATGCGGTTGCAAAAAATGACAGGACCAACGTGAGTATTACAGGGGCCACTACCCAGGTGGCAAACTTGAAGAAAGCGTTGTCCAAGGCAGAAGACAATGCGGCCGTGGAGCGCTTCGAGCGAGAAAAGCAGGAGGCGCGGGTGGCGGAGGTGCAGCAAGAGCTCCAGGCTCTCATGAAAAAACACGAGAGTTTGGAGCTTGACTCAAAGACTCGAGAGTCCGAGCTTGCCTCGGCCCTTGAGAGCGCCAAATCTGCCAAGGCCGAAGCCCAAAAAGCCCTCCAGGAAATTGAGGCGATGAAGAAGATAGCGGCGGGTAAGGCATTCTTTATGCAAAGCAAGCAAGTGAAAGTAAATTACTTGTTACTTACCCGAGTCCAGAGCTCTCCAGGAGCATTTGCAGATCTGCCCCGCAGTGTGTCCGACGCTGCCGCATACTATCGGGCCGAGGAGGGGAGCTCGACGGAGAAAGTGTTCTGGTCTCAGTATGGTGAGGCCGGACACCCGGTGCCCTTGGGCGACCAGCTGAAGCAGCTGGTCGAGCTCCATAAGGTGTCCGAACAGGCCATGAAGGGCCTTATAGTTCGGCTATGGCCTGGGGAGGTCATGCATGGGAGCTACTTTGGGCTGGTGAGGCGGCTGGCGGATGTATGTCCACGCCTTGAAGTCATCAAGCGCTCCGTATGCATCGAAGGCGCCCGTAGGGCCCTTGCCCATGTTAAAGTACACTGGGGCAAGATGGATGCTGAGAAGCTGGTGACGGATGGGCCACCGGAGGGCAAGGAGCATCGCAAGACCGAGATGTATTATGAGGGCGTCCTGAAGGGTGCCCGCCTTGTGGCTGATGAATGTTCCAAGGATGTAATTTTTGAGTAAACTCGCTCGTGTTATCCTGTGCGCTGAAAACTTGTTCATATGCGCTAAGCAATGCTTTTTGAATTTAAAATATTACCTTCATGCGGCCGTTTATTAAATCGAGAGATGGCGAGTCGTCGGCTTCGCCCCCATGCCACGAAAGTGCTTTGGGGTGTTCGGGATAAACCCGAGCGCTCTTGTTCCCATTCTTGGGTCCTTCGAGGGAGGCGCTCAGCACAAAGAACAAGGCAATCGGACTATAATGCTTTATCACTCTCACTTAGCCATAGAATTCTATAATTTTAAATTTCGGCGAAGCCCCTAGTATTCGGAAGACCGAGTTCGGGGTGCTATCCACGCCTAGGCCGGACAAAGCCGACTCCTCGCTCTAAGTGGCATATGTCTTTAGGGACTCGAAACCTCTCGAACAGCGACCAGCTCTCGCCCTATCATGACGGTCAGGTTTAGCTTTCTCTACTGAGGTGCTGAACCCAGCTCAACCGGGGCAAAATCGCAGTAGTTCTCCTAGCGCTACCTTAGCAGATATAATGTAACGTAAGGTACCAAAACATAGGAGCCGGGCAAACCCAACTATTGACCCAAGACATGATTCAGAGCTGATGCATATGATGCTATAAGTTCGGGTGCCGCACTTGTTAAAGTGTTCGGACTTCTCACGCCAGATTATGGGGTACTTGAGCCTGGCGATTTTGGCCGCACTAAAGTGTATGGGTGCTAAATGTCATAACTGAACATATGTATTGAAAAAGAAATAAATAGAAAATGCAATAATAAGCCGAAGCTGAGCATTGTTTATTAAAAGGCTGCTGTGAAAAAAGAACGATACAAATAGTGTGATAAGCAAGAGATTGGACTATTTGACATGTCCCCCTCCAGGGGCAAGTTGCGAGACGGTATGTAAGACAGGTATTTAGCTCATTAAAGAGACCACCTGGACATTCGACGTAGCTTTCTGCCTCCCTGGCTGTTGGATCGTGTGTTCGGCGATTGTACTGTCGGACAGGCCTTCCGGAGAGTGGAGTCCTGAAAGTACGAAAAAGAATGACAAAATCGGGAGCCCCTAGTGCGGTTGAGCCGCATTTTGGGCATGCCGTGGTCGTGCCCCTCCCCCTATGCCCATGGTATTTCCAGAGCGTAATTATGTACGCGTAGTACTGGTTTCGCAATTTCGTGGTGGCTGGGGTTGGGGCCGCATCGCTACGCTTGCTCGGAATGTGCAAGGCAGTCTTGTTGTAGGTTACTCTGGCACGCTTGACGGTGTCCGGACGTTTAATAGCCGGACTGGAGAATTGCCTTGAGAGGCTACTTTGTACTTCTGCCGCGCGGGCCGCCGTATGCTCCTCCGTTCAGAGAGAGCGTTCGATGTTTCCATTGACCGTAATGACTCCTCGAGGGCCTGGCATCTTGAGCTTGAGGTATGCGTTATGCGGCACCGCATTGAACTTTGCAAATGCTGTTCGTCCGAGCAGTGCATGATAGCCACTCCGGGACGGGACTATAGATTAACTCCTCGCTTCGGAAATTATCCGGGGATCCGAAGACCACCTCAAGTGTAACTGAGCCTCGCATAGCTTGGCCTCTACACTGGTAGGACGCCTTTAAAGGTCGTCTTTGTGGGTTTAATCCTTGAGGATCTATGCCCATTTTTCGCCCGGTATCCTGATAAAGCAGGTTCAGGGCCGCTGCATTCCATAAGGACTCTAGTGAGGTGAAATCCGTCAATGATTGGGTCTAGAACCAATACGGCGAATCCGCCATGGTGGATGCTAGTGGGGTGGTCCCTTCGATCAAAAGTGATGGGGCAGGAGGACCACGGGTTGAACTTTGGGGCGACTGGCTCCAAAGCATATATGTCCCTGAGTGCTCGCTTCCGCTCCCTTTTGGGTATGTGGGTTGCGTATATCATGTTCACCGTCCGCACTTGTGGGGGGAAGCCCTTCTGTCCCCTATTGTTCGGCGGCCGGGGATCCTCCTCGCCATCGCTATGCAGCCCTTGTCTCTGTTTTCGGCATTTAACTTGCCTGCCTGCTTGAACACCCAACAATCCCTGTTGGTGTGATTGGCTGGTTTTTCGGGGGTGCCGTGTATCTGGCACGAGCGCTCGAGTATTCGGTCCAAACTGACGGGCCCGAGTATTTCTTTTAAACGGATTTTTCCGCCGACCGGGTTAAGAGCCTCTGAATCCGACATTAACCGTCAGATCCTCGTATTGTCGCCCGTTAATGCGGCGCTTGTGCTTGTTGCGACGCGACCGCCATTGCTGTCCTTGGTATCCGAATTACCAGGGCTCTTGGTCATGTTATTACTATGAGCTAGCCAGCTGTCTTCTCCCGCGCAAAAGCGGGTCATGAGTGTTGTGAGGGCTACCATGGATTTCGGCTTTTCCTGTCCTAGGTGCCGGGTAAGCCACTCGTCGCGGATGTTATGTTGGAAGGCTGCGAGGGCCTCTGCGTCCGGACAGTCGACTATTTGATTTTTCTTGGTTAGGAACCGTGTCCAGAATTGTCTGGCCGATTCCTCTGGCTGCTGGATTATGTGGCTTAGGTCCTCGGCTTCTGGTGGTCGCACATATGTGCCCTGGAAATTGTCGAGGAATGCGGCTTCCAGGTCCTCTCAACAACCAATTGACTCTGCTGGCAAGCTGTTAAGCCAATGTCGAGCTGGTCCTTTAAGCTTGAGTGGGAGGTATTTGATGGCGTGTAGATCATCATCGCGGGCCATGTGCATATGAAGGAGATAATCCTCGATCCATACCGCAGGATGTGTTGTGCCATCGTATGATTCGATGTTTACGGGTTTGAAACCTTCGGGGATTTGATGATCTGGTACTTCATCTGTGAAGCATAAAGGGTGTGCGGCTCCTCTGTACTGGGCTATATCACGACGTAGCTCAAATGAGCTTTTTCTACTGTGTTTGGCCCGGCCGGATTTGCCATATCCGGCATGACGGTTATCATCACGTGTTGTGGGGCACCCACGCGATCCGTAGATCGATCTTGTTTGCCTTGCCTTGTCCTCCAATATATCTCGCAGGTCTGGTGCATTTCCCCGTGCCTTGGTATTTTTTGAGCGACGCCGGGGTGTGGCTTGAGTGGAGGGCCGAGAGGCCTCTCTGTCGCGGCCACATGGTGGCCGGTCGGCCGCGTCGTGCGCTGGTGATGTAGGTTTAGGTGCTTCCTCCTCTAATCGGGGTAGCATTCTTCGCTTTGGGTAGCTCTTGGAGGGGCGTTCGAGTTCGTACTCTTCGGCCGCAAGGACTTCAGTCCATCTGTCGGCTAGCAAGTCTTGGTTAGCTCTAAGTTGTTGCTATTTTTTCTTGAGGCTGCTCGCCGTGGCCATAAGCCTGCGTTTGAAACGCTCTTGTTCGACGGGATCCTCAGGCACGACAAATTCATCGTCGTTGAGGCTTGCCTCGTCTTCGGAGGGAGGCGTGTAATTATCGTCCTCTACCTCTCTGTCTGCTGCTCTCTCATGAGGGCCGGCTTCTCCATCCTCCTGTGTTGAATCCTGCTGGAGGGGGTTGTCTTCGGCACTGTCCGGGGTGTTATTATCTCCCGTGCTGGATGGGTGATGGAGTTGCTTCTCGGAGATGGTGGGAGAGGCCTACTAGACAAACTGAGGGTGGGACTGCAATGTTATCAATAAGAGTGGGGATGTGTTTCTGTGTGTGCCTGTGCGTGATAGATTTGTCGGGACGCATCCATGGATGATGAAGGGGAACCATGTGTTTGGTAAGCAAACCTAACTAGATCGGTAGATCAATTGTTGTTTGTCGGAGGAAGTGAGAGACACAACTAATGAGGTAGATCGATCGACGTGTGGGTAAAAACGAGTTATAAGGACCTAGCTAGCTATATGTATAGCGAGAGACCGGTCGGTGTACGTCCATTTGTTAGAGGCAAATAAGGCCCAGCGAGACGGATATATAGAGAGAATGGAGCTAGGAGGTGGTGCGAGAGGCCCAACTACTAGCTAGATAGGGGGAGGAGTGTGCTGTTGTGAGATTGATGAAAAGAGGGGCGAGAGTTTACACGTGTGTCTGACCGTATGAGAGACATGAGGCAAGGACACATAAAGGAGGAGATTGAAGGTGTGCGTGTATGTTGTAGGCAGGCATCGCTGGAGAGGTTTATTGATCGGTGTGTGTCGGAAAGGAGTTGTGGATACTCTGGGAGAACGACCTAAAGAAAAAATGAATGTGCCCGGTGGATAGAATGCCGAGGGAGGGGGAGGACGAGGAGGGCGTGTGCATGCATGAGAGAAAGTTAGTGGTAGCTACAAAGGTTAGAGGATTGTGTGGGTGTAAGAGACTAACAAAGATCATAATTTGATATGAAAGCGGATTCATATATTTGAACAGGAGATCATAGTGTTTTAATCATTGCATGCATGAATATAGCGGTGATACACGTGTTGTGCACGTGTTATACCAAAATGTGATAATGCATGGCGTTTGCAACTCACAACTAAATGCCGAACGATCTAAACCATACTATACATCAAACAATCTCACAATTTATTGAATTTGTGATAATGTGTGGCGTTTGCAGCTTACAACTAAATATCGAACAATCTAAACAATACTATATATATCGAACATTCTCATATTTTATTTGAATTTGTGGTAATGTGTGGTGTTTGCAACTCACATCTAAATACTTGTAGGCGTAGGGGGCGGGGCACCATACATAATGTGATAAACACATTATACATATGAGAAATCGTTTAGATTATGATGATCTAGCTAGAGCTACAAATGTAATGTGATTTGAAATCAAAATAAAGTGGATTCAAAAAATCTAGTTCGAGTTCATATAGTACACATAGTTCATATGTAACTCGAGACTAATCATGTGGTGTGCTGTGAAGATAAGACAAAAACGATGGTTTAACTTGACAATAATGATGATTGTAGATCTTATTAAAACAAAGAAACAAATTCAAATGCTTTGACTTCACAACAATCATTACTGTAGATCTTATTCAAATAGAGAAATGAATTCAAATTTAGTTCATATTGAAGCGGTAGTATATACGTTTGGAATGCACTAAAACGTTCATTTGAGTAGTAGGTTGCATGCATTATATACGTAGCAGAATATTTTAATTGAACATAACATGACTTCAATGTTTTGAATGACATTTGTAGTGCGCATTGATTTGGTACAGTACATGTTAGGCTTGTCCGAAAATTTCAACCCGCGCCTTGTTAGCCCGAAATATTTAAGATATATCTTTGTCTCGTTGTGCTCCGACAACTCCCTCCATCTCAACCCGCGCCTTGCTATTCCGAAATTACAACGCGCACGAAAACTTCCACCTCCTGTGAAATGCCGACATGCGAAATGCTCGTGGTACCCCTGAACTGAAAGAACCGCCTCAAATCGGTGGGGGGTACTTTCGTAACTTACCCCACATTTCGGACAAGCGCGTCTCCAAGCCATGGTTCCCCACTGCCATCCCATCCGCCCACCCATTCGTACACCGAGGCCGCGAAAACCCGCGACGAAACCCCACACCCTGCTCCGTCCGCCACCCAGCCGGAGCCTCTTCCCCGACGACGTCGTCCACAGCGACACCTCGACGTCCCTCATCCACCATACCGGATGAGGGTATGTCGTCGAACTCATCGTCCTGCCGGTTCAGCCACCCCGTCCTCCACCTCCAAGGAGCTGCCCCGATGTTCCCCTCGTCTTTCGCGCCACCTCCATTCCCCCACCGCCGTCTTCACCTGCACCACCTGAAGAGCATCATCATCACCGTTTCCAGGATGAAGCTGCGGCTTAATCGGCTCCACCAAAGAGGTTGTACACTAATCGCCGCATTTTCTTCTTGATTCGATCTCACGGTGCTGCCGGCGCTCGGTCCCGAGCCGACACGGCGCGGCTCCATCCACGGCGGCGTCGCCGGCCACTTCCTCCACGGCGTCGCTCCCTCGGCGGCGACGTCCACATCAGTAGGATCTGCTGCTGCTGCTGCTGCTCTGCTCTTGCTCTCGGTCCCCTGCCTGGTCTACTCTTGCTATTGCTCTTTCTCGCGATGCTGCTCTCGCTCTTGCTCTTGCTTGCGTTGCTGCCCTGGTTTAGCTACACTTCAGTCGACTGAATCGACTTTTGGGTCAGTCGATTTTCAGGGGGTGGGGGGGGGGGGCTCGCTGGGGTGAAGGAAGAACCAACCGCAGTAGGAAAGGGGTATCGTCGGAGAGGTACCCCACTATCTATCTTAGGGTTCAGGATGGGGGCGGTGGTCGCCGGCGATGGCGGGGCGTTGGTGGGGCAGTGGCGTGGGGATCACCGGAGAAAAAGCTCGGCACGGGGGGGCCTAGAGGGATGGCCGGGGAGGCGGCGGACCGGCGGTGGGGAGTGTTTTCGGGGCGGGCGGGGTGGTGCACCGCCGGCCGCGGGCGGCGGGGGGCTGCTGTTTGGCCGGTGGTGGCTGGCGGCTCAGAGGGGTGGAGGTTGAAGATGAACCGCAGGCCCTAGATTTCGTATCCAACGGCTGCAAAATCGACTGACCAGAGATGAAAAAGTCAGTCGACCGACGTGTAGCCTCACGTTGCTAGTGCGTTCAGTTTCGACAGTAAAATTCAGTTTCGACATCAAAATTCAGTTTCAACAGTTAAGTTCAGTTTCGACAGTTAAGTTCAGTTTCGAAAGTTAAGTTCAGTTTTGACAGTTAAGTTCAGAGATGAGCGGCTGATGTATTTTACATCTAGCACTTTGTGGTTACGTATTTTACGTCATGTATTGGAGATGCTATTAGAATTCCACTCAGGTTAACGTTGTTCATTGTCTCTCTTGTCTTTGCTTCAGCCTCGGTGTCGTACAACTCACCGGAGCTGCTCCAACGACGAAACCCTCCATCACAGCGGAGCAGTACCTCGGGCACCATCTCCAGACGCCAAATATCTTCTTCCCCTCCTCCGACAGCAAAGTCAGCCGGAGCATCCTCACCGGCCAACCCAATCACGCTGAGATCAACATGGCTTCGCCAAAGAGGTTGTACACTTGTTGCATCTCTTTTTACTCTACATGTTATATATATTGTCCAATCGAGCACACAGATTTGTTCCTTTAGTGTCTCCTTGAAAGAAAAAACGTAGGAATTAATTTTCACGTGTCCTCCTTTTCAAATTCCTATTCATGAAGCAGAAGACTAACATATAGTAGCATAATAGCATTATAACCGTACATTTTCTTGTGGTCTGACTAAATCTCACCATGCTTCTTTCCATCCTGTGATCTTCCAATTGTTGTGAATCAAACACCCAGATTGGCAGAAATCCTGTGTTTTTAAATTCTCTGTTTTGCATGTGCATTCCAATCCTATTCCTGTCTATTTCCTATCCCTGTGTTGTTGGAATCCTCCAATTCAAACGAGCACTTACAGAATTACTTCTCTTACAGATAGTTGTCAAAGAAAACCTTGCGTGGTTTGTCCCGCTCCTGCTGCTTGTCGTCCACCCCAGCTCACCGCTCCAACAATGTATGGGTTCAAAGATGAGCTTTCTCGGCCTCTAGACTGCCTTTTCGCCGCCTCGAGATCTTTCTTCCCAGCTACCGGGCAGCCATGAAAACTGCATTACCATCATCAACCGAGCAGATGACCTCGAGGACTACACGGGTCCGCAAGAGAGGTCGCACTCTTTCGTGTCTGCTAACGTTATGCATCGCTTAATATTACATGCTACTTTATCGTCCCGTTCACCGATTAGACTCTGAGTCACCTCCAAACTAATGGTCAAACTTGAGTTTTTAAATGGTTGTGCGGTACATATCGGGGCCGCTATCAATGGTATCTATCTACTATCTGGTTAATCTTCGGTGTCTACTATGAGTTTCATGTTGGATGGGAAACAAACAGTAAAGAAGCCATTATCTGTATTTTTTAACTGAAGCCATTATCTGCCTGCTATTATTGGTTTTGGGTCTATCCATAGGTTGCTACCATCACTCTGGATTTCTGCATGCACTCCTTACATAATCTCACTATGTTTTATTCCTATGCATGACAGTTATTGTAAACAATGAAACTGAACATGTAGAGCAAAAGAACCGAGCCTTGCGTGGCAATAAAATTTCATGCAGACGGTGCTCCATGGTAGGCGCAAAGGCAGCCCCCCTCCACGCATTTCGGATTGTAATCGAGAGGAAGATATCTGTTCTGAGGGGGATTCAGAAGGAGAAGACAACTCCTATTTACCCCCTGAGGTCTTCGCTCTAACTTGGCATGCTGATGTTGGTTATATCACGCATATGGTGTGTCGGTGTCAAAACCGGCGGATCTCGGGTAGGGGGTCCCAAACTGTGCGTCTAGGCGGATGGTAACAGGAGACAAGGGACACGATGTTTTACCCAGGTTCGGGCCCTCTTGATGGGGGTAAAACCCTACGTCCTGCTTGATTAATATTGATGATGTGTGTTACAAGAGTGGATCTACCACGAGATCAAAGAGGCAAAACCCTATAAGCTAGCCTATGGTATTATTGTTGTTCTTCCTACGTACTAAAGCCATCCGGTTTATATAGACACCGGAGAGGGCTAGGGTTACACAGAGTCGGTTACAATGGTAGGAGATCTACATATCCGTATCGCCAAGCCTGCCTTCCACACCAAGGAGAGTCCCATCCGGACACGGGACGAAGTCTTCAATCTTGTATCTTCATAGTCTTGGAGTCCGACCGTGACGATAGTTCGGCTATCCGGACACCCCCTAGTCCGGGACTCCTCAAGAGCCCTGAACCAGGCTTCAATGACGATGAGTCCAGTAGCGTTGATTGTCTTCGGCATTGCGAGGCGGGTTCCTCCTCTGAATACTTCATAGAAGGTTTTGAACACAAGGATAGTGTCCGCTCGCAAAACAAGTTCCACATAACACCGTGAGAGAATAATTTTTGCACAGATCTGCTGACGTATTCCGCGGCGTGACATCACACCACAGCCGAGCCTTTATATGAATCGCTTTTATTTTTCCACCTCAGCGTGTTTTAGCGAGGCGGTTTCCACACGCGTCTTATCAAAGCGTAGATCGTGCCCCCTTATTCCGGGATTCTCATCAATACGGACGTGGGTAACCCAACCGTGCTGTTGGCCTGCCTTCTCTATCAAAGGCGAGTCCTAATCGACCACGGGTGGGCTCTTGGTATTCAACTTCTTTATAATGAGACCAAGGCCCTCTTCTTTTACACCCTCCATCGAAGTTCGCCTCGCGCCGAGTTCCAACACCCAAAGCTTCAGATTTAGGCGCTTGAACTTTCGGCGATGTCCGGCTCCGACCAAAGACGACCGATGGATGTCTTCCTCCGTCATAGAAGAGGATGTGCTAAAGCTGCGAGACGCCAGTATCTAACCGGGCGAGATCTCGTGATAGGCTGCCTGCTCGAGGCAGGTCATTCCCACTCCTGAGCCCGGCGAGAACGTGGCCTTTGTGTCCCACTTCCTTCGGGGTTTAGGCTTCCCGATGGATCCCTTTGTGCGGGGGCTCATGTTTTCTTATGGGCTGGAATTCCACGACTTGAATCCGGAGTCCATCCTCCATATCTCGTCATCCATTGTCGTATGTGAGGCCTTCCTCCACATTACCCCCCACTTTGGATTGTGGCTCAAAACCTTCAAGGTGGAGCCAAAGACGATCAAGGGGCAGCAAGCAGAGTGCGGAGGGGCAGTCATAAGCAAATGTGATGATGCTCCATGGCCCGAGGGCTCTTTTCAAGGGGAGCTTGGTTTGTGGCAACGGGAGTGGTTTTATATCACCGCTCCCAGGGGCACCAAATGGGCAGCGCTCCCTGCCTTCCGCTCAGGTCCACCACAGCGGCTGGCATCATGGGTCAACAAGGGGCTCGACTGGGGGCCATCCAAGGACGTTCCCCTGCTGCAGGGCCGTATTCGAGATCTCCAGGAAAGAGGGATCAATCTGGTTGCAGTGGCGCAGGTTATGGTGATCCGGCGCCTTCAGCCCTGCAAACGTCGCCCCCTCCGCCTGTGGGAATTCAATCCGGAGGGACCACGAGCTCTCTAAAATTTCATGGGCACGACGCCCGTGGAGATGTATAAACTATTCTTCGGACCACAAGAGAAGTGTCCGGACTTGACCGAGGACGCAGGACTAAGCCGTAATCGCCCAGATACTCAAGTAAGTAGTCTTGTAACCGGACAAGCTGTTCATTCATTTATTTCATATATATGCCCTTTAAAGGAGCCGTTTCTTGAACAGGAGTGGATAGCCAAGGCAAAGTTAATAAGGTGTCCGGCTCCCCTCCTCGAGACCACGCCGGATCCCATGTTGACCAAGATGTTGAAGGTCGCGCCTTTTGAAGAAGGCGAAGGGGGGAGCGGGCAAGCAACTACCTCTGTGAAGGAGGCTATCAAGGAAGGAGGGATCAAGAGTCCCGCCTTCCGAGGAGAGAAGAGGACCGCTTCGGAAGACCCGGAAGTCAAGGCCTCAAAGAGGGGAAGGGAATCTTCGGCAGAGAGTCCGGCGCTGGGAAGTAACCCAGCCGCATTATTTCCCCGAGGGGATCAGCCCTCCAGCGAGCCGTAAGTAAAAAGAAGGGGTCTTGTAAATAAGGAACATCCCTGTGTTTATTCATGAGGATAACCGAAATTGTACCTTGTAGTTCGGACCTCAGCCCTTCTCGTGAGCTCGTCTTGAGGATCTTCTTACGGAGATGATGGAGAGCGAAACGCCTCCACCTATCGCATCCTCATGTGAAGCGGACGACCCGGAGGTGTCGTCGCGGAGGGTTCCCCCAAGTCCGGCGGGGCCGGAAGGTCCGGCGCCATGTGGCGTGCGGTCGGAGGAGCTCAAGGATCTGCTCGGGCAAGCGGCTATTTCAGAAGATCACCGTGCTCTAATGGGTAGGGTGATTGAATGAATTGCATCCGCGGAGAGAGGATTGCATCAAGTCGTCAGAAGCTTACTGACGGGGTTTGAGGTACGCAAAAATGATGTACCTTCTGACAGTTATGCATATAAAATGCGCCCTGTATAGATAGTAGCCCCTGAGACTTGGTATGCTGTCGAAAACGACAGCGTGCCTAGGATCATAATCTCAGTTATTAACTGTCGCCTTTCCTATGCAGGTGGCGGAACGTTCGGTGGCCAGCCGGACTGATGGATTCGCCGAGCTGAAGAAGCAACTCGACGCTGCAGATGCGGACATCTCCCGGGTCAATAAACGACTTGATGAGTCACAAGGTATGTGGTTGCTCCGCGGTCGCTTAGTAAGGGAGCTGATGCCCATTCCTTACAAGTTGTATGCTTGATGCAGAAGGTGTTGCTGCTATGGAAGACCTTCGAGCAGAACTTGCTCGGCCAAGGAGCAAGCCGTAAAGCGAGGCGGCTGCCTTGAAGGCAGCGAAGAGCTAGAAGCCGAGAAGGCTGCTCACCGCCCGGCGAGGGAGGAGATGGCGGAATGGCCATGAAATTAAAAGTTGCTACCGACCGCTGGAGGTTCTTGAAGGAGAACGCCGAAGCGAGCAAGAGGACCTGAAGAAGGCCGATGCCGAAGCCAAGGATGCCCGTAGTGCGATGCGGGCTATGAAGGAGGAACTGCGTCAGGTCGGAGACATTGTGGCTGGAAAGCCCTTTATGCTGCGTAGGAAGTTCACGGATCCGAAGTATGCTCAGCTGGGCCGATTATGCGGTCGCGGAGGATCCTTATTTGGACTTGGCGGCGAGTGCGGCGGCCTTGATCGTACACTTTCGAAGCTAGGAGGATCATGAAATGGAAGAGCTTTTACGGTCTCAATTCCATAGTCCGGAGCGTCCACTTCCGCTGAGTGATCGGCTGGTTGAGTGGGCTGAGCTGAATAGATTGTCCGGACTAGCCATGACGGATGTGGTCGCTCATCTGTGGCGAAAAGGCCCAAGCCGAAGAGTTATTTTGGCTTGTTGCAACAATTCCTTGGGGCGATGCCGCATATTAAGGCGATGAAGCGGTCGGCATGCATAGAAGGTGCACGGATGTCTCTCGCCCGTGGTAAAACACATCGGGCGGAGATGGATGCCACATTGTTGCATCCCGGGTTCGGACAAAAGCCGATTCCCCACCGAGCATTACTTTGAGGAGGTCTGCAGGCGCCAGATAATAGAGTCGCGATGCTTTCGAAAAATGTTATGTTTGAATAACATGTATGATTTCTAGGATCATGTTTATAATGCAATGACTTTTTATACTTGTGTGTTCAAGTATTGAACTATCTCTGTCTTGACCGTATATGTATGTATAATCTGAAAGATGGCAGTCTTTGGCTTCAGCCCCCACGCACATGGTGCAGGGGTGTTTGCAAAAAGAAAAACGATTTTTCACACTTAATCCAACGTCTTGGTCCTTTTAAGGAGGTGATAGCATAGCAAACTAGGCAACCGGACTATAATGCTTTATTAGTTTCACTTAGCCATAGGAGCTCGAATGTGGGGCTACTATATAGCCCTCGATGGCACCGCTGCTTCTCGAACTTCGGGCGGCGTATGTACTGACCGGGAAGCGGTCCTTCGTCAAAGCGGAGGAATTCTAAACATTCCAATGGTCGATCGAGTGGTTGACCAGTCTCTCGCTATATCATGACAGTCAGTTTTCGGCTTTCTCTACTGAGGTGCTCTCCCGGCCGAACCGGGGCACAATCGCAGTAGTTCTCCTGGTGCCGCGTTAGCCGATGATACAGAACGTAAGGCAGCAAAACACAGGAGCTGGGCAAACCCAACATTTGACCAAAGACATGATTCGGAGCTGATGCATATAAGGCCTATCTCGAGACGCCGAACACTCCCTGAGGTGTTCGGTCTTTATGATATCGGGCAGAACAAATCCCTAAGCCCCTAGTGTCCGTGTACAAAGGGAACTTGACGCCCCGATGCCAAAACGCCAGCCTCCTCCTCGGCTCTGGTAGGAAACCGGGGGATGTGTATCAACAAGAGACAGTAAGAAAGGTTTACGCAGGGTCTTAATCTGAAAAGAATCCTTGCAACGGGTCCCTACTGCACGTCTGCGCCTGTGTCTCCGTTGTGCTGTATCCTGGACGGGTGTAGCACGTGCTTCATCTGTAAAAGAGAAGGACTTAGTTTCTAAGAAATATCATGAAAAAATTGTATTAAAATAAAGTATAATTTGGAAGATGATTGAGCTTTATTGGCTTTCATCATTTATGCGCGCGACCCCCAAAAAAAAGGGGTATGCGGCTGGGAAGCCCCTTGTTAAGTTACGCCGAACTCGTCTAACCATGTCCGAGTTCTAAATGACCTGTTTTTAGGGGCTTTGACCTGCAAGGTCGGATTAATGTGTGGCTGTTGAGGCAGCCGCACATTCTCCATGGTCGAGAGACACCTGGAGTTTTGAGATTATGCCACGTGGACCGGCATTTTAAGCGTAAGAGACGCGTAATGTGGTATTGCATTAAAAGCGGGCGAAAGTCGTATGCCCCAAAGATGGTGCTTAAGGGCTACTGCTAAATGGGGCGATGGGGAGTGAGCTTTTCGCGACGGTGGTTGTCGGATGAACCGAACACAACCTCTAGTGGTACAAAGCCTGTATAATAAAGAAGGCCTGGCGTCATTCCTTTGAAGGAAGTTCTGCTATAGCGAATTTTGGTAGGTTCTATCCCCATTATGCGGACGGTGTCCTGGTATGGCAGGTGCCGCGCTGTGTGTTATCACATGAAGTGGGTTCACTGTTTTGACTTCTAGTGGGAAAGTCTTTTGTTTTCCAGAGTGCTGCTTTTGGGTTTCGTCACTTTCACTTGGTGTGTCGAGCCCCTTGTGTTCGGCATTAAGTCGGCCAGACTGCTTGAAGACCCAACAATCTCTGTGGGTATGGTTTGCATGCTTCCGGAGGTACCATGTATTTGACAGATCTATCCAGAATCTTGTTTAGGTTGGATAGCTTGTCACTGTTATCCTTTAGGGGCAGTGTTTTGTTGTTCGTCCGAGAGCTTTTGAATCCGGCGTTGACCGCCGTACTATTTGGGCCATTTTCCTTATTCCGGTGCTGATCTTTTCTACGTCGTGATTTCCCATTTCCATCCCTGATTTCCGATGTACTCGGGTCATTTGGTCGCATCTAGCCAGCCAATTGTCTTCCCCTAGCATAAAGCGTGTCATGAGGCTTGTTAGTGCAGCCATTGTTCTTGGTTTTTCCTGGCGAGATGTCTGGCGAGCCATTCGTCTCGAGACGTTGTGTTTAAAGGCCGCTAAGGCTTCAGCGTCCGGACAATCGACTATTTGGTTCTTTTAGTGAGGAACCTGTTCCGAATTTTGCGTCTTGACTCTCCGTGCTATTGAGTTATGTGACTTAAATAAATGCGCATCCGGAGGCCGGACATAAGTCCCCTGAAAATTTGCTCGAAACGCATCCTCAAGCTCTTCCCAACTTCCAATCGTATTTTACGGGAGGCTTTTAAGCCAATGCCGAGCCAGCCCTTTGAGCTTGAGGGTAGGTATTTTATGGCATGGAGATCGTCTCCTCTTGCCATATGTATGTGTAGGATATAATCCTCAATCCAGACTCGGGGTGCATTGTTCCGTCGTATGCCTCTATGTTTACGGGTTTGAATCCCGCTGGAAATCCATGGTCCAGTACCTCGTCGGTAAAACATAGTGGGTGTGTGGCGCCCCTGTATTTGGGTGTGCTATTGTCTTCAAGTGATCGGCTGGTTGTGTTACTTCCTGGAGTCTTCTTTTTTGGCCCATAGATAGACCTGGCCGGGTTATCCTTTTTCCGAGGATCTTTATGCTGATCGTGTGCCGGCTTGTGTGCGGCGCCTTGTTGCTCTTGGCCTGTCGGCTGGTCGTCTATCCGGCCAGGCGGTTTTCTTTCTTTTTGATCATGGGGCTCGAAGGCCTCCTCGTCAAATTCGAGCAACAGCTTGCGCTTCGGGTAGCTCTTTGTCTGGTGACTAGTGCCATATTTATCTGCGGTGTTGAGTACTTTGCTCCATCTCATTCTGAGTGCGTCCTCCGCTGTTTTGAGCTTCCGCTTTTGCTTCTTCAAACTTCTTGCAGTGGCGACGAGCCTTTTATGAAGATTCATATGCTCTGGTGATGTGAGATCATCTTCGCCGGGGATGGGTTGCTTGTCCAGTTCATGTCCGGCTGGCTGCTTGTTGACATGTGCGTCGTCCACTGCTTCGCCCTGCTCTAGGGTCGGGTTCGTATGGGTGCCGTTTTTGTCGATGCCGGTCTTCGGGCGGCGCTTGCGTCGCTGCTTTGTTTGTTTGTTGGGGGAGTTGTCCTTCGCCACGTCCCGTTTTTCCTCGTTGTCGCTTCCTTTTGGTGTATCCACCATGTATACGTTGTGAGCTGGGGTGGCTTTCCAGTGCCCGTTAGGCGCTGGTTCTTGGTCGTCTCCGGCATCGTCGTCCATACCGTCGATGTCTTCGGAGTCGTCATCTAGCATGTCGGTTAGATCGTCGACAGCGGCTACCAACTGGGTGGTGGGTGGGCTTTGAATTTCTTCGTCATCCGCATCCCAACCTTCCTGACCGCAGTCCGGCCAGGGCTCTCCTGATAACGAGAGATACTTTAGCGAACTCAAGATGTCGCCGAAAGGTGAGTGTTGAAAGATGTCCGCTGCGGTGAATTCCATGACCGGCGCCCAACCGGATTCGATCGGAGGGGGCGCGGGAGGTTCGAAGTCCGGCAAGGAGTCCGGCACCTCGGAGTCGCGAGCTTTATGAGGGACAAGGTCAGTGTTCGGCTCTATCGCCGTAGAGGTTGCAGCCCCTGAGGCGGTGTCTAGCCATCCGTCCCCGATCTGCGCAGCCGGCTCCAAATTGAAGATCGGAGCGGGTTCGAGTGCGACCTCCAGGGTACTGTCCGGCTGCAGAGCTAAATCATGCTCGCCGTGACAGTGCGGCACGCTCGGCTGTGGCTCGACTCCATCAAGGATCAAGTCCCCGCGGATGTCACCGTGAAGTTCAAACTTCCAAATCTGACCTGACGGCCGGGCGTAGCTTTCGATCTGCTCCGGATGGCCAGCGAATCGGCCCAGCGGTCGCGAAGCCGCCGAATCTGAAGATCTGACCGGGGAGAAAAGTCTCACCCTGCACTGCGTCGATGATGATGTTCGAAGAAGCCATAGAGCCTATCGGTGGCGACACAGAGGAACACTCAAAGAAAGCACCAAAGACTGTGTCAAAACCGACGGATCTCGGTAGGGGGTCCCGAATCGTGCATCTAGGCGGATGGTAACAGGAGACAAGGGACACGATGTTTTACCTGTGTTCGGGCCCTCTTGATGGAGGTAAAACCCTACGTCCTGCTTGATTAATATTGATGATGTGTGTTACAAGAGTGGATCTACCACGAGATCAAAGAGGCTAAACCCTAGAGGCTAGCCTATGGTATGATTGTTGTTCGTCCTATGGACTAAAGCCATCCGGTTTATATCGACACCGGAGAGGGCTAGGGTTACACGTAGTCGGTTACAATGGTAGGAGATCTACATATCCGTGTCGCCAAGCTTGCCTTCCACGCCAAGGAAAGTCCCATCCGGACACGGGACGAAGTCTTCAATCTTGTATCTTCATAGTCTTGGAGTCCGGCCGTGATGATAGTTCGGCTATCCGGACACCCCCTAGTCTAGGACTCCCTCACGGTGTCTTGCATTGCTTACTTTATACATCAAATATGTCATCTGCTTAGTTTATACATCCTTTGTGTGAATGCCATATGTTTAGTTTATTCATCGTTTATGTGAATTATGCAATGCCATCTTGTTTAGCTAGGCATCATATATGTGAATTTTGCAATGCCATCATGCTTAGCCAGTCATCTTATATGTAAATTATATCAGGCCATCCTTTTTTGCGTTACATACTACATTTGTCAACAATGTTAGTACATTCAACTGCTCTTCGTGTGCATCAACCATTTGACACGGTGATGGAAAATTCAGGAGTGAAAACAAGGTCTTTAGAGCAGACTATGCTATCTGATGAAGCGCATATCTCGCTGGTTACGGATAGCTCCTCAGAAGAGGATTCAAAGACAGATGACCAGTCCTATCCCCGAGGTGTATGCTCTAACTTGGTGGTTATGTTGCTCATATCATGCGTATGGTGTCTCGCATTGCTATGTCATTTGACTAGTTTAGACATGCTTTGTGTGAATGCCACCTGCTCAGGTGTCTAATTACCATATATGTGAATTATGCATTGCCATCTTGTTGCAAGACATTATATATGTGAATTATACAATGCTATCTTGTTGCAAAGGCATTATATATGTGAATTATGCAATGCCATGCTACTTAGCCAATCATCATGTATGTGAATTATATCATGCTATCATTTTTTGTATTACGTGTTCCATTTGTCGACAACATTTGTATATTCAACTACTCTTCCTGTGCATCAGCCATTTAAAGCGGCGATGGAAGTATGTGGAGTGAAAACAAGGTATTCAGAGCAGACAATGCTACCTGCTGAACCAGACATCTTGCTGGTTACAGAGAGCTCCTCAGAGGAAGATTCAGAGACTGATGACCAGTCCTATTTCCCCCCTGAGGTCTATTCTCAAACTTGGCAGGGTTATCTTACCCATGTCATGCATGTTGTCTTGCATTGCTTAGTTTTTACATCATATATGGATTGTTACTTGCTTAAAATATAAATCATATATTTGAATTATATCATGCCATCATGTTTACATAGTACATACACATCATCTATCTGAATTATGGCATGGCAACCCATTTAATAAAGAAATCATATAGTTATATCATCTCATCCTGTTTAGTGTTTACATTCATCATATTTTGAATTATGGCATTCTATCCGTGAATGTATGTGAATTATGGCATGCCAACCTATTTAATAAACACATTATATAGTTATATCATGTCATCCTGTTTACATAGTCTCATATTTTGAACTATGTCTTTCCATCTTTTTTAGTTAGCCATCATAATGTGAAATTGTGTCATGCTATCCTGTTTAGTTAGCCATCATATATGTGAAATTGTGTCATGCTATCCTGTTTGGTTAGACAACATAAATATGAATTATTTCATGCCCTCTTTTATTCCCCAATATCCATTGCACCTGTCTATCATACAACGTCTATACTTTCAATTACTTTTCTTGTTTATCAGCCATTTGAATTGGAGAGCGTGATGGCAGTATCTAAGGGAGTAACAACACGGTCTTCATAAAAGATAGTGCTACCAATTGATGCAGATAGAACCACGGTTGTACTTGCCCAAGGACCAGATCCACCACACATAACCCAGACTCGCAGATTGTACCCCTACCCAGCTTGGACAGAGAACCAACTACACCCCTTCTAACCCCAACCCCGGCAGATAGTAACCCGCCCAGTTGACACAAGACCGTCTCCATCACAGAGCACCCAAACACGAAGCAGTAAGTAAGGGAACTGCGATTGCCCAAAGCACGAGGACCACCACTCCGAATCCCAACTCAACGCTTAAAGGAGAAGAAGATTTGGTCTCAGGTCAGGTTCTGTAGCTATGGTTCATACTCCTTTGCTGTTGCATTAATGTATTTACTCATACCAAGTATTTTCAAATTTGAAGGATGGAATTGAAACTCCAATGGCATAGCAATTATGTTTCAAACCTGTTTCTTTAACCGGTTTCTTTGTTGTAACCTGCTCTATGTTGATTTCAGTTTCAATTGAATAAACAGTTATGTTCTCATGTCATGCACATTACAAGTGTTGTTATTGCTCTATAGTTACCCACACTTATATTCTGTCTATTCTGCTTTGTCTTGAACAAATATTATTTGAACTGTGTCTCTATCTTGATTTGGCACCAAAAACTAGAATGATATAGACCATAAAGTGACCATGGTACATAGATATATGTTCGTTTCATGTTGTTATCCTGTCCACTTTACTACCAAAATGAGTTTCATATACAACATGGTAAACATGTGATGTGTCTGCTTGTTTCTCTTCGAATCGCGGACAAAATATTGGAGAAACGATGCCGCGTTATCCAATGGTAAAGGAAGTAATGCAGATAAGGTTCAAGATAGTGAGACATCCCTGTTGGTCTCCAAGAAAGCTGATAAAAACTATCTTGATGACAGTGAGGGAACCCAAAAGTCCTGTCTTGATGTAGTGTTCGAGTTACTGGCCACTCCTGGCACAAGCTCTTGAACTTCGCTGCTGAATCAGTTCGTCTTCTTGAGTCTCAACTACAAGTTGAAAGACATCGATCGAGATGTCATGCGACGGAAGTCAAGGATTGAGGAAGTCCCTGCAGAATTCAGATGCATATTTTTACGGTGCAACAAAGAAGTTACTGGAGGATTTAAGCGCCAAACAAGAGAAAGTTAATAAGCTTGCTAAGCATCTTGCCAGCATTATGGGTCCCTAGGATATTGTTTCTTGAGATCTTCTGAACTGGTTTCAGTTCTGGATTTGTTTTGTTCTTGGCGTTTATTTGTGCCGGTCGCCAACTTTGACAACCAAAGGTATATGATATGCTGCTTTGTTCCCTATATTTGCACTTTGGTGGCGAACTTTGATGCCCAATGGATGTAATATGTGTAATAGCTGTGATAGCCTAGCATAAGTTGCTTGCTTATTTATTTCCTTGTTGTCTTGTTTTTTTGTTTGCTTGTAGTCAGTGCAGTTCTTTTTCCGCGGTTTGCTAGTGGCTGCAATAACCTATTTTTTAAAACTAGGCCACAATAACCATGGGCTAATATTTATTGTAGTGACACTAGGCCTCCTACGGGCCGTAGAAACAGTGGGCCTTCTACGGGCCGTATCATCAATGGGCCTTCTACGGGCCATAGAAACAATGGGCCTTCTACGGGCCGTAGAAACAATGGGCCTTCTACGGGCCGTATCATCAATGGGCCTTATACGGGTCGTATGATCGATTGGCCAAACATGGGCCAATAACAGGCCGCATTATGGCCGTAAATGGGCTAGAGTTGGAATCGCCCGTTCATGGGCCGACCATAACAGGCCATCGTTAATAGGCCGTATTTGATGACGCTATGAAAACGGCCCAACGTATTAACGGACCACACACGGGCCGACTGTAACCACGGGCTGAATTTGGCCCACAAGCAGAAAATGATAGCGAACGGGCCGTAAGTAAGCGAATCTTGAAATGAGCCCAAGAATAAATGGGCTCTGAGAAGGCCGAAAGATAACATGGGCTGGAAACGGCCCAACTGAAAAACGGGCCCTTAATGGGTATAAAGTGATACACTGTTTATTACGGGCCAGTGTCACCACGGGCCGTTAATGGGTGTAAAGTGATACACTGTTCATTGCGGGACAGTTTCACCACGGGCCGTTAATAGGCCAAGAGTTACATAGGGCCTCATATGGGCCGAAAGACGTCATGGGCCATACATTGGCTAGAAGTGAAAACGGCTGCAGTCATATTGGATGGCTCAGATGACGCTATTGGGCCTAATTCGGATAGGGCGTAACAGGCCTTGGGTTAGTGGGCTGTAAATGGGCTATATGCGAACATGCCGTTAACAGGCTTTCCATGGGCTGGCCCGCCACCTTTTGACCAAGTCAAACGGGCCGGCCTTTTCACAGGAATGGGCCTCTGTTGGGCCGTGCCACGTGTCGACGTATCATAGGCGCATTCTGTCCAATGAGTGGATGACATCATCCCCAGCGATGAGCCGACCGTGTTTCCTCCACCCAATGATGATTTTACACGTGGAAAATCCCCATTGGTCGGGCTGTTAACGGGTTATCGGATCCAAAACCCGACTCGATAGCTTAACGACGTTAATTCTGATGGATGCCACGTGTCGGTCACCCTTGACGAAAGCACTTCGCGTGACGCGTGATTTATCGTCATGGAAGTGGACACTTCCGTGATGATAATTTTGGTAATGTCATGGAACACTTCTCTGACGGACATGTATGACTATCTTGATTTTGTCATAAAATCGTCATGGATGTATATGCATGACAAAAAACGCGACCTACTGTGACAAACACGTATCATCACGGAAGTGTATTTTTTTTGTAGTGGACCCACGAGGTCCATGGTCGCACGCAAGGAAAGTTCCTCCTTATTAAGCTGAAAAAAATGTTTCCTCCACCTGACAACTGGGACCGCCGGCTGTATCTTCGCACAGAAGGAAGTGCCTCCTTGTTTTGCGAAAAAAATTATTCATCCCGTTGGCAATTTGGGACCCGTCGGTTGGTGGCTGACTTGTGGGTCTACTAAGCGGGGACGATATGCGCCGCGGCTTTGTCAACTTAATCAACAAATGATTCTAGCAGCTGGACCGTTGGATGTTAATCCAACAGACGTGCTCCTTCTTCAACCTCTGTTCTTGCTCCTGACTCCCGTGGGCGGCACCGCGGCTGTGCTGCCGCGCAACCGAACCAGTGAAGTCTCTCTCCATCTGCGATTCCACTGCCCCGTCTTCCCCATCTCCGGGTCGTTCCAGTCTGGGTGCGCTCGACACGGTGTGGTCAACGTGGTCAACAACCGAGAGTCATCAGAAGATGACTTTACGTGAGAGGTCGATGAGTGAGGACGCACCACGCCCATGGACGCGCGCATGCAGTAACGCGGCGAGGTCAACGTGGTCAAGGAGCGACTTCCATCGGAAGTATCTTTATGCGTGGAGAGTCTCACCGGGTCCACGGCCGCAGCAAGTAAGTGCCTCCGTATTACGTGGAAAATAATGATTCCTCCAACTGACAACAGGGACCCACTGGACGGGCCACCGTATTTTGCGAAGAAACGTTTGCCCCCTGACTGCTGGGACCCACCTGACGGGCCACCGTATTTCATGAAAAAACGTTCCCCCCTCTGTCAGCTCGGACCCACCGGAAGTGCCTCCTTATTACGCACAAAAAAAAGAATACTCCCCTGCTAGCTGGGACCCACCTTGGTGGGAGGCTAACTTGTGGGCCTAATAAGTTGACGGGGACAAAGGGCTTTGTCAACTTAGTCAATATGAACGATTCTAGCTCAAGTGACCGTACGATGTCATTCCAACAGCCATAGTGCTTCTTCAACCTCTCGTCTTCTTGCTCCAGCCACCCAAACCAGAGCCGGTCGTGCCTCATGCTCCTGCCTCCCGTGGCCGGCTGTGCTTCCGCGGAGGCCTCACCGCCCCTTACTATTCCCACCACCGGCCAGGCCCTGCGTCGACGGCAGCCTCACACCGCACCCGAACGAGTGAACCCTCGTACTGCTCTCCGCGCGGGCTTCCAGTGCCACGTCTTCCCCGGCTCCGCGTCATCCCCTTCCTAGGCCTCGCCGTCGTCCACCGCCGTGGTGCTCTCCACACGGCATGGTCAACGTGGTCAAGGAAAGACTTCCATCGGAAGAGTACTGTACGTGGAGAGGCTGACAGCTGGGTCCATGGCCACAACCCAGTTTTTTTGTGATTTGCCAAGTAAGTCACGCCTGTTGGGCTGCAAATCTTTCAAGACGAGGAGAGCTTTTCATTCGGCTGGCTGAGTAAATGGCCCATCAGTAATGAGAAATGGGTTGTACATTTCTAAAACACATCAAACCGGCAATTAGTTTCAAATATCTTTTTTTTTCATTTTGAGACTTTAAATTACGTTAATTTTTATGCGTGGAGAATTTGTTGGATTTTATATTGATATACATTTATTTTTAAAGTCAGTTTGAATGTGAGTCGAAATTTCGGGATTAAAAACAGTTCGGACCTTTTGAAATATGCAAAATTTTGTATAATTTTTAACTGTGGGCCACAATATGGGCTGTAATGCTAACAAAAAGAATATGGGCTCCAAAAAACCTTAAGAATTAGCAAATGGGCTGTAAATTATTAGAAATAATGGCGGATGGGCTGTATGCTGTTTTCCACAGATTTGAGGCTTTCCTAAAAAGGTTGACGCCTTAAGCAAGGATTGTTGGATGTCCATCCAACGGCCGTCGTGCTTCTTCAATCTCTGCTCTTCCTGCTCCAGCCGCTCAAACAAGCGCCGGCGGGACTGCCTGCTCCCTCCTCCCCGCGGCCGGCTGTGCTGCCGCGCAGGCCTCATCGCCCCACCGTACTCCCATCGCTGGCCTAGCCATCCCTCTACTCACCCACACCTGCTGTTATTCTCCGGCAACGGCAGACGAACCAGTAAACCCTCGTACAGTCGTACTCCCCTCCGCGTGGGAAACAACTGCCGAGTCTTCCCTGCCTCCGTGGCGTTCCCTTCCATGGCCTCGCCGTCGTCCACCGCCCTGGTGCTCTCGGCGCGGCCTGGTCAACGTGGTCAACGACCGACATGCATCTGAAGTGGACTGGATGTGGAGAGGCCGACAGCTGGGTCCACGGCTGCACGCAAGGAAATGCCTCCTTATTATGCGCAAAATAATGATTCCTCCACCTGACATCAGGGACCCACCGAAAGGGCCTCTGTATTTCATGAAAGAAACGTTACCGCCGCTGACAGCTCGGACCCACCAGCTATATCTTCGCACGCAAGGAAGTGCCTCCTTATTACGCACAAAAAAATGAATACTCCGCCTGTTAGCTGGGACCCAGTATAGTGCCAGGCTGACTTGTGGGCCTACTAAGTTGACAGGAATAGAGGGATTTGTCAACATAGTCAATATGCATGATTCTAGCTCCAGTGACCATACGATGTCCATCCAACGGCCGTAGTGCTTCTTCAACCTCTGGTCTTCTTGCTCCAGCCGCCCAAACCAGCGCCGGTCGTGCCTCGTGCTCCTACCTCCCGTGGCCGGCTGCGATGCGGCGGAGGCCTCACCGCCCCCTACTACTCCCACCACTGGCCAGGCCATCCCTCTACTCACCCACACCCCCTGTTATTCTGCGGCGACGGCAGCCTCACCCTCGTACTCCTCTTCGCGTGGGCATCCACTGCTGCGTCTTCCCCGGCTCCGCGTCGTCCCCTTCCAAGGCCTCGCTGTCGTCTACCGCTGTTGTGCTCTCGGGCGGCGTGGTCAATGTGGTCAACGACCGACTTCCATCGAAAGAGTACTGTGCGTGGAGAGGCTGACAGCTGGGTCCACGTCGGCCGCATGGAAGTGCCTCCTTATTACGCGCAAAATAATTATTCCTCCACCTGACAGCAGGGACCCACCGGATGGGCCACCGTATTTCACGAAAAAAAAGTTTCCCCCTGACTGCTGGGACCCATCAGCTACATCTTCGCACGCAACGAAGTGCATCCAGGCAAAAAAAAAACAAACGATTCGCCCCCTGACTGCTGGGACCCACCAGCTACATCTTCGCGGGCATGGAAGTGCCTGACAGTCGGGACCCACCTGGTCGAAGCGTATGTAGCGTTGTCATTCTGGTCGCGAATGTGTACGTACATATATACTGGTCGATGTAGAGGCGCGCACATGTCATAGTAGAGGCGCGCACGTAGCATGTACACATACGTACAGCGGCCAGGATGCAAGAAAGAAAATACGGACACGTATGTGTACATACGGGAGGGGTCTCGAACGCCTACTCGCGCATACGTATGGCCAGGGCTCGTGTACATGGCTGGGTCGGAACAGAGAAACAGCGTCGTCGTCGTGTTCATGGGGAGGCAACGAAGTGCGTCGTGTTCATTGGGAGGCAATGGAATGCGTCGTGTTAATGGGGAGGCAACAGAATGCGTCGTATTCATCGGGAGGCAACGGAACGCGTCGGAGCCAACTGGCTGGGTCGGAACAGAATGCGTGGTCGTGTTCATCGGGAGGGCTTGGACGGAATAGGCGATGGAAACGAGGCTTAGCATACCGCACAACGGAGGAAACGGACCTCCTACGTTCGGAACGGGGTCCTTTGATCGGGAGGGGTGTGGCGTACCGCAAAACGGAGGAAACGGTCCTTCTACGGTCAAAACGGGGGTCTTGTTGATCGGGAGGGGTGTGGCGTACCGCAAAACAGACGAAACGGACCTCCTACGATCGAAACGGGGGTCTTGTTGATCGGGAGGGGTGTGGCGTACCGCAAAACGGATGAAATGGACTTTTGTTGGAGCACGACGGTCGAAACGGGGGTCCTGTTCATCGGGAGGGGTGCGGCGTACCGCAAAACGGGACTCCACGGGATACTGTTCATCTCCAACGTCGACATCCTCCAGCCTCCACAGGCTACCGTCGACCTCCTCCAGCCTCCACGGGCTCCTGTTCATCCAGCCTCCATCGCGCTTACTCCACCGGCCATCGTTCAACCACCCTCCACGGGCACCCTCCACCATCTACTGTTCATCCAGCCCTCCACACCACGGGGTCCTATTCAACCACCCCTCCACGGCCACCGCTCCACCGTCTCATCGCTCATCCAGCCCTCCACCCCACGGGGTCCTGTTCATCCAGAGGCAACGCCACCGCTCACTGTTCATCCAACCCCCCCCCCCCCCCCCAATGCTCACTGTTCATCCAATCGATCGGCTTCAGTTAGCAGCAGTAGCGAAGGAATCGCTCCATTGGGTTTAGTTAACAGCCATCGATCGATCGCTTTCCGGGTTCGATGTACGCAGCGTAACTGCAGTCACGCCGGGTTCGATTAGAGCCCAACGCCTCGCTCGGGTTCAGTTAGAGCCAACGCCTCGCACACACGCACGTACGTGTACGAGAGAAACGCGCATCACTTGGGCCCCGACCGCCCACCGTAACCGGCAACTCCCCGAAATTTTCCTCCCCCTCGCTTCTACCACGGTTTTTTCCGTCATGGACGGCCCAAAGAATGTCATGCAGCTGCGTCTCCGGCCCGCCCAGGACGAAAAGCCCATTTTTTGTCATGATTTTTTGTCATAGAAGTAGGAGCCAGACACATCTATGATGATACCGGGTTTTGTCACAATTATCGTCATAGAAGTGTCATATGTATGACATAATTTTTTTTAGTTCGGCCCAAAATGTCACGGATGTGTCTTTTTTTTTGTAGTGGAGGCGTATTCGAACCTCATACACTGGAGGCGTCAAGGGGCGGAGGCACAAGGGGCAGTGGAGCACGGTGAGGTCCATCGAGACCTTAGAGAGCTCCGTCGTCGGGTCCTGTTCGGTCTGCATGATCTCGCCCTCCTCGTGCACAACCATCTCTCGACTTGGGCCGAGGTATTACAAAGCTTTACCATCACATATTTTATAGTACTACTTCAAGGTGCATTAAATCAACACATGCAAGTAGTATCAAAATAAGAGTCATGGCATGCATGCAAGCGTTGTAATTAATGCATCGGTAAACGCAAATTATTGAAATACTACCTCCTTTCCGGTTTATAGGGCTTATCTCAAAATTTCAGTTTTTCCATTTTATAAGGCTGAATTTGGTTGTTCCCCATCACATGTTCAGATTCCAAGGTGCATTAAATCATTGCATGCATGTATTAAGAGAAAATTGACCAATGCATGTAATTTATGCATGCATTGCAATTAATACATTGATAAACATACTTTTTTGAGAAAAAAACAAGACCACTAATTGGGTGCTTTTGCAAACTACAAAAAATATTCCACCACTCACCATCTACAGTACCTTGGTTGGTGAGATTTTTGAATTGAGCCTTATAAACCGGAAAGGAGGGAGTACATTGAGTGCAGTGCTTTGATGTGTCGCGTCAACTCGTACATCGACGAGAAGTTTGATTATCCTCTCCCTCGCGGAATTAACTGCACCTGCCTTTGGCTGTATGACAGGTTGGCCACACACCTGTTGGGCCCACCTGTCATACATGCAAATGCAGGAGCGTCCCTCCCTCGCCCATGAGCGTGGTGGCTGGCAAGACTTGGAGAAGCTTTCGCTACACGCTCTCCCTCCCGCACGCGGTGGACATGCAGCAGTTCAATCGGTGTCAGATGGCCAGAAGCGTACCGTAGTACTCCTCCAGTGTAGTAGTACTCCATCATTGTTTGACTTCCCGAAGAGGTGAAGAGCCAAGCGCAGCCCGGACGCTCGTGTGGCAGTTTCATGTGTAGAGTAGTCTAGGATAGCGTTTACTGTGCCTGTAAGCTTAAAATCGTTGGGGTCGGCTCCATGCTATGTGGCCGTCTTGAATTTTTTTAAAAAAAAATAGTCTTCTGGCCCTACCTGTCACCCTGGTGATTGTAGTTTGCACGCTCATCTGGTCAAGACAGGAATATATATTTTAATTTGTTTTTTTTTTTTTGAAAAGGGGACTCTGGCTCGCATCGTAACAATGCATACGGCCGCATATATTTTAATTTGTGGTGGGTAAATGTTAGAGGTTGCAGCAAATATATTTTACATCAAGGGTCTTTCAGCCAAGTTTAGAGGCAAGCATGTGGGGCCGGTGCTATGATGTGTCGAGTCAACTCGCATAACGAGGAGAAGCTTGATTTTACTACACGCCTTCTCCCTCGCCCATCTTGTGTGATTTGCTGTAAATGAGGATAGGCTTTTGCTTAGTAGTACTTCTACAACAAGCTATCCGTCCGCTTCATGATGGACGAACATGCAGCGATGGATTCGACCTTTGTAGAAGCAGTAGTAGTAACATCATTGTTCGCCTTCTCGAAGAGGCGAAGAGCCAAGCGCAAACCGAAAGTTGCGATTCGCGAACATTGGAGCACGCATATAGCCGTGCTCTTGCATGAGACAAAATTGCTATGTGAGCCCACTATTGTACTAGTACGCATAACTACTTGCTAGTATAGCCCAGAAACCGTAAAGGAGTATTTGCCCTTCTACAGATTTCAACAAGTGACTAGACTACACCGAGACAGAGTACATATGGAGCAAAATGAGTGAATCTGCACCGTAAATAAATACGCATACTAGTTCTATCGCTTTCCTCTCCGAGGTGCACAATATTGAGTATCTTGACTAGTCTCTTTTGACACGCATTTACGTTTTCACACAAGTCTGAGACGCATAGCGCTCATATACACGCGCATAACCTCACCCCTATGAACGCGCACACGCATGGCACTATCATCTTGAAATTTACGAAGTCACCATAGGCAGCTCGTCGTCGACGGGTCCATAGGTGCTTGAATGCCAAGGAGGAAGAGGGTAGCGGTTCCCGAGACGTTGAACGGTCAATGATGCATCCTCGATTACATGCAGAGAGAATTAATTGGAGAAGCAGAATAGAGCCAGCACGATGAGAATGCAACAGAGTTCGGACTCTCATATAATAAAGGCGGCCACCACTCCAATCCATCTACTCCCAAGTCTCCGCGCAACACTGCTCACTCCAATCCAAGAACGAGTGACCAGAAGCCACAAGCACCTATGGAGGCGATGGACGCGAGGGGCAGTCGGCTGTGCTAAATCATCCAAGGCGTCGGCCTACGGCCCCGCACCACGCAGCGTTTCCAGACGGTGCTGGCGACCAGAGGCATCGTAGCCCTCGCCGACGTCGGCTTCGCCTCTCGCACGGACGACATGATGGTCAACTCCATCCGCAAGTTCACCGCCGTCAAGAAGCGCGCGGACGACCTTGCCGTCGCTCCAGCCAGCGCGCCCGGGCTCCTCATTGTCTACCACCCTCATCGGCCTACATGGTGATGAACTCTTTCAAGCCCCGTGGCCCTGCAGTGCCGGAGGTCGCGACGAAGAATGTGCACCTTGAGGCGCTGCCGCCGCAGCGCCTCGCCATGCAAGAAACTGTCGACCTGCACATCCACGTCTACGAGGAAATCGTCTACATAGGCCACTACAAGGCAAGCGAGGACAGAAAGACGTTGGCCTTCTTCTAGCGGCTGGAATCTTTGGACACCGTTGTTTAGAATCACGTCGACCTGGCCACGAAAGCCGCTGCTACTTAGGCGCCGTTCGGTGGGCCGGCGCCCTGAGTCGAGGAGGTGGACATCGTCGATGGATGCATCTCTTCTTCTTGCCTCCTGTAACCAGCATTGCATCGCCTCGTGGCCGCCTTAATGTTTTATTAGTATAGTACTCCCTCTGTTCCCAAATATAAGTCTTCCTAAAGATTCCAGCAAGTGACTACTACATACGAAGCAAAATGAGTGAATCTACACTCTAAACTATGTCTACATACATCTGTATGATGTATTCCATTTGAACTAGTATCTAAAAAGGCTTATATTTATGAACAAAGGGAGTATATGGCATTTTATTCCATTAAATAACGTTTTCACTTTGTGTGGTGGGGCCATGATTGAGCAACCCACCCCGCCCACCGGGCGTCGGCCGAGTTTAGAATTAGAAGAGAGAAATGAGGGAGGAGAGCTAGCTATAGCACGGACGCTGTTGTCAGATGGGACTCGTGTTTATAGAATAGGAGTACTGAGCACTCGTGCCTCTTTTTTTGAGGGAAAAATTAGTCGTATGTCTAGTACCACTAGTTGGGTGCGTGCGACCTATAGCTGTCATCACTTTAGGTCTCCTTTTCGAACCGCGGCTACGCTTCACAGTACATATTTTTTCACGCATTTATCCTCATATACGTACTCCTAGGCTATTTCCACGTGCTCCCATTCGCTGACATGTGGGACATAGAGCATCTGGGTCGAGTAGTGCATGCACGACTAAGCATATGTCGGGTACTTTACATTTCAGACCTCACGAATTACATGCAAACCCCCCGCAGAAGAATAAATAAATGAATGAATTACTACATGAAACCGGATTATTTTCGTGGAAATCGGAGCACGTTCATTAAATTTTGGACATAACACGTTTATAAAAAATGACCGGAACGAAACCAGTCTAAGGGCCTCTTTGATTTTTCCCGCAAAAAAAGGGCCTCTTTGATTCGCAGGATACTGAAAACACAGGAATGGGGAAACTATGATGGCGATGAACCGAGACGAGGAGAACTCTAACTCAGTTAGAGGTTAGAGTTAGATTCTAACCTGAACTAACTCTAAACCAAAGAGGTGTATGGATGGCAGGGTTAGATTGACAATAAATGCTCTATCTCAATCATTTGACTACTTTGGACCCTATTTTTAGTCAGACTAAAATAAGTCCCTTGGATCCAAGCACCCTCTCGGTGTGGCCGGCTCTTCTGTGGCCTCCTCCCGCTCACAATTGACATAAACAAACCATCTATACAAATCAAGCATGCAAAACATGATAATTTTTGCTTTGTCCACACAAATAAGATATCCCACTTAAACATACAAGTCGTCAATCAAGCTTCACAAAATAAAAAAACACTTCATGAAACAAAGAATGAGCTAACTCATCACGGAAGTCATTCACGATAGGGAGGGAGCCCGGAGCCCCTAATGCACCGAGGGAGGAGCTCGCCATCGTCGCTCAGAGGAAGGCTCAGAGAGCCCAAGCCCCGAACCCCTCCGACGCCTTGCCCTTGTGAGTTGAGGTCGACACCGGCATGGGTAGCAGGGCAGCTTGTCACGATCGGGAACTTAATCTTTGGGCCTCTAGAAATATTGCAAGCTCAGAACTAAAATACCTAGAAAGGTGAACTGAATCTTTGGGCCTCTAGAAATAATGCAAGCCTGAAACTGAAACACCTAGAAAGGTGAACTAAATCTTTGGGCCTCTAGAAATAATGCAAGCCTGAAACTAAAATACCTAGAAACGTGAACTGAATCTTTGGGCCTCTAGAAATAATGCAAGCCTGAAACTGAAATACCTAGAAAGGTGAACTGAATCTTTGGGCCTCTAGAAATAATGCAAGCCTGAAACTGAAATACCTAGAAAGGTGAACTGAATCTTTGGGCCTCTAGAAACAATGCAAGCCTGAAACTGAAATACCTAGAAAGGTGAACTGAATCTTTGGGCCTCTAGAAATAATGCAAGCCTGGAATTGAAATACCTAGAAAGGTGAACTGAATCTTTGGGCCTCTACAAATAATGCAAGCCTGTCGCGACCGGTTTTCCAGGATATATTTCCCAGAAAATGGTCCTTGTGCTCACCAGCCCAAGGATTACTATTAGCTGATGAGGCACCAACTTGATACAGAAATTCCAAGCAAAGTACATAATATGTAGTACAAGACCATTATGGCCCATGAGTACAACAAATGGTTTCTAGTGGCTGATGGCGGAAGCGGTTTGTGGTTCATCAGTGTCTATGGGACTCCATTTCCCACAAGAACAGCTGACCAGGGTAACTCCTATCTTCGTGGGGGTGCTATTACCATTGCGTGTGTTCCGGGGCTCTCATCGCAACACTCCTCTCCATGCAAGAAATCTAGCCAAGACAATAGCCAGGGACAAGCCAGTGAGTGCTTCTGAATGTACTCGCAAACATCATGAACACAGGTATAATATAACAAATGATAATCATGCTTTGAAATATTCTATGATCACAACGTCAGTCACAAAATAAAGTAAAAATCCATGATGCACCCAGGCAGGTTATTCATATGAATATGCAATAAGGGAGTAGAAATAGAATGCACCTATCGGGTGTCTGAAGCGACGCCTCGAAAGGATAATAATATAAAGCATGCCTCAGTCGGGCGTCTGTGCGAAACCACATAAAGAACTTATAAGTAACTTGAATAACAAGCATGCCACAGTCGGGCGTCTGTGCGACACCACATAAAGGCCTTATAAGTAACTTAAATAATAACCATGCCACGGTCGGGCGTCTGTGCGACACCACATAAAGGGCTTATAAGTAAATAATCATAGTGAATATCCAGGAGGTAGAACCGTCCCAGGTATACTCGATAATTCAAATAATATAAATGGTTGGTCCATGATAATAATAATCCTGATCCTCATAAGTCACAAGTCATGTTCCATGTTCTGGTTTAGTAGTTTTTCCTCCGAAGACCGACACTAAGACCAACACTTGACCCATCTCAGACTGTAGTCCTTACCCATGGACACGACTATTCGAATAGATATAACCTCTGCAGAGGGTGTACTCTTTACCCACGACTAACGGATTCCATTAGTCCATCGGGACTAATTCCATCTACGGTCTTTTAATTAAAAACACACCTGACCGCACACACCAGCCTAACTTACCGGTGTCTGGAATCACCCACGACACCCATTAAGCGAAACTCTAAGTGGGGAGGCTGCAATCTCGATTAGCATGGGATCACAAAATTTAGAACGCGCACAAACTAGGGGAGCTACCCCCACGGCTCCAACTGGAAACACCCATGCCCCCGGACCAGGTGGCATGTCTACCGGATGCATCCGGTATCTTCCACCATGGCCTCTCTGTAAGGTGTGTGCTAGGAAGGGGTTGATAACTTACTGAACCGTACCCTACCTATGGTAGGGACAAGTGGTAGTATGAAGCAAGTATGGGGATTACTGGAACAAGACTCGATCTATGGTCGACTCAGGAGGTTAAAGCGTTTCCTGCATGATTAGCACAAGAAATATATTTCACACCGATTAGACAGAATCTCCACTCATCATACCTCACCATGCCTTATCAGACATATCCGTCTCGACGAAGGACTATAGACAAGCTCGTGTCTACCCAAGCCAGAGACTTTCCCGGATTCCCTTCCGGTAGGCATGAAAGGCATGCGAGGGTGATTACTATCACAAACACATCAAATTCCAACAGCAAGGAATCTTCATTATGCACTCATGAGAATGATCATATCATCACATAAAATAACGAATACTTCATGTCAAGATGGTGTTGTAACCGTATCAAACAACACACAACAATATTATGCCAGGGTTCAGAATGCTTGCCTTCAAGTTGTGGAGAGACAGGGTGCATTTTTGAATGTTGCCTTTTTCTTCAAAATCCTATTTTACAAAAATTTGAATTAACACATAGTTTTAAAAGCGTTACAAAAAAGTTGTTTGGAAAATTTTCAAATAAACATGAAAATAAACTAGACAAAATTTGAGAAACAACAGAAAAAGAATCAAATCAATTGGACTTATATTTAAAAAGTTATAGCCAGTCAAAGTTTAGTCAAAAATCTGTTTTTAATAAAATTCAGAAAAAGAAAACGGTTCAGCAGCAATTACGTTTTCCTCTAGCGAAGGCGTATTTGGTGGAATACGCTTCCACTTAAGCCAGCGCGGGTCGTCGCTGATTCACTGACAGTGGGTCCCTTGACCCACTGGTCAGGTTTGACCAGTCGCCCACGCCTCCTTCTCCTCTGGCCGAGCGGTGGCGGGGCTCTGGCGATCGCCGTCGACGAACAGCGGCTCCCCATGGGATTCCGAGGGCAGGGATGGATCCGCCAGTTCAGGGCGGTCCTCCCAGTAGTCGAGAGGCTGGCGGGGGTGGAGGGGGTCACCGGCGGCGAGCTCCGCGGCAGACGGCGGCTTCAGGAGGATTGGGGCCTCAAGCTACGATGGTTCCCGATCGAAGCTGAGAGGTTGGGCGGCTCCGTATGGTCGAGGGGAGTCGGACGGTGGCGCTGGATGGACTGGGGAGGTCCTGCTTGCGACGAACGGGACCGGAGTGTGGTGGCGGCCGAACTGGCCGGATACGAGGAAGACGGCCTCCCTCCGTCGATTGCTGGCTGTGGGGGCTCTAGAGGGATGGTCTGAGGTTGCTTGAGGGTCTGGACGAGCTCGGGGTCCCCTATTTATAGGCGGTCGAGGTCGGTTCAACGGCGGCAGTGGATAGGAACACCAGTGACTGTTGCCGGGGTGATGTGGCGGCGATTGGAGCTGGTCGGCGCATTCCGACGAACTCTCCACTCCACAAGGGGGCGAGCTGGCACGCGCGTATGGCTTGGGCGGCGCTGCCAAGGCCGGGGCCTGCTGCGGCCATCCGCAAGCTGCCATGGCCGTTCTGGCGACGGCGCTGCAGGGCTCCAGGACGTGGCCAGGGCGGCTCTGCGACGAGGGAGGGGTTGGGCTGCGATGGCTGTGAGTGGGAAGGGATCAGAACGGCCGCGGGGAGGCAGCAGCGGGACGCGGCGACTCGGGCGCACGCACGTGCAAAACGCGCGTTCTGGCCGCGCCCAGAGCACACACACCAGGCGTTCGACAAAATGCCAACGCATTCTAGGCCTCTCTGATGCCTCTGCAACTAAACATGACTAGGCTAATGATTATATGAGAGCTAATAGACATGCTGGCAAGGCCATTAGAGCAACTTCCTAATGCAAGTCTAAAAGCATGCCAAAACTAGCCATGCTCCTAACCTGTTTGATGAAATGCCAAGGGTATCTAGGCATCTCTACTGCTGGCCAAAGTCTCCAAATCAGAGTCTGTTTAGAAGATAAAGAGGGTGGCAAGGTTAGTTTGACAAAAACAGAAACTACCTAGTGCAAGTTTTTGAGAAAACCAAATCTGGACAGAAAACAAAGGGCATTATTGCATGGACCAACAATACTTCAATGGGTCCAATCTCCTGGACTTAAGGGTTTGGTAAGGTGGTCAATAAGCAGGAAAATAAATCATGGGCAACGGAGCAAAACAAAATGGGGTTGCAGTAGAAAATACCAAACTGGACCAGAGAGCCAAAAGAGGATGATTTGCTCAAAATTTTCATAGAACACCAGTGGGTTTTTGCTTAAAATTGAAATATACATTACTACTAACATCCCCTAATTTTGGTGGAAATATTAAAGAAGTATCAAAAAGGGTTGTAGTGCAAAAGAGGCTCTAAGGCTTATGAGAAACCATTTTAAAAGAATTAAAGTTCAGGAAAAATAATTATAGAAATAAATCCACTGGTAAAAGAAATGTTTCTTGAGAGGGTATACAAGTCCAACAATTTTTTTGAAAAGTTTTCTATTTGGAGGGAAACTCCATAACTCAGAAGAAAAGGGTGGTTCTGAAAAAGAAAATCCAGAATAAAAATTTAATTTGCCAAGGCAAAATTTTTAATTAATAAATCATGGTTAAATTTTTGGGATGTTACAACACTACCCCCCTTAAGAAAAATCTCGTCCTCGAGATTTGCTAAGGGCTGTTTTGAAAATATTACTCCTACCATCACAAAGTAATATCACAAAAATAACCACCGTATTCATGCAATAAAAGGTGGCTACAGTGAGTGGGCAATTACGTGGTGTAAAACTACAGTGTGGTATACTGGCGCTGCATGAAAAAATCTATAGCTAGGGAAAACGAGATTCTCCCACTTTTGGTTACAGTGAATTTAGAATAAATTTCTAAATCACTAAAATACACTGGTCGCACCCGAGAGCACAATGCTCTCTCTGGCTGACAGGTGGACCCGGGGCCCACTGTCAGTCTCTTCTTCTACCTCTGGCTCTCTCTTCTTCTTCTCTCTCGCGCGCTTTCCCGCGCTTTCTCCATCGGCGATGCCTAGCGCGTAGAGCATCTAGGCCGTACTGCGGTAGTGTGCGGCGTGCTAGCTGCCGGTGCAGCGTGCACTCACCTCGCGGGCTAGTGCGCTGTCGGCACTGCTCGCAGATTCGCCTCCGAGCACCGGCAATCGAGCGACGAGCGGCGCTGGTGGACCTCGCCCACCGTACACAGACCTCGAGCTATAAAATGACCGCGGTGCTCCTTTCTTCTTCCTCGCACCTGGCCTCGCTTCTCCTTCTCCTTACTTCTCCTCCATTTCTGTTTGCAGGAGCTCGAGACGAGGCTCTAATGGCGGAGGTGATGCTGGACTGGTGCATGATCCTGGTGTGCGGAGGGTGGGCGGCATTGCTGGGGTTCTCCATGCTCCTGTGCGCGATGATCCTCGATGATCATCGTGATGCTGCCGCTCGAGTGTTAGTTCTCCGCGGTGGCGGTGACCATGAGGATTAAGTGCAGTGTCGGCTGCTTACTGTTGTCAGTGTGCTGGAGGCAACTTGCCCCCGAAAGATTACCCACAACTCTCTCCTTCAGAGGATGTGGTGTGCTAGGGAGGTGATCAGTTAGGCGCAAAATGTGCACGAGGATTTGCAATTAGCGCACGTGGTCGAGTGGTTGTGGTTGTGAGTCTGCTGTCGTGGTGCTGCGTGAATAAAAATCTATGTTGAGAAGAGATACACGCTGTAACAACTCAGGGAGAAATTTCACTTCAGGATTTTCCGCGAGCGAAATTGGTTAATCGCAATTAACAGTAGTAAAACTACTCACATTAGTTGAGACCAAATATTTAATGCATCGCACAAATTTAGGCTTCCACGGATAAGTTGTAACACATAACTAGATGTTGGGACAATAAACATAGCAGTGACGTTATGAAGAAAACAGTAAATTGACAGGGTCCTGAGAAAACGTCTCTGGTATTGGGGCACACTCCTCTTCTATCGAGGGAAGTGGATTGACTAGTCGATGGATGCGCCTCTCCTGGTCGGGCCTCAATGGTCTGCCAATGGCGATCTGAGGATTTAATCAGCGAGGCTCTGGAGATAACCCATTACTCGCTGGGTCAAACGCTCTTGAGCGATGACATACTCGGCAAGGTTGGCCAGTACTGGGTCTCTCTCAATCCGTCCATCGGGAAAAGATGCTACTTCTCCGGGGGCTGCGCGACTCGGGAAGTAATAATACCCTCGTTCGCTGGCATAGGGTACCGCGAATCGAAGGCGAGCAAGTGCTTCGTACGCAGCAGCTTCTATGGCCATGTGCGGAGTCGGCATAGATTTACCCATGAACGATACTTCCGTTGGGTCTTGGTTTGGGTTTGCGGGAGGGATGTGCACCACTGCCCAATATTTCGAGGTGGATGGGGTGACCCTCGATTTGAGCAACTCGTTCCGGGGAGGATGGATAGCACTCATGGTACTGCAGGTAAAGTCCCACAATATTTTAACAAAACTACCTGGGGTGGCATCTCGGGTTCTCAGATAAATACTAGGGCTTGGCATGGCAAAGAAATGGCTGTGAGTATTGTGCACAAGGTGAGGGGTACCTGGTAAGGTAACTGGGTGGCCTTTTATATAGCATTGGGGCTGGGTTATCGGTTACGGTGTGGGGAAACTAGTTTGTTGAATCTACTCTATGTGGTCAGGGTCAAAGCCACAGATACACATATCTCACAAAAGTGATGTATTACTGTGGGTGTCGTCGGGGTGGTTTTTGGTAGCTATGCCCGGAAATAAAACCGCAACCGTACACCAACATACTTAAGCATGGCTACTATTTAAAACAGAGGCACACAAGCAGGCTGTATTAATTATGGCGATACAGGATCACACAATTACAGGCTGTAGAAATACTAAGGCTCGGTACTACTCGAGTGACTTAGTCTACCTCGTTAATATCTAAGCGGGCGTGCCTTGTGGACGTCGAGGCTTCTCCACGGGTTTCACCATCGGGGTTAGCTGGATGGGGTTGAGGGACTGCAGGGTCGGTGTAGCGATGATGACCATCGCGGGGGTTGTTGGCCACAATCCCGTTGGAGCGTGTTCCCAAAAGGCGAGAAGCACTTCTGGGGACACCAAAGCATTTTGATCGATGGCTGGGGCAGACCTCAAGGACTCGATCGGTTGTCCGAACAGCACGACTGGGTTGTCGGTGTCGGGCTCATCTTCTCCTCTTGCCGGGGCTCGGCGAACCAGTTCTCCACGAGCTGCGATCAGATCAAGGGTGATTTGATCGAACAGTTCCTCTAGTGCACTTACATAGCGCACCAGATGCAACAATGCAGGATCCGTCTCGTGATCTCCGTTGGCAACCTGGGGTGGCCTACCATACCCGTCACGGCTAGGGTAGTAGTAGAACAGGCGACAGTTAACTTTGGGCAACAAGTGCCGGAGTTGAACTATAGCCTCTCGAGCAGCTAGTTGGACGGCTTGTGGCTCAAAGGAGGTTGTCCTTCCGGTGAACCTGTAGGGGCGTTCTGGCGATAGACCCCTACCATAGACGTGCACAGTGGCCCAGAATTGACGGCTCTCACCGCTCATGGGCCCTTGGTACACAACATATTCTGGGGGCTCTTCTAATGCAAAGGCACGGCGGGTGAGGTTTGCGAGCACGGTCACAAAACCTCCAAGGTTGGTTGCTGTGGTCTCATTGTGCACAATGGGTCCAGGCATTATGGCTCGGTTTGGGGAAGAGGCTGTGCTGTGCTGAGTTGAGGCTAGCGTGCCCTTTTTATAGAAAAAGGGGACGGAGTCTTCCTTCGCACGCTTTCGAAAGAGACTATTGAGGCGTCGGTCACTAGCGCGTGATCGACAGGCTAGGTTGATAGGTTGGGCACCGACTGCAAAAGGTGTCAGGATCACTGTGTGGGTATCTTACACGAGAAGCTTGGCCGGGGTTAGGTTAAGGTCTGGTGGGTTGGTTAACCTAGGTTTATCGACCTGGCTAAGATAGGACTAGCCAATGGTCAGCCTGGCTCTGATACCAAGGTTGTCGCGACCGGTTTTCCATGATATATTTCCCAGAAAATGGTCCTTGTGCTCACCAGCCCCAGGATTACTGTTAGCTGATGACGCACCAACTTGATACAGAAATTCCAAGCAAAGTACATAATATGTAGTACAAGACCATTCTGGACCATGAATACAACAAATGGTTTCTAGTGGCTGATGGCGGAAGCGGTTTGTGGTTCATCAGTGTCTATGGGACTCCATTTCCCACAAGAACAGCTGACCAGGGTAACTCCTATCTTCGCGAGGGTGCTAATACCATTGCGTGGGTTCCGGGGCTGTCATCGCAACGCTCCTCTCCATGCAAGAAATCTGGCCAAGACAATAGCCAGGGACAAACCAGTGAGTACTTTTGAATGTACTCGCAAACATTATGAACACATGTATAATATAACAAATGATAATCATGCTCTGAAATATTCTATGATCACAACGTCATTCATGAAATAAAGTAAAAATCCATGATGCACGCAGGCAGATTATTCAGATGAATATGCAATAAGGGAGTAGAAATAGAATGCACCTATCGGGTGTCTGAAGTGACGCCTCGAAAGGATAATAATATAAAGCATGCCTCAGTCGGGCGTCTGAGCGACACCACATAAAGGGCTTATAAGTAACTTAAATAACAAGCATGCCACAGTCGGGCGTCTGTGCGACACCACATAAAGGGCTTATAAGTAACTTAAATAACAAGCATGACACGTTCGGGCGTCTGTGCGACACCACATAAATGGCTAATAAGTAACTTAAATAACAAGCATGCCACAGTCGAGCGTCTGTGCGACACCACATAAAGGGCTTATAAGTAACTTAAATAACAAGCATGCCACAGTCGGGCATCTATGCGACACCACATAAAGGGCTTATAAGTAACTTAAATAACAAGCATGCCACAGTCGGGCGTCTGTGCGACACCACATAAAGGGCTTATAAGTAACTTAAATAACAAGCATGCCATAGTCGGGCGTCTGTGCGACACCACATAAAGGGCTTATAAGTAAATAATCACAGTGAATATCCAGGAGGTAGAACCGTCCCAGGGATACTCGATAATTCAAATAATATAAATGGTTAGTCCATGATAATAATAATCCTGATCATCATAAGTCACAAGTCATGTTCCATGTTCTGGTTTAGTAGTTTTTCCTCCGAAGACCGACACTAAGACCGACACTTGACCCATCCCAGACTGTAGTCCTTACCCATGGACACGGCTATTCGAATAGATATAACCTCTACAGAGGGTGTACTCTTTACCCACGACTAACGGATTCCTTTAGTCCATCGGGACTAATTCCATCTACGGTCTTTTAATTGAAAACGCACCTAACCGCACACACCAGCCTAACTTACCGGTGTCTGGAATCACCCACGACACCCGTTAAGCGAAACTCTAAGTGGGGAGGGTACAACCTCGATTAGCATGGGATCACAAAATTTATAACACACGCAAACTAGGGGAGCTACCCCCTCGGCTCCAACCGGAAACACCCATGCCCCCGGACCAGGTGGCATGTCTACCGGATGCAGCCAGTATCTTCCACCATGGCCTCTCTGTACGGTGTGTGCTAGGAAGGGGTTGACAACTTACTAAACCGTACCCGACCTATGGCAGCGACAAGTGGTAGTACGAAGCAAGTATGGGGATTACTAGAGCAAGACTCGATCTATGGTCGACTCAGGAGGTTAAAGCGTTTCTTACATGATTAGCACAAGAAATATATTTCACACCGATTAGACAGAATCTCCACTCATCATACCTCACCATGCCTTATCGGCCATATCCGTCTCGACGAAGGACTAGAGACAATGTCGTGTCTACCCAAGACAGAGACTTTCTCGGATTCCCTTCCGGAAGGCATGAAAGGCATGCGACGGTGATTACTATCACAAACATATCAAATTCCAACAGCAAGGAATCTTCATTATGCACTCATGAGTATGATCATATCATCGCATAGAATAACGAATACTTCGTGTCAAGATGGTGTTGTAACCGTATCAAACAACACACAACAATATTATGCCAGGGTTCAGAATGCTTGCCTTCACGTTGTGGAGAGACAGGGTGCATTTTTGAAAGTTGCCTTCTTCTTCAAAATCCAATTTTACAAAAAATTGAATTAACACATAGTTTTAAAAGTGGTAAAAACATTGTTTGGAAAATTTTCAAATAAATATGAAAATAAACTAGAAACAATTTGAGAAACAACAGAAAAAGAATCAAATCAATTGGACTTATATTTAAAAAGTTATAGCTAGTCAAAGTTTAGTCAAAAATATGTTTTTAATAAAATTCAGAAAAAGAAAACGGTTCGGCAGCACTTACGTTTTCCTCTAGCGAAGGCGTATTTGGTGGAATACGCTTCCACTTAAACCAGCGCAGGTTGTCGCTGGGTCACTGATAGTGGGTCCCTTGGGCCCACTGGTCAGGTTTGACCAGTCGCCCGCGCATCCTTCTCCTCTGGCCGAGCGGTGGCGGGGCTCTGGCGATCGCCGTCGGCGAACGGCGGCTCCCCATGGGATTTCGAGGGCAGGGATCGATCCGCCATGTCACGCCCAATATGCGACCCTATCCAAAAGGAACTCGAAGGTCCCACCAAGGATAGACCCGCATATTGAAACGCTTTTGCAAGGTTGATATCATTACATCAACATTACATAATACATAGGGATACATACAAAAGGCACAAATGCCACAAGAATACATCAACATCATATACAAGATCAACATCCGACTACGGATGAAACATAAACAGAAACTCAAACAATATCCACCCTGCTAGCCCAGGCTGCCGACCTGGAACCTATCCCCTGATCGAAGAAGAAGCGGAAGAAGAACTCTAAACAAGCAAACATCACTCTCGCGTCATGATCATCGCATAACCTGTACCTGCAACTGGTGGTGTAGTAATCTGTGAGCCACGAGGACTCAGCAATCCCATTACCATGGGTATCAAGACTAGCAAAGCTTAATGGGAAAGGAAGGGATAAAGTAGTGAGGTTACAGTAGTGGCTAAACATATATGGTGGCTAACATACGCAAATGAGAGCGAGAAGAGAAACAAAGGAACGGTCGTCAACTAGTAATGATCAAGAAGTGATCCTGAACTCCTACTTACGTCAGACATAACCCAGAAACCGTGTTCTCCTCTCGATCAACCCGAAAAGAGACACTCACAGTTACGCATTACGGTTGGTGTATTTTAGAAGAGTTTGCTTCAAGTTTACTACAACCGGATATTAACAAATTCCCATCGCCACATAACCGCATGGGCACGGCTCTCGAAAGTTTATACCTGCAGGGGTGTCCCAACTTAGCCCATGATAAGCTCTCGCGATCAACGAAGGATATTCCTTCTCCCGGAAGACCCGATCAGTCTCGGAATCCGGCTACAAGACATTTCGACAAGAATAAAACAAAACCAGCAAGACCTCCCGGCGTCGACACCACGATAGTAGCCGCCACAGATCTCGTCTCGAGCCACGACCGGATAAGCTAAGCGTCACAGTACCGACGTAACCCAAGTTGCCAAGGGATGGTCCCATACGGTGTGCTCTAGTTTGGACCAACACTTAGACAAGCATTGGCCCGGGGTTAAATAAAGATGACCCTTGGGATGCACGACTCCCAAGGAAAAAGGCTAGGTGAGGCAAATGTAAAACCAATGTTGGGCCTTGGTCGGAAAAGTCTTATTCAAAGCGAACTGTCAAGGGGGTCCCATAAATCACCCGACCGCGTTAGGGACGCAAAATCCGGGAACATAATACCGATATGACGGAAACTAGGGCGGCAACAGTGGAAGAAAACACCAGGCATAAGGCCGAGCCTTCCACCCTTTACCAAGTATATAGATGCATTAATTAGATAAGATATATTGTGATATCCCAACAAGTAAACATGTTCCAACAAGGAACAACATGTCCATGTTCCGACAAGGAACAAACTTCATCTTCACCTGCAACTAACAACGCTATAAGAGGGGCTGAGCAAAGCGGTAACATAGCCAAACAACGGTTTGCTAGGAAGGGTGACAAAGGTTAGAGGTTCATGGCAATTTGGGATGGCTTGATAAACAGGTAATAGGTAGCGCAGCATAGCGATAGAACGAAGCAACTAGCATAGCAATGATAGTAGTGAGATCCAGGGTAACGTTCATCTTGCCTGAAATCCCGCAAGGAAGAAGAACGAGTCCATGAAGAAGATGAAGCCACGAAGACGAACCAAGCGTAGACGAACGAATCCTCACGATTGCAACGAAACAGGAACTAACAAGAAGAAGCACACAACATAGTAAACACTCCACATGAACAAGGCATGATGCACAAGAAACATGATGCATGACAAATCTAGATGAGGCTACTCATGGCAAGAGATGATGCATACAAGAGCAACACATCAAAGTTGTTAAACAGCAAGTTAATATGCACCACAATGATCTACACGAAATTCTAGTCAAGTTACAAATAAAGTTCATTTAAATCGGAGCTAAGGCCTAGAAGATATGAGCAAAACAAGTTAAACATGGCATTGATGCAAAATGCATAAAAACATCAAGCAAACACCTCAAAACATGAATGCAACATGATAATATGAAGCTACATGCAAAATCAAGCAAGTTTCATATAGAGCACGCTCAAAACGGAGCAACGGATTAACACATACACCCTATACAAGTTAAGACAACAATCTGTCCAAAACAGCAAGTAGGCATATTGCAAGCATCAAAACAACATGCTACAGGACCTCAACATAATAACAAAAGGCATGGGCGTGATGTACAGGTAAAGCATGACAAAACATGAACACTGAGCTATCTCCAGAAATCACTAGAACATGCTCAAAATGACATGGCAAGATTGCAAATAATAACAGTTTCAGGCATTGGCAGAAATAACATCAGGATGCAATGTTTAGAGCTATTTAACAACATGTTACAGGAACTTATCATGGAAAACAAAGGCATGGCATGAACCTACTAATTGCATAGAACAAAAGTCCCTTACTGACCATAAGCCAAAAGGATCAGAAAATATAATGGCACCCATGTAAACATGGCAAGTTATATTACAGATTCATACATGGCAGGAACAACGATAAGTAGGCATGTTGGTGAGCTTGAAACACTCACTACAGAGCAATACATGGCATGGCAAGGCAACCATCAGTAAGAACACATGGCATAGAAGCTATACATGGCAATGGCAAGAACAACATCATAGCATGCAAGGATCAACTACAACAACCTTGGCAAAATTGAATAACATGTAAACAATCTGCCAGAACATTTTATAGCAAAAGTAGAGCTCGATTGACTCAATCTATGGCACTCCATAATTTCAAACAAGGGCATGGGTAGATAGAGCAAGACATGTAGAACAAAACATACTTACTGAAGTATCTCAAAATATGCATGGATCTCTCTATAGCATCAAGTCAACATGGCATAAAAATATCAGCAAAACAGGGGCTGAAATCAGCAACATCAAGACACCTAGTTTGCATGCTTGTGCTAGTCATCACATTGATCACAAAAATACATGGCATACACCCCTGGAAAGATGGCATGGCATATTACAAAACACATGTAGGACTCATGTTCATAGGGTGCACACATCAATCATGGCAAAAATGACAAAAGTGCATGTTCTGATAAGAATCAGAAACTAACATCACATAGCACTCTTGAAACAGCATTTAGGGCATCAAGATGAGCTCAAATGAAAATGATGCAATGAGATGAAATGATCTACTCTTCGAGGCGAACAATTGGACATATTACACACATGAAACAGAGCTACGGATGAAAAGTTATGGCATGAAGAAATTGCAACAAAATACTGGAAATCTGGGGACTTAGACGATTTTCACCTCCACGAAAAGTCAACCCGGGACGAGGAAATCCCGGGACGGAGCGGATCCGGGACGCCGGGGAGCGGCGGTGCCGGGCGGCCGGGCCAGGCGGCGGCGCGGCCGGCCTGGGAGGCGTGAGGCGGCGGGGCGGTCGGGCTCGCTGACCTCGCCTGGCTCCGCCGGGCGGCCAAGCGCGAGGAGAGAGAAAGGGGAGGGGCTGAGGTGGCGCGATCCGGTTGGTTGGGGAGGCGGCGGAGGTGAGGTGGCAGGAGGCGATTGGCCGGAGCGAGGTGGCGGCTGGGCGTGTCCGCCGTCGCGGACATGTCCGTGGCGCGGAGGGAGGTTTTAGGGTTTCATCTGCGATTTGGACGGGGAGGGACACATATTTATAGGTAGAGGGAGCTAGGAGAGTCCAAATGAGGTGCGGTTTTCGCCCACACGATCGTGATCGAACGACCGAGAGCATGGAGGGGAGTTAGGTGGGTTTTTGGCCACTTTGGAAGGGGTGTTGGGCTGCAACTCAAAGAGGGCTTCACGGTTACCCGGTTAACCGTTGGAGTACCAAACGACCTCCAAATGATCCGAAACTTGACAGGCGGTCTACCGGTGCTATACCAAGGCCGCTTGACAAACCTCGGTCCATTCCGAGACCGCTTAACACCCGCACATGAAAAGAGGTAAAAGGGGCGCCGGAGACATAGGAGTGCCGGATTGCAAAAGCGGACAACGGGAAAATGCTCGGATGCATGAGACGAACACGTATGCCAATGCGATGCACATGATGACATGATATAAAATGCAGATGATGACATGGAAAAGTGCAACACGCAAGCAAATGACATGGCAATGACGGCAAATAACTGGCAAACACCTGGCGCATCGAATCCGGGGCGTTACAACACTCCTCCACTAACAAGAGATCTCGTCCCGAGATCTTAGGACCGAGACGGAAGGGAAAAGGGATGAGGTGAAACAAGAAACGCAAGAGAGAAGAGGCAAAGAATCGAGAGCACTTCGAGAAGAAGAGAGGAACAAAGAATATGGCGAGACCCAAGAGCTCAAGAAACAAGATGGACTCTGAAAGCACTCCGGTTGAACAAGGAAAGAATAGAACAAGAGCTCGAGAGGATGGAATGACACTTGACGACATAAGCATCGCAATACCTCCGGAAGAATTGGAAAATTGGATGAAAAGAACTTAGAAGGAAGGATTGACTGGAGTTGTTGAGAAAATCAACAACGAAAGAATAAGCTTGATGTGGACTTATGGATAACATCTCAAAATTATGAGCTGATAACCAGCCGCAAACGGAAATGATTGGATAACTTAGAAGAACGAAGAAATGCAAAACTTCACTTCAAAATAATATGAAGACTTAATTGCACTTCGAGATGAGAAGAAAAGATACTTGAACTCCGCCAACAAAATCTTGATGAGCTCTTGAAAAATGAATTAAATTATAAAGAACCACCGTGAAGAACTCCGGTAACAAAAGATGATGAGATAGAATGAAGGAAGAAAGAATAAGATGAGCGTCGTGATGATTTAGATGGAGGATTCCGACGAAATGGCCGAGGAAAAATTTGAACTCCGGAAAAGAAAAGATGGAAAGACTTGGAAATAGAATTTATTCATCAAGAACAAACTCCGAAGGAAGAGATTAATCACTCAGAGGAAATAAGAATAAGATTTATTGTATGCTTATCCTTCATCAAATTAAATTGATGACAAGCAACGGATTTGGCATAATACTTATTCTTCTTGAAAAGGATTGAGAAGTGACATATCGCAAACTTGAGAAGGTCTTCATGAACCACCGGTAGGATTGAAAAGAAACGAACGAATTGATACGATAACAACAGAAAAGAAATCTTGAACGAACCACCGTTAGGAATGAAAATGAACGAAGAGAAGAGAACGAATCACGGAAAGAATTAGAACCCACGAAGATACTTGAGGGAAAATTAGAGACAAGAGAACGAAGAGATCGCGAACTGATTAACGAATGCTTGAACGCAGCACCGGAAGAATATTGAGACGAACGAAGGGCACGGATATAGAATAATTGGAGAACGACTTTGAAAACTTGGAACGAAGAAATCTTCCGAAAAGATGGCCTCCGGATGATCGAGAGAGAAAGCAACTCCTGAAATACTCCGGATGGATGAAAAGAATTGCACACTTGGAAACAACTGTATAGGATAACATCGAGCTAGCACCGCGAATCTTCTGGGAGAACGGACGAGATTTAAGAGAAACTCTTCCTCGATCTTCAAAGTTGAGAATGATGACGAGAAACACCATCAAAATAACTGAGGTACTCCGGTAGAATGAAAAACAAAGAGGTTGAGCCAACAATGAAAATGATTTGAAATCGATCTTGAAAAGGCATCTGACTGATGAAATTCATTCTTACATCACACTTGAAAGAATTTGAGAATAACTCCGGGGAGAATTAGAAAAGTCAGGTAAGATCCTGGGAAAAGACCTGTGGGTTAGGGCCCACTGAAGAGAAAAACACCGTTGAAAAGGGATGATAAACAGATAGATGATGCATCGGAACAATTGAAATATTAGAATGAGGTGACAACCTCGAATTAATTGGAACACGCATTTAATCTCCTGAGATGTCTTCGGAACTCCGGGATGATTGAATGGCGAGATACAAATGAGCAAGGAAAACACTTGATCCAAGGAAAAGAATATGATTAACCCGAAAAAAAACTTGAATTGAGTCCACCGGAGAAGACAAAAAGAATGAAGAATGACGAACGAGACGAGAATTCACCGATTGAAATGATTGAGGGAAGACTGAAGAGGCTCCACACGAATGAAATTGATGCTCGAAACAGACTCAGACTCCGGGAAGAAAAGGGTGGGAGGGCGGGAAAAAAAAGGCAACTTGGAAGGGGAAATCGACGAATATCTTAAGAGAAAACACCGGTTGAAATCATTGAGGAGAGAAAGCAAAGACTTCGCACGAGTAGAATGGATACTCGATTACGGACTCCGGTTCCGAGAAGAAGAAGGGTGGGCAGGTGGGAAAAACAAGGACAACTTCGGACAAGGAAAACAACGACGTCGGAGGAAGAACTGAGGATTGAACTTGCAAAACAAAGAGGGTCGAATCGCCATGACGAGAAATGCACCGAAAAAAAGAGGATGGAAAACTCACGAAACTAACCACGTGATCCTAAAGAAAAATTTGAACTCGAAGGTCAATATGCGACCCTATCCAAAAGGAACTCGAAGGTCCCACCAAGGATAGACCCGCATATTGAAACGCTTTTGCAAGGTGGATATCATTACATCAACATTACATAATACATAGGGATACATACAAAAGGCACAAATGCCGCAAGAATACATCAACATCATATACAAGATCCAGATCCGACTACGGATGAAACATAAACAGAAACTCAAACAATATCCACGTTGCTAGCCCAGGCTGCCGACCTGGAACCTATCCCCTGATCGAAGAAGAAGCAGAAGAAGAACTCCAATACAAGCAAACATCACTCTCGCGTCATGATCATCGCATAACCTGTACCTGCAACTGGTGGTGTAGTAATCTGTGAGCCACGAGGACTCAGCAATCCCATTACCATGGGTATCAAGACTAGCAAAGCTTAATGGGAAAGGAAGGGATAAAGTAGTGAGGTTGCAGCAGCGGCTAAACATATATGGTGGCTAACATACGCAAATGAGAGCGAGAAGAGAAACAAAGGAACGGTCGTCAACTAGTAATGATCAAGAAGTGATCCTGAACTCCTACTTACGCCGACATAACCCGAAACCGTGTTCTCCTCTCGATCAACCACGAAAAGAGACACTCACGATTACGCACACGGTTGGTGTATTTTAGAAGAGTTTGCTTCAAGTTTACTACAACCGGATATTAACAAATTCCCATCTGCCACATAACCGCACACGGCTCTCGAAAGTTTATACCCTGCAGGGGTGTCCCAACTTAGCCCATGATAAGCTCTCCTGATCAACGAAGGATATTCCTTGTCCCCGGGAAGACCCGATCAGTCTCGGAATCCCGGCTACAAGACATTTCGACAGTAATAAAACAAAACCAGCAAGACCTCCCGGCGTGCCGACACCCTGATAGTAGCCGCGCGTATCTCGTCTCAGGCCACGACCGGATAAGCTAAGCGTACAGGTACCGACGTAACCCAAGTTGCCAAGGGATGGTCCCGCACGGTGCTCTAGTTTGGACCAACACTTAGACAAGCATTGGCCCGGGGGGTTAAATAAAGATGACCCTTGGGATGCACGACTCCCAAGGGAAAAAGGCTAGGTGAGGCAAATGTAAAACCAATGTTGGGCCTTGCTGGAAAAGTCTTATTCAAAGCGAACTGTCAAGGGGGTCCCATAAATCACCCGACCGCGTTAGGGACGCAAAATCCAGGAACATAATACCGATATGACGGAAACTAGGGCGACAAGAGTGGAAGAAAACACCAGGCATAAGGCCGAGCCTTCCACCCTTTACCAAGTATATAGATGCATTAATTAGATAAGATATATTGTGATATCCCAACAAGTAAACATGTTCCAACAAGGAACAACATCTCCATGTTCCGACAAGGAACAAACTTCATCTTCACCTGCAACTAACAACGCTATAAGAGGGGCTGAGCAAAGCGGTAACATAGCCAAACAACGGTTTGCTAGGAAGGGTGACAAAGGTTAGAGGTTCATGGCAATTTGGGATGGCTTGATAAACAGGTAATAGGTAGCGCAGCATAGCGATAGAACGAAGCAACTAGCATAGCAATGATAGTAGTGAGATCCAGGTAACGTTCATCTTGCCTGAAATCCCGCAAGGAAGAAGAACGAGTCCATGAAGAAGATGAAGCCACGAAGACGAACCAAGCGTAGACGAACGAATCCTCACGATTGCAACGAAACAGGAACTAACAAGAAGAAGCACACAACATAGTAAACACTCCACATGAACAAGGCATGATGCACAAGAAACATGATGCATGACAAATCTAGATGAGGCTACTCATGGCAAGAGATGATGCATACAAGAGCAACACATCAAAGTTGTTAAACAGCAAGTTAATATGCACCACAATGATCTACACGAAATTCTAGTCAAGTTACAAATAAAGTTCATTTAAATCGGAGCTAAGGCCTAGAAGATATGAGCAAAACAAGTTAAACATGGCATTGATGCAAAATGCATAAAAACATCAAGCAAACACCTCAAAACATGAATGCAACATGATAATATGAAGCTACATGCAAAATCAAGCAAGTTTCATATAGAGCACGCTCAAAACGGAGCAACGGATTAACACATACACCCTATACAAGTTAAGACAACAATCTGTCCAAAACAGCAAGTAGGCATATTGCAAGCATCAAAACAACATGCTACAGGACCTCAACATAATAACAAAAGGCATGGGCGTGATGTACAGGTAAAGCATGACAAAACATGAACACTGAGCTATCTCCAGAAATCACTAGAACATGCTCAAAATGACATGGCAAGATTGCAAATAATAACAGTTTCAGGCATTGGCAGAAATAACATCAGGATGCAATGTTTAGAGCTATTTAACAACATGTTACAGGAACTTATCATGGAAAACAAAGGCATGGCATGAACCTACTAATTGCATAGAACAAAAGTCCCTTACTGACCATAAGCCAAAAAGGATCAGAAAATATAATGGCACCCATGTAAACATGGCAAGTTATATTACAGATTCATACATGGCAGGAACAACGATAAGTAGGCATGTTGGTGAGCTTGAAACACTCACTACAGAGCAATACATGGCATGGCAAGGCAACCATCAGTAAGAACACATGGCATAGAAGCTATACATGGCAATGGCAAGAACAACATCATAGCATGCAAGGATCAACTACAACAACCTTGGCAAAATTGAATAACATGTAAACAATCTGCCAGGAACATTTTATAGCAAAAGTAGAGCTCGATTGACTCAATCTATGGCACTCCATAATTTCAAACAAGGGCATGGGTAGATAGAGCAAGACATGTAGAACAAAACATACTTACTGAAGTATCTCAAAATATGCATGGATCTCTCTATAGCATCAAGTCAACATGGCATAAAAATATCAAGAAAACAGGGGCTGAAATCAGCAACATCAAGACACCTAGTTTGCATGCTTGTGCTAGTCATCACATTGATCACAAAAATACATGGCATACACCCCTGGAAAGATGGCATGGCATATTACAAAACACATGTAGGACTCATGTTCATAGGGTGCACACATCAATCATGGCAAAAATGACAAAAGTGCATGTTCTGATAAGAATCAGAAACTAACATCACATAGCACTCTTGAAACAGCATTTAGGGCATCAAGATGAGCTCAAATGAAAATGATGCAATGAGATGAAATGATCTACTCTTCGAGGCGAACAATTGGACATATTACACACATGAAACAGAGCTACGGATGAAAAGTTATGGCATGAAGAAATTGCAACAAAATACTGGAAATCTGGGGACTTAGACGATTTTCACCTCCACGAAAAGTCAACCCGGGACGAGGAAATCCCGGGACGGAGCGGATCCGGACGCCGGGAGCGGCGGTGCCGGGCGGCCGGGCCAAGGCGGCGGCGCGGCCGGGCCGGGAGGCGTGAGGCGGCGGGGCGGTCGACTCAAGCGGCCTCGGCCTGGCTCCATGGGCCGTGGCCAGCGCGGGAGAAGAAAGGGGAGGGGCTGAGGTGGCGCGATCCGGTTGGTTGGGGAGGCGGCGGAGGTGAGGTGGCAGGAGGCGATTGGCCGGAGCGAGGTGGCGGCTGGACGTGTCCGGCCGTCGGCGGACATGTCCGGCGGCGCGGAGGGAGGTTTTAGGGTTTCATCTGCGATTTGGACGGGGAGGGACACATATTTATAGGTAGAGGGAGCTAGGAGAGTCCAAATGAGGTGCGGTTTTCGCCCACACGATCGTGATCGAACGACCGAGAGCATGGAGGGAGTTAGGTGGGTTTTTGGCCACTTTGGAAGGGGTGTTGGGCTGCAACTCAAAGAGGGCTTCACGGTTACCCGGTTAACCGTTGGAGTACCAAACGACCTCCAAATGATCCGAAACTTGACAGGCGGTCTACCGGTGCTATACCAAGGCCGCTTGACAAACCTCGGTCCATTCCGAGACCGTTTAACACCCGCACATGAAAAGAGGTAAAAGGGGGCGCCGGGAGACATAGGAGTGCCGGATTGCAAAACGGACAACGGGGAAAATGCTCGGATGCATGAGACGAACACGTATGCCAATGCGATGCACATGATGACATGATATAAAATGCAGATGATGACATGGAAAAGTGCAACACGCAAGCAAATGACATGGCAATGACGGCAAATAACTGGCAAACACCTGGCGCATCGAATCCGGGGCGTTACAACACTCCTCCACTAACAAGAGATCTCGTCCCGAGATCTTAGGACCGAGACGGAAGGGAAAAGGGATGAGGTGAAACAAGAAACGCAAGAGAGAAGAGGCAAAGAATCGAGAGCACTCGAGAAGAAGAGAGGAACAAAGAATATGGCGAGACCCAAGAGCTCAAGAAACAAGATGGACTCTGAAAGCACTCCGGTTGAACAAGGAAAGAATAGAACAAGAGCTCGAGAGGATGGAATGACACTTGACGACATAAGCATCGCAATACCTCCGGAAGAATTGGAAAATTGGATGAAAAGAACTTAGAAGGAAGGATTGACTGGAGTTGTTGAGAAAATCAACAACGAAAGAATAAGCTTGATGTGGACTTATGGATAACATCTCAAAATTATGAGTCGATAACCAGCCGCAAACGGAAATGATTGGATAACTTAGAAGAACGAAGAAATGCAAAACTTCACTTCAAAATAATACGAAGACTTAATTGCACTTCGAGATGAGAAGAAAAGATACTTGAACTCCGCCAACAAAATCTTGATGAGCTCTTGAAAAATGAATTAAATCATAAAGAACCACCGTGAAGAACTCCGGTAACAAAAGATGATGAGATAGAATGAAGGAAGAAAGAATAAGATGAGCGTTGTGATGATTTAGATGGAGGATTCCGACGAAATGGCCGAGGAAAAATTTGAACTCCGGAAAAGAAAAGATGGAAAGACTTGGAAATAGAATTTATTCATCAAGAACAAACTCCGAAGGAAGAGATTAATCACTCAGAGGAAATAAGAATAAGATTTATTGTATGCTTATCCTTCATCAAATTAAATTGATGACAAGCAACGGATTTGGCATAATACTTATTCTTCTTGAAAAAGGATTGAGAAGTGACATATCGCAAACTTGAGAAGGTCTTCATGAACCACCGGTAGGATTGAAAAGAAACGAACGAATTGATACGATAACAACAGAAAAGAAATCTTGAACGAACCACCGTTAGGAATGAAAATGAACGAAGAGAAGAGAACGAATCGCCGGAAAGAATTAGAAACCACGAAGATACTTGAGGGAAAATTAGAGACAAGAGAACGAAGAGATCGCGAACTGATTAACGAATGCTTGAACGCAGCACCGGAAGAATATTGAGACGAACGAAGGGGCACGGATATAGAATAATTGGAGAACGACTTTGAAAACTTGGAACGAAGAAATCTTCCGAAAAGATGGCCTCCGGATGATCGAGAGAGAAAGCAACTCCTGAAATACTCCGGATGGATGAAAAGAATTGCACACTTGGAAACAATCAGATAGGATAACATCGAGCTAGCACCGCGAATCTTCTGGGAGAACGGACGAGATTTAAGAGAAACTCTTCCTCGATCTTCAAAGTTGAGAATGATGACGAGAAACACCATCAAAATAACTGAGGTACTCCGGTAGAATGAAAAACAAAGAGGTTGAGCCAACAATGAAAATGATTTGAAATCGATCTTGAAAAGGCATCTGACTGATGAAATTCATTCTTACATCACACTTGAAAGAATTTGAGAATAACTCCGGGGAGAATTAGAAAAGTCAGGTAAGATCCTGGGAAAAGACCTGTGGGTTAGGGCCCACTGAAGAGAAAAACACCGTTGAAAAGGGATGATAAACAGATAGATGATGCATCGGAACAATTGAAATATTAGAATGAGGTGACAACCTCGAATTAATTGGAACACAGACGAATCTCCTGAGATGTCTTCGGAACTCCGGGATGATTGAATGGCGAGATACAAATGAGCAAGGAAAACACTTGATCCAAGGAAAAGAATATGATTAACCCGAAAAAAAACTTGAATTGAGTCCACCGGAGAAGACAAAAAGAATGAAGAATGACGAACGAGACGAGAATTCACCGATTGAAATGATTGAGGGAAGACTGAAGAGTGGAACAAAACACCAGGCATAAGGCCGAGCCTTCCACCCTTTACCAAGTATATAGATGCATTAATTAGATAAGATATATTGTGATATCTCAACAAGTAAACATGTTCCAACAAGGAACAACATCTCCATGTTCCGACAAGGAACAAACTTCATCTTCACCTGCAACTAACAACGCTATAAGAGGGGCTGAGCAAAGCGGTAACATAGCCAAACAACGGTTTGCTAGGAAGGGTGACAAAGGTTAGAGGTTCATGGCAATTTGGGATGGCTTGATAAACAGGTAATAGGTAGCGCAGCATAGCGATAGAACGAAGCAACTAGCATAGCAATGATAGTGGTGAGATCCAAGGTGACGGTCATCTTGTCTGAAATCCCGCAAGGAAGAAGAACGAGTCCATGAAGAAGATGAAGCCACGAAGACGAACCAAGCATAGACGAACGAATCCTCACGATCGTAACGAAACAGGAACTAACAAGAAGAAGCACACAACATAGTAAACACTCCACATGAACAAGGCATGATGCACAACAAACATGATGCATGACAAATCTAGATGAGGCTACTCATGGCAAGAGATGATCCATACAAGAGCAACACATCAAAGCAAGTTTAAATGAGGCCGGAAACAACATCTAACAATTCCGGTAAGTCCTCATATGCAAATTTCGAAATTGGTCCAGATCTGAATAAACCTTATGTTCAAGTTGTTAAACAGCAAGTTAATATGCACCACAATGATCTACACAAAATTGTAGTCAAGTTACATATAAAGTTCATTTAAATCGGAGCTACGGCCTAGAAGATATGAGCAAAACAAGTTAAACATGACATTGATGCAAAATGCATACAAACATCAAGCAAACACCTGAAAACATGAATGCAACATGATAATATGAAGCTACATGAAAAATCAAGCAAGTTTCATATAGAGCACGCTCAAAACGGAGCAACGGATCAACACATACACCTATACAAGTTAAGACAACAATCTGTCCAAAACAGCAAGTAGGCATATTGCAAGCAACAAAACAACATGCTACGGGACCTCAACATAATAACAAAAGCCATGGGCATGATGTACAGGTAAAGCATGACAAAACATGAACACTGAGCTATCTCCGGAAATCAATAGAACATGCTCAAAATGACATAGCAAGATTGCAAATAATAACAGTTTCAGGCATTGGCAGAAATAACATCAGGATGCAATGTTTAGAGCTATCGAACAACATGTTACAGGAACTTATCATGGCAAACAAAGGCATGGCATGAACCTACTAATTGCATAGAACAAAAGTCCCTTACTGACCATAAGCCAAAAAGGATCAGAAAATATAATGGCACCCATGTAAACATGGCAAGTTATATTACAGATTCATACATGGCAGGAACAACGATAAGTAGGCATGTTGGTGAGCTTGAAACACTCACTACAGAGCAATACATGGCATGGCAAGGCAACCATCAGTAAGAACACATGGCATAGAAGCTATACATGGCAATGGCAAGAACAACATCATAGCATGCAAGGATCAACTACAACAACCTTGGCAAAATTGAATAACATGTAAACAATCTGCCAGGAACATTTTATAGCAAAAGTAGAGCTTGATTGACTCAAGCTATGGCACTCCATAATTGCAAAAAAGGGCATGGGTAGATAGAGCAAGACATTTAGAACAAAACATCCTTACTGAAGTATCTCAAAATATGCATGGATCTCTCTATAGCATCAAGTCAACATGGCATAAAAATATCAGCAAAACAGGGGCTGAAATCAGCAACATCAAGACACCTAGTTTGCATGCTTGTGCTAGTCATCACATTGATCACAAAAATACATGGCATACACCCCTAGAAAGATGGCATGGCATATTACAAAACACATGTAGGACTCAAGTTCATAGGGTGCACACATCAATCATGGCAAAAATGACAAAAGTGCATGTTCTGATAAGAATCAGAAACTAACATCATATAGCACTCTTGCAACAGCATTTAGGGCATCAAGATGAGCTCAAATGAAAATGATGCAATGAGATGAAATGATCTACTCTTTGAGTCGAACAATTTGACTTTATGGCATGAAGAAAATGCAACAAAATACTGGAAATCTGGGGACTTTGACGATTTTCACCACCGGGAAAAGTCAACCCAGGATGAGGAAATCCCGGGACGGAGCGGATCCGGACGCCGGGAGCGGCGGTGCCGGGCGGCCGGGCCAGCGGGCGGCGCTGGCTGGGCCGGGAGGCGCGAGGCGGCGGTCGGGCCTTCGCTGGCTCACTGCCCGCCTGGGCCGGGCGGGCGCGGGAGGAGAGAGAAGGGGAGGCGCTGAGGTGGCGCTTGATCACGGTTGGTTGGGGAGGCGGCGGAGGTGAGGTGGCAGGAGGCGATTGGCCGGAGCGAGGTGGCGGCTGGACGTGTCCGGCCTTCGGCGGCGGAGGGAGGTTTTAGGGTTTCATCTGCGATTTGGACGGGGAGGGACACATATTTATAGGTAGAGGGAGCTAGGAGAGTCCAAATGAGGTGCGGTTTTCGCCCACACGATCGTGATCGAACGACCGAGAGCATGGAGGGAGTTAGGTGGGTTTTTGGCCACTTTGGAAGGGGTGTTGGGCTGCAACTCAAAGAGGGCTTCACGGTTACCCGGTTAACCGTTGGAGTACCAAACGACCTCCAAATGATCCGAAACTTGACAGGCGGTCTACCGGTGTTATACCAAGGCCGCTTGACAAACCTCGGTCCATTCCGAGACCGTTTAACACCCGCACATGAAAAGAGGTAAAAGGGGGCGCCGGGAGACATAGGAGTGCCGGAATGCAAAAGCGGACAACGGGAAAATGCTCGGATGCATGAGACGAACACGTATGCCAATGCGATGCACATGATGACATGATATAAAATGCAGATGATGACATGGCAAAGTGCAACATGCAAGCAAATGACATGGCAATGACGGCAAATAACTGGCAAACACCTGGCGCATCGAATCCGGGGCGTTACACGCCAGTCCAGGGCGGTCCTCCCAGTGGTCGAGAGGCTGGCGGGGGTGGAGGGGGTCGCCGGCGGCGAGCTCCGTGGTGGACGGCGGTTTCAGGAGGATTGGGGGCTCAAGCTACGGTGGTTCCCGATCGAAGCTGAGAGGTTGGGTGGCTCCGTATGGTCGAGGGGAGTCGGACGGTGGCGCTGGATGGACTGGGGAGGTCCTGCTCGCGATGAACGGGGCCGCAGTGTGGTGGCGGCCGAACTGGCCGGAGACGAGGAAGACGGCCTCCCTCTGTCGATTCCTGGCTGTGGGGGCTCTAGAGGGATGGTCTGAGGTTGCCTGAGGGTCTGGACGAGCTCGGGGTCTCCTATTTATAGGCGGGCGTGGTCGGTTCGACGGCGGCACTGTTGCCGGGGTGATGTGGCGGTGATTGGATCTGGTCGGCGCATTCCGATGAACTCTCCACTACTCAAGGGGGCGAGCTGGCGCGCGCGTATGGCTTCGGCGGCGCTGCCAAGGCCGGGGCCTGCCGCGGCCGTCCACTAGCTGCCATGGCCATTCTGGCGGCGGCACTGCTGGGCTCCAGGAGGTGGACAGGGCGGCTCTGCGATGAGGGAGGGGTTGGGGCGTGATGGCTGTGAGTGGGAAGGGATCAGAACGGGCGCGGGGAGGCAGCAGCGGGACGCGGCGACTCGGGCGCATGCAAGTGCAAAACGCGCGTTCCGGCCGCGCCCAGAGCATGCACGCCAGGCATTCGACAAAATGCCAACGCGTTCTAGGCCTCTCTGATGCCTCTGCAACTAAACAGGACTAGGCTAATGATTATATGAGAGCTAATAGACATGCTGGTAAGGCCATTAGAGCAACTTCCTAATGCAAGTCTAAAAGCATGCCAAAACTGGCCATGCTCCTAACCTGTTTGATGAAATGCCAAGGGTATCTGGGCATCTCTACTGCCTGCCAAAGTCTCCAGATCAGAGTCTCTTTAGAAGATAAAGAGGGTGGCAAGGTTAGTTTGACAAAAGAAAAAACTACCTAGTGCAAGTTTTTGAGAAAACCAAATCTAGACATAAAACAAAGGGCATTATTGCATGGACCAACAATACTCCAATGGGTCCAATCTAATGGACTTAAGGGTTTGGTAAAGTGGTCAATAAGCAGGAAAAATAATCATGGGCAACAGAGCAAAACAAAATGGGGTTGCAGTAGAAAATACCAAACTGGACCAGAGAGACAAAAGAGGGTGATTTGCTCAAATTTTTCAAAGAACACCAGTGGGTTTTTGCATAAATTTGAAATATACATTACTACTAACATCCCCTAATTTTGGTGGAAATATTAAAGAAGTGTCAAAAAGGGTTGTAGTGCAAAAGAGGCTCTAAGGCTTATGAGAAACCATTTTAAAAGAATTAAAGTTTAGGAAAAATAATAATAGAAATAAATCCACTGATAAAGGAAATGTTTCTTGAGACGGTATACAAGTCCAACAAAATTTTTGAAAAGTTTTCTATTTGGAGGGAAACTCCATAACTCAGAAGAAAAGGGTGGTTCTGAAAAAGAAAATCCAGAATAAAAATTTAATTTGCCAAGGAAAATTTTTTAATTAATAAATCATGGTTAATTTTTTTGGATGTTACAAAGCCTGAAATTGAAATACCTAGAAAGGTGACCTGATTCTTTGGGCCTCTAGAAAGATTTATTACCTCCTCAAGCAGCATCAAACAATTCCATGCGTGCACCACAAATCTATAGCAAGTTTGATCAGGATCTACTTTTCCAAATCAGAATTAGCGCTAGAGCAAGAAAGATCAATGATATGGCCGTGAGACAGTGAAGGAACGAACGAACTCACCCCTCTCACGACCTCCCTAGTAGATGCGCCGCCGCCGCGCATGACAGGGAGAAAACGACTAGTGAAGGGGGAGCGGGGCGACCTTCGAAGGCCGGAGGGAGAGGGCGGCCGGAGTAGGGCGGCGGAGGCCGGAAGGAGAGGGCAGCTGGAGGAGAGAGAGGGCGAGCAGAGCTTGGGCGGGCGGCCCTATGGGGAACAGAGAGGAGTCGTGCGAGAGGGGGGAGCGACCTGGTGCGGGCATGTGAGCTTTTTTTAGTTCTCTTTTAGTGGGCCCGAGGATAACTAACCCAATTAGAACCACTCCACCAGTCTAGTTTTTTGAGCTTGGTTAGAGCAAACTAGCTCAATATAACCACTGTTGTTTTGATTATTTGAGGCTATTTCAATCCAAACTAGCTCTAACTCAGGGATCCAAACAAAGAGGAGTGTTACAGTACATGCTATAGTGTGGACCGTAGCACATTGTTTTTTATGGCCATATCACCACATTGTTTTCTACTGCAGGTTCACTAGGCTACCGTGGTTCGCACTGCTGGTTCACTGGGCTGCCCTGGTTCGCACTCCTCCGACCTGAGTAGTACTCCCTCCGTTCCTAAATATAAGTCTTCATAGATATTTCATTGTTGACCACATACGGATGTATATAGATGCATTTTATGTGTAGATTCACTCATTTTTCGCCGTATGTGGTCCATAGTGAAATCTCTCGAAAGACTTTTATATTTAGGAACGGAGGGAGTAGTATAGTACTAGTATATACCGCATCATTCTTTGCTCCTTCTTACTACTCTGACATGTGGGAGAGCCAGCATCCGGGTCGACGTGTCATGCACCAGATTAGAGCACGGAACGGAAGGGGGGCATCACCCCGGTCGGAGCGCCAGTAATTCATGACTATAGTGAGTGGTCATATCACAAGTCTTTCCAGCAGTAACACGCCGTCAAATCGCACATCCCCACTCGCTCACCCTCCTTGCCTCTCTGTCAAACTGCCTACCAGAAAACTGTCGCGCGTACTGCTCGGGAAAAGCCCCGCCCTCAACTTTTAACTACGCGAAAATAGTTCGAGCTTGTTCGTTCTATATAAATACAGTACTTACTATATGTTTATTCACCCATGGGGTTGTTCAATGAATGGAGGGGCGGGGAGCACAAGTGAACCTTAAATAGAGAGTTTCTTTTCTTTAATGGCACATACACAAATTGAAACGCTTGTTGTGGAGAGAAAAAAGATAATCACTCCACTATATATGGACGCAGGGGCCTGAGCGCTTGCTTTACTAGGGTTGCTCTCTTCATTCTCTCATCCTCTCTAGATATAAACAAGACAGCGGTAGCGACATTTTCTCTCTGCTCACCGCTGGTCACAGATCCGGCCGGATCCCTTCGGCCGGTGTGTGTAGAGGACTAAAAGGTGCATCGTTCACGCGGTCATCGCTGCCGAGGGAGGAAACCCACAGCTGCCGGAGGGGCCCGATCCTCTTCCCGTGCCGTTCTCTCCGACACAGCGCCGGCTCGGGAGGTCCTCCGACCCTTCTTCCTCCCTGTCGTATTGTGCGCAGATCCTACCTGCCGCCGCTGACATCCCGACGACCCTCAGGTATAAGTTCATCAAAAGCGGCCTTGCTCTATTGCCCCAGCTCCCCACGTGTCTGCATGTGCATCTTTTTCTACTTCCATCAGCTCTTCCAAAGCCACCTAAATTTTTAGTATTATTAGAGGTAAAGCTACTTCATGCATTCGAATATAGGACTTTGTTCAAACAAAGAAGAAAGGGGGGAACATTGTAGCATGAATCTAGGACTTGATTCAAAGAGGAAATAATATGGTGAAAGTAGTAGAGACCGGATACCCAACCGGTCTCTTGGTTGAAAAGGGAAATAATGGGAAAACGCAGTACAAACTGGATAAGGAACAGATCTATTATTGGTTGAAAAAGATAGAAAGTGGCGGCTGGTGGACAAGTCAATGTAGTATGTCCAGATTAGATTTGCTGCCATCACATAGTAAATGTTCTCGAGGATTAGATTTGCTGCCCTCACATAGTAAAAGGTCTCGAGATTAGATTTGCTTCCCTCACATAGTAAAAGGTCCGAGGATTAGATTTGCTGCCCTCACATAGTAAAAGGTCTCCGAGGATTAGATTTGCTGCCCTCACATAGTAAAAGGTCTCAGATTAGATTTGCTGCCCTCACATAGTAAAAGGTCTCAGGATTAGATTTGCTGCCCTCACATAGTAAAAGGTCTCTGTGATTAGATTTGCTGCCCTCACATAGTAAAAGGTCTCTGAGATTAGATTTGCTGCCCTCACATAGTACAAGGTCTCCAGGATTAGGTTTGCTGCCCTCACATAGCGTGAACAAGCTCGGCATCACCACTTTATGCCTCCTTGTAGGTACATTGTGTTGATGCATCCACTGTCGCATGTCCTTATACCAACCTTTTGCTATTGTTAATGTAAGGGCGCATGTAAAATGAAGCGATCACACTGTTACCTTAGAGACATGTCTAACCAGTGTTATTGTTAATCTAATGCCTCCAGTGATAAGATGCAATTAAACTGTGTTACAAATGGCACTCCTGCTATTTTCCCCAGTATGATAAGTAAGTTGCTCCTTTACGCTGTTGAGTGTCCTGGTGTCCCCACGGTCCCATGCCCTTAAACCAACTCTTTAGCTGCTGTTGATTTACTTTGTCTGGTAAACAAGCAATGCCACCAAGTAATCCCATATTTTAGGAATCTCCTTGTTGATCGTAATGCTTCTGGTAACATGAAGCATTGCTGACGCTTTAAAATTTCTACTGTCCTTGCGTGATTGCCATGAACATAACTAAGATGCTTCTTTTCATTTTGTATATGTTTCGTATATTCTTATTGACCAGCAACTGTTTACTTTCTATCATTTTATGCAGATAGGGATATCCATTTCACCTTTTTGCTATTGTGACCTTTTGGTGAACTGCACAAAACACTTTTTTTTGGAATGAGTGTCTTGTGCAGTTCAACTAAAATGTCACGTGGGCAACATCTCTCAATTTTGGTGGAACTGCACAAAATGGTGATATGAGTTTCCAAAATCTCCGTCAAGTTCTGCTGGTAAACTCGTGCAACATTTTATTAGCCTTTGCAAGATGGAGCCGTCACTGTCACCACAATGGCACTTTATTTTAGTGGAACTGCACAAAAGGATAAGAAAATTATAGTTGCACCTTACATGAGCCGGACAACCAACCTTAATGTTCCTCAATTTTAGTGCAACTACTAAAGAAGAACCTGCCAGCTCACAAGAGCAAGTACTTCTTGCTAGCTGAATGATGCGATCTTTGCTTCATTTCAGGTGAAGCTGAAAAAAGGCGCATGAATTGAATCATGGAACTCGAGCGAGACCTCATCCGGTAGAGCTGGAGGTTGAGTTCAAGGAGGCCGCTATTAAAGTGAAATCATGCTCTCCTGTCTCCTTGTTTGTGATGTGCAAACATCTTTGTGCAAACAGGAATACTCAACTACGAGATGTTGTGATGGTCAAGAGCATTCGCCAAGTTCTTCGATTGTATGACATGGCTAGCCAAGATGGATTTAATCCCGATATTCACTTTATCAAAAGGCTCTAATGGGTTGGTTCTGAATCTTGCAAGCTGGTAATCAGTGAGATGTGTAGGCATCTTTGTTGTACTTATTATTTGAATCTTATTTATTGGTTCTGAATCTTGCTAGCTGGGAATCAATGAGATGTGTAGGCATCTTTGTTTTACTTATTATTTGGATCTTATTTGTTGGTTCTGAATCTTGCAAGCTGGGAATCAATGAGATGTGTAGGCATCTTTGTTGTACTTATTATTTGGATCTTATTTGTTGGTTCTGAATCTTGCAAGCTGGGAAACACGGCATGATGATGCAGAGGACAACAACCATAACAAATAGTTCAAACTTGGTAGTATTATCTTTGTGAAAGTGCGACAAATGTGCTAATCGTGTGCGTCCTGAGAATAATAATTCTAATTGTTGTGCATGTTGATCCTATGGCACTGATAGAACGAGCGAACGCATTGCTTGTTTTAAGTATAAATTTCTATTAAAGCTAATTAAATTTAAGTAAAGTGACCACTAACTCATGTTATTACAGTACCAATACAGACCCGCTCGTGAACCGGCGTGTGGCGGAGTAGGTTTCTTAATGGAGGCGTTTGAATGCGCCGAGGGTGCATCTTCATCGGGCGTGCAGCGGACAAGGGAGGGTAGTAACTGTTGTCGCTGTACACACTCAGCTTCTTGTTGAATCCAGTTCCCAAGAGCTGAAAAAGCGAACTGCCGCCGCCTACACACTCGTTCACTCGAAGAGACTCAATGGCGATCCGCGGGTGAGCCTGCTGGATATGGACTTCAGCAAGGAGTTCCCATTTGAGTTCGCCGTTCAGACCTATTGCTGCACCAAGTTGAATGTGATGTACACCAACGATACGGACTCGGTGAATCTCTGCCTCGCCTCAGTCCTATGGCTGCACTAGGTTCTGGAGCATTCGCCTGTTTCATCGGCAGTGCCGAATGCACCTTCGCTACAGTGGAGAGAAGGAAGAACGCGATGATTCGGCCATCTGGTGCAACAAGCTTGTCGACATCCAGAAGCAATACAAGATCATCAGCAACAGGCAGGAGAAGGACTCCGTGGTTGACCTCGCTGAGACCATCATCGACCCCTGATACGCCAACATGAAAGAAGACGACCTGAACACATGGGAGGTACCTCTGAATCTAGCCTATATAACCCTCTGGCGGCCAGGGCGCATACGCATGCTACAACATGTACAGGCAGATCTTGGACATGAGGGCGTGTACGCTTCCCGTAATCGAGCGAGTACACGGACAGCGGCGTCATGATCAAGCGTGCCAGGAAGGTCTAGATGTTGTAATTTATCTGTTTATAAGCACCTTTATCATCTGAGTGTTTCATGCATTAGCCTATGTGTCGTAATTATCTGTTTTGTCCGGAATATTTCTTTTAAGAACACATTAACCTTATTGCTTTTTTTAGTGGCTATTTGCTTATATATGTAAACTAGTTCACTTGTCCGTTAAAAAAACTAGTTCACTCGGCTGTCATGCTTTGAATCTCCTTCCTCCCAACATATTCCTCTCCTCAGGTGGACCCAGCAGGTCTCTGAATTTTCTCCCACTTTCTTTTTTGATGTAAACTGAGTTTTCTCCCAGTACTTTCCCTAGAACCAACTCAACTGTCCCACGTCTAGCCTAAAAATAATAATACACCACGTACTATTAACTCATCAAATTAAAATGATATTTTATTTTGTAAGTTGAAAGTTCTTACAAAATAATACTCCAATAATAATTGTTTATATATAACTTGCCAAGTTAACTCCTAGTTATTGCGTACATAAGCTTGCAAAGATTTTACAGACGTGCAATCATGTGTTTATGTTTTTATATCATTTCTCCGTCTAGCCCAACATGATATTTTCACCCAGCCCAGCAAGTCCGCGATTTCGAGAAAAATGCAAATGGGATTTAAATGGGCTGCATAGATGCTACATCATTGTTTCACCCAGCCCACCAAATGGACTAAAAAACAAATGGACTGGCTGACATGTGGGCCTGTAGGTCGAAGCCTAAGAAGGCATTGGATTTACATCCAACGGCCGACATTCTTCTTTAATCTCTCGTCTTCTTCCCCAGTAGCTGCGGAACCGCTGCTCCGACCATCGGTGTCCGGTAGCGTTGTTTTCGCTCCTCGGTGACGCTACCCCGCCGACGGCCAGGCCATCCCTCCACTCCGCACCTCATGTTATTCTCTGCCGAGTGTAGGCCCACCCCGCACCCGAACCAGTCAAGTTTCCCACTCCTCTCCGTCTGCGACTCCACTGCCGTGTCTTCCCCATCTCCGTGTCGTTCCAATCTGGGGCCTCGCCGTCGTCCATTTCCTCGGTGCGCTCAGCGCGGCGTGGTCAATATACGAGAGTCATCGGAAGAGGACTGTACGTGGAGAGCCTGACGGCTGGGACCCATGAGGTCCATGGTCGCATGCAAGGAAAGTTCCTCCTTATTACGCATTGTACGTGCACTGTACATGGGAAGGGCTTCTGTATTTCGCTAAAAAACGTTCCCCCCGCTGATAGGTCAGACCCACCAGCTATATCTTCGCACGCAATGAAGTGCCTCCTTATTACGCACCAAAAAATGAATACCCCCTGCTAGCTGGGACCTACCATAGTGGGTGGCTGACTTGTGGGCCTACTAATTTGACGAGGACGGAGGGCTTTGTCAACTTAGTCAATATGAACGATTCTAGATCCAGTGACCGTACGATGTCCATCCAACGGCCATAGTGCTTCTTCAACCTCTGGGCTTCTTGCTCCAGCCGCACAAAGCAGCGCTGGTCGTGCCGCGTGCTCCTGCCTCTCGTGGCCGGCTGTGGTGCCGCGGATGCCTCACTGCCCCCTACTACTCCCACCGCTGGCCCAGGGTATCCCTCTACTCACCCACACCCCCTGTTATTCTGCAGCAACGGCAGCCTCATGCCGCAGCCGAACCAGTGAACCCTCGTACTCCTCTCCACGTGAGCATCCACTCCCGCGTCTTCCCCGGCTCCGCGTCGTCCCCTTCCTAGGCCTCGCCGTCATCCACCGCCTTGGTGCTCTCGGCGCGGCGTGGTCAATGTGGTCAACGACCGACTTCCATCGGAAGAGTACTTGTCGTGGAGAGGTGACAGTGGGTCCACGGCCACAGCCCAGTTTTTGTGATTTGCCAAGTAAGTCGCTTTGTCGATCTGTTGGGCTGCAAATCTTTCAAGACGAGGAGAGCTTCATTCGGCTGGCGAGAAAATAGCCTATCGACAATGAGAAATGGGATGTACATTTTTAAAACACATCAAACCGGCAATTAGTTTCAAATATATTTTTTTCATTTCGAGATTTTAAATTACATTAATTTTTATGCGTGCAGAATTTGTTGGATTTTATATTGATAAATATTTATTTTTAAAATCAGTTTGAATGTGAGTCGAAATTTCGGGATTAAAAACAGTTCAGACCGCTTTTGAAATATGCAAAATTTTGTATAATTTTTTAACCGTGGCCACAATATGGGCTGTAATGCTAACAAAAAGAATATGGGCTCCAAAAAAACCTTAAGAATTAGCGAATGGGCTGTAAATTATTAGAAATAATGGCAGATGGGCTGTACGCTATTTTCCATAGATTTGTGGCTTTCCTAAAAAAAATGTTGACGCACAGGCAGTGATGGTTGGATGTCCATCCAATGGCCGTCGAGCTTCTTCAATCTCTGCTCTTCCTGCTCCAGCTGCTCAAACAAGCGTCGGCGGGACTGCCTGCTCCCTCCTCCCCGCGGCCGGCTGTCTTTGCCGCAGGCCTCACCGCCCCACCGTACTCCCGTCGCTGGCCTAGCCATCCCTCTAGTCACCCACACCTACTGTTATTCTCCGGCGACGGCAGACAAACCAGTAAACCCTCGTACAGTCGTACTCCCCTCCGTGTGGGAAACAACTGCCGAGTCTTCCCTGCCTCCGTGTCGTTCCCTTCCTAGGCCTTGCCGTCGTCCACCGCCCTGGTGCTCTTGGCGTGGCCTGGTCAACATGGTCAACGACCGACATGCATCTGAAGTGGACTGTACGTGGAGAGGCCGACAGCTGGGTCCACGGCCGCACGCTAGGAAATGCCTCCTTATTACTCGCAAAATAATGATTCCTCCACCTGACATCTGGGACCCACCAAAAGGGCCTCTGTATTTCGTGAAAAAAACGTTACCGCCGCTGACAGCTCGGACCCACCAGCTATATCTTCGCACGCAAGGAAGTGCCTCCTTATTACGCACAAAAAAATGAATACTCCCCCTGTTAGCTGGGACCCAGTATAGTGGCAGACTGACTTGTGGGCCTACTAAGTTGACGGGGACGGAGGGCTTTGTCAACTTAGTCAATATGCACGATTCTAGCTCCAGTGACTGTACGATGTCCATCCAACGGCCGTAGTGCTTCTTCAACCTCTGGTCTTCTTGCTCCAGCCGCCCAAACCAGCGCCGGTCGTGCCTCCTTCTCCTGCCTCCCATGGCCGGCTGCGATGCGGTGGAGGCCTCACCGCCCCCTACTACTCCCACCACTAGCCAGGCCATCCCTCTACTCACCCACACCCCCTGTTATTCTGCGGTGACGGCAGCCTCACACCGCAGCGAACCAGTGAACCCTCGTACTCCATGCTGGCGTGGGCATCCATGCCCGCGTCTTCCCGGCTCCGCGTCGCCCCTTCCTAGGCCTCGTTGTCGTCCACCGCCCTGGTGCTCTCAGCGCAGCGTGGTTAACATGGTCAAGGAATGGCTTCCATCGGACATGGGCTATACGTGGAGAGGCTGACAGTTGGGTCCACGGACGCAGCAAGGAAGTGCCTCCTTATTACGCGCAAAATAATTATTCCTCCACCTGACAGCGGGGACCCACCGGACGGGCCACCGTATTTCACGAAAAAACGTTTCCCCCTGACTGCTGGGACCCACCAGCTACATCTTCGCACGCAAGGAAGTGCGTCCGGGCAAAAAAACCGATTCGCCCCCCTGACTGCTGGGACCCACCAGCTACATCTTCGCAGGCAAGGAAGTGCCTGACAGTCGGGACCCACCTGGTCGAAGCGTACGTAGCGTTGTCATTCTGGTCGCGAACGATATGCGTACATACTTGGTCGTTGTAGAGGCGCCGCGTGTAGTAGTAGAGGCGCGCAAGTAGCATGTACGCGTCGTCTGTTGGCGAGGGTGCAAGAAAGAAAATCTGACCACGCGTCATTACATACGGGCAGGGTCTCGAACGCCTACTCGCGCATACGTACGGCCAGGGGCTCGTGTACATGGCTGGGTCGGAACGGAGAAACAGCGTCGCCTTCGTGTTCATGGGGAGGCAACGGAACGCATCGTGTTCATCCGGAGGCAACAGAATGCGTCGTGTTCATGGGGAGGCAACGGAATGCGTCGTGTTCATTGGGAGGCAACGGAATGCGTCGTGTTCATTGGGAGGCAACGGAACGCCTGGGAGCCAACCGGCTTGGACGGAACAGGCGATGGAAACGAGGCCGGCGTGCAGCAGCGGAGGAAACGGACCTCCTACGTTCGGAAAGGGGTCCTGTTGATCGGGAGGGGTGTGGCGTACCCCAAAACGGAGGAAACGGACCTCCTACGGTCGAAACGGGGGTCCCGTTGATCGGGTGGGGTGTGGCGTACCGCAAAACGGACGAAACGGACCTCCTATACGGTCGAAACGGGGGTCCTGTTGATCGGGAGGGGTGTGGCATACCGCAAAACGGACGAAACAGACTTGTGTTGGAGCGCTACGGTCGAAACGGGGGTCCTGTTCATCGGGAGAGGTGTGGCGTACCGCAAAATGGGACTCCACGGGATACTGTTCATCTCCACCGTCGACCTCCTCCAGCCTCCACGGGCTACCGTCGACCTCCTCCAGCCTCCACGGGCTCTTGTTCATCCAGCCTCCACCACGCGCTACTCCACCGGCTCCTGTTCAACCAACCCTCCACGGGCACCCCTCCACCGTCTACTGTTCATCCAGCCCTCCACACCACGGGGTCCTGTTCAACCACCCCTCCACGGCCACCCCTCCACCATCTACTGTTCATCCAGCCCTCCACCACACCACGGGGTCCTGTTCATCCAGAGGCAACGCCACCACTCACTGTTCATCCAACCCCCTCCCCCCGCACCCATAGCGCTCCTTTGTTAAGCATCGATCGGCTTGATTAGCAGCAGTAGTGAAGGAATCGCTCGATCGGTTTTGATTAACGGCCATCGATCGATCGCTCGGGTTCGATAACGCGTAACTGCGGTCTGTCGCCGGGTTCGATTAGAGCCCAACGCCTCGCTTCGGGTTCGATTAGAGCCCAACGCCTCGCTCGGGTTCGATTAGAGCCAACGCCTACGCACACGCAGCGTCGTGTATGAGAGAAGCGTGCATCGCTCGGCCCCAACCTCCCACCGTAACAGGAACTCCCGAAATTTTCCTCCCCTCGCTTCTACCACGGTTTTTCCGTCATGGACGGCCCAAAGAATGTCATGCAGCTGCGTCTCCGGCCTGCCCAGGAGGAAAAGCCCATTTTCTGTCATGATTTTTTGTCATAGAAGTAGGATCCCACCACATCTATGATGATACCGCGTTTTGTCATAATTATCGTCATAGAAGTGTCATATGTATGACAGAAAAAATTTCGTTTGGCCCAAAATGTCACGGATGTGTCTTTTTTTTGTAGTGCAACACCTATATAATTAGTACCTCAACTCTTTTTTAGGGTTAGAAAAGCATTTCGAACATGTCTTGAGAGGGCTTTGCTCATGTGTCTCCTCCTAGAGGATCAAGACCTCCTTCTAGGAGAAGAATCCCCTTGTGGATTACTAAGTCCTTCATATCCTTTGGATTGGGCAAGAAATACCACTCAAGACCCCATCTCTGTTAGATATCTGAGGAGAACACTATATATTTACTTTTACCTTTATTGCTTGTTGGATTTGAGGTGCATCTCTTATTGCTTGTGATTTGATTAAAACTTGTGGTGTGAACCTTGTTCGTTTGAGTTTCATCTTGTGTTATTTGAGGTTCCTCTCAATTCCACCCCAAATTTTGAAGGGACAACAATCAGGATTATCCCTACATAATTTCGTACCAACAACTTGGTTGCCATGATTTAGAGTCCACCCCCACATTTTTGTAGCCTAGTTTTGTTTTGTTCTTACCTAATATGAAAAATCCCACCAAAAATAGCTTCACTCAATTTCTTGCAGTCAGTTGTGAGTATATTGTTTGCATCACTTTGGTGGAGAACTTTTCATTTCTTCATCCAAAATTGGACCACACGACACTCCCCTACACACGACCTTGTTTCGTGTACATGACCCCTCCAATCCTCATGCGCAACAGCTCCTACAAAGAGTTTACTACCACCCCTTGGCCAGGCATCTTTGCTAATTGGACCTCAGCATCTCCGGCAACGTCCCGGGAGCACAAATACCACTACATCGACACCAAACTCGCCTTCGACGATGACCATCCCACCCATTTGACACCCACACCAGAAGCAAGGTTGGTACCCTCCAATTTTTTCAAGGTAGAGGTGTTGACGAGGTATTCCATTCTCACACAAACTATAACTTCCTTACCATTACCTTTGAGAGTTTCTCTATTTGCGGATACCTTTGATCATATTAAGACTAGCTATTGGAGAATTGCTGGGCCTCGTGAACTTGAGCACCTTAATGATTGCTTTAGCATCATGTCATGTTATGTTATAGTTTACTCCGTGCATCATCTTACAAAATTTGTCTTGTGTAAAAGTAAAAAAGAAGCTACAAAAGAAAAAGAATCACAAAAGCTTATAAACAAATAGAGTTCACAAGAAAGATAGTGGTGCAAAGGATACTTGGAAAGGAAACATTACACTTGCATAACTAGATTGGTGCCAATTTATGAATCTGCCTACAATTGCAATCAAGCTAGTTGATACGTCCATTTTGCATCATTCCTTTATATAAGAGTTTGTCCAGGCTTGTCCTTTGCTACAAAGAGGATTGGGCCACCTTGCTGCACCTTGTTTACTTTTGTTACTTGTTACCCGTTACGAATTACCTTATCACAAAACTATCTGTTATCGATAATTTCAGTGCTTGCAGAGAGTACCTTACTGATAACTGCTTGTCATTTCCTTCAGCTCCTCGTTGGGTTCGACACTCTTAATTATCGAAAGGACTACGATAGATCCCCTATACTTGTGGGTCATCAAGACTCTTTTAAAGGCGCCCGTTCTTTGGGGAGTGAAGCACCTTTGGTAGGTGGAATTTGGTAAGGAAATTTTTATACAGTGTGCTGAAATTTACTGTCACTTGTTACTATGGAAAATAATCCTTTGAGGGGCTTGTTCGGGGTATCTTCACCCCGACCATTAGAGCAAAGAGTTGCTCCTCAACCTACTGAAAATGTTTACTTTGAAATTCCTTCGGGTATGATAGAGAAATTGCTAGCTAATCCTTTTACAGGAGATGGAACATTGCATCCTGATATGCACCTAATCTATGTGGATTATTTAAGCTTGCAGGTATGCCCGAGGATGTTATCAAGAAGAAGGTCTTCCCTTTATCATTGAAGGTAAAGGCATTGACATGGTTTAGGCTATGTGATGATATAGGATCATGGAACTACAACTTATTGAAATTGGAATTTCATCAAAAGTTTTATCCTATGCATCTGGTTCATCGTGATCGTAATTATATATATATAATTTTTGGCCTCGCTAAGGAGAAAGTATCGCTCAAGCTTGGGGGAGGCTTAAGTCAATGTTATATTCATGCCCCAATCATGAGCTCTCTGGAGAAATTATTATTCAAAATTTTTATGCTCGGCTCTCCATGCTTGATACTTCTTGTACTGGTTCTTTTATGATGAAGACTATTGAATTCAAATGGGATTTATTAGAAAGAATTAAACGCAACTCTGAAGATTGGGAACTCGGCGAAGGTAAGGAGTCAGGTATAACACCTAAGTTTGATTGTGTTAAATATTTTATGGATACCGATGCTTTTCGTGAATTTAGCACTAAATATGGACTTGACTACTTGAGATAGTAGCTTCTTTACGTGAATCATTTGCTACTCATGTTGATCTTCCTAAGGAGAAGTGGTTTAAATATCATCCCCCCATTGAAGTAAAAGTAGTTGAGCCTATTAAAGTTGAAGAAAAGGCTATCACTTATAATGTTGATCCTATTGTTCCTACCGCTTATACCGAGAAACCACCTTTCCCTGTTAGAATAAAGGATCACGCTAAAGCTTCAACTATGGTTCGTAAGAGTAATGTTAGAACACCTACACCCCCTGAGAAAATTAAAGTTGAACCTAGTATTGCTATGGTTAAAGATCGCTTGGTCGATTAAATGATGGGCATGTTATTTACTTCTGTAATGAAGCACCTAGAATTGCTAGTCCTGATACTAAAAATAAACATAGACCTGTTGTAGGCATGCATGTTGTTTCTGTTAAAATGGAAGATCATTGCTACCATGGTTTATGTGATATGGGTGCTAGTGCGAGTGCAATACATCATTCCTTATACAAAGAAATTATGCATGATATTGCACCTGCTGAAATAGAAGGTATTGATGTTACAATTAAACTTGCCAATAGAGATACTATTGCACCAATTGGGATTGTTAGAGATGTTGAAGTTTTGTGTGGGAAAGTTAAATATCCTGCTGATTTTCTTGTTCTTGGTTCCCCACAAGATGACTTTTGTCCCATTATATTTGGTAGACCCTTCTTGAATACTGTTAATGCTAAGATAGACTGCGAAAAGGATATTGTTACTGTTGGTTTAGGGGATATGTCTCATGATTTTAACTTTGCTAAATTTTGTAGACAACCCCATGATAAAGATTTGCCTAGTAAAGTTGAAATTATTGGTCTTGCTTCTATTGCCGTGCCTCCTAATGACCCTTCAGAACAATAGTTGCTAGACCATGAAAATGATATGTTTATGAATGAAAGAAGGGAAATCCATGAAGTATTCTTTAAAGAGGGGCCTATTTTGAAAACAACTTGCCGGTTGAAATTTTAGGGGATCCTCCTCCACCCACGGGTGATCCCGTGTTTGAGCTTAAACCATTACCTGATACTCTTAAATATGCTTATCTTGATGAAAATAGGATATATCATGTTATTATTAGTGCTAACCTTTCAGAGCAGGAAAAAGAGAAATTATTGAAAACTCTGAAGAAGCACTGTGCTGCTATTGGATATACTCTTGATGATCTTAAGGGCATCAGTCCCACGCTATGCCAACACAAAATAAAATTGCAGAAAGATGCTAAACCGGTTGTTCATCACCAACGACGGTTAAATCCTAAGATGAAAGAAGTGGTAAGAAATGAAATACTAAAGCTTCTGGAGGCAGGTATAATTTATCATGTTGCTGATAGCCAGTGGGTAAGTCTTGTCCATTGTGTCCCTAAGAAGGGAGGTGAATTGGTCCCACAAAGAATTGTTATAGGTTATAGAATGGTAATTGGTTTCCGCAAATTGAATAAAGCTACTAGAAAAGATCATTACCCTTTACCATTTATTGATCAATTGCTAGAAAGATTATCCAAACATACACATTTTTGCTTTCTAGACGGTTATTTTGGTTTCTCTCAAATACCAGTGTCAAAAGAGGATCAGAAAAAGACCACTTTTTCTTGCCCTTTCGGTACCTTTGCTTACAGACGTATGCTACCTCTTGAGCATGTATTGGTTTTCCCTTGAAGAGGAAAGGGTGATGCATCAAAGTATAGTAAATATTTCCCTTAGTTTTCGAGAACCAAGGTATCAATCCAGTAGGAGATAACACGCAAGTCGCCTAGTACCTGCACAAACAATCAAGAACCTTGCAACCAACACGATAAAGGGGTTGTCAATCCCTTCATGGTCACTCGCAAAAGTAGATCTAATAAAGATAGTAAGATAAATATTTTCGGTATTTTGTTGTATGGATTGTAAAGTAAAGATTGCAAAATAAAATAAATAGGAAACTAGAATTGTAGATCGGAAACTTACATGATGTAAAATAGACCCGGGGGCCATAGGTTTCACTAGTGGGTTCTCTCAAGATAACATGTATTACGGTGGGTGAACAAATTACTGCCGAACAATTGATAGAAAAGCGCATAATTTTGAGAATATCTAGGCAATGATCATGAATATAGGCATCACGTCTGTCTCAAGTAGACCGAAACGATTCTGCATCTAGTACTATTACTCCACACGTCGACCGCTATCTAGCATGCATCTAGAGTATTGAGTAACAGTTAAATGGGGCGAGCTACAGCTCCCCACAGCGATTTGAAGTTCCTGGTCGTCCGATCACACTTATCCACCGTTCAGATCTCTGGGTCGTTTCACCGCTTGCATGTGCTTGTTTCTTAACCTCTCAAATCGCGCGACCTGCTCGGCCCATGATAACTAGGAAGCTGCTCCGCAGCCCGACCTGGGATTTATCTCCTTAATTGGGCCCGACAGTCAAAAAACAATTGGGCCCGACAGTCAAAGGCGCCCATAGGCCCAATAATAGCATACTCCTGAACCATTTTGTGCTCTTCACCTATCCCCAATCTATTCTTAAAAAACCTATCCCCAATCAATTCCAATCCCCACGAGTCCGTTCGTCTCGGCGGCGGCTGCACGCAGGGGGTCGCTCCATAACCATGTCTCTCTGCTTCGCTCATCCACGAACCTCCGTCTCACCGCTGCCGTCTCACCGCCACCGCCCCCGTCATTAGGGGCAGCATCAGCAACGCGAGAAGGATATGGAGGCAATAATACAGTTGATTTCTTATACATCGTTTGGTTCTACATGCATGCCCTTCTCTTTGCTTTGTTTTGTCCAAATCCTAACTCATGAGTCGTGAGTTCGTTCCGTGTTTTTTATGGTTTCCCTCAGCCGATGTAGCTATATTGAACAAAGATTACCTTCTAGCGTTTTCTCCATGGGTGCGTGATGATTCTTCCTTGCCGTGACTTGGATATAGCTGCTCACTGCTCCCATCTAATGTGTGTCATCGCATTTTTTAGGAGAAATATTGTTTGAAGATGTACGGGTAGAACTTATTTTTAACCTTGGGCAATGACAGCCTCATGCAGTAAATCCTGGAGCATTTTTTAAAGTATGCTTGTTTTATTATTCAGTATAGTTAAATATTTCAGTTTGGGTGACCAAAACTGAAGCCTTGCATCTATTTAAAAAATAGATAATTTTATACGTTAGAATTTGACTTCCTATGTAGGTATTGCTTCATCTGCACTTGCAAGATCAAAATAGGTAGTGCTTCATCACAAGCTATTTGTTTAACTTCTGACTTAACCACCCATGCGCTTTCGTGCCTAGGGAAAACCATTGGTGCTTTGCTGCCACCGCTCTTTTCAAGATTAGAGGAAAGGACGAAGGACGAGGACCAAGATGCAGCATGGTCACAAAAGGTAATAAAAGCCTTACAATTGTTCATGTTATTTATGTGTATAATTTGTCACCAAATTTAGTGTTCCTTGTCACAAGTCATGAAAAGGTTGCAATTGATCTCTTTTCCTGAAAATGTGTGTGTCCTTGCGGAAATAAAATCTCATGAAGAAGCATTTCGTGTGGTTTGTGGACTGATCGATTGCATCCAGTGACATCGATAATAAGAAATAGCCAATTGATCACAAGTCATGAAAAGGTTGCAATTGATCTCTTTTCCTGAAAATGTGAAGACTTTTTCAATATTTTTTCTTACTACTATAGAAATGCATCCAGTGACATCGATAATAAGAAATAGCCAAGCTTAAAATATGCAAGATATTCTTTTGCTACAGACCTATTTAACTTTCATTTTCCGCATCTATACTTATTGAAGTACATATCATTTATTTGTAAAAATAGATGGGCGCAGCAACGCGCGCCATAATGATGTAGTTAAGTTCATATGAACAGAGTAACGCACTAAGCAAGATGACATGATGTAGAGGGATAAACTCAAGCAATATGATATAAACCCCATCTTTTTATTGTCAATGGCAACAATACAATACGTACCTTGCTGCCCCTATTGTTACTGGGAAAGGACACCGCAAGATTACCCAAAGCTAATCACTTCTCCCATTGCAAGAAAGATCAATCTAGTAGGCCAAACTAAACCGATAATTCAAAGAGACTTGCAAAGATATCAAATCATGCATATAAAATTCAGAGAAGAACTAAATATTATTCATAGATAATCTTGATCATAAATCCACAATTCATCGGATCTCGGCAAACACACAACAAAATAGTTTGTATCGAATAGATCTCCAAGAACATCGAAGAGAACTTTGTATTGAGAACCAAAGAGAGAGAAGAAGCCATCTACCTAATAACTATGGACCTGAAGGTTTGTGGTAAACTACTCACACTTCATCGGAGAGGCTATGGTGTTGATGTAGAAGCCCACCGTGATCAATTCCCCTTCCGGCAGAACGCCGGAAAAGGCCCCAAGATGGGATCTCACGGGTACAGAAGGTTGCGGCGGTGGAAAAGTGGTTTCGTGGCTCCCCGTGATGTTTTTAGGGTATAAGAGCACATATAGGTGAAAGAAGTACGTCGGTGGAGCTCTGTGGGGCCCACAAGGGTGGGGGGCGCGCCCTCCTGCCTCGTGGCCGCCTCGTGGAGTTCCAGACTTCAACTCTAAGTCTTCTGAATTACTTTCATTCCAAAAAAGATCATCGCGAAGGTTTCATTCTGTTTGGATTTTGTTTGGTATTTCTTTTGTGCAAAATACTGAAATAGGCAAAAGAAAACAGAAACTGGCACTGGCCTTTGGTGAATAGGTTAGTCCCAAAAATAATACAAAAGAGCATATTAAAGCCCATTAAACATCCAAAACAGATAATATAATAGCATGGAACAATAAAAAATTATAGATACGTTGGAGATGTATCAAGCATCCCCAAGCTTAATTCCTGCTCGTCCTCGAGTAGGTAAATGATAAAAACAGAACTTTTGATGTGGAATGCTACCTAACATAATTTTCAATGTAATTTTCCTTATTGTGGCATGAATGTTCAAATCCGAAAGATTCAAGACAAAGGTTTAATATTGACATAAAAGTAATAATACTTCAAGCATACTAACAAAGTAATCATGTCTTCTCAAAATAACATGGCCAAAGAAAGTTCATCCCTACAAAATCATATAGTTTGGCTATGCTCCATCTTCATCACACAAAATGTTCAAATCATGCACAACCCCGATGACAAGCCAAGCAATTGTTTCATACTTTAGTATTCTCAAACTTTTTCAACTTTCACGCAATACATGAGCATGGGCCATGGACATAGCACTATAGGTGGAATAGAATGGTGGTTGTGAAGAGGACAAAAAGGAGGAAGATGGTCTCACATCAACTAGGTGTATTAATGGGCCCATAGCCCATTAATTCACCTAGTAGATGTGAGACCATCAAGGTGAGTGAGTAGGGATTGCCACAAATACGATGTCAACTACATGATCATGCAAGGCAATATGACAATGATGAAGTGTGTCATAATAAACGGAACGGTGGAAAGTTGCATGGCAATATATCTCGGAATGGCTATGGAAATGCCATAATAGGTAGGTATGGTGGCTTTTTTGAGGAAGGTATATGGTGGGTTTATGGTACCGGTGAAAGTTGCGCGGTACTAGAGAAGCTAGCAATGGTGGAAGGATGAGAGTGCGTATAATCCATGGACTCAACATTAGTCATAAAGAACTCACATACTTATTGCAAAAATCTACAAGTCATCAAAACCAAGAACTACGCGCATGCTCCTAGGGGGATAGATTGGTAGGAAAATACCATCGCTCGTCCCCGGCCGCCACTCATAAGGAGGACAATCAAAGAAACACCTCATGCTTCAAATTTGTTACACAACGGTTACCATACGTGCATGCTATGGGACTTGCAAACGTCAACACAAGTATTTCTCAAATTTACAAATACTCAACTAGCATGACTCTAACATCACCATCTTCATATCTCAAAACAATCATCAAGTATCAAACTTCTCATAGTATTCAATGCACTCTATATGAAAGTTTTTATTATCCCCATCTTGAATGCCCATCATATTAGACTAATTTTATAGCCAAAGCAAATTACCATTCTGTTCTAAAAGACTCTCAAAATAATATAAGTTAAGCATGAGAGAGAAATAATTTCTATAAAATAAAATCACCACCGTGCTCTAAAAAGATATAAGTGAAGCACTAGAGCAAAATTATCTAGCTCAAAAGATATAAGTGAAGCACAAAGAGTATTCTAATAAATTACGATTCATGCGTGTATCTCCCAAAAGGTGTGTACAACAAGGATGATTGTGGTAAACTAAAAAGCAAAGACTCAAATCACACAAGATGCTCCAAGCAAAACACATATCATGTGGTGAATAAAAATATAGCCTTAAGTAAAGTTACCGATAGACAAAGTCGAAAGAGGGGATGCCTTCCGGGGAATCCCCAAGCTTAGGCTTTTGGTTGTCCTTGAATTTTATAGTGGGGTACCTTGGGAATCCCCAAGCTTAGGCTCTTGCCACTCCTTATTCCAAAATCCATCAAATCTTTACCCAAAAACTTGAAAATTTCACAACACAAACCTTAACAGAAAATCTCATGAGCTCCATTAGTATAAGAAAACAAACCACCACTTTAAGGTACTGTAATGAACTCATTATTTATTTATATTGGTGTTAAACCTACTGTATTCCAACTTTTCTATGGTTCATACCCCCCGATACTACCCATAGATTCATTAAAATAAGCAAACAACACACGAAAAACAGAATCTGTCAAAAACAGAACAATCTGTAGCAATATGATTCAAACGAATACTTATGTAACTCCTAAAATTATGAAATAAATTGATGGACGTGAGGAATTTGTCTATTAATCATCTGAAAAAATAATCAACCTAAAAGCACTCTCCAGTAAAAAATGACAGCTAATCTCGCGAGCGTAAAAGTTTCTATTTTTTTACAGCAAGATCGCAAAGACTTCACTCAAGTCTTCCCAAAGGTTCTACCTGGCACAAACACTAATTAAAACATAAAACCACATATAAATAGAGGATAGATGATTTATTTATTACTAAACATAACCTAAAAAGCAAAAGCAAAAAGGAAATTGGGTTGCCTCCAACAAGCGCTATCGTTTAAAGCCTTTTTAGCTAGGCATTGATAATTTTAATGATGCTCACATGAAAGACAAGAATTGAAGCGCAAAGAGAGCATCATAAAACACGTGACAAACACATATAAGTCTAACATACTTCCTATGCATAGGCATTTTGTAAGCAAACAAATTTTCAAGGCAAGCAAAAACTAGCATATGCAAGGAAGAAGAAAGAGACGATAGCATTCTCAACATGAAGAGAGGTAATTTAGTAACATGAAAACTTCTACAGCCATATTTTCCTCTCTCATAATAATTACATGTAGGATCATAAGCAAATTCAACAACATAGCTATCACATAAAATATTCTCTTTACGAACCACATGCATGCAAAGTTGACACTCTTCCAAAATAGTGGGATTAACATTAAATAAAGTCATGACCTCTCCAAACCAACTTTTATAAAAGAAATCATAAGATTGAAAATCCTCCAAATACGTGGGATCTAAAGTTGACACTCTTCCAAACCCATTGTCAATATTATTGCAAACACTATTATCAATCTCATATTCATCATGGGGCTTAAATAAATTTTCAAGATCATAAGAAGAATCACCCCAATCATGATCATTGCAACAAGTAGTAGACATAGCAAAACTAGCATCCCCAAGCTTAGGGTTTTGCATATTATTAGCACAATTGATATCAAGAGAATTTATAGTAAAATCATTGCAATCATGCTTTTTTGATTCAAGGAACTATCAAGTATGGGTGCAATAGCAATAATCTCATGTTTAACATAAGGAACTATAGCAAATTCATCTCCATAAATATTGGCATCATGGCCATAAGAATAGCAAGCATCATGTTCATCAAGGGATATTTCAATCAAATCCTTGGAATCATAATTATCTATAGATTTGTGCATATCATTATTTTCTTCCAAAGCAACAGTCATTCTCTCAATAAATTCCTTAACATAGGCATTATGAGCATAGTTTCATAGCAATATTTAAGTATGTCGGAATTTTCAGATTTGTAGAGAGTAATATCATACTTTTCAATCAAAGAAGCCATGAGCACCCTTAAAAACGACAAATTCTTCAATTTGTTCGATACCATAGTAACTATAAACACCCTTTTCATAAGAATATAAGATTTCATTACGTTTAAACTCACATTGGTAGGGAAGGTGTTTTTTAGGGTTCTTGGAGCAACAAGTAAAATCATAAATTTCACAAAGATTCCAAGCATAGCATAGAAAAATATTTATTTGATACCATAAGAGCTTCCCCTTTTTAGACAAACGATGATGCACGAAATGAGCATGCTCATCTAAAAAATTTCCCTCAACTAAACTAGTTGGGGTTTCAGGACGAGCACATATTGATTGAAGATGATCCAAGTAGAACACTTTAAGTGGATCCATATCAATAGATTTTTAGCAAGCAAAGATGCAAGAAAATAGAAGGCACATGGAAACACAAACAAAAAGACATACGGGAAGAAGGCGAAGAAAAGGCAAAGGTTTTTGAAAATCGTTTTAGAAGTGGGGGAGAGGAAAACGAGAGGCGAATGGCAAATAATGTAATGTGAGGGAGAAGAGTTTATGATGGGTACTTGGTATGTCTTGACTTGAGCGTAGATCTCCCCGGCAATGGCGCTAGAAATTGGCAAGTTGACAGGAGATGAAATCTTGACTTGACTTGGCGTAAACCTCCCCGGCAACGGCGCCAGAAATCCTTCTTGCTACCTCTTGAGCATGCGTTGGTTTTCCCTTGAAGAGGAAAGGGTGATGCAGCAAAGTAGCGTAAGTATTTCCCTCAGTTTTTGAGAACCAAGGTATCAATCCAGTAGGAGATAACACGCAAGTCACCTAGTACCTGCACAAACAATCAAGAACCTTGCAACTAACGCGATAATGGGGTTGTCTATCCCTTCACGGTCACTCTCAATATTGAGATCTAATAAAGATAGTAAGATAAATATTTTTGGTATTTTGTTGTATAGATTGGAAAGTAAAGATTGCAAAATAAAATAAAGAGGAAACTAGAATTGTAGATCGGAAACTTATATGATGTAAAATAGACCCGGGGGCCATAGGTTTCACTAGTGGATTCTCTCAAGATAACATGATTACGGTGGGTGAACAAATTATTGTCGAGCAATTGATAGAAAAGCGCATAATTATGAGAATATCTAGGCAATGATCATGAATATAGGCATCACGTCCGTGTCAAGTAGACCGAAACGATTCTGCATCTACTACTATTACTCCACACATCGACCGCTATCCAGCATGCATCTAGAGTATTAAGTTCATAAGAACAGAGTAACGCATTAAGCAAGATGACATGATGTAGAGGGATAAACTCAAGTAATATGATATAAACCCCATCTTTTTATCATCGATGGCAACAATACAATACGTTCCTTGCTGCCCCTACTGCCACTGGGAAAGGACACCGCAAGATTGAACCCAAAGCTAAGCACTTCTCCCATTGCAAGAAAGATCAATCTAGTAGGCCAAACTAAACCGATAATTCAAAGAGACTTGCAAAGATATCAAATCATGCATATAAGAATTCAGAGAAGAACCAAATATTATTCATAGATAATCTTTATCATAAATCCACAATTCATCAGATCTCGGCAAACACACCGCAAAAGAGTATTACATCGAATAGATCTCCAAGAACATCGAGGAGAACTTTGTATTGAGAACCAAAGAGAGATAAGAAGCCATCTAGCTAATAACTATGGACCCGAAGGTCTGTGGTAAACTACTCACACTTCATCGGAGAGGCTATGGTGTTGATGTAGAAGCCCTCCATGATCGATTCCCTTTCGACAGAGCGCCGGAAAAGGCCCCAAGAAGGGATCTCACGGGTACAGAAGGTTGCGGCGGTGGGAAAGTGGTTTCGTGGCTCCCCTGATGTTTTTAGGGTGTAAGAGTATATATAGGCGAAAGAAGTACGTCGGTGGAGCTCTGTGGGGCCCACGAGGGTGGGGGCGTGCCCTCCTGCCTCGTGGCCGCCTCACGGAGTTCCAGACTTCAACTCTAAGTCTTCTGGATTGCTTTCATTCCAAGAAAGATCATCGCGAAGGTTTCATTCCATTTGGATTCCGTTTGGTATTCCTTTTTCGCAAAACACTAAAATAGGCAGAAAAACAAAAACTGGCACTGGGCCTTCAGTTAATAGTTTAGTCCCAAAAATAATATAAAAGAGCATATTAAAGCCCATTAAACATCCAACACAGATAATATAATAGCATGGCAATCAATTATAGATACGTTGGAGACGTATCAACGTATGCCTTTTGGTTTATGTAATGCACCTGCTACCTTTCAAAGATGTATGACTGCTATATTCTCTGACTTTTGTGAAAAGATTGTTGAGGTTTTCATGGATGATTTCTCCGTGTATGGAATTTCTTTTGATGATTGCTTAAGCAACCTTGATCAAGTTTTGCAGAGATGTGAAGAAACTAATCTTGTCTTGAATTGGGAGAAATGCCACTTTATGGTTAATGAAGGTATTTTCTTGGGGCATAAAATTTCTGAAAGAGGTATTGAAGTTGATAAAGCTAAAGTTGATGCTATTGAAAAGATGTCGTGTCCTAAGGACATTAAAGGTATCAAAAGTTTCCTTGGTCATGCCGATTTTTACAGCAGGTTCATTAAAGACTTCTCAAAAATTTCTAGGCCTCTGACTAATATCATACAAAAAGATGTTCCTTTTGTCTTTGATGATGATTGTGTAGAAGCATTTGAAATACTTAAGAAAGCCTTGATTTCTGCACCTATGGTTTAGCCACCTGATTGGAATTTACCCTTGAAATTATGTGTGATGCTAGTGATTATGCTATAGGTGTTGTTCTAGGACAAAGAGTTCATAAGAAATTAAATGTTATCCAATATGCTAGTAAAACTCTAGACAGTGCCCAGAGAAATTATGCTACTACTGAAAAAGAATTTTTAGCAGTTGTATTTGCTTGAAGTCCAGACCTTATATTGTTGATTCTAAAGTAACTGTTCACACTGATCATGCTGCTATTAAATATCTTATGGAAAAAAAGATGCTAAACCTAGACTTATTAGATGGGTTCTCTTGCTACAAGAATTTGATTTGCATATTATTGATAGAAAGGGAGCTGAGAACCCCATTCTGGAACAACTTATCTAGGTTAGAGAATGTTCTTGATGACCAACTTCCTATTGATGATAGCTTTCACAACGATCAATTAGCTGTCATAAATGCTTCTCGTACTGATCCATGGTATGCTGATTATGATAATTACATTGTTGCTAAATTTATACCACCTAGTTTCACATACCAGCAAAAGAAAAAGTTTTTCTATGATTTAAGACATTACTTCTGGTATGAACCACACCTTTATAAAGAAGGAGTAGATGGTGTTATTAGACGTTGTGTACCTGAGCATGAACATGAACAGATCCTATGCAAGTGTCACTCCGAGGCTTATGGAGGACACCACGCTGGAGATAGAACTGCACATAAGGTATTACAATCTGGTTTTTATTGGCCTACACTTTTCAAAGATGCCTGTAAGTTTGTCTTGTCTTGTGATGAATGTCAAAGAATTGGTAATATTAGTAGACGTCAAGAAATGCCTATGAATTATTCACTTGTTATTGAGCCATTTGATGTTTGGGGCCTTGATTATATGGGACCGTTTCCTTCCTCTAATGGGTATACACATATTTTAGTTGTTGTTGATTACGTTACTAAGTGGGTAGAAGCTATTCCAACTAGTAGTGCTAATCATAACACCTCTATTAAGATGCTTAAAGAAGTTATTTTTTCCGAGGTTTGAGTCCCTAGATACTTAATGACTGATGGTAGTTCACATTTTATTCATGGTGCTTTTCGTAAAATGCTTGCTAAGTATGATGTTAATCCTAGAATTGCATATCCATACCACCCACAGTCTAGTGGTCAAGTAGAACTAAGTAATAGAGAGATTAAATTAATTTTGCAAAAGACTGTTAATAGATCAAGAAAGAATTGGTCCAAGAAACTTGATGATGCATTATGGGCCTATAGAAATGCATATAAAAATCCTATGGATATGCCTCCGTATAAAATGGTTTATGGAAAACATGTCACTTACCTCTCGAACTAGAACATAAGGCATATTGGGCCATTAAAGAGCTCAATTATGATTTCAAACTTGCCAGTGAGAAGAGACTATTTGATATTAGCTCACTTGATGAGTGGAGAACCTAGGCCTATGAGAATGCTAAACTGTCTAAATAAAAAGTTAAAAGATGGCATGACAAAAGGATACAAAAGCGTGAGTTTAAGTAGGTGATTATGTTTTGTTATAGAACTCTCGTTTAAGGTTTTTTGCAGGAAAACTTCTCTCTAAATGGGAAGGTCCTTACGTTATCGAGGAGGTTTATCGCTCCGGTGCCATAAAAATCAACAACTTCGAAGGCACAAATCCAAAGGTGGCGAACGGTCAAAGAATCAAACACTATATCTCAGGTAATCCCATAAATGTTGAAACTAATGTTATTGACACCGTAACCCCGGAGGAGTACATAAGGGACACTTTCCAGAATGTTTCAGACCCCGAAAAGGAATAGGTATGTGGTACGGTAAGTAAACTGACTCCAAAACACTTCTAATAGCATTTTTTTCTCCGTTTAGGAATATTTAAGAAAATAGGAAAATAAGAAGTAGTCCGGTGTAACGCCCCGGACACACCCGCCGGTGGTCGTTACTCCTGGCGGGATCTAGACTGGCCCCACAGATCAATACTAGTCTTTTCTGCGCACTTTGTCCTCACTCTCGCACCGGAGCTAACTTCGATTCGGTCACCCATCCTGAAATTACTCCAAGCTGAGCACTCTTAACTTTGGAGTTCTGTCCGAATGGGCATCCGGAAAAGAAGGAATTCCTTATTGATATGAGTAGTCTATCATCCCTAATAAGCCAGGGTATCACATACACCCCCACTCAGAGGAACCGACGTCCTCGTCGGGCCACAGGAACGTTCCCTCTTGGCACAAACGTCTGTGCTTCCAGTCCGGTACATGTGCCATGTCGGGTGCCACGACGGGTCACAAACGTCATGAACAACATGACCACGCACTTGTCCGCAACCATCCGTGTAACGCGGTCGGCTCGATACCAACTTGTAACGCCCGATGCGGCTATATCTCCCACGTGTCGAGCCGCGACTTAGAGGCATAACCGCATTGAAAGCAATGTCGCAAGTGAGGTAATCTTCACACAACCCATGTAATAAATAAGGAAAGAGATACATAGTTGGCTTACGATTAGCCACTTCACCACAGTACATAATTAAACATCCATCATTCGTAGTACACTCAAGGTCCGACTACGGAACCAAAATAAAGAAGATACCCCAAATGCTACACGGATCCCGATCGTCCCAGCTGAGCACCACTACCGATCATCGAGGAAAAGACACATAAGTAACGACCACGCCTCGTCGAACTCCCACTTGAGCTCGGTTGAGTCACCTGCACTGGCATCGTCGGAACCTGCAACTGTTTTGGAAGTATCTGTGAGTCACGGGGATACCAACTTGTCACGCCCAATATGCGACCCTATCCAAAAGGAACTCGAAGGTCCCACCAAGGATAGACCCGCATATTGAAACGCTTTTGCAAGGTGGATATCATTACATCAACATTACATAATACATAGGGATACATACATAAGGCACAAATGCCCCAAGAATACATCAACATCATATACAAGATCAACATCCGACTACGGATGAAACATAAACAGAAACTCAAACAATATCCACCCTGCTAGCCCAGGCTGCCGACCTGGAACCTATCCCCTGATCGAAGAAGAAGCAGAAGAAGAACTCCAACAAACAAACATCGCTCTCGCGTCATGATCATCGCATAACCTGTACCTGCAACTGGTGGTGTAGTAATCTGTGAGCCACGAGGACTCAGCAATCCCATTACCATGGGTATCAAGACTAGCAAAGCTTAAATGGGAAAGGAAGGGGATAAAGTGGTGAGGTTGCAGCAGCGACTAAGCATATATGGTGGCAAACATACGCAAATGAGAGCGAGAAGAGAAACAAAGGAACGGTCGTCAACTAGTAATGATCAAGAAGTGATCCTGAACTCCTACTTACGTCAAACATAACCCGAAACCGTGTTCTCCTTCGATCAACCCGAAAAGAGACACTCACGATTCTGCCTACGGTTGGTGTATTTTAGAAGAGTTTACTTCACGTTTACTACAACCGGATATTAACAAATTCCCATCTGTCACATAACCGCGGGCACGGCTTTCGAAAGTTCAAACCCTGCAGGGGTGTCCCAACTTAGCCCATGATAAGCTCTCGCGATCAACGAAGGAATAGACCTTCTCCCCGGGAAGCCCGATCAGTCTCGGAATCCCGGCTACAAGACATTTTGACAGCAATAAGACAAGACCAGCAAAGCCGCCCGATGTGCCGACAAATCCCGATAGGAGTCGCACGTACCTCGTTCTCAGGGCAACATCGGATGAGACTAGCTACGAGTAAAACCAACCCTCGAGTTGCCTCAAGGTGGCCCAGCAGTAGTTTCGGTTCAGGCCAGCACTTAGAGAAGCACGGCCCGGGGGGCTAAAATAAAGATGACCCTTGGGCTCCGGAAACCCAAGGGAAAAAGGGTAGGTGAGGCAAATGGTAAAACCAATGTTGGGCCTTCTTTGGAAAAGTCTTATTCAAAGCGAACTGTCAAGGGGTCCCATAAATCACCCGACCGCGTTAGGGACGCAAAAATCCGGGAACATAATACCGATATGACGGAAACTAGGGCGGCAAGAGTGGAACAAAACACCAGGCATAAGGCCGAGTCTTCCACCCTTTACCAAGTATATAGATGCTTTAATTAAATAAGATATACTGTGATATCCCAACAAGTAAACATGTTCCAACAAGGAACAACATCTCCATGTTCCAACAAGGAACAACCTTCATCTTCACCTGCAACTAACAACGCTATAAGAGTGGCTGAGCAAAGCGGTAACATAGCCAAACAACGGTTTGCTAGGAAGGGTGCAAAAGGTTAGAGGCTGACATGGCAAATAGGTAGGCTTGAGCAGCAAGTGATAGGTATCGCAGCATAGCGAAAGAACGAAGCATCTAGCATAGCAATGATAGTAGTGAGATCCAGGGTAGCGGTCATCTTGCCTGAAATCCCGCAAGGAAGAAGAACGAGTCCATGAAGAAGACGAACGGAAGAAGCCGGACCAAGCGTAGACGAACGAATTCTCACGATCGCAACGAAACGGGAACTAACAAGAAGAAGCACACAACATAGGTAAACACACCACACATGAACAAGACATGATGCACAACAAGCATGATGCATGACAGATCTAGATGAAGCTACTCATGGCAAGGGATGATGCAAACAAGAACAACACATCAAAGCAAGTTTAAATAAGGCCGGAAGCAACATAGAACAATTCCGGTAAGTCCTCATATGCAAATTTCGAAATTGGTCCAGATCTGAATAAACCTTATGTTCAAGTTGTTAAACAGCAAGTTAAAATGCACCACGATGATCTACACGAAATTCTAGTCAAGTTACATATAAAGTTCATTTAATTCGAAGCTACGGCCTAGAAGATATGAGCAAAACAAGATAAGCATGGCATTGATGCAAAATGCATACAAACATCAAACAAACAACTCAAAACAAGGATGCAACATGATAATATGAAGCTACATGCAAAATCAAGCAAGTTTCATATAGAGCACACTCAAAAACGGAGCAACGGTTCAACACATACACCCTATACAAGTTATAGCAACAATCTGTCCAAAACAGCAAGTAGGCATATTGCAAGCATCAAAACAACGTCCTACAGGACCTCAACATAATAACAAAAGGCATGGGCATGATGTACAGGTAAAGCATTACAAAACATGAACACTGAGCTATCTCCAGAAATGACTAGAACATTCTCAAAATGACATGGCAAGATTGCAAGTAATAACAGTTTCAGGCATTCCAGAAATTAACATCAGGTTGCAATGTTTAGAGCTATGAAACAACATGTTACAGGAACTTATCATGGCAAACAAAGGCATGGCATGAATCTACTCAAAGCATATAACAAAAGTCCTTTAGTGACCATAAGCCAAAAAGGATAAGAAAATATAGTAACACCCATGTCAATATCGAAAGTTTCGTTAACAGATTCAGCAACATGGTATGTCAAAAACTGATAACAAGCAGGCATGTTTACAAGCTCAATGCACTCACTACAGAGCCTTATATGATAAACTAATCATACATACATCAAGAAGACATGGCATAGAAGACATACATGGCAAGAACAATAACATAGCATACATGGATCAACCACTACAACCTTGGCAAAATTGAATAACATGTAAACAATCTGCCAGGAACATTTGATAGCAAAAGTACAGCTCGATTGACTCAAGCTATGGCACTCCATAATTGCAAACAAGGACATGGATGGATAGAGCAAGACATGTTTAACAAAACATCCTTACTGAAGTATCTCAAAATGTGCATGGATCTCTTGGTAGCATCAAGTTAACATGGAATCAAAATATCAGCAAAACAGGGCTGAAATCAGCAACAACAAGACACCTAGTTTGCATGCTTGTGCTAGTCACCACATAGATCACAAAAATACATGGCATACACCCCTGGAAAGATGGCATGGCATATTACAAAATACATGTAGGACTCAAGTCCATAGGATGCACACATCAATCATGGCAAAAAATGACAAAAGTGCATGTTCTGATAAAAATCAGAAACTAACATCACATAGCACTCTTCCAACAGCATTTCGGGCATCAAGATGAGCTCAAATAAAAATGATGCAATGAGATGAAATGATCTACTCTTCGGGCGAACATTTTGACATATTATACACGCAAAACGGAGCAACGATGACAGAGTTACGATGCAATGAAAATGGCACAAAATATCACATACGCTCCGGACTTAGATGAATTTAAGAGGGGGGGAAGTCAACCCTTGGCACGGTTATCGAGGCACGGCCGGAGCTTCGCCGGAGTTGCCACCGGAGAGGAGGGAGACGGCCGGGGCGACCGTGATTTATTGTGGTTCCTTTGTTTGTGTTGTTGCTTTGGGTAGAGCCGGGAGACGAGTACGTGAACGAGGAACCTGTTGAGAACGCTTACGAGGATCAAGTTTTCGACAACTCTGAGAACATTGCAGGCAAGATGACCATACCCTCGAAATCACTTCTATCTTTGATGTGCTAGTTGCTCGCTCTTTTGCTATGCCTATGCTGCGATGCCTACCTCTTGCTATATCATGCCACCCATATTGCCATGTCAGCCTCTAACCATCATTTTCCTAGCAAACCGTTGTTTGGCTATGTTACCACTTTTGCTCAGCCCCTCTTATAGCGTTGCTAGTTGCAGGTGAAGCTGAAGTTTGTTCCTTGTTGGAACATGGAGATGTTGTTCCTTTTTGGAACATGTTTACTTGTTGGGGATATCACAATATATGTCTGCTATATTTTAATACATCTATATACTTGGTAAAGGGTGGAAGGCTCGGCCTTATGCCCGTGTTTTGTTCCACTCTTGCCACCCTAGTTTCCGTCATACCGGTGTTATGTTCCTTGATTTCGCGTTCCTTACACGGTTGGGTGATTTATGGGACCCCTTGACAGTTCGCTTTGAATAAGACTCGTCAGCAAGGCCCAACTTTGGTTTTACCATTTGCCACCTAAGCCTTTTCCCCGGGTTTTCGCGAGCCCGAGGGTCATCTTTATTTTAACCCCGGGCCAGTTCTCCTCTCGAGTGCTGGTCCAAACTGTCGACCGCCGGTGGCCATCAGGCAACTCTGAGATGGCCTATCGGAAGTTTGGACAATCCGGTGTGCCACGAGAGAACGAGATATGTGCAGCTCCTATCGGGATTTATCGGCACATTCGGGCGGCTTTGCTGGTCTTGTTTTATTGCTGTCGAAATGTCTTGTAGTCCGGGATTCCGAGATTGATCGGGTCTTCCCGGTAGAAGGTTTATCCTTCGTGGTGAGAGCTTATAATGGGCTAAGTTGGGACACCCCTGCAGGGTAATATCTTTCGAAAGTCGTGCCCGCGGTTATGAGGCAGATGGGAATTTGTTAATGTCCGGTTGTAGAAAACCCGAAGTTGACCTCTATTAAAATACACATCAACCGTGTGTGTAACCGTGATGGTCTCTTCTCGGCGGAGTCCGGGAAGTGAACACGGTGTTGGAGTTATGTCTGACGTAAGTAGTTCAGGATCACTTCTTGATCGCTACTAGTTTCACGACCGTGCCTTGCTCCTCTTCTCGCTCTCTTTTGCGATGTAGCCACCATATACGCTTAGTCGCTTGCTGCAGCTCCACTTTACTACTCATCCTTCCTATAAGCTTAAATAGTCTTGATCTCGCGGGTGTGAGATTGCTGAGTCCCCGTGACTCACAGATACTTCCAAAACAGTTGCAGGTTCCGGACGATGCCGGTCAGGTGACTCAACCGAGCTCAAGTGGGAGTTCGACGAGGAGCGTGGTCGTTACTATGTGTCTTTTTCCGATGATCGATAGTGGTGCCCAGTTGGGATGATCGGGGATCTGTGTAGCATTTGGGGTATCTTCTTTATTTTGGTTCCGTAGTCGGACCTTGAGTGTACTCAATGATGGATGTTTAATTATGTCTTTGTGTGAAGTGGCGATTGTAAGCCAACTATGTATCTCTTTCCCTTATTTATTACATGGGTTGTGTGAAGATTACCTCACTTGCGACATTGCTTTCAATGCGGTTATGCCTCTAAGTCGTGCCTCGACACGTGGGAGATATAGCCGCATCGGGGGCGTTACATCCGGGAAGGACACGAGGCATCCACGAGGGTGGAGGGCGCACCCCCTGCCTCGTGGGCACCTCGTGTGCCCTCCGGACTCCGTTTTCTTGCACGATACTTCTTTTGGTCGGTAAAAATTCATTATATAATCTCCCGAAGGTTTTGACCACCGTACCACACAAATATCCTCTGCTTTTGTTTCGAGCTGTTTTTTGACAGATCTAGATCACCATGATGTCTTCAAGCGCCCCCAGGGACAAGTTTTTCGAGAAGGTCATCAACCCCTACCTCGCAGAGGTGCTGCAACACCCCCAAACCATAGAGCTGAGTGAGGGGGTGATGTACATCTGCGATGTTGAGGGACCAAGGAGGACCAGAAGCGTGGAGACAAGACTCGAGCAATGGAGCAACATGTTTTCAAGTGCCAGGGGATGGTGGAACGCGGACTCAACGCCAACCACTTGATGATCGCGGAGTTCACCAACAACCACAAGCTGGATGCCAATAATATTGGGGAGACCATCTTCAAGCTTCACGAGAAAATCGAGCACCTCCAAGCCCAGATCTATGACCCGCAAAACCAAAACTGTGTATGAATATAGATTCAAGAGAATGAGTTTGGCTGCAGATTTGAGGATCCCGGAGACTCGATCATCCTTCTATGATGGTGAGCCTATGCCTTGGAAGATGGACGACAAGCCTACATCATCAACAACTCCATCATCACCTCCTTCGAAGAAAGAGACATAAATACATGGGTATGGGCACTCCCCTTGCTAACTGCCAAGCTTGGGGGAGGTGCCCCGGTATCGTATCACCATCACATTTCTATCTTTCCCGTTTTTCTTAGTTCGATCCTTTTGGTTATATCTTGATCAAGTAGAATAAAGTTTAGTATGATCTAGCTTTTAGTTTTTGTTTTGACCCTTATCTATATAATCGAGTCCGTGAGCTATATAATAAAGATTAGTCTTGAGTCGAGGGCTTGGTTATCTGGCTATGATCTTGAGGGAATATAAGAATAAAAAGAATAAAAAGAAATAAAGAGATCATATTGATCTTATGGAGAGTAATGACTTCACATATAAAGAGTATGATGAATAAAAGTTGTTGGGAGTTAACAAACATAGCTTTGGTTGCAATTAATAGGAAGTAATAAAGAAAGAGAGGTTTTCACATATAAATATACTATCTTGGACATCTTTTATGATTGTGAGCACTCATTAAAATATGACATGCTAAAAGTTGATGTTGGACAAGGAAGACAACGTAATGTGTTATGTTTTCTTATATCCGAAATAAACTATATTGTCATGGATCATCCAACATGTTGAGCTTGCCTTTCTCCCTTATGCTAGCCAAATTCTTTGCACCAAGTAGAGATACTACTTGTGCTTCCAAATATCCTTAAACCCGGTTTTGCCATGAGAGTCCACCATATCTACCTATGGATTGAGTAAGATCCTTCAAGTAAGTTGTCATTATTGCAAGCAATAAAAATTGCTCTCTTAATATGTATGATCTATTAGTGTGGAGAAAATAAGCTTTATACGAGCTTGTGATATGGAAGAAATAAAAGCGACAGACTGCATAATAAAGGTCCCTATCACTAGTGGCAATATAAAGTGACATTCTTTTGCATTAAGATTTTGTGCATCCAACCATAAAAGCACATGACAACCTCTGCTTCCCTCTGTGAAGGGCCTATCTTTTATTTTTGTCTTATACCTTATACAAGAGTCATGGTGATCTTTACCTTTCCTTTTTACACTTTATCCTTTGGCAAGAACTATGTGTTGGAAAGATCCTGATATATATATCCAATTGGATGTGGGTTTTCATAAAGCATTATTGTTGACGTTACCCTTGAGGTAAAAGGTTGGGAGGCAAAACTATAACCCCATATCTTTCTCTGTGTCCGATTAAAACTTCATACCCATAAGTATTGCGTGAGTGTTAGCAATTGTGAAAGACTAAATGATACTCGATTATGTGGACTTGCTGAAAAGCTCTTATATTGACTCTTTTCGATGTTATGATAAATTGCAATTTCTTCAGTGACTGAGATTATATATAGTTTGTTAGTTTTCAGTGAAGTTTCTGATTCATACTTTACATTGTGAATAGATTGTTACCTTAGCATAAGAAATCATATGACAATATATATATGTTGCTATTCTAAAGAATAATCATGATGCCCTCATGTCCGTATTTTATTTTATCGACACCTCTATCTCTAAACATGTGGACATATTTTTCGATATCGGCTTCCGCTTGAGGACAAGCAAGGTCTAAGCTTAGGGGAGTTGATACGTCCATCTTGCATCATGCTTTTATATCGATATTTATCACATTATGGGTTGTTATTACACATTATGTCACAATACTTATGCCTTTTCTCTCTTATTTTACAAGGTTTACATGAAGAGGGAGAATGCCGGCAGCTGGAATTCTAGGCTGGAAAAGGAGCAAATATTAGAGACCTATTCTGCACAACTCCAAAAGTCCTGAAACTCCACGGAAGTTAGTTTTGGAATATATTAAAAATATTGGGCGAAGAAAGCACCAGAGGGGACCCACCCACTGTCCACGAGGGTGGAGGGCGCGCCCTACCTCCCTGGGTGCGCCCCCTGCCTCGTGGGCCAACTGGCAGCCCCCCGATGCCCATCTTTTGATATAAGGTGTCTTTTGCCCTGGAAATCGTCACCATCGTCATCACCATCGATCCTCTTTCCGGGAGGGTGTCAATCTTCATCAACATCTTCACCAGCACCATCTCCTCTCAAACCCTAGTTCATCTCTTGTATCCGATCTTTGTCTCAAAACCTCATATTGGTACCTGTGGGTTGCCAGTAGTGTTGATTACTCCTTGTAGTTGATGCTAGTTGGTTTATTCGGTGGAAGATCATATGTTCAAGTCCTTTATGCACATTAATACCCCTCTGATTATGAACATGAATATGATTTGTGAGTAGTTACGTTTGTTCCTGAGGACATGGGCGAAGTCTTGTTATAAGTAGTCATGTGAATTTGGTATTCGTTCGATATTTTGATGAGATGTATGTTGTCTTTCCTCTAGTGGTGTTATGTGAACGTCGACTACATGACACTTCATCATTATTTGGGCCTAGGGGAAGGCATTGGAAAATAATAAGTAGATGATGGGTTGCTAGAGTGACAGAAGCTTAAACCCTAGTTTATGCGTTGCTTCGTAAGGGGCTGATTTGGATCCATATGTTTCATGCTATGCTTAGGTTTACCTTAATTCTTCTTTCGTAGTTGCGGATGCTTGCGAGAGGGGTTAATCATAAGTGGGATGCTTGTCCAAGTAAGGGCAGTACCCAAGCACCGGTTCATCCACATATCAAATTATCAAAGTAACGAACGCGAATCATATGAGCATGATGAAAACTAGCTTGATGATAATTCCCATGTGTCCTCGGGAGCGCTTTCCTTTATATAAGAGTTTGTCCAGGCTTGTCATTTGCTACAAAGAGGATTGGGCCACCTTGCTGCACCTTGTTTACTTTTGTTACTTGTTACCCGTTACGAATTACATTATCACAAAACTATCTGTTACGGATTACCTTATCACAAAACTATCTGTTACCGATAATTTCAGTGCATGGAGAGAGTACCTTACTGAAAACTGCTTGTCATTTCCTTCTGCTCCTTGTTGGGTTTGACACTCTTACTTATCGAAAGGACTATGATAAATCCGCTATACTTGTGGGTCATCACTAGTGTCTCTCCTAGTGTCTGTGCAACATGGGCTTAGTATTCGCTAGGAACATCTTGTATGCTCACTTTCTTGGTTGCACAAGTCCCTTTATTGTTGCTTGTCAATTTTCTTTTTGCCTCTCCATACTTATCATTTCTGGCAACTTTTTTAGGATCTTGAGTTCCTTTGTGGATTAGTTTTGATTCTTACATATCTTAGGCATCAATTTACTCTATAAGCCTTGTGTGTAGGTGTGAGCTTGAACAGAGTTCCATTATAAAGTATACTCTTTGCATTGCCAAGTGTGAGATCGTTTGATCGTTCGTCAACATCGGCAAGAGGTAAATTTGATATTGTTCTTTTCCACGCCCACTCACACCTTGCTCAAGTGTTATGATGGATAGGGAAGGTACACCTCATCTGGTCTTCGACGACCAAGAAGACTCACACACTATTACACCACCAAGATTCACCACTTTGTTCTCCAACAAGCTATGAACGATGCAAATAACACCTTGAATGAATGCATCGAGAACCTTACCACCGACTTGCACTAGTCCGAACTTCACACGAGGGACTACCTCGACACCAAGATGGACACACGAATGGACCGTATTTAAGAAATGCTCAACCATCACAAAATCATCTTATTTTCATCATAGTTAAGATAACACTCAAATGCAGGTACCTCCGAGATGCCATCTGGCAAGTGTTCACACCGATCTCGACGTCATCACCATGAAGAACAAGAGCGTCATCGGTCCCCACAACTTCATTATGGTTGTGAGCTTAGACCCTGTCGCCGTAGCACAGAAAATAAACACATTGTGTTCGCTAATGTTTTGATAATCTTGATGCCTGGATAAATATCCAGGTCTGTAGCTGCATGTCGGCAAATTCTCATGATACAAAATGACAAATTCATGGTCTGAGAGGATGAATAGTATCATTTTAAAAAGCCTCAATTTGTTTTTTTTCTGCACAATCCTCATTTCAACATATTTCGTCCTGAAAATTTACGCAATTGTGCATTATGCCTTCATCTATATCTGTATTTGTTTTTCAGATTTTTGAAATCTAAAAATATAATTTTTTATGAATTTTGAATTTTACATTTGGAGGCCTTCAAAAGCAAAACCCCTATAGGAGTTGTGCCCCTTCATTGTAGGTGAGCAATTACACTCCAAAGAATAAAGAGCTCATAATTTCTAAAAAGAGTACTACCCGTACATGAGTGCCAAAGTGTGTACGGGTACAAATAATCACTCTTTCTTTAGAGCGCAAGAGTGCTCCATTGATCCAAGGAGAGGTTGAGAGGACCTTGCCTGTACTGGACGTCCATGCTGCCATCTTAATTGGGATCGGGTGGTGGGTGGTTCGACGGAGTTTCGTGATCGCCTTGTCCGTAAAGATGAAAGAACAAGTCATATTATTTTTTGAGTTACAAACAAGTCATAATCGACTGGCTTAATTTTTTTCGGAAATGATAAATCCCGAACAGTCAGATTTTAAGAATAGCAACCCGAACGTTCTCATGGCAACTTTAGTTCAGTCGAGATTGGCAAACATGACGATTCTGCTAAAAAAATGAACTGAGACAAATATGCCATATTTTGAAAACTAAAGTTGCCACCCCACATTAATTAAAGTTGCCATCAGAAAACGTTTGGGGTGAAATGCTTAAAATGCTAACGTTCAGGATTTATTCGGGTTTTTTTAGGGATATCGACTGGTTTTCTTTTAGAATTTTTTTTGAAGCAAACTCCGAAGCTTTTTATTCAATCGTCACAATATTTACAGGGACGAAATGGAGACCATTGGGCTGACCTAATCAAACATGGCGGACAGCCCCTAGGGATAATGCGTGCTTCGCGAGTTTGTGAGCCTCGACATTCGAGCTCCTAAATTCATGAATAATATTACAAAAAGTAAAAAGAGTTTTCCGGTGTATGATTTCATGTATGATTGCCCCGTAGAGCACTGGGTTCTTCTGTGTATATCGTCCACTACCACTTTGCAATCCGACGCCACTTGAATGCTCCTCTCGTACAAATCATCTGCTAAGGCCAACGCCTCCCTGATGGCCAGTGATTCAAGAGCCGCCGGCTCAGAAATCTTTGGGTAAACCACTGCTGATGCACCAAGGAACATACCGGTTTGATCTCTGCAAATGGCATCAACGGCTCCATATGATCCTCCTCTCCCAACAGCGGTGTCAACATTTAATTTTGCTAGCCCAACAGGCGACGCGAACCACTGTGTTGGCCTGTTTGGGGATGAAACAGGCACCTGAGTCACCCTGGGTTGGATTGCTCGCAGTTCCCCTAGGTAATGTTGCACAAAGCTATGCACATCAAATGGGCTTTGATAGATGTCCTCGTATATTGCTTTCCGTCGCGCTCCCCACACTGCCCAAAGAGTCACTACAAAGGTGATGAACTTGTCGTGTGCAAGCGAATCATGCATAGCAATTTAGCAAACAACCAACGTTTTGCATCATCATCAATGTTTGTACTAAACTGTTCAATAATTGCATCTGTAGACAGTGCCCAAGTACTTCTTGCTGCTGAACAATTAAGCATTGCATGCCTCCACGTATCCTCTACACCACAAAGACATCATGCGCTCATTGATGACATATTGCGATGATTAAGGAGCGCTGCTGTAGGTATAGAATGCTGAGCCAAACGCCACAAGAAATATTTCAACTTCGAAGGAACCTTAATTCTCCATAAATTTGTCCATCCCAAACTGTTCGTTCCTACATGAGATGATTTTTAGATAAGGGTATCGACTGGCTTAATTGGGTAGAACCTGGGCATTCTCCACCAGCAATGTTTAATGGGCCGGGAGGACCGCCTGGTGCGAAGCTCGGTCGGGACTCGGAGGACCGGCTGGTTGCACGGCCGACTCCTGCCAAACTTGACCAGGTGGGTCAGGGGCTGCCGAGGGATGAGGTTAATCGCCTTTATCCAAAGTCAGCTGGGGAGTCTTCTGTTGTTCCGTTCGAACACCCCAGCCCGGCTGCTCATGCTGTTTTAGCGAATTTTCTTGTGGCTGGGCGGGAGGAAAAAGTGAGTCAGGTGGGTGGCGCGCCTAGCAAGTAGCAACACCCCCAGGCGGATACAGGAGCTAGCCAGCTCCTATTTCAACCAGGGGTTCTTGACGCCCTGTCTAGTGCTGTTGCGGCGAGGATCGCTGCGGGCGAGAATGCGCATTTTAATTTCAATGCTGTAAAGAATCCAACGCAGGTACACCCACGAAAGAAGGGAAACAAAGAGAAAAAGAGAGGGAACAAAGAGAGGTATGAGGAGGCACGTAAGCATGTTCTGTGTAAAAAAAAGAACACATAGCTTTGCTGCACGCCCGACGGATAGCGACATCGAGTTTTCCTTTGAGAAGACCATGGACAGCTACGGACGCATATTATGTGGTGATATTTCCTCCAAAAGGGTCTGCATGGGCAGAGTTGAGATAGTGCAGGATATTAAGGGTATGGTCACACATATTGCAAAGGAGACTGATGAGCAGGAAAAAGAGTATGATCAACAAGGGGTGGAATCGGTTGGAGAAGAGAAGGGCCATAATGGCGCATCGGCGGCCTCCGAGGAGGAGGACCGCCGTGCCAAATGAAAATCTTAGGATGGAACTGCCGCGGCATGCTCTCCCACACGGCAGTTCGTGAGCTCCTAGATCTACAGGGGCGTACAAGGGCAGATATAGTTTTTCTTTCGGAGTCCTATTTGAATAAATGTAAAGCCGATGAGCTATGTCGTGTCTTAAATTTTGATTCCATGCCTGTAGTTGAGAGTGATGGTCGGGCTGCTGGTCTTGTTATGTTTTATCTAGAGTCAAATAAAATAGAGTTGAACTACGTATCACCTTATTTTGTTGATGTTCTGGTCATGAATGGAAATATTGTACAATGACGGTTCACGGGCTTCTATGGACGCCCAAATTGGAAAGAGCGCACTTTATCTTGGGACGACATTCGCAATCTACATAGTAAGGGGAATCACCCCTGGGTAATTTTGGTGACTTTAATGAAATATTATATTCTTCGGAGAAAGAGGGCGGCAACGCGAGACCAAATGGCATGATGAGGGAGTTCCGTGAATGTCTTATGGACTGTGGACTGGAGGATTTAGGATACATTGGCGATCCTTTTACTTGGAGTAGAGGTGATATTCGAGAGCGTCTTGACCGCGCAGTGTGCAATGTAGGGTGGGCTCATAAATTTCCTGGTGCAGCAGTGATCAACGAAGAACATGTTCACTCTAACCACCGTCCGCTGGTCCTGGATATGAACTATCTGGATGACAACATTTTTAGACGACCAACGGGGTGTGTAAAACAATTTGAAGCTAAATGGCTAAAGGAAGAGATTGTTAATGAAATCGTTAAGGCATCTTGGGAAAGAGCAAAGTTAGCAGGCATTGGCCCTTCCCTTGCAGACCGAACGAGAGCCGTGCATGTCGATTTACACAACTGGGACCGCGAAATCCTTAAGGGTCCGAAGCGGAGAATTAATAAACTGAAAAAGAGTTAGAGAGACTGAGGCGTGGTACAATGAACACGGAATCCCGTTGCCGTCAGAAGGAAATTATGGTGGTAATCGAGAACCTCTTGGACCAAGAGGAAATCTTCTGGCTTTCAGAGAGGCCGTGCGAATTGGTTGATGCACGGGGATCGTAACACGTCGTTCTTCCATAACGCAGCCACGGTCAGAAAGAAAAGGAATAACATTAAAAAAATTACTAGATGATTCGGAGGTCTGGAAGGAAGATAAGGAGTTGAAGGATTACATCACTGGTTATTTTTCAAAACTCTTCACGTCGAAAGTTCAACAACCAAACCAAGAGGTTTTGTCCCTTGTTCGTAGGAGAATTTCCACTGGGATGAACAATGCTCTCGTAGCCCCTTACACTGCCGAAGATGTTTGCAAGGCATTGTTCGATATTGGGGATCTAAAAGCCCCAGGCCCAGATGGTCTACATGCTATCTTCTATTAAAGATTCTGGCCCATGCTAGGTGATGATCTGATAGATGAGGTCCTGCAAGCAAGCAATACATGTACCATCCCATCCGGTTGGAACGATACCGCAATTGTGATGATTCCAAAGGTTAACTCACCGGAAAAGGTAACCCAATTTAGGCCAATGAGCTTATGCAATGTGGTATATAAAATGCAAAGATGGTGGCTTCTCGTTTAAAGATCTTTCTGCCAGAGATTATCAGCCCCACTCAAAGTGCGTTCGTGCCTGGCAGAGTCATTACGGATAATATTTTAGTAGCTTATGAATGTTTTCACACAATCAAGAATAAGAGAGAGGGGAGAGAAGGTCTATGTGTTATAAAACTAGATATGCACAAAGCTTATGATAGAGTAGAGTGGCCTTTCCTGAAAGAAATTATGTTGAGACTTGGTTTCCGTCAAGAATTGGTGAACTTTATTATGCAATGCGTCTCAACAGTTGAATACACAGTTAGGATTAATACAGAGGAAAGTGAGAGCTTCAAGCCTACAAGAGGCTTGCGACAGGGTGACCCGTTGTCACCATACCTTTTCTTGTTGTGTACTGAAGGCTTGAATGCCCTACTGACACATGCGGAGGAAAATGGAAAAATCTCAGGTATAAGAGTATGTAGAGACGCCCCACCGATAACAAACCGTCTTCTTGCGGATGATTCATTAATTCTTATGAAAGCCAACAAACAAAGTGCAGAAACTCTGAAAGCTGCGCTCGATCTATATTGCGAGGCATCGGGACAATTAGTTAGCGTTGAAAAATCTAATATTTTCTTCAGTCCCAACACAAAGGTGGAGATTAGAGCACAACTTTGCACAACACTGAATATAATGACGAAGGCCCTCAATGATAAATATCTGGGTCTGCCAGCAATTATGGGGATAAATAAAACAGACTGTTTCCAATTTTTAATTGAGCGTGTTGTTAAGAGAATCAGTGGCTGGAAGGAAAAATTACTATCTACCAGGGGAAAGGGGATCCTGCTCAAAGCTGTGATCCAAGCCATACCTACCTATGCAATGTCGGTCTTTAAAATTCCTAAAAAAAATTGTAAAGGAATCATCGACGTGATGGCGCATTTCTGGTGGGGAGACGAAGAGAATCAGAAGAGGATGCATTGGATGTCCTGGTGGAAATTGCGTGTCCCTAAAAATCAAGGAGGAATGAGATTTCGTGATATCCATTGTTTTAATTTGGCGTTACTCGCCAAACAGGCATGGCGTCTGTTGGATAATCCTGATTCCTTGTGCGCTTGTATCCTACGGGCAAAATATTACCCCGATGGTGATCTGTTAAATGCGAAGTTAAAGAAAGGCTCTTCCTTCACATGGCAAAGTATAATGGCAGGCACAAATACACTAAAACGTGGCTACATTTGGCGAGTGAGAAACGGACACAACATCAATATTTGGGAAGATGCTTGGATCCCAAACAATGCAACTAGGAAAATTGTTACGCCTAAGGGGGGGGGGGATATGATAACTAAGGTAGGTGATCTCACTGATCCTGCTTCTAATACTTGGGATGAAGACCTGATTGAACAAACTATGTGACCAATCGATATACAAAGGATTCTTTCAATTCCCCTACCGCAACATGATATGCAAGATTTCATTGCCTGGAATTATAGAAAAAAGGTATTTTCTCAGTTCGATCAGCCTATTTTCTGGAGTGGGATCACCAGTATGGAAGTAAATTGAAACACTCTAATGGGATGGGGTGAACCACAGCTAACCCTATTTGGAGTAAGATATGGAAGTTAGCCTGTCCGGCAAAAGTTAAAATTTTCTTATGGCGTACGCTACATGGTACAATCCCATGCCGAGTTACGTTAGCAAACAGACATGAAGATCTCACCCATCTGCTCCACGTGCTCGGAGGGTTTAGAAGATACAAAACATATGCTCTTCCGCTGTAGTAAAGCAAAGGAGGTCTGGAAAAGGCTAGAGATGGATGATATTATTGCTAAAGCTTGTGAAGTTGACCGTGCGGGAGAGGCGGTGTTGGAGTATCTACTACTCCTACCAGATCAACATTTGTGGATATTGGGTTACCATAATGTACGTGAGATGATGCTATTTCAGCATGGTACCTATGGTGGGAAAGACGGAAGCTGGTACACAATGAAAAAACTCAAAATGTAACTCAGATCTCAATGGGGATTCTTGCTCTAACAAAAAAATTTGTTAATGCATTATCACCCAAGGCGTCGATCAAAATGAAGAGTTGGTCTTGTCCTCCAAGAAGTTTCGTTAAACTTAATGTTGATACTTCTTTTGATCACGATCTTCTTAGGGGTTCCATGGGAGCGGTCCTTCGAGACGACAAAGGCAGGTTCATAGCTTGAGGGAATGTGAGAATAGATTTTTGTGCAGATGTGTTGATGGCGGAAGCTTTAGCTCTAAAATTCGGTCTAACACTGGCGCAACGGGCGGGATGCAATCGCCTTATTATAAATTCAGATAATTTGGAGGTGATTGATACTATGAATGATGGAGGACAATCGGCGGGTGCGGCGGCAGCAATCTTTGATGACTGTTTTCATTATGCTTGTGATTTCGTTATTGCTAGATTTGAGCACTGTAATACGGAAGCAAATAAAGTAGCTCATGAGCTTGCTAGATTAGCTTGATTTTCTTTGATTTTTGATTGGTTTGATGAGCCTTTAAATGAAATTGTAATGATCCTCACAAACGATATACTACTTATTACAAATGAATAAAGTCTGAGTTTTTTCAAAAAAAATGTTTAATGGGCCGGGCTTTAGGCCTGTGTCGGCAGAGCTGCAGCAAACCTCGGCCTGTGTGTCTGCACACATATTCGACATCTCATGATTCTAAAAACATATTCGACATCTCATCGTTGTCTCAAAAGAAAAGAAAAATCGACATCTCATCCCCTTGCGATGGCGGTGAAAGAATCCGAAGGGCTGGCCGACGGCGGCACGGCGCCGCCCACGTCCGCGTCTCTCCCGGCGGCGCAGGAGGCGAGCATCGCGGGGCAGTACAGCGCGATGGATATCAGCGGTGGCGAGACGGGGGAGGAGACGGAGATCTCATGCTTGACCTCGCGGTTCGCGTCGCTGTCCGATCGGGAGGAGCGGCTGGCCGAGATCGCCGCCGGCCTGCGCCGGATCAAGGAGAAGCGCGGCTCGAGGCCCCCCACCTACATCGAGCTGGCCGCCGCCGTCCTCTTGCAAGACAGCGTTGCCGCCGCCCTCGAAGGCCGCCCCACCGTCCTCGACGTGCAGTGGTTGTTGGAATAAGTGGCTTTTTTCATTATTGTTAATTAACAAACCGCTAGCGGTATTATCTAATTTAATGCCTGTTCCTTGTATACGATGAGGTGGTAGAACATATGCTATGATACTATGCATGGGCGGGTGTTGCAGTAATCCCACCATGGTTGCAGTTATCTCTATTCTGTGATTTTTCTGCTGATGATGTTTCTCTTGTGTTGCTGCTGTCTTAGTGTAGCACCCGATAGATGCATAGCAGCATTCATGACTGCTATAGTACCTTGACAATAATTCTGAGTAGGCAGATTATTCTTTTTTATGTTTGAAGAGGTTTCTTGAACTTGATCGTGCTATATCCCTCTTGATCTTGAACTTTAAGTTGGCCTCTAACCAGATATCACTGCAAACTCTGTTTTATGCCTGGAATCGCTGGAAGTCTTACAATATAAGTGTATCTCATCTTCAGCACACCAGCGGTCCAGAATTAAATGATTTTGCAGTTCTATATGAAGATTGTTGCGCCAAGTACTTTGGAGTGAGATAAGATGGTGGAATTTACAGATATGTTTTTTTTAAGCGAGGCAAAAGATTTGCCATTTTTATTGATTAAGAAGAAGAGAGTTGCCCGGTTAATTAACGGAAACCCAGGCGAAAACCGGCACAACACGCCCATCAATAGGGCACATCGGCCGCCTGGCACCCACAAGACCACACACACCGTCGAGGAAAGGACACCGTCGAGGTTGCCCGCATTGTCATTGTCGTCACCTCTTCCCGAGCAGGCGACTCCGACTTCGCCGCCGCCGACTGGTCAAGACCCCTCCGAACGAACGACACCCGAGGACCTCATCGGCCAAAGCCAAACAATCGGCCGAGACGTCGAAGACCGGCAGCTCCGATTTTGTTGATGCACTTCACGGGAGAAAGTTGCAAGCCTCGCACCGACCTAGTCCATCGCAGCCTCCGGAGAGCATCATCCGCTGAATCTGCCCTCATGGAGTCATCGTTGCCGCAGGGGCCCTGCCACACGCAGCTCCGATTTCTCTGTCACAGCGAGATGCAAACATAGGCACACCCATTGACGCACCGGAACCCCGACATCAGAAGGACCAGCCGCGACCCAGCTCCACGCGCCACCATCGTCGTTACCGCACAAGTCGCAACGCCAACACCTCGCATCACTGGTTGGGCACCAGCCAACCTTGATGTCGTGCACGTCCAACCCATGGAAAGCGCGGAGGGGAACAAGTCTTCAAGACGACGCCCCCAAGGGGGGAAGCGACGCGGAAACGACGACGTCGCCCGACATGGTCATAGGCTTTCACCCAAAGACGAACCCCGAGGGTGGACAAGGCTAGAGGGCTCACGACGACCCTTCAGGAAGGAAGAACGACGCCCACAGGCGCCGCGTCGTCGGCTTCGGCAGAAGTCACGCAGGCAAACACCCAGAGCACTGGCCTCCACACCCCCACGCAACCAGCCACCGACAGGGAGCCTGCAGCTGATCCGCAGATCCGCTGAACACACACCCCTGGCGCCATGGCGGCGCCACCACCATGCCGGAGCCATCCACCTCGCCGTCGGAAGACACCGACGAGCCGAACCCGGCCAGGACGACCAGATCCGGCGACCCCCAGTTGCAGCATCGTCGTAGAGGCCACCCAAGGCCGGCAGCAGCCAGCCCGCGGACGGAGCTAGTTGGGTGTCCCTCAGTGTCATTTATGTCCTCAGTGTTTATGGATGAATTTACAGATATGTGGTGCTTAACATGAATGCTAGTTGGCTTTCTGATGCTGGCAGAAATTCTTTGCAGCTTCTTGGGTGTCCCTCAGTGTCATTCACGTCCTCAGTGTTTAGGGATGAATGAGCTGTCTTCTGTTGGTTTCGGTGTACTTAAGAAGTTGAAGTCCAATCTTCAAATTTCTCCAAAGTCATCATCTTCGTACACCCTGGTGAGAACTAGCCTTGTCATCCAGAAATAAGAGATGAAAGTCTCTACATGGCTCCTTAGAGATCAGCGACTCTCGACCATTGGATCGGTTCCCTTGATGCGTTTTTGTCCGTTGGATCGGCATCTGGATGAACCTGGGCCGTTGGATCTGAGATGGACACTGCTGGAAAGAATAGTAATGGCAGAAAAATGTAAATACCGTGCCCCCACCGGGGCATTTCGGTCATTCCGCGTAGTGGGGGTATAAAAGGGCCGGCTACCCTAGCCTCCTCCTCTCCCCGCACTTGCGCCCCTTCCCTCGCCCGCCCTGCCCCGCCCCGCCGCCTCGCCCACCCCGCCCCTCCGTCGCGCTCGCCGTGGCCGTGGCCGATGACCATGACCCTGCCGTCCCACCTCGCTCGTCCCGCTCGCAGTGGCCGATGCCCCGCGGCCTCACCAGCCCCGCCCCGTCTGCCCCGCTCGCCGTGGCCGATGACCGCGCCACCAGGGACCGCGGTCACGAGCTCGAAGAACAGCAGGCTGCCCCGACCACTCGCCCGTGGCCTTCGCCCGATGACCCGCGGCCTTCACAGCACAACGCCGAGCTCGTCTCACTCTGCTGCGTCCTCTCCTCCTGCCGAATTCGCCGCTCAAGGCCACCACCGCTCACCCGCGACCCTACCTCGTGGTTAGGGTTTCGGGTGTTGGCTCCAACACCGGCGGCCATGGGGTTGCGCCACCTCTCTGCCTCTGGTCGGTTCATCCCCTCCCCCTCCTTCCTCCTCCTCCTCCTCCTCTTCCTCTCTATCTCTTTCTAATCCCTCTCTTCTTTTGTAGCAGCAGAGGAGAGGAGAGGGGATTGAACCTGCAGCTCCACATGTGCTTCAATTCGATTTGGAGTAGAGCAATTGATGTGCTCCTACAGCTGCTGTAGAAGATAGGATGGACGAGAGCACATCAATTCTCCACCTGCAATGAACACCGACCGACATCTCCGCTCTGTGGTCGACCATGGTTTTATGGCAAGTGGTGATCTGATGTCGTTGGTTTCGGTTTATCTTTGCTTGAGAAATGATCAATTTGGGTCTGAAGAATAGTTGTACTATTAGTGATAGACATGGAATGGGGATCCATTTGGCCGGCATCTCTCTCTCTCTCTCTCCACTGTTGATCCCCTTTTTTGCAGCTCAGTATGCTAGGGAACGGATTCACAGTCACAATGGAGTATTGGGTGTGACATCCAGCCGCAGGTTGGTATTCTACCCCTCTGAGATGTAATCTTGTGTGCTGCAGTCTACCTTGAGGAGAGGGATTAGCAATTTTTGTTTTCTTCTTGTGGAGGAGATTCTCAGATTTAGCTAGGTTCCAAAGAAGAGATTTTTCTTTGTCTTTCTTGATTTGTTTGTACCTTGCTGCCAAGGAAGGCCTTGGATCTAGAAAATATTTACAGAGCACATGTTTGTTGCCTTGCTTGGCTTGTTGGCCGTATTCTGCTCTATGTCTGTGTATGCGTAGAGGTGCTAGCTAAGATACATCTGTATGCATATGTGTGTGTTTTTTCTTTGCTTCGGCTGAAGATGTACTGATTTTACCCCAAACGAAGCCATGAATATTGCAATTTGCTTGATTCCCACTTGTTTATTGTTAAGCATGGTTTCTTTTTTTTGAGGAGCCTATGTGATGTGTACCTATGTTGGTGCCTTGCCTTTACAGAGATCCATTATGCCTTCCTCTTGATAAGCACGACAAGCTTTTACTTGTACCCTGAAACATGGATCGGCTTGACGCGCTGGCCACGTGCGCCGAGGAGCCGGCTGCTAGCAAGGTGAGCCCCTTTTGCTTGGACCTGCTTATGCTAGATCTGTCCAGGATTTATGCGATTGGATCTGTGTTTGATATACGCCATGTGATTTGTAGTTGAATAATCCTTTTAGCCATGTCGATGCTTGCTATGTAGTCCACTGTGCATCAGATTGTTTAGATCCAATGAATAGCCGTTTTTAACCTGTCCATGCTTGCTATATGGTCCGCCATGTACAGACTGTTTAGATTTTTTTGAGTGTCTGCTTGCCTTTGCTAATTGTAGTCAACCCATAGCACGGTTGATGTTTGTATGGCAAGAACGTGCCCTGCCTTCTTTAAACGCAGGTTTTTTGTTGTCTCATTCAGCTAGGCTTTTAGAGATTAAATGATAATATATATATTCATAGTAGGACGACAACTGTGCAAATTTGTTCTTTGATAAATAGTCAGGAATATTTGATAACTGAGAACAATACACATGGCGGCCAAGCCCGAGATCGCCTCCCTTTGCGCGCATCTTGAAGAAGAGAACCACTTCTATCCCCACGGTTTGTACCCCCAATTGAGCTTCTGCTTCTTTGATTATTAGTTACATAGGCAAGAAGATATGACTTGATCTGCCCTGCACTGTAGTTTCTTCTCACAAGCCTTCTTGCTTTTCTACCCCTCTGCTATGAGGATCTCTGGTTGGATTTAGGTAATCAAGCCCCAGGATATGTGTTCCTATTTTGAGATGAACTATACATGGCTAGCTTGATTTAGTTTCCAGGAGTAGATCTTTATTGACTTATTTTTTAATTTGTACCATAGTTTTTAATTTGTGTAATTTGTGCAAGATGTGCTGCACGCAGGAGTGAGAGGCAGGGCGTGGTCATTGTGGCAGGCGGCGTGCTACCAGCGCCACAGCAAGATGGGATGCACACAGGAGGGAGCGGCGGGGCAAGGTGATAATGGCTTTCTCGAGTCAGCGTCAGCAGCTGACCATTGACGGTGACACAAGGGGTTACACGCTCTATGGTGCTGCCATCATATGCCGCCATCTGTAGTCACAGCTCCACCGGGTAAACATCCATCCCTTCTTCCCCTGTCCATCTCCTATGATATATTTGTGCAATTCATGCACTAATTTGTACCCAGTTGGTATGGAATGTGCTTGATGTTGCACACCATTTGTGGTTACATCTTACCGATTATTGAGCATTTTTCCATGTGTTCTTTTTTTATATGAAGGTTTTAATGTTGCTTACAAAATGCTTCTTCATTTATATATATCTCTGATGTTGCTTCTGAAATATTTCAATTAAGAAGGTTTTCCAAGGAAATATAGTTTCGTAGTTTCAAACTATATCCGTGTAATTTTATTTGTTTGCTACATGATTCATGCGTGTCAAATCCAGAAGATGCCTTATAAATGTGGTGTACTACTGAATTATGTTCCTTTCCATCACTCAATATGAGAATACTTCATAACCAGATGTCGGCGACCCGCCCCACCGAACAACGCCAGACCTGGTGCAGGGCATGTGCACAACGCTCGAGGACAGCACTCAGTGCCTCCGTGACGCTGTTGGTGCTGGGAAGGATGAGTGGCTCGAGGCAAACCTGAAACTAATTAGGTTGGTGGGTGTTTTAGTTTGCTAGATGGATGTGCTTCAGTTATAGGAGAGCTTGCCTTATATGTTTTATGTCGATGCTTGGTTTCATGTCAAATAGCAATTTACAGAGTTCCAGTCCACAATATCTTTCCCTACTGTTGCTATACATACACCTATATAAATCCTCTGTGATTACCCAGCACCATGGTTTAAACGGGACTACCATGCTTCTATGTGGTCCCTTAAAGTCAGAACCCTCAAAGAATTTAGATAGAAGGTGCACACAATTCTTGTTTGCCGGTTTAGCATTTTACCATGTTTCTCTTTGATCCATAAAGGTTGCTTCTGTGGTCCGCTGCTGGTGGTCCTTTATATGGATTCAACATTTGTTTCTTACTCTTCATTGCTCAAGAAACCATTAGATGTTGTTCTTAGGATTCATTGCCTGTCAGTTGTGCTATGACTTCCATAAGTTAGCATCATTTATATGTGAGTATTTTGCTGTTAGTAACTTTAATAAAATTGTGAACCTATATTTGCTGGACAGGGGGCAACATCGGACCAGTGATATTGAGGTGTCGTTGGCCATGGGCGCATATGTCCATAGCTAGGAGTAGGATTGTTAGTTTGTTACAACATATGGATGATATGCACACGTAAGGTGCTCTAATAATCCCCACTATTATTTATTTGTATCATTTGCTAATGGTTTTGTATTTGAAAATAATATCATGGTTGTTTCTTATATACGCAGGGTGATTTAAACAAGTCAGAATTGTTTCGGCTATGATCCGCAACATAGATGGGGGATTTTAAAATGTCAGACAAGAAAGTTATCGGCCTGGTAGGTTCAAATTCAGTTCTTTTTTTTTCATTTTCTTTTCTATTACAAAATCATTTTTTGTCAAAATCTTATCGAGGTCTTGACTGACTATGCAACATAATCTTGAGTATGATTCATATAGTTTGGTATTTATATTGTGTTTAATGCTCAAGTCTTTTCACCAGACAATATTATTAATTGATCGAATTAATCTAAGCCCAATCATCTTACATGAGATTCTTGTCTTGCCGCAGTGACACAACCAAAACTATTTTTTTGCCGGTGTTATAATCATGATACTTGTGCATTATGAGCTTTTAACTTTTGTGGTTTGTTAACATACTTATTTGACATATTCACTTACACAGGTACTATGACATGAGTAAATCATTCGCGCGTCGTTTGTATAATCATGACTTTGGGCTGTCTGGGTGGTAGCAAAACTACATGCGGTGGCATCCTGGGTTTGACACTGTTTCGATCTATGGTTGCTTCTTTCGATCCAACATCGAGGTCATTCGTGAGAGAGATTGGACGGCACCATGGCACCACTGCTGCTCCGCCAGATGCATGGTCTGATTCTTGTTTTTGTATTGGTTAGATTACTTGCTTATGTCTTGATGAAGAGAGTTTACTTCCTGGCCCTAGAACTCTTATGTTTGGTTAATTATTTTGATTTTATTCCTTAGGTTAATAGAATCTTATTGCAGTTTTTTGTACAGATGTTCCATTTTACCTAGGGATAAAAAGTGCAATATAAAGGTTCATTAAAGGATCTGAACTTATATCTGATCATTTAGGTGCTGAATTTGTCTATCTGAACTTTATTGGCACTGAAATTGTCTCGATGACTGATATTATCTGATGTAACATACGTTGGGATAAATAATACTATACAAGTGGATATGAGGGATAAATAATATAATAGATGAGGGCGTGCTTAAGATTTTTTAGAAGTGTTTTTAATCATTACTAAATTCTTTCAAAGCAAGGGAACGATTTAAAGTTCTGTCACGCATATCAATCCTGCATATAAAGCAGTGATTCATTTCCCTTTGAGTGGCTAAACATATAGTGGAAGAAGGGCTTCTATGTCACATCCATGGCTTCATATTTAGTTCCATGATAGCATTAGTAATAGAAGAGAAAGCATACTTGCTTCTCTGTGTTTTATATATGGTTTAAAAATGTCTTCTGGGTTGTTCTTTCATTATTTTACAGGAATGTTTGTTGTACATTAGTCCTACATGCCTCTGTCTGAGGCTGTTACGAGCTACTATCAGTTTCATTCCATTCATATGTTTGAGAGATGGCGCCTGATTGCTCTGTCCTTGGAGGGGTTTAGACTTATGTTTTTGTTAGTGATGGAGGCATTCAGTCACAGATACATTTTTTCTGGGGCGGTTCTTTCGATGGTTTTTTGTGTGTGGAAGTTCTTTCGATGGTTGTTTTCTTTTGATGGTCGTTGTTCTTTGTATGGCCAGGCAGTTTCCAGGTGGTTCACATTTTTACAGGAGGCACATGCTTTTGTTCATCTTGCTTCTTGGCAATACATTTTTTTGTTTTGGCATGTACAAGATGTGAATTTATTAGTGTTGCTTCAGAGTAAGTCTGGACCATGCTGGTTCTAATAATGTGTTCTTTGATGCTTCTGCGGGTTGTATATTTTTGCATGCTCAGTGTGGGTAAACACATGGAGTTTTTCTATCTCTCTTGATTTCTCACTTTAACTTTTTGGGACATGAACATTGAAGTTACTATGGCTACCATAAAAAGGCATATTATGGCCTAATAAACTCTTAGTTGCATTATATATAGTACTGATGATATGCTTTCTATCTGTCCTGATGTAATTCAGGAAATTTCTTTGCAAGGAAAAATATTATCTATAGTTAAAAGATACAATTCTTATTGTGGAGATCAACATGTTTGAGAGAGTCCTGGATTAGGGGGTGTCCGGATGGCCGTACTATAACCTTCGGCCGGACTCCTGGACTATGAAGATGCAAGATTGAAGACTTCGTCTCGTGTCCGGATGGGACTTCCCTTGGCGTGGAAGGCAAGCTTGGCGATACGGATATGTAGATCTCCTCCCATTGTAACCGACTCTGTGTAACCCTAGCCCTCTCCGGTGTCTATATAAACCGGAGGGTTTTTAGTCCGTGGGACGAACAACAATCATACCATAGGCTAGCTTCTAGGGTTTAGCCTCTCTGATCTCGTGGTAGATCTACTCTTGTACTACCCATATCATCAATATTAATCAAGCAGGAGTAGGGCTTTACCTCCATCGAGAGGGCCCAAACCTGGGTAAAAACATCGTGTCCCTTGTCTCCTGTTACCATCCGCCTAGACGCACAGTTCGGGACCCCCTACCCGAGATCCGCCGGTTTTGACACCGACATTGGTGCTTTCATTGAGAGCTGCGCTGTGCCGTCGCCATCAGGAAGGATGCCTCATCCCGTCTTTAAAGACGGCACTGTTGCTAAAGGAGCTTTGGCTGTCGGCCAAACTCTCCGGCTAGGCGGTTTTCTTATGACCGCCTGTTCGGCCGTCAGCCGACGATGACTTCTCGGGTCATCGAAAGCAATCTTCACGTCAACTCGGCACTCGCCGAGCAGTTAGATCCGATGGAGCTCTCTTTCTTAAACGAGCTCTTGGATCGCATCGCCGCCCTGGGAGTCGCTACAGACTACAATCAGATTGGGCGTAAACCCGATCCGAGAGAGATTAACTCTCCCCTGGTCACCCATCACGTTGCAGTGGTGGAGGAACAATGCGGCAAGCCTTCATCTATCTTAAGGACTAGTTATGTCCGGATCCCGATCCCTCCAAGCCGGATACCCGCGGAGGGGAGGACATCACTCAAGCCCTGAACCTAAAGTCAGGCAACGGGCTAGATTCATTGGACAACATCCAAAAACCCAAGCTTCCAAGTTCGGAAACTCCTTGGCCCCTGAGTCTCAGATTGGGCGAGGTTCCGGATTTAATTCCACCCGCCCACCCAAACATAAACGATCTATCCCAAATTCGGCAAGAGCCCGCAGAAACAGTACACCATTACTGGGCCAGATTCCTCCTGGTCATGAACAGGATAAAGGACTGCCGCGAGGAGGATGCAATTTCATTCTTCTGCAATAATTGCACGGACAACGGAATCCTCAATGCCATAAGTCGCCGTGAAATTACACGCTTCACTGACTTGGCGTCCATAGTACGAAAGTACTGTGCGATGGAAAGCGCCTGGAAAACCGAAATAAAATTTTGGGACAATCCGGCCCTGAATACAACCCCAGTCCGAAATAAAAGGGTGCATTATCGCCAGGCACCTGGTTAAACACCAAAAAGCAAAAACCCTCTATAGGGCATGGAACCGTCTTGGAGGGATGGCTCAATGGACCCTGTAAAATTCATAGTACAGAGGGCACCACACCAACTCATAGCCTTAGAGCATGTTGGATACTCCGGCAGGTGGCCAGAAGTGGCGAAGAGCTTCTAACTCCAAAATCCACAGAGCACAGGCCCAAGGATACCAGTACGGTATTAACAGTCTTTGATACTTTCGCATCAAATAATATGCGGAAACGAACACTCCGCAGCCTTGCCGAAGTCTACCAAGTAGCAACAATAAACCCATGGAGTGACACGGCTATTACCTTTAATGCCAGTGATGAACCTAAATTCCGAACAGCCCGAGCACCAGCCGCATTGGTCCTCAGTCCAATAGTGGACGGCTTTCGCCTTACCAAAGTACTCATGCACTGTGGCAGCGGATTGAACCTCATTTATGAGGAAACCCTTCAAAAACTGGAAATAGACTGGAGCCGCATTGAGCGAAGCAGCACAACCTTTAGAGGAATAATCCCCAGTCGGGAAGCGTGCTGTACAGGAAAAATCACACTGGATGTGGTGTTCGGCACGCCAGATAATTACAGGTCCGAGGAGGTCACGTTCCAAGTGGCCCCGTTCAGCAGCGGATACCACGCTCTATTAGGGCGAGAGGCATTTACAATTTTTCAAGCTATACCCCATTACGGGTACATGAAGCTCAAAATGCCCGGGCCCAACGGAATCATCACTCTTGCTAGTGACCCGGACATAGCACTCCGCGCCGAAAATAAGACAACCGCACTGGCCCTTGAGGCACTATCCGAAGCCCTAGCGGCCAAGGAACTGACTGCGCTGCGCTCCACGGTGAAGAGGGACGACGTGATACTCGATAAAAGATCCAAGTCCACCTCCTTTAAACCGGCGGACAAAATAGTCAAATTCCAAGTCCATCCAACGGACACTACAAAAACGGCATCCATCGGGGCACAATTAAACCCTGATGTAGACACCGCACTACGAGAATTCCTATGCGAAAATTGGGACATTTTTGTTGGGGAACGTAGTAATTTCAAAAAAAAATCCTACGCACACGCAAGATCATGGTGATGGCATAGCAACGAGAGCGGAGAGTATTGTCCACGTACCCTCGTGAGACCGTGGCGGAAGTGTTATGACAACGAGGTTGATGTAGTCGTTCTTCTTCTCGATCCGACCGATCCAAGTACCGAACGTACGGCACCTCCGAGTTCAGCACACGTTCAGCTCGATGACGATCCCCGGACTCCGATCCAGCAAAGTGTCGGGGATGAGTTCCGTCAGCACGTCGGCGTGGTGACGATGATGATGCTCTACTAGCGCAGGGCTTCGCCTAAACTCCGCGACGATATGACCGAGGTGGAATATGGTGGAGGGGCACCACACGGCTAAGAGATCCAAGGGATCAATTGTTGTATCTTTGGTGCTAGCCCTGCCTCTATTTATATGTTGAGCCCGGGATCGAAACTTGGAGCAAAAGCCTCCTCAAAGTCGGTTTTGCCCGAAAGGCAAGAGTCCCACTCGGACTCCAGGACCAAACGCCACAATCATTGGTGTCCGCCCAGACGCCATGGGCCTCGGCGTCTGGCCCAGGCGACGCCAGGTCTCCGGCGTTTGGCCCCGGCCTCCATAAAACTCCTTTTGCACCGACCTAAAGCCTCATGGGCTTGACCCCTTGGCCTAAACATATCATCCAATATATGAATCTTTACGTATCGACCATTTCGAGACTCCTCATCATGTCCCCGATCTTATACGGGACTCTGAACTCCTTCGGTACATCAAAACATGTAAACTCATAATATAACTGTCATCGAAACCTTAAGCGTGCGGACCCTACGGGTTCGAGAACTATGTAGACATGACCGAGAACTATTCTTGGTCAATAACCAATAGCGGAACCTGGATGCCCATATTGGTTCCTACATATTCCACGAAGATCTTTATCGGTCAAACCGCATAACGACATACGTTGTTCCCTTTGTCATCGGTATGTTACTTGCCCGAGATTCGATCGTCGGTATCCAATACCTAGTTCAATCTTGTTACCGGCAAGTCTCTTTACTCGTTCCGTAATACATCATCTCGCAAATAACTTATTAGTTGCAATGCTTGCAAGGCTTATATGATGTGTATTACCGAGAAGGCCCGTAGATACCTCTCCGACAATCGCGGTGACAAAACCTAATCTCGAAATACGCCAACCCAACATGTACCTTTGGAGACACCTGTAGTACTCCTTTATAATCACCCAGTTATGTTGTGACGTTTGGTAGTACCCAAAGTGTTCCTCCAAAGAACGGGAGTTGCATAATCTCATAGTTACAGTAACATGTATAAGTCATGAAGAAAGCAATAGCAATATACTAAACGATCAAGTGCTAGGCTAACGGAATGGGTCATGTCAATCACATCATTCTCCTAATGATGTGATCCCATTAGTCAAATAACAACACATGTCTATGGTTAGGAAACATAACCATCTTTGGTTAATGAGCTAGTCAAGTAGAGGCATACTAGTGACTATATGTTTGTCTATGTATTCACACATGTATCATGTTTCCGGTTAATACAATTCTAGCATGAATAATAAACATTTATCATGAAATAAGGAAATAAATAATAACTTTATTATTGCCTCTAGGGCATATTTCCTTCAGTCTCCCACTTGCACTAGAGTCAATAATCTAGTTCACATCATCATGTGATTCAACACTAATATTCACATCTGTATGTGATTAACACCCATAGTTCACATCGTTATGTGACCAACACCCAAAGGGTTTACTAGAGTCAATAATCTAGTTCACATCGCTATGTGATTAACACCCAAAGAGTAATAAGGTATGATCATGTTTTGCTCGTGAGAGAAGCTTAGTCAACGGTCTGTCACATTCAGAGTCGTATGTATTTTGCAAATATTCTATGTCTACAATGCTCGCACGGAGCTACTCTAGCTTATTGCTCCCACTTTCAATATGTATCCAGATTGAGACTTAGAGTCATCTGGATCAGTGTAAAAAGCTTGCATCGATGTAACTCTTTCTGACGGGCTCTTTTATCACCTCCATAATCGAGAAATATTTCCTTAGTCCTCACTAAGGATGTTCTTAACCAATGTCCGATGATCTACTCCTAGATCACTATTGTACTCCCTTGCCAAATTCAGAGCAAGGTATACAATAGGTCTGGTACATAGCATAGCATACTTTATAGAACCTATGACTGAGGTATAGGGAATGACTTTCATTCTCTTTTCTATTTTCTGTCGTGGTCGGGATTTGAGTCTTTACTCAATTTCACACCTTTGCAACACAGGCAAGAACTCTTTCTTTGACTGTTCCATTGTGAGCTATTTCAAAATCTTGAGAAGGTATGTACTTATTGAAAAACTTATCAAGCGTCTTGATCTATCTCAATAGATCTTGATGCTCAATATGTAAGCAGCTTCACCGAGGTCCTTCTTTGAAAAACTCCTTTCAAATACTCCTTTATGCTTTGCAGAATAATTCTACATTATTTCCGATCAACAATATGCCATTCACATATACTTATCAGAAATGATGTAGTGCTCCCACTCACTTTCTTGTAAATACAGGCTTCACCGCAAGTCTGTATAAAACTATATGCTTTGATCAACTTATCAAAGCGTGTATTCCAACTCTGAGATGCTTGCACCAGTCCATAGATGGATCGCTGGAGCTTGCACATTTTGTTAGCTCCTTTAGGATTGACAAAACCTTCTGGTTGCATCATATACAACTCTTCCTTAATAAATCCATTAAAATGTAGTTTTGACATCCATTTGCCAGATTTCATAAAATGTGGCAATTGCTAACATGATTCGGACAGACTTAAGCATCGCTATAGTTGAGAAAATCTCATTGTAGTCAACACCTTGAACTTGTCGAAAACCTTTTTGTGACAAGGGTCGAGCTTTGTAGATAGTAACACTACTATCGATTATCGTCTTCCTCTTGAAGATCCATTTATTTAACATGGCTTGCTGATCATCGAGCAAGTCAATCAAAGTCCATACTTTGTTCTCATACATGGATCCTATCTCAGATTTCATGGCCTCAAGCCATTTCGCGGAATCTGGGCTCATCATCACTTCCTCATAGTTCGTAGGTTCATCATGGTCTAGTAACATGACTTCCAGAACACTATTACCGTACCACTCTGGTGCGGATCTTACTCTGGAAGACCTACGAGGTTGGGTAGCAACTTGATCTGAAGTTTCATGATTATCATCATTAACTTCCTCACTAATTGGTGTAGGAATCACTGGAACTGATTTCTGTGATGAACTACTTTCCAATAAGGGAGAAGGTACAATTACCTCATCAAGTTCTACTTTCCTCCCACTCACTTCTTTCGAGAGAAACTCCTTCTCTAGAAATGATCCATTCTTAGCAACGAATGTTTTGCCTTTAGATCTGTGATAGCAGGTGTACCCAACAGTTTCCTTTGGGTATTCTATGAAGACGCACTTCTCCGATTTGGGTTCGAGCTTATCAGGTTGAAAACCTTTTTCATATAAGCATCGCAACTCCAAACTTTAAGAAACGACAGCTTAGACTGCTAAACCATAGTTCATACGGTGTCGTCTCAACGTATTTACATGGTGCCCTATTTAAACGTGAATGCAGCTGTCTCTAATGCATAACCCCAAAACGATAGTGGTAAACCGATAAGAGACATCATAGATCGCACCATATCTAGTAAAGTACGATTACGATGTTCAAACACACCATTACATTGTGGTGTTCCAGGTGGCGTGAGTTGTGAAACTATTCCACTTTGTTTTAATTGAAGACCAAACTCGTAACTCAAATATTCATCTCCACGATCAGATCGCAGAAACTTTATTTTGTTGTTACGATGATTTTCTACTTCACTCTGAAATTCTTTGAACTTTTCAAGTATTTCAGACTTATGTTTCTTCAAGAAGATATACGAATATCTGCTCAAATCATCTGTGAAGGTCAGAAAATAATGATACTTGCCACGGGCATCAACACTCATTGGATCGCATACATCAGTATGTATTATTTCCACAAGTTTGTTGCTCGTTCCGTTGTTCTGAAGAACGGAGTTTTAGTCATCTCGCCCAAAGGAACAGTTCGCAAGCATCAAATGATTCATAACCAAGTGATTCCGAAAAACCATCTTTTATGGAGTTTCTTCATGCGCTTTACACCGATATGACCCAAACGGCAGTGCCACAAATAAGTTGCTCTATCATTATTAACTTTGCATCTTTCGGCATCAATATTATGAATATGTGTATCACTACGATCGAGATCCAACAAACTATTTTCATTGGGTGTATGACCATTGAAGGTTTTATTCATGTAAACAGAACAACAATTATTCTCTGACTTGAAATGAATAACCTTATTGCAATAAACATGATCAAATCATATTCATGCTCAACACAAAAGCCAAATAACATTTATTTAGATTTAACACTAATCCCGAAAGTATAGGGAGTGTATGATGATGATCATATCAATCTTGGAACTACTTCCAACACTCATCGTCACTTCCCTTCAACTAGTCTCTGCTTATTCTCAGAACTCCTTTTCGAGTTACTAATCTTAGCAACCGAACGAGTATCAAATACTTAGGGGCTACTATAAACACTAGTAAGGCACACATCAATAACCTGTATATCAAATATACTCTTGTTCACTTTGCCATCCTTCTTATCCACCAAATATTCATGGCATTTCCGCTTCCAGTGACCATTTCCTTTGCAATAGAAGCACTTAGTTTCAGGCTTTGGTCCAGTTTTGGGCTTCTTCGTGGGAGCGACAACTTGCTTGTCATTCTACTTGAAGTTCCCTTTATTTCCCTTTGCCCTTTTCTTGAAACTAGTGGTCTTGTCAATCATCAACACTTGATGCTCTTTTCTTGATTTCTACCTTCGTCGATTTCAGCATCACGAAGAGCTTGGGAATCTTTTTCGTCATCCCTTGCATACTATAGTTCATCACGAAGCTCTAGTAACTTAGTGATGGTGACTAGAGAATTCTGTCAATCACTATCTTATCTGGAAGATTAACTCCCACTTGATTCAAGCGATTGAAGTACCCAGACAATCTGAGCACATGCTCACTAGTTGAGCGATTCTCCACCATCTTTTAGCTATAGAACTTGTTGGAGACTTCATATCTCTCAACTCGGGTATTTGCTTGAAATATTAACTTCAATTCCTAGAACATCTCATATGGTCCATGACGTTCAAAATGTCTTTGAAGTCCCGATTCTAAGCCTTTAAGCATGGTGCACTAAACTATCAAGTAGTCATCATATTGAGCTAGCCAAACGTTCATAACGTCTGCATCTGCTCCTGCAATAGGTCTCTCACCTAGCGGTGCATTAAGGACATAATTCTTCTGTGCAGCAATGAGGATAAACCTCAGATCACGGATCCAATCCGCATCATTGCTACTAACATCTTTCAACACAGTTTTCTCAAGGAACATATCAAAATAAACATATGAAAGCAACAAACATAGGGAAGCAACAACGCGAGCTATTGATCTACAACATAATTTGCAAAATACTACCAGGACTAAGTTCGTGATAAATTTAAGTTCAATTAATCATATTACTTAAGAACTCCCACTTAGATAGACATCTCTCTAGTCATCTAAGTGATCACGCGATCCAAATCAACTAAACCATAACCGATCATCACGTGAGATGGAGTAGTTTTCAATGGTGAACATCACTATGTTGATCATATCTACTATATGATTCACGCTCAACCTTTCGGTCTCCGTGTTCCGAGGCCATATCTGCATATGCTAGGCTCGTCAAGTTTAACCTGAGTATTCCGCGTGTGCAAAATTGGCTTGCACCCGTTGTAGATGGACGTACAGCTTATCACACCCGATCATCACGTGGTGTCTGGGCACGACGAACTTTGGCAATGGTGCATACTCAGGGAGAACACTTCTTGATAATTTTTAGTGAGAGACCATCTTAAAATGCTACCGTCAATCAAAGCAAGATAAGATGCATAAAGGATAAACATCACATGCAATCAATATAAGTGATATGATATGGCCATCATCATCTTGTGCTTGTGATCTCCATCTCCGGCAATCGCCGTCGTGATCACCATCGTCACCGACGCGACACCTTGATCTCCGTCGTAGCATCATTGTCGTCTCGCCAACTATTGCTTCTACGACTATCGCTACCGCTTAGTGATAAAGTAAAGCAATTACATGGCGTTTGCATTTCATACAATAAAGCGACAACCATATGGCTCCTGCCATTGCCGATAACTCGGTTACAAAACATGATCATCTCATACAATAAAATATAGCATCACGCCTTGACCATATCACATCACAACATGCACCGCAAAAACAAGTTAGATGTCCTCTACTTTGTTGTTGCAAGTTTTACGTGGCTGCTACGGGCTGAGCAAGAACCGTTCTTACCTACGCATCAAAACCACAACGATAGTTTGTCAAGTTGGTGTTGTTTTAACCTTCGCAAGGACCGGGCGTAGCCACACTCGGTTCAGCTAAAGTGAGAGACAGACACCCGCCAGTCACCTTTAAGCAACGAGTGCTCGCAGCGGTGAAACCAGTCTCGCGTAAGCGTACGCGTAATGTCGGTCCGGGCCGCTTCATCTCACAATACCGCTGAACCAAAGTATGACATGCTGGTAAGCAGTATGACTTGTATCGCCCACAACTCACTTGTGTTCTACTCGTGCATATAACATCAACGCATAAAACCAGGCTCGGATGCCATTGTTGGGGAACGTAGTAATTTCAAAAAAAATTCCTACGCACACGCAAGATCATGGTGATGGCATAGCAACGAGAGGGGAGAGTATTGTCCACGCACTCGTGAGACCGTAAGCGGAAGCGTTATGACAACGCTGTTGATGTAGTCGTGCGTCTTCATGATCCGACCGATCCAAGCACCGAACGTCACGGCACCTCCGAAGTTCAGCACACGCTCAGCTCGATGACGATCCCGGACCGATCCAAAGAACGTGTCGGGGATGAGTTCCACAAGACGACGGCGTGGTGACGATGATGATGCTCTACCGGCGCAGGGCTTCGCCTAAACTCCACGAAGATATGACCGAGGTGGAATATGGTGGAGGGGGGCACCGCACACGGCTAAGAGATCCAAGGGATCAATTGTTGTATCTTTGGTGCTAGCCCTGCCCCTCTATTTATATGTTGAGCCCCGGGATCGAAACTTGGAGCAAAAGCCTCCTCAAAGTCGGTTTTGCCCGAAAGGCAAGAGTCCCACTCGGACTCCAGGACCAAACGCCACAATCCTTGGTGTCTGGCCCAGACGCCATGGGCCTCGGCGTCTGGCCCAGGCGAACGCCAGGTCTCCGGCGTTTGGCCCTCGGCCTCCGCAAAACTCCTTTTGCACCGACCTAAAGCCTCATGGGCTTGACCCTTGGCCTAAACATATCATCCAATATATGAATCTTTACGTCTCGACCATTTCGAGACTCCTCGCCATGTCCCCGATCTTATCCGGACTGAACTCCTTCGGTACATCAAAACATGTAAACTCATAATATAACTGTCATCGAAACCTTAAGCGTGCGGACCCTACGGGTTCGAGAACTATGCAGACATGACCGAGAACTATTCTTGGTCAATAACCAATAGCGGAACCTGGATGCCCATATTGGTTCCTACATATTCTGCGAAGATCTTTATCGGTCAAACCGCATAACGACATATGTTGTTCCCTTTGTCATCGGTATGTTACTTGCCCGAGATTCGATCGTCGGTATCCAATACCTAGTTCAATCTCGTTACCGGCAAGTCTCTTTACTCGTTCCGTAATACATCATCTCGCAACTAACTTATTAGTTGCAATGCTTGCAAGGCTTATATGATGTGTATTACAGAGAAGGCACAGAGATACCTCTCCGAGCAATCGGAGTGACAAAACCTAATCTCAAAATACGCCAACCCAACATGTACCTTTGGAGACACCTGTAGTACTCCTTTATAATCACCCGATTACGTTGTGGACGTTTGGTAGTACCCAAAGTGTTCCTCCGTAAACGGAGTTGCATAATCTCATAGTTACCGGAACATGTATAAGTCATGAAGAAAGCAATAGCAATATACTAAACGATCAAGTGCTAGGCTAACGGAATGGGTCATGTCAATCACATCATTCTCCTAATGATGTGATCCCATTAGTCAAATAACAACACATGTCTATGGTTAGGAAACATAACCATCTTTGATTAATGAGCTAGTCAAGTAGAGGCATACTAGTGACTATATGTTTGTCTATGTATTCACACATGTATCATGTTTCCGGTTAATACAATTCTAGCATGAATAATAAACATTTATCATGAAATAAGGAAATAAATAATAACTTTATTATTGCCTCTAGGGCATATTTCCTTCAATTTTTGCCTGGCACCCTTCAGACATGCCAGGAATCCCACGCCGGCTGGCCGAGCACAGCCTAAACATCCTAAAAGGATTCAAGCCAGTCAAGCAGGCTCTTCGGTGTTTCTCCGAACCTAAGAGACTAGCCATGGGAAAGGAGCTACCCAAACTACTGGAGGCTGGATTCATTAGAGATATAAAACATCCGGACTGGCTAGCAAACCTGGTGATGGTACCAAAGAAGGAAAATCCTGGCGCCTATGCGTCGATTTCAAGGACCTCAACAAGGCTTATCCAAAGGATCCCTTCCCCCTCCCCCGCATCAATCAAATTATTGACGCTACCGCAGGACATGATTCATTGTGTTTCGTCGATGCATAATCCGGCTAGCATCAAATTAAGATGGCAGAGCCAGACCAAGCCGCAACGGCATTCATCACCCCATACGGCCCATTCTGCTTCAACACAATGCCCTTCTGGGTCAAAAATGCCGGCGCAACATATCAGCGCATGATTCATACATGTCTGGCAAACCAGATCGGCAAAACAGTGGAGGCATACGTAGATGACGTCGTCATCAAAACCAAGCATGTCGAAACTCTAGTAGACGACTTGAGGCTCACATTCGACAACCTCCGAACATATGACATCAAGCTTAACCCGAAAAAATGTGTTTTCGGCGTACCAACCGGAAAGCTCTTGGGCTTCATTGTATCCGATAGAGGAATTGAAGCAAACCCAGCCAAGATCCGAGCTCTGTCACAATTGGATATACCAAAGGACCTCAAACAAATACAAAAATTGACCGGATGCGTGGCGGCTCTAAGCCGCTTTATCTCCCGCTTGTGAGAAAAGGCATTACCCCTTTATCGCCTCCTCCGGCACACCGAACACTTCGAGTGGACGGATGCCGCCACGCCGGACTCGACGAAATAAAAGCCATATTGGCAACAAACCCGGTCCTGGCCGCGCCTAACATCGGCGAACCAATGCTATTATACATCGCGGCAAATCATCAAGTTGTAAGTGCAGTGCTTGTCGTCGAACGAGAAGCGGATGGACACAAATTCCCACTTCAAAAGCCAGTTTACTACGTGTCCACTGTCCTCACTCCATGCAAGTCGCGGTACCCGCATTATCAAAAGATTGCGTACGCGGTATTTATGGCATCCTGGAAGCTGCGACACTACTTTCAAGAGTGTTCGATAACAGTAGCCTCTGAAGTACCTCTTAACGATATTATAAACAACCGCGACGCGACGGGCCGGATTGCCAAATGGTCCATTGAGCTCCTCCCGTTCGACATAACCTATAATCCACGGCGAGCTATTAAGTCGCAAGTTTTGGCCGACATCGTCGCCGAATGGACTGAAGCCGAACTCCCTAAAGAGTGCGGCACATATTCCAACTGGATCATGCACTTTGACGGCTCCAAAATGTTGGCTGGTTTGGGGGCTGGCATCGTTCTGACGTCCCCAACAGGAGATACAGTTCAATACGTACTCCATATAATGTATACGGACTCTAACAACGCAGCCGAATATGAGGCCCTCCTACATGGTCTTCGGATGGCAGTCTCCATGGGCATCCAACGCCTAGAGGTGCGCGGGGATTCGAACCTCGCGATATCCCAAATAAATGGAGACTTTGATGCCAAGGATCCGAAAATGGCAGCTTATCGCAACGCCGTCCTAAAAATGTCAGCTCGGTTTGAGGGGCTCGAATTTCACCATATAGTCCGGGAAAACAATCAAGCAGCAGACGTCCTGGCACGCATTGGCCTAAAACGCGATGCAGTCCCCCCCAACATTTTCTTGGAGAGGCTATTCAAGCCATCTGTATTATGGGAAGGGGAATCCGGAAATAACAGCCCCGACCCAACCGCACTGCCCGACACCGAACATTCTGACACAACGAGAGGCTCTGCCAATGAAGTAACATCCTCATCCCACGTAATAATGGCAGTCATTGCCCCGTGGACAGAACCATTCCTAGCCTACCTAACCAGGCAGGAACTTCCCGAGGACCAAGACGAGGCACGCTTCATAGTGCGGCGATCTAAAGCCTATAAAGTCCATGAGGGAGAGCTTTATAAGAAAAGCACCACCGGAGTCCTTCAAAGGTGTATCTCCGAAGAGGAAGGGCGGAATCTTCTGGCCGAAATTCATGCTAGACTCGGCGGGCACCACGCCGCAGCCCGGGCCCTTGTAAGCAAGGCCTTCCGTACAGGATTTTATTGGCCGACGGCCCGAGAAGATGCTCAGGACTTAGTCCAACGATGCGTCGGTTGCCAGCTCTTTGCTAACCAAAGCCATATGCCACCCACCGCCCTCCAAACTATACCCATCACCTGCCCTTCGTGGTCTGGGGGCTTGACATGGTTGGACTCCTTAAAGGAGGAACCCACAAGCAAAAATACCTACTGGTCATGGTGGATAAGTTCACCAAATGGATATCGGTCAAGCCTGTTAATACGGCCGAATCCGGACCGGTGATAGACTTCATATCCGGGGTCGTAAAACGTTACGGCGTCCCCCACAGCATCATCACTGATAATGGCACGAACTTTACGGCCGACGAGGTCAAACTCTGGTGCAAAAACATGGGCATCAAGCTCGACTATGCTTCAGTCTGTCACCCACAAACTAACGGTCAAGTCGAGCAAGCAAATGGTCTAATCGTAAGCGGCATCAAACCCAGATTAGTGCGGTCCCTCAAGGAATCTAACACGCACTGGGTAGAGGAGCTCGACTCCGTACTCTGGGGGCTGCGGACCACGCCGAATCGCGCCACCGGATACACACCATTCTTTATGGTATACGGCGCAGAGGCGGTTCTGCCCTGCGACATAATTCATGACTCACCTCAAGGCGCATGTAATAAGAAAGAGAAGCCGAACTCAATCGGTAGGACAGTTTGGACGCCTTGGAGGAGGAGCGTGACGTGGCAAAAGCCCATTCCGCATTCTATCAACAGCAGGCTCGAAGATACCAAAGCAGAGAAGTACGGGCCAAAACTTACAATGTTGGTGAGTTAGTTCTACGCCTGCCGGACAAGAAAAAGGACAAACTCAAGCCTAAATGGGAAGGTCCCTTTATTATTGACCAAGTCCTGATCGGTGGAGCGTCATCATCTGCGAGATGCATCGGATAACCGACTCGAGCCGAACCCATGGAACGCAGCCCATCTCCGAAGATTCTACGCCTAGCGCCCGGACTCTGCGTTCGCCTCCTTCCTCTCATCTATTTTTATACATTAGCTGTCTTATATTTCTCTCCTTCTCCTCCCTTCCTCTTACAGCCTTTAAGGGCTCGTTCGCGCCTTGTTCAAGACATTAACCGACGCGCTATCCGCTCATTATACTCGGGGCTTCTTTAATGAAGCTTATTTATACGGGCTTCATGCCCAACACATGTGTCACACTTCCGCATGTACCTTTTATTCACCATTATATGCATCGATATGACTTAAGTTTTGGCCAAGCTGGGTTGCTCGGCTCTGTGCTTACCCCCTACGTTCCCGATTGTTCGGCTAGGCGGTAAAGGGAGCACCTCTGCGATTGTTACTGCTGGGTCAGCCGGATGTGTACCTCAGACTGGGTGAAGCCGAAAGCTAGCGTTCTTTAGGGAATATTCGGTCGGTGAACTAAAGATGATTTCTCACTCGTTTATTTATCCGCCCCCAGATGCTTTTCTGCTTTTTTCGCAGTCCGGACATGCACTTTAGGGCATGCCTACCAGGGAAAGGAACCCCTCACGGAACTATTCTCCCTGGAAGATGTTTCTTACTAACCATGTAATATAGCATAACTAGTTGGGCACTTGTCTGTTCAAGCACTAATGACCCCTACGTCTGTTCTCCATGCATGCCCCGGTTCCTACATAACCGAGAGGGTATTCGGACACACTCCGGACTATTGGGTCCCGAGGTTGAAGCGAAAAGGTCCGCCATGACAAACGATCTACAATCCGGCTAGAAGGCATTTTACATGTCATCTTGAATTACATAGTCAATTTGACTGGGTATATTCCTCTTAAATACCATCAACAGGCTGTCTAGTTTACAGTCCTGTTGGGAATATTTGGCGGCCAACTCTACCTGGTCGTACACTAAGCTCACATGGATCTCCATCCCATCGGCCCCCACAGGTCCGACCTCGGCCTTGTGGTTTGGGTCAGCCTTCGTGTACCGCGTCTTCACCATGGCCCAGGCCTCCCTGGCGCCTTGACGGCAGGCCGATATCTTCCATAATCGGAAGCGCCTCCGCGCTCCCTTAAGCCTCTCTACAAGCTCTCCAAGGCCTTCGGGCATGGAGACAGATGGCCACAAGGCCTGGGCGACGCCTTTCATCACCTGCCGAACTCGTTAAATGCGGTTATAAGAGCTTCGAAGAAGGTCACCCGTAGAACTGGCATTTCCTCTGCAGGATGACCTGTGAGCATACCTGCAGACATAACTCTGTTAGTCGACTTCCTCGCCGAACTCTTTTTCGAAGTTCGTTCAAGCACCTAGTAAACATGCCGCGTCAAAGCCGCCGATTCTCCTTAACGGAGTCCAACAGTTGGGCACGAACATCCTTTAGTTCCACGCCCAGCTGGGTGTTGGCATCTTGGAGATCATTCTTCTCCCGCCTCACATTTGGAAGCATGCTCTCACCAGCCTTTAGCTGGCGTAGGAGTTGCTGCTTCTCCGGATCTAATCCGGCGCCATCTGCAATTTGATTGTCAGACTTGCCTACACGCCGCACTCTACATAATACTTATCAATTGAGGCATATAATACCAGAGGGGGTCTTCTTGGGCTCCCCTGCTGCGGCTAGTGCGGCCTGAAGTTGGGCTTTGCACTCTTCCAGCTCCTGGGACAGTAGGGTATTCTTTTCTGTAAGAACCTGCATAATAAATGATCCTTAAATCAGTTATTCTAACTGTTTCAAGTCTTGGGGGCTACTAATATATATAATCATCAAATTTTCTCAGCCGTATGTCTTTTACATACTGCTCCGTGGCCCTGGTTAGACCATTTTGAGCGGCATGGAGGTACGCATATCCCGAGTTGAAGGCATCCAATGCCTCTTGGGAGAAACAAGCGTTCCGAAGAACTGTCCGGCGGCGCCTGTGATTCATGGCACTCTCCACCTCGGAATTGGTGGCGGACAGTCTGTCCGCATCCTCTGTCGAAGGAGCGTTCGACGCACGCCTCGTGTTCGCCTCTGCTTCTGGACCTGGCTTCGGAGCCTGGCTGGTGGAGGCGCGATTGGCAACCTCTCCGGATATAGTCCGGCGAACCCTCTTTTTCCTAACAAAAGCATGGGGGTTAGTATGCATCGTAAGAATGATGCCTTGGAATAAGGCGGCACCGCCTTACTGCTGCACCGGTGCCTCGGCCCGGACTGCGTGTCTCTTTAGCCTGCCCGCCCTCGCGGTCCCTTGTTGGCTAGTCGCCGCAGGCTCGGCATTCCGCCTCGAGATCCTCCCCTGCGAAACACCGTTGGTATACGGTGATCAAAAATAAGCACGGACGGATCATCTTCAAGTATTGGGACTTCGGTCTTGGTTACTTGTGAGGCGGGAGCAGTCCAGATAATCACCAGAATAGCCACCAAGGCATAGTCGATACTCAGTTGGTAAAATACCCCATCGATCAGCTCCACGGATATGTCTGGATCCTCTTGGGAGGCCGGATCGAGGGACCGTTCCGGATCCTCGGGTTGTGGAGGAGGGTTGTTTATATCCTTTACGGCCCGGCGCAATTCCTGCGTCGAAATCACAAGATAAGGTACTTGACTATGGGAATATGGAACGGATGGGCAAAAAGAAGTGTCCGCTTACCCAGCTTGGAGGATTGTACATAGAAAATCCGCCCTGAGGACTTACGCAGAGGAACTCCTCCTCTTCTCCCTTGTACAAAGTGGGCAAGATCTTCATTAGAGCGGCAATCGAGTCCGGCCCCTTACGGCCGCAGCGGGTGGTGTCATCCTCCCCATTGAAATCCCACATGGGATGGCCTCTATACTGAAGTGGCTGCACCCCCCGCATAATGCATGTGGCCATGACCTCAATCATGGTCAGTCCGGAATGAGCTAACAGCCTTATCCGGCTCATCAGATAAAGAACGTCCTTGTCATTTTCCTTCTGGGGGCTCCATGGACGCCAGCTCAGGCGCTTCTTCAAGGGAGCATTATCAAACTCCGGGAGGCCGATCCGAGCAGGATCCGGCAGGGGGACATCTTCTATATAAAACCATTCCGAAGGCCAGTCTTCGGATGCCTTCTTTGGGGTTCCGGATAGATATCCGGTCCCGGCGATGCGCCATACTTCGGCTCCGCCCACTTGATATATTGACCCCTTCTGAGAACGGGGCACAAGGCAGAACAGTTTCTTCCACAGCGCGAAATGAGCCTCGCAGCCCAAAAACAGCTCGCAAAGGGCTACGAAGCCCGCAATATGCAATATGGAGGCAGGCGTAAGGTTGTGCAACTGGAGGCCGTAGAACTCCAGGAGCCCCCGGAGAAACGGATGAATTGGAAATCCAAGCCCTCTTATCAAATAAGGGACAAGGCATACCCGCTGTCCCTTGGAGGGATTGGGGATGCTCTCCGCTTGCTCTCCGCCATTATAGGTGGCGAGCCCGGCTTGAACCGGAACCATGAAGGCTGGAGGGAGAAATCCCTTGGTCTGAAGCATCACTAGCTCATTTGTCAGGCGAGACGGAACATCTCTTCCAATCTCCAGGCTGAGGGCTGGGAGGGCGAGAGGAGGGGCTGCGTCGACTGGCCATGATGGAATGGATCTCTGTCGGATGTGCTCCGATGAATGCTCGCGAAGGGAAGATGGTGTGATTTGGATCTAAATCCTCGTCTCTTTAAAAAGCAGCTCATTTACACAGCTAGGGGGGTAAATGTAAAAACACCCTGGCTTTTCGCATTCGTTTGACACGTGGAAGATGGCCATTATTGGGAGCGGAAGCCAAGCAGCGCAATATTCACAAGGAGCCGGACACTATTCAACAGGTACACGGAATTTGGAGAAGAACCCGCCTTGCAATGCCGAAGACAAACCTGCGCATCGGACTTATCGTCATTGAAGCCTGGTTCGGGGGCTACTGAGGGAGTCCTGGATTAGGGGGTGTCCGGATGGCCGGACTATCACCTTTGGCCGGACTCCCCGACTATGAAGATAAAAGATTGAAGACTTTGTCCCGTGTCCGGATAGGACTTTCCTTGGCGTGGAAGGCAAGCTTGGCGATACGGATATGTAGATCTCCTCCCATTGTAACCGACTCAGGTAACCCTAGCCCTCTCCGATGTCTATATAAACCAGAGGGTTTTAGTCCGTAGGGACGAACAACAATCATACCATAGGCTAGCTTCTAGGGTTTAGCCTCTCGATCTCGTGGGAGATCTACTCTTGTACTACCCATATCATCAATATTAATCAAGCAGGAGTAGGGTTTTACCTCCATCGAGAGGGCCCGAACCTGGGTAAAAACATCGTATCCCTTGTCTCCTGTTACCATCCGCCTAGACGCATAGTTCGGGACCCCCTACCCGAGATCCGCCGGTTTTGACACTGACAATGTTCTTGTTATATCATTTTCTGCAGTAGCTACCTCTTGAAATACAAATGTAGTAGGGTCAATAAATTTTGGATGAGAAGTGTATGTTTAGAGTTCCTAAATAAGTTTACCAACCATTGACTCTTCATAAATCAAGTGTATTGTTCCTTGATTTACTAGAATAAAATACAGTATATGTCATGGAGTCATCTTATTGAGACTTTTCTTCCGCAGATACTACAGATGCTTTGTGAGAGGATGCTTCTGCTGGAGACCTTGATCCAGTCCAATGATTTATCCGACAAGGAGGTGAGCTCACATGTAAACATGTGTTTGTTTAAGACACTAAGAAAAAACACCCATCTTCTGAAATGCTTTACTCTATTGTCGTAATTGAACGAAAAATCTAATGTATTTCTAGACCTCTTTATGCACGTACTGTCTGAAAAAGAATTTGTTAATGTGACCAGAATTATGAATAGGAAGTATATTGTGTCATTATTATAGAATGGAGCTCTGATTTTAATATACAAGGTAAGCTCATGGAAAGGTAAAAAATAATTCAACATTCAAATTCTTCATGCCAACCTGAAACTTGGAACACAACAGAATTCAGTGAATTCGCTCTAAACAAATTTTGTGATGGTGTCCGCATTCACTGGTCGCACAATGCAGGAGAAGCATTGTTGGGGTCCTCATTGTCACCAAGGGGATGCAACCTACATCAATCGTGTAGAGAGCCACTGATGTGTCCGTGCCCATGTTGTGCTTCACCGAGCTTCAGGAAAAATAATATATTTCTGGGATTAGTCCTCAACGGGCAAGAAGAAGTGCCATCACTGGTATGAAACTCATGCCAGTGGAAGGGATTCCATCACTGCCTTTTGATCAGCAAGTGTAATCTCCATTGATAATCGTCCCTGCTCAGCATTCATCAACATAATGCCATCTTCAGTGCCCCTCTCTAGGCCCTCACTCTGAATTCTTTCGGTTTTAAGTAAGGAAACAATCTATATGCATCTAAACAATTTTTTTCCAATTTATTGCTGCTCTGCTATGCCACTGTTTCTAGATCTTGTTCATAGTGTTCGAGTTTACATAGTCTCAATGTTCACTGAATAATATGAGAGGATTGATTGATGCTATATATACAGCCAAGTTTCTACACACTTGCATCAGTTTGCAGATGTTTCCAGTTAAAAGATTGTACTCTGCTCTGCTCTGAGCTGGGCATTCTATTTCTCTGTAAAAAAAATTGCTCACTTTGTTTGTCAACCCTTGCTTATTTATTTTTTGTACGTTTTGGATGCAGTAGGTGCCCTCCCTCCATGGACGAGGAGGACATTGACCTGGACCTTGACGACGATGTTGTCCACCCCACACAAGGTCGTTGCCACCCAATAAACTTCTTTTCTTCTTCCATTCCAAGTTACCTCTGCTCTATTTCTGCAATCGACTCATTGTTCACTAGCTATAGATCCCTATGCTGCTGTTGGTGGTGGTTGGTGAGGTGACGCTGGAAGGCGCGGAGGCGTCGTCGACGAAAGAGAAAAAGAAGAGGACATACCTTACAGCTGCCCACCGCTGCTCATCTCGATGGCTCGACCACCTCTGCTGTGTCGCCGCCGACACAGGGGGAGGCCGAGGTGATCATCGACGGTGCTCACCCCGACCCCCTTGGGATCTAGGGGAAGGGGCTATGGCGGCGGCACTGGGAGAGGCGGCGGCGACAACGGTGCTCAGAGAGGAGGCACCTACTTTATTTCTACTTCTACTTTTCTTCTGCACCTATAGTTTCAATGCTTTATCTGCTCGTGGAGCTATGCTTCTGTTGCATTGGGCTAAGGTTTGATTGCTTGAAGGTGTATGTCAAGGTGTAAGTGCAGACTCATTATTGATGATGAATACCATGGAGTAAGAATGATCTGGCTCAGCAATTTTCTGGTTCAGGTTGTTGACATATTCGGGTTCTAGGTCACATAAATAAAATTTAGAGTTAATTGATCTGGCTCAGCAATTTTCTGCATTAGATATCTTTTTATGCTTCATTTTTTTTGTGAATTCTACAATTTGTAGCTTTGTGCTAAACTGACATTTTTAGTCACCTACATTCCAGGATGTTTTCAAACTGATAATATTTTCGTAAGTTTAGGTTTGCACTTGGCTTTATTAGAATTAGAATATAGAAAATATGTTGGAGAAGTGCCTATTTTGAAGATTCATTGCTTTAACCATTTGTTTTTATGAAATAATATACGGTCAGTTTAAAATTATTTTCATGTAGATTGGATTTTGTTATAGGAACACTCAAAGAAACTAAAGTTTGATCATGGAAAGGTCCAACTTAAATTTATTTATTTGTATTAACAAACTTTTCAATGATCATAATTTAATAGCACATGTTAAACCTGAATACTACTAACTTAGTATTACCCACTTGATCAAAACGTTGGGACCGGCACCCTCTGGCGTGATCCCGATCTAGTAAATGAGATAGGAAAGTTTTTGGGAGAACCACGGTTCATTGTGCCAAAATGCTCCATGAAGTTAAGAAGCATTTTTGTTCCCCGTGAATGTCGCTTCTTTGAGTTTGTTTTTCTTGTGTGGATAGATGGGACAATGAGGAGCCTCTTGCGTCTACTTGACTCGCCAGCTCCATATGGATTGATTGCTTTTTTTTTAAAAGGGGGGACTCCCCAGCCTCTGCATCAGAGCGATGCATATGACCAACTTATTAAAAAGATAAATAGGTTCAACAAGGTCTTAGAGTCTCAAAATGAAAATAAATGAGAGCTCACAGAGAGCCAAAAGGGCCAAAAAAACTGGCCATAAAAAGCCACAACCGGCTGGCATAAGAGAGACAGGTAAACTAATTGCCTATCATATTACATGACCGCCATCCAAACCGGTTGAAGATATCTCGTGCTACCATCTCCCAGCGGATAGATCCAGTAACCAAACGCTCCCTGGCCTCTGTCGGAGTGAGTAGCGACCACATACGGATGAACGCAGTGGCTCGGAAGATAACCTGTAAAAAATGAATATTTGTTATTCTGTTAAAAACCAAATCATTTCTGCAGTTCCAGACTGCCCACAATAAAGCACAAACTCCTACACGAATATGTCTCACTGTTTCGGGCTCTATCTCGTTAAGCCACGTTCCAAATAACGTGTTGACAGAACTCGGTGGAGTAATATTAAATGCAATATAGACTGTCCGCCATAGGACTTTGGCTAACGGGCAATCAATAAAAAGGTGTTTGATGGTTTCATCCCGATCACAGAAACTACACCTAGTAGGTCCAGTCCAATTACACTTTGCCAAATTGTCCTTGGTTAATATTACTTGTTTATGGACAAACCACATAAACACTTTGATTTTCAAAGGAACTTTGACAGCCCAAACATGTTTGGAACTAGGAATCGAGCTTGAATTGATAACATCAACATACATTGATTTAACTGTAAACTCTCCAGACCTAGTAAGCTTTCAGCGTAATTTATCAGGTTGTTGAGATAGCTGAACCTCTATGAGTCTACTTACTAGATGGATCCATTCTTTCCAACGATTGCCAACTAGCGTCCTTCTAAACTGAATATTAAGGGGGTTGGATTGAATTACCGTTGCGACGAACGCCTCACGTCGTTGAACAATACGATATAGAGAGGGGTATTGAATGGCAAGGGGGGTCTCTCCGAGCCAAGTATCCTCCCAGAATCGCGTACTAGCACCGTTGCCAATAATAAACTTTGTCCTATTAAACAAGGTTAATTTGACTTTCATAAGCCCTTTCCAAAAAGGTGAGTCAGTCGGCTTGTTGTCACCTGTGAAAAAGTTTTGGAGTGAAGATACTTGCTACGATGGATCTGCGCCCAAATGGCATCAGTCTCAATCGATAACTTCCACAACCACTTGCTAAGAAGACATTTGTTCTTGACCTCAAGATTCTCAATACCAAGACCCCCTTGGTCTTTCGGTCGACAGATGATATCCCATTTGGTGAGTCGGTATTTTCTTTTTAATTCATCGCTCTGCCAGAAAAATCGTGATCGATAGAAGTCCAGTCTTTTCCTAACTCCAACTGGGACTTCGAAGAACGACAAAAGAAACATAGGCATACTCGTGAGAACCGAGTTAATCGGAATTAATCAGCCTCCATATGACATGAGCTTGCCCTTCCAGCAACTCAGTTTCTTTTCAAAGCGGTCCTCGATGCACTTCCATTCTCTGTTTGTCAGCTTACGATGGTGGATTGGTATACCTAAGTACGTAAAAGGTAAAGTCCCCAATTCGCACTCAAACAATTGCAGATATGCCTCTTGTTCGTCATTGGCTCTACCAAAGCAGAACAATTCACTTTTGTGAAAGTTAATCTTTAACCCGGTCAATTGTTCAAATAAGCATAACACTAGCTTCATATTTCTCGCTTTGGCCAAGTCATGCTCCATAAAGATGATCGTATCATAGGCGTACTAAAGGATAGACACACCTCCATCAACTAGATGTGGTACCAAGCCACCCACCTGACCAGCCTCCTTAGCCCTTCCTATCAAAATTGCCAACATATCAACTACAATGTTGAACAGGATAGGAGACATCGAATCCCCTTGTCTCAGGCCCTTATGTGTTTGGAAATAATAACCTATGTCGTCATTTACTTTAATTCCAACACTCCCTTTTTGTGTGAACGATTCTATCTAGCGTCGCCAGACTTCATCAAAACCTTTCATACGCAAGGCCTGTTGAAGGAATGGCCATTTAACTTTATCGTACGCTTTCTCGAAATCCACCTTAAAAACAACTCCATCTAATTTTTTTGTGTGAATTTCGTGGAGCATTTCATGAAGGACCACCACCCCTTCTAGGATGTTTCTATCCGGCATGAAAGCAGTTTGAGAATGATGCACCACAGAATGCGCAATCTGTGTGAGCCTATTAGTCCCAACCTTGGTGAAAATTTTGAAACTAATATTGAGGAGGTAGATCGGCCTGAACTGCTCAATTCTCACAGCTTCCGTTTTCTTAGGAAGCAGTGTTATTGTTCCAAAATTTAAATGAAATAACTAAAGCTGTCCAAAGAATAGATCATGGAACATTGGTAACAAATCCCCCTTAATAATATGCCAGCACTTTTTATAGAACTCTGCCGGAAATCCATCCGGACCTGGAGCCTTATTGTTTTTCATCTGCACAATAGCTTCAAACACCTCTTTCTCCGAGAACGGGGCAACCAAAATATCATTTTCATCAGCAGTGAGTTGAGGCACATCCTCAATCCTGGACTCATCCAGGGACACACAACTATCCTCCGGAGGTCCAAACAACTGCTTATAGTACTCGGTTATGTATAGTTTGAGGTTATCCTGTCCTAAAATAGTTCCTTCATCTTGTTCAAGCTGAAAGATTCTCTTCTTTCTGTGCTTGCCATTAGCGATCAAGTGAAAAAATTGAGTGTTCGCGTCCCCCTGGACAACTTTGCGGACCTTAGCCCGCAATGCCCACTTTAATTCCTCTTCATGGAGAAGCTCTTTCAACCTCATCTCCGCTTCAAGTTTGGCATGAAGCTCCGTGGCTTGCAAAATCGTGGATTCGGCTTTTAAATCTAGGGACTGAATAAGTGAAAGGAGCCTTTCCTTTTCAACTTTATAAATCCCACTAAGGTGCTTAGCCCACCCACGTAAGAAACTTCTCAAATGCTAGATCTTATTCTGCCAGCGCTCAACAGAAGTCCTACATCCTGCATCCTTACCCCATTCCCTGGCTATCAGATCCAAGAAGCCTTCACGTTCAAACCATGCCAGCTCAAATGAAAAGGAATTTTTGTTTCCTACGTGGTTTGGCTCACCCGAGTCCACGAATAAAGGCGTGTGATCAGAAATTCCGCGCGAGAGAGCCTGGACCATTACCAAAGGGAATTTCTGTTCCCACTCGACGCTCGCTAGGACTCGATCCAGCTTCTCAAACGTCGGGTTTGGCAAAGCATTAGCCCAAGTAAATTTTCTACCAAAAAGCTCTATCTCTCTCAGATCCAAGCTTTCAATAATGGTATTAAACATAAACGACCATCTGTTGTCAAAATTATCATTATTCTTTTCCTCTCTCCTTCTAATGATGTTGAAGTCACCCCCAACTAAAATTGGGAGCTGCTCAGAGCCGCAAATTCGGACAAGATCCGCCAAAAACTCTGGTTTAAACTTGGGCTGCGCTGCACCATAAACCGCTACCAGAGCCCAGTTAAACCCATCAGCTTTGAACCTAACCCGAAACTTAACCGCGAAGTCCCCCATCACTACACTTCGGACTTCCAGCAAATCGCATCTCACTCCAAGTAAGATCCCACCTGATCTTCCTCGCGGAGGCAGGCAGTGCCAATCAAAATCGACACCGCCTGATAAAGTATTAAGAAACTGGGGCACAAAATTATCTCTACCCGTTTCCGAAAGAGCATTAAAATCCAATCTATGCTCGATAGATGCATCTGCAAGAAACCTTCTTTTAGCCAAGTCTTTCAGACCTCTGCTATTCCAAAAGATTCCTTTCATATTTCATCATGAAATTTTTTAGTAGTACGGATCCTAGAACTCCTACGTATTGCTGAAGCAGGATAAATCTTCCGCTTCCACTTGCGTCTGGGTTTGCTTTGGTCCTCCACCCGGTCCTCATAACCGGGCTCAGTGGATCGAACTACTGCATCCTCTAAAGTGGCATCCTCTTCCTCAGACTCAGGAATGGATGGTGCAAGATCCGCACAAAAATTGTCAAGCACTCTGACCCCAACGCATCAATATCTGCATCATTCATGGGTTTTACCGCTGCTAAGTTTTGGATCGTTTCTAAAGCGCGTTCCGCTTCCAAATCTAGGAGATCATTAACAGAGTTGGAAATTTCACTATCATTACTACCTAGTGAAACTCCTAATTGATGTGCATTATTGATAATCTCATTATTAAAAAAATGCAAGACAGAATTAGAAACGTTGACTGACATACCGGTAGTGACCTCAATGTCACGAAGCTTGGCCGCTCTCATAGCGCACCGCTGCTGCATGTCATCAACATCCGGGTGCTCCTGGAGACGGCTGCTCATCCGTCTCCCCGCAGAAACCGGATCCGGAATCCCTCCATACGCAATGACCTCCTCCTGAGAAACGGTCAAAACCAGAGGTGCCCTCGAGCCGTGGTCCGGGGACGCAGGGGCGCCGGAGGAGGGAAGACGGGCCTCTTGCCCGTGTTCCCCTGCCGTCCCGACCTCTGGCTGGTGGGGGTCGCGGGTACCGCCTGAGGCGCGGCCATCCTAGCCGCCCGAGAAGAGAGGGGAGTCGAGGCCATCTGCCCCGGACTCCCTCCCCTAGGCATAGTCGTCAGCAGCGGCTCCATCGCCGTGAGAGAAGAAGAGGAAACCGAGGCCACCTGCCCCGGGCCCCCTCCCCTAGGCACCGCCGTCACCGCAAGATGAGGAGAAGGGGCCGAACCCACCTGGCCCGGGGCCCCTCCCCTAGGCACCGCCGTCACCGCAAGAGGAGGAGAAGGGGCCGAACCCACCTGGCCCGGGCCCCCTCCCCTAGGCACCGCCGTCACCGCAAGAGCCACCTGGCCCGGGCCCCCTCCTCTAGACACAGATTGCTGATTCTCGCAGTGTAAATCTTCGTCTAGCCTATACAAATTTGACTCATGGGCATCTTAGGAGAACAACCATGCTTCTGCTTCATGCAGCATAATTGGACGAAGCGCTACTTTCAAGACTACTGCTGTACTTGGACAAAAAAATTGAGTGCCAGATTTTTTTTTTTGATATTTCAAGAGGTTTATTGACATTGGTGGGATAGACCCTCCTTGATCTTGAACTTTAAGCTTGCCCTTGATTTTTTACCTCCAATGTAAAGTGGAAGGATGAAATCGAAAAGTCCACGTGTTGCAGCAAGAAGTGAGCTGCTGTAGCTGTAGCCCGGAGGCGCCGCAGTTTCCTGTTGTGAAACATTTGCCTGCATTGGAGAAACTTGTATATGCCATCCCTGTAGAACCAAACGGATAGTAGGTGACTTATGTTGTTGCCTTGCCCTTACTACTGCTGCTACTAGCTGAGCCTATTTGTGCCCTTTTTTTAGCCGTGCACTTGGCTTCAAGGAGAGATATGTACTGGTTCTGAGCTTAGTGGCCATTTGTCAAGTATGTTTAAGAACAAATGTAGTACGGTAATTCGTTTTGGCTTAACTGGGTTGACATTGAAAAGATGAGACTAGGTAGATGTTTTTCTGATTCTGGTTTGAACAAAGGAAATGTGTTGCTAGTACTGCATCTGATCAGGGAGGGAACTTGGGATTGCACGACTGGAAGATTGCTAGTATCTCTATCTTTGGTTGGTTGTCGATTTGAACCACAGCTGAGAGGCCGGCTGTGAGGGCTTGTATTTTTGAATACTTAATATTGGAAGCTACCTTCGACTGTCAGTAGTCTATTTTGTTGGCACCCAACATTGCAGGCCTTCTCTTTTCGAGAAAAAAGAGGCGACAATCGAAACTGTATTGCTAAAACAGAATTGAAATTGCTGAAACCATGCACAGCTTAAATTGATCAGCAAAGCAAGTAGGTTGGGATATGAACTAACACCTGGCCGATTTTCAACATGAACAACCATGATCTAGTAACAGATGAACCACCAATAGGAACGATGTGATGATAGCATTTGTAATTCACAAAGTCACAGAGCCAATCACACTTTAGAACCCACATGTTTGCACACATCAGGATGTTCATAGCTACACCCGTACTGACATGCACATGCTTACAATATGCTCAAAGCCCTAGAACCATGATATATAGCCGACTCCGATGAAAGGGGGATGAAGAAAGAAAAAGGGTGTGTTGCTCCAGGTGACCATCTCTTAGCTTGCAACATCCACTCCATTGTCCACAGCAGGCCTACAGGATAGTCAACAACACAACTGAATCTATGCACAAACATTATGTAGCTTTCGTAGCAAGTATATAAATAGAACGAAAGTAATCAAAATGTCTTAAAAGGCGTTACCTATGATGATATACCGCCTACAGCTATTTAGTAGGACTGCTAAATCGGTAACTACCTCTCTTTTTTCCAAGTGTACTTATCCGGTTATCCTACTCACTACTCAGCATCTGTGGTTGATCTTACCATTTTCGCAATGTTCTCCATTTCTTGGCTGTCTCAAACCAAACGGGACACGTGAAGATATATCTATGACCCCAAAGCAATTCATTTCTAGTTTGAATAAGCAAGTGTGTAGTGAAATAGCGAATGCCAGGCTACGAGGCAGATAGAACAAGACATAACTGCAGCTAGGACGGACAAGTCTGAAGGCATTGTCCACAAGGCCAAGCCACGCCACACCTAACACTTTAATCTAGAGTTTGATACTTTGGTTTGGGATGAAAGACCATTCACGGAACAAACTTGATGGCGAACCTGATATTAACTCAAGCAGATCAAGAACAAGTACTAACTTACTCCATCTAGACTGTCACATCGTTTAGCTGCTAAGACAAGACTAAGACTGGAGGAGCTCTAAACAGTGTATAGCAATGTAATGGTAAACGTTCAGTGAGACAGAATGATAATTGGTGAAGATCATTTGCAGATTATAGATTTGTTTGACCCTGAATAATTTACCTAGCGGCTACATTTATGCCCCTGAATAATTTACTACAACTAGAAATGGGCAAATGGCAATAGAGATACACAACAGCATCTCTACTAGCGGCAGAATTAATCTAGGTACTACCCACATCTCAAACTTTGAGCATGGTTAATAATATAACCAGCTGGTGGCTATAAGGAACCGCCATCTCATCTATAGTCATCATCTATATGTACTCATACAATAATGTAAGAGAAACTCTGACTCGTCGACCCAAACGGACGGCGTTTTTGTCCGTTTGGGTCGGCCGCCCGCCCGGCGTCCGCCCTGTTTTAGATTTGTGTCCGCAGTGCGCCCAACGCGCCGACCCATATGTGCCGGCATGGCCGGCTAGCCGCCTCTTTTCAACAAATAGCTCATTTTTTTCATTATTTCACACACAACTTTTGCATTCAAACATATAGTCCATAACCAAATAAATAACATAGTTTGAACTGAATAAAATATCATAGTTTTACAAGCCGAATAAAAGTAAAAATGTCTCACATAGTTTTGCAAGCCGAATAAAAAAGATACATCTATTGGTTCCCTACATGAGCCCACGTATGCTCAACCAAATTATTTTGCAGTTGCATGTGAGTTTGCCAATCGCGCAAGTCATGATGAAATTGAGTGAATTGTTCAAATGTTGCTGCTCCTCCATGCTCAGGCACAACATTCTCACCCTGGAACTGAAACCCTTGATCATAGAGACGTTCCAGGTGCTCATCTTCTACAATCATATTGTGCATGATCACACAAGCAGTCATCACCTCCAACAATTTTTGCGTGCTCCAAGTATTACCAGGATACCGAACGATGCCCCATCGAGATTGCAAAACACCAAAGGCACGCTCGACGTCCTTCCTGGCACTCTCTTGCTCTTGGGCAAATCTTTTCCTTTTCTCTCCGACAGGGTTGGGGATTATCTTCACAATAGTGGTCCATTGAGGATAGATACCGTCACCCAGGTAGTACCCTTTGTCGTAGTTGTGGCCGTTGATAGTAAAGTTAACCAGTGGGCTGTTGCCTTCGGCGAGCCTAACAAACACCGGCAAGCGTTGAGCACGTTGTGTGATCCGGCCATGCCAAAGAAAGAGTGTCAGATCCAGAGATCTTGAGACGCCACAGCCTCAAGTATGACAGTGCAAACCCTGATATGGCCCTTATACTGCCCTTGCCAATCAGAAGGGCAGTTCTTCCACTCCCAGTGCATGCAATCTATACTGCCAAGCATCCCTGGGAAGCCCCTGCTAGCATTCATCGCCAACAAACGGGTTGTATCTTCAGGAGCCGGCTCTCTCAAGTACTCAGGGCCAAACACAGCAATAACAACCTTGCAGAACTTACACAGAGAGTCTAGGCATGTAGACTTGCTCATACGGACGTACTCGTCAATGAGATCACCAGGCACTCCGTATGCAAGCATTCGGATGGCGGCAGTGCAAAGAGGATAAACCAATTTTTCCAACGGCATCCTCTTTGCAATTGAAATAGTCATCATAGCTGACAACTCCCTCTCTAATACGGTTGAAAAGATGCCTACTCATACGGAAACGGCGGCGGAATTTCTGATGTGAACAACGGGTTTGAGCCATGGAACGACGGGCGCTGGCTATTGAGGTGGTGATGGACCAACACGGCAACCAAGATCTCCTCCTCCTCATCGGACGAGGAATTGTCGGAGTCGCAAAGGAAATTGTGAAAAAAGGACTCGTCGGCGGAGTCCATTTTGTACCTTGGCAAACTATCGAACAACCTGCGGGTGTCGACGAAGGAGACGGCCGGTGAAGGGAGTCACGCTGCCCTCGGACCAGCTAACTGCCCTGGCGGCGTCCAACGAGCGTGTTGGTGAGGATCTGGACGGGGCGGCAAGGAGGCTTCTTGGTCATGGTCGCAGCTATGTCGGGGGAGCGGGGGTGGGAAGCTTTCGGTTCCCCGGCGACAAGACGACGGTGGCGGGTGACGTGGGAGGTGGCGGAGTTGCAGCGGGGATGTTAGTGGCGCCAGCAGCTGGCAGAGCCACCGGAGAAATGGGACGGGGTGGGCAGCGGCGGCGACGACGAAGGAGGCTGGCGAGGGCATGTTGGAACGGGAGAGGATGGCCAATGTGCCACCAACCAGCGGGCCAGGGGGAGGAGAAGGCGGGCGCGCGTGTGTCTGTTGCGTGCCCGCGCCGACGCAAATCTGGCTCAAAAATGGGCCGGGAATGAGTCGGCAGGCAGACGAAAAGCGGACACGCGTCCGTTAGGGTCGGCGCGTTGGGCCGACTTTTCTGTCTGCGCCGACCCAAACGGACGCCCGCGGACGAAATGGGTCGCCTCGTTGGAGTTGCTCTAAGCTATACGATTGGCTATTACATTAGTACTTTTTTCATCTTCTTTCTATCTCTTTTTCATATTTATTGCATTTATCTAGGAATGCGTATATAGCTAGGCTATTGCATAAGAGCTCACTCCCACTGCCTTTTCACATCTCTTTTCTTTGCATAGGCAAAAATGCTATGTAAGCGGACTATAAGCGGACTATTATACTTGCTCCACTTGACTACTCCCCCTGTAAACAAATATAAAATGTTTTAGATCACTACTTTGATCTTGCATCTTTTGAGTTTGCATCTTGCATCTTTTGAGTTGAAGGCAGACATACAAGCCTGTTTTTGCTCCATCTTGCATCTTTGGTTTTTGGGATCGGTGGTGGGTGGTTCGTCGGAGTTTCGTGATCGCCTCACCCGTAAAGATGAATTAACAAGTCTTTTTTGTTTAGCTTAAGAACAAGTCATAATCTTTTTTTTAGACAAAGAACAAGTCATAATCGACTGGCTTAATTGGGTACAACCTGGGCATTCTCCACCAGCAATGTTTAATGGGCCGGGCTTTAGGCCTGTGTCGGCAGAGCCGCAGCAAACCTCGGCCTGTGTCTGCACACACATTCGACATCTCACCATTATCTCAAAACAAAAATCGACATCTCATCCTCTTGCGATGGCGGCGAAAGAATCCGAAGGGTTGGCCGACGGCGCGTCTCTCGCGGCGGCGCAGGAGGCGAGCATCGCGAGGCAGTACAATGCGCTGGATATCAACGGTGGCAAGACGGGGGAGGAGGCCGAGGTCTCACGCTTCACCTCGCGGTTCGCGTCGCTGGGCGATCGGGAGGAGCGGCTGGCCGAGATCGCCGCCGGCCTGCGCCTGATCAAGGAGAAGCGCGGCCCAGGACTCCGACCTACATCGAGTTGGCCGCCGCCGTCCTCTTGCAAGACAGCGTTGTCGCCGCCATCGAAGGCCGCCCCACCATCGTCGTCGGGCGGTCGCTGCTTGAATAAGGTGTTAACAGGAGACGGTAGTTATTGTTAGATAGCACAAATTTCTTGTAATACTCCATTATCTAATAATTTGATCAAACCTTGACGATGAAGTGGTAGAACATATTTGTGCGAGACAATCTTATCACTATGCGGGTCTCACTTGACTTGAGTGCGTGTTTCTCCCGCCCCATTAATTGAACCATGGTTGCGACAATGCAATCATTTTTATCTGTCTGGTTTGAGGGTTCCCTTCTCTGTTTGGGGGATTCGATGATGTCGATGCTATTTCTCATAGGCCGCTACTCTGTGCCGGTTGACCGGCGAGTCATCTGATGGTCCCTATCTCACTGTGCGATTATATATAACAAGCTAATGACGGTCGGATTTCTGCCCTCCCACATCATCGCCCAGGTTGCAGCAGGACTAGGGCGCCGTCACGTAGCATGGCGTCTCCACATTGGATATGAGGTACTCCCTCCGTTCCTAAATAATTGTCTTTCTAGAGATTTCAACAAATGACTACATACGGAGCAAAATGAGTGAATCTACACTCTAAAACATGTCTACATACACCCGTATGTTGTAGTCCATTTGAGATGGCTAGAAAGACAATTATTTGGGAACGGAGGGAGTATTATTTACGGAGAGGGGAGGCTTACGGCTGGACTTGATCAAAGCTAAGTATCTTCGAGGACAGGCCTTCTTCATGGGCTCGTAGTCTAAGGGTTCCCAGTTCTGGCAGGCCTTACAGTCGCTCAAGCCTTGCTTCCGACTCGAGGCGTCGGTGACCATGGGGAATGGGCCCGATACCTTATTCCGGCTGGATTGTTGGTTGGGGAAGAGCCCGCTGAGAGCGCGGTTCCCTTCCATATTCGTAATCTAATGAGGCCCGTGGCCACGGTTGCCCTGGCTATCCACGAGGGGGCCCGCCTGTTATCGTTTCGGCGATCGTTCGGTCCCGAGGAAACCGCGGGGTGGGATATGCTGGTGGGTATCATTGCTAGCATCACCTTGTCGGACGGCCGGGACGTCATGTCTTGGCGGTTGGATCCTTAAGGTGTGTTCACCACTCGGTCCCTGTATAATAGGCTTGTGGCAGGCCAGGGACCAGAAGAACTAAATGAAGTGTGGAAAACTAAGCTGCCGCCGAAGATTAAGATCTTCCTTTGGCAACTGATGAGGGGACGGTTGCCTTTTGGTGATCAAGTTCGGAAGTAGAAGTGCAGAACCGTCCAGAAAATGGGATATGTTCGCTCTGTAACGTCGACAAAGACCTAGACCACATCTTATTATATTGTACCTTGGTTCAGTTGATGTGGAGCTATCTTAGAGAAGTCTGGGGCAAAGGATGGTGCCCGACTAGCTTCCCTGTGTTATAGCAGTACTTAGACGCTTTCTCTGGCCAGGCCCGCGGAGTGATGTGGGTGAACTTTGGGGCCTTGGCGTGGTTCCTGTGGTGTATTAGGAATAAACTTGTCATTGAGAACGTTTACCCAAGCAGGGCCACTGATTGCGATTTATAAATTGTGTGGGTTCATGCAGTTATGAAAACCACTATGCAGGCGGTGGGATAGATCGGCGATCGACAAGCTGCCCACGAAGTACAAGGAGTTGGCCAGGAAGTACAAGGAGTTGGCGGCGCGGCTCCTCATGGTCATTATCCTCCTTGAGGATTGTATCTTTTATTTCAGGTGTGTTGTGATGTTGCCCACAACTGGAACTTTCTTCTCTTCTTTGTGTACCCCTGTAACTTCTTCTAGAGCTCACTTTGTAGTTGGACTTATATCGTGGTTGTTGCTTTATCTATAAAGCATGGCAAGAAGTCTTTTTCGGCATCATCGCTTACTGGAAGTGGCAAGAAACAGAGGAAAGTTGTTGCTCAATCTAATTATAGTGATTTTCCATATAAGAAAATGCATACTGCTCTCTGAAATTGTCAATGATCAGTTAGTCTGCGATCATAAAGTCAGCATAAATGCGAGTGCAAGGAGAGAGAACTCACTTGTCATGAGAAGCCGAAGAAGACCAGCCACACCTTGTGCAACCCTTCCTCGATCTTCCCGGCCGCTGTTTCCGGACGCAACCAATCGCTATCCCGTTCGACGTCTCTTGCGTGACATGGACATCAATTCGTGAAACACTAATTGGTTTTTGACGACCCCAATAGATCAGATAGAGCACCGGCAGGGTCCATGGGGGCGAGGGGGAAATAGGGGCATTACCATGGTAGCCTTGTCAGCGCTAGGCGGTGATGCTGCCATCTTGAGGGGAGCGAGAGAAGGCAGAAGGGGAATTTTTGTCTGAGACAAATGCGCTTTAATCCTTACTACTCTCCTCTGTTTTTACTTCACATCTTTGTCTCGAGTCAAAGCTTATAAACTGATGAAATTTATACAAATAATAATTATCATCCATATAATACCAAGTCATTACAAGTAAAATCATCGTTCAATATGTTTTATACCATATATATTTATTATTGTGAAAGTTTAGACTGTTTCAATAAATTTGATCAAACTAAAGTTTGACTTAGGACAAAGCTAATGTCCGGAGTAAATAAGAACGAAGGACACACAGTTACTCCCTCTGTAAAGAAATATAATAAAAGCGTTTTACATCACTAAATGGAGGGAGTACAAGAAATCAGCGAAACGGTATAGGAAAGAATTCTCGCAAAAAAAGCAGCATAGGAAAGAAACCACCGCTACTGGGCTTGGCCCCGGGGGTGTCTCGGGGGGCCGGGCCGTGCTTCTTCTGTGCCTATACGGTCCGGATTCCTCCTTACGGCTGCTGCTACGCACTTACGTGTCTACGAGTTTGTCTAGAGAAAAACCTTACGTGAGTTCGGATTGGACTCCTATAAGCAGCCATGCTTCTGCCTTCTGGTGTGTATAAAGATCTCGCAAGGACCAGAGAATATCAGCAGCCGGCAAACCCGTAGACAAACGTAGCATCCAAATAGTTCTCGAGGATCCGTTAATTAGGAGACTATTAGCAGCGGCAATGGATAGGAACCGAGAACACAGGTATGATGGTCCAGCCGTTTGATTGACACAATCTTTGTAATATTTTTTAACGGGTTAACTTGATTATTTTTCCACTAGAAGTAGAAACATTGGTTAATTCTTTTTCTTCGTTGTATGTTGAGCATTATCTCATTATACTATTACTGTAAACCTAACCCATCGTGTTTTTTTACATAGGGTAGCAAAAGCCATCCGAGCAAAAAAATCAAGTTGTCAAGAAAAAGTTTTAGACTTTGTCGCGGTGATGAGTATGGTACTTTCTCTTTTGGTGGCCACAGTCTTATGCTCAAGACCACATCATTGTACCGTGAAAAATACAACCGCACGTATCTTGGATTAGCACTTGACAACTACAATGAACTCGTGAGGAGAGGCATGCTCACATGGGAAACTTACAAAGAACACCATCTCACCATCGACAGCTCATTGCAAATTATTAGGGATAGCATCCAAAAATACAAAGAACGTCGTTTGCAGGCGGGGATGTTTTACTTGGTGCCGTATATAGAAGGAGAAGGGCTGGAAACCCGTACACACTTGTACCACATGCCTCTCCGGGAAGCTCTACAGAAACAACGACAAGAAATAAGAAAAAGGAAACAACTATTGAATGCATCTGACAATTCCAAGGAATATTCAAACATCCTGGGCTCCATGCTGAGACCGTATGTGAAAATGCTGCTCATGTATACCTTATCTTCCATTGTATTAGGATGTGTGATAATGTGTTTTTGAAAGGTCATCTAGTGTGGAGTATAGCTTGTTTGGTATGGTTTGTTACCATCGTTAATAGATTCTCTCTTAATATCAATGTGCCAGATGTTAATCTTTCACTACTAGAAATACCACTACTAATGGCGCACCTAATATGGCCATTAATGGCGCATCAGAGGTGCGCCATTGACAGCACGCCATTAGTAATTTTTACTAATGGCGCACCAGGTGGTGCGCCATTAGTATATCAGATACTAATGGCGCACCACCCGGTGCGCCATTAGTATTGGCGCACCAGCTGGTGCGCCATTAGTATATGCAAGGGTGCGCCATTAGTATGCCTCCCGAGGGCATGTATACCAGTGCTTTGGCATACTAATGGCGCACCACCTCGGATGCGCCATTAGTAATCAGCAGCATACTAATGGCCACTTCCTGGTGATGCGCCATTAGTATGCACTGTCATACTAATGGCGCACTGTCATGTGATGCGCCATTAGTATGAATATTAGGTTTTTTATTTTTTTATTTTCTGTTTTTTGCACAGGTTACAAAATGTATAATTTGACAAAATATAGACAGCACACATCAACAATAGATTCATCAAATACAATAGAAGATTAGTCCTTGAATACAATTCATCATATTAGTCTCCGAATACAATTCATCATATTAGTCTCCGAATTGAAAAGACCGAACAAAGATAGAACATTATATTACAAGTCTCGAGACCGCGAGTAGCGAGTTTATCTTCGCATTACAAGTCGATATCGATCATCTAAACTACCATCACATAGAAGAGAGCTGCGGTCATCACGATGAGCATCATCACGATGAAACTCGTCTTCATCCGGTTCCTCCAACGCTCCCTCCTCTCCCGCTAGATAGCGGGCGTATCTAGATTCGGCCTCGGCCCTAGTTGTGTACCCTTTGTAATCTGTTACCGCTGAATCGGTGAACCTGTCTCCGACACTCCTCCCGATCATCGTGAGACTCCGGGAACCTTACCCTTGTACACGACATACGTCGGCATCGCTATGCACTAGCCAAACGAAACGTTAGTACCAATTCACAGACAATACATAAGCAATATATAAGTATGCAACAGAGCGATCGAAGAGAAAAGCAAGACATTAATAGCATCGATTACATCTAAGTTGAACGACTCTCGAAACCAAAGAGACATACTACAAGTTCATTAAAGTTTAATTACAACATGACCCAATCGATGTTTCAGAACTAGACAACTCGACTCAAGGGACGGGCGTGGATGAAGCCGCCGCTCTATCGTGGGAGTCATGAAAGAACGGGCGTTGTCATCCTGCATTTGTAGCATTGTGTCGATGTCACCGCTGGACGGTTGATTTCTGAGGTAGAACTGCCCCGAGGTACGAAGGACATCTTGATGGATGATTTCCGCAAACTCCGATTGGATGCGAAAGAATTCTTGTCGGAGGTCCGCGTCTGGATTGCCGACACGCCGCGGCCCAATCTTGGAGTTTACTCGGTAGCGAAGTTGATGATGGTCCCGTGCGATCGCCCGCATGTGATGGATGGCGTAGTAGGCACCCTTCGACCGCCCGGTCGCTTGACGCAGCGTAACGTCAGATTGTGGGAGAACACGTGCTTGCCGTACTTACGAATAGGCCTGGTGAAGGTGCCTCCAGATTTGGCGTGGCCGGGAGAACATCATCAAGAACCTTCTTGACATTTGTGTAGTCTACGTTCGATCGACGGTCCGGGTCGAAATACGTGGCCATGGAATATTTAGGGCTTAGGAGGATGAGCGTGCAACGTGTGTCACCGCAGAAAACACGGAATGTTAAAAGAAAAAGCGATCGAAATGTAAGAATTCATATGTTACGGGCGGTTGAGGGAGGACTTACTCGGGAAAGTAAGGCACGAGGAAGTTATCCTTTTCTTGGTTTGCCGTAATGACGCCTTCGAGGTAAGAACTTCGCGACTTGCGGTCCCCAGCGCTGCCCAAGATCTTGGCACGCATGTAGAAGGGGTCGACTATCACGATGTCCGGTCTTGTCGCGAATGATCCGCATCTTCATACTCAGCGAAAATAGCCTAACGAAGGTGTAGTGCAGCGGATGAAGGTTCAACATAGCGTGGATGTCATCTAACCGTAGGACGTTCGTACGCCCGATGGAGTTATCCACAATGCCCTTGCCCTCGGCACCTTGGCCGCGAAAACCGGGTATGCCACATCCTTCTCCACGAGACGCCGCTTCTCCAAAGAAAGAACACCGCATCATGCAGACTCCGCATAGCACCGGTTGCAGCATTGAGCATATTTGTCGGTAGCATCGCCCTACCCGCCACATGCACCCTCCTCGAGATATCCTGCGGTGAAGGTGGCCCGTCTGAGCACGGATCGTACTCGGTGCAGGCTGGCTCGCACCCTTCTTAGTCTTTCTTTTGCGTGCCTTCTTCTTCTCCTGTAATGGGACCGAGTTTTGCTCACAGACCGCCTTCTTGAGTGTGTTGGGGCTGATAATATTTTGCACCTCGCCTATCTGAGGCTCGGTGAAGTCGGCAGTGGGCGTCTCCTCGAGAGCTGAACGCCAGACGGCGCTGTTGCAACTTGGCTTCTCCGCTGATGCGAGCTAGATCGCACACGTCTTTTGTTGGGTTTGGTTCTTGAGAAGGAGGCCCCATGAAGTCGCCATCGCACCCATGCTCGGCAAAATCTTGATCGACGTTGCCAAATGTATCATAGTCGTCGTCGTCGTCATTCGATCCTATGCCATATGCATGTTTGGATCGATGGCATAGGGATGTCCGGCACCGTTCTGGCGGTCTTGCCATGGGGCCGACTTGGCGCCGCACGACGGGCGGTGTTGTCTTTGGGGTGGTGTCCCCGCCCCCAAACGAATCTGGCTCTTCGCCAAAGCGAGGGCCAGCTCAGCAAAGCGCCGAGGGTCATCACGTCATCATCGCCGGCCCCGACGGGTCGATTCGAGGTAACAAGTCGTCGCAGCCTGGCAGCACCGAACCGGTTGAACCCTAAACAAGTTGGGTGGCATCTGGTACCGTGGAACAAGGGGTTGCCGGTTGAACGATTTTTCCCTTGGCGACATCGACCAACTCGTTGTTCACGAAGTGGAGGAGAGTGCGAACGCGTCGGCGGCGCCCTGCGAAAACATGTAGGGCGTCGGGGATGCCGATCAAAACAAGGAGATGAAGTCCTCGGCCGAGAGAGGCTTAATTAGTTATCGTGATGATGGCGTCGAGCTCGGCTAATGTAGAGGCACCGCCAACGGCGGCGTCAGATGGACGGAGGGGCCGCTTGCTGCAGAGGTGCCGGCGGCGTACACCGGGTGCATTAAGCTCCCGTGCGGCGTCGGAGACACCAATGCCGCCTCCGCGGAGAGGCACCAATGGCCCCGCCATCGCATTATGCGAAGTTGCTGGCCGTGAAGCTAGGAATCGGGGCGGCCTGTTGGCCGCCCGCAATCCACGCCTCAACCCCGAGATCAAGGTAGGCACAAGAGCGGTGATCGCCGCTCCGAGTCGTTGTTCCACTTGCTCTTGGACAATCTCCTAATCCGCGCCACCTGTGCCTTGAGTTCTTGAACCTCTCGCGCTGGCTTTCCGAGCTGGTCTTTTCTCCTTCCGCACACCAGCCGTATAGTATGACCCCATTTAAATCGACAAGCCTTTGCTGCCACCACGACCGGTGACGTCGACTTCGAGCTTATCCTTGTTCTTCATTACATTCAACCCCTATTTAGAGTGGTGTCCCAAGGGTTGCTCTGAGTCGACCCAGCGCTACTGCTTTCGATCGCTGCGGAAGGAATGTGAACCATTTAGAAATTCGGCTTCATTAATTAGAATGCAACCATATGGAGCTAATTACGCTGGGTGTATTCCTTACGAGAACAAGCTCAAGCTGCCTGGTCTTCGGATCCGTGGTAAGCTCCTTTGTTTTTGGTCCTTCTTGTACCGGGCCCCGACAAAGTTCCTGGTCCGCTTGTCACCGCCGTATGTATCGAAGAGGCGGTAGGCCTTGCTCGGCACGGTCCGCCTCCTCCTTGTCCCATATAGGCTCCGCCACTCAGAACCGCCGGGACCGAGTGTGTGTTCCCTATGTTCAGCTCCGCATTTGTTTCCCCACTCACTTGATTGGGAGCTTGCGGTGCTCGAGCAATTGATCTTGAAGTCGTTGTAGTCATCTTCGGTGATCGAAGGATTTTTCTCCTTGATCTTCTCATAACTCTCACCTTTCTCGATCATTCTCTTCACATTGCTTTTCCAAGTAGACAGGGCCTTGCTCATCTTCGTGAGGGCAGCATTGTTCACTTTATTCCCTTTGAGGCTTGTGTTTTCAAATTCAGCGGGAACTTGTATCGTTCGTGCAGCTTCGTGAAGAGGAGGTTGCGCAAATTCCCTCGGTCGGGATGCCTCGGGTTCTCGGTGTTGATCGAGGCGGTGCTCCGGACAATGCACCCGAGCTGAAGCGAGTACCCTTGACTATTCGTGCGGGCGCCGTTGGATTCCGTTGGAGTCCACTTCAAAGCACTTCCTCCTTGAGGGTGCGGAGCACGATCGGGCGCCGGTCCTTCCGTTGCCTCTTCGGTGGCTGCCATCATGCGTCGCCGCCATCATCGATGGTGGCATCCTCGGCGGCTTTCATCGGTGGTGGCATCGGTGTGGTCATCCTCGGCGGCACCATCCGTGGTCTCGTGGATCGATGGGGAAGGCGGCGGCCTCATACAAGTGAGGTTGTTCCTCCATCTCTGGGACAGCTCCCGTAATGCCTTGCCGCTTGAACCCCGGCCTCATCGTTGTGGGCCATGTTTCTCTCTAAATAGAAACAAAGTTTGGTCAAAAAGTTGGTTATTGTCAAGGAACAAGATCATGGTCTCATCATTTAGGGTTTGTCGACACCGAGGCATCCTAAAATTTAAGCTTTTATCATTGAGGGTTTTTCGACGCCAAGGCACCCTAAAAGCCTAACTTTTCATCATTTCGGTTTTTATCGACACCGAGGCACCCTAAAAGCCATGCATTAGTCACAAGTACGCCGGGCACTTGATCCTACTTAATTAACTACTAAGATACCCGGCCCATGCATTAGTCACAAGTACCCCATATGTCCTATTTTTAGCAAAGTCATGCTAAAATTCACGGAAAATTTCAGCATGACCTTTGCTGAAAATAGGACATATGGAGTACCAATTGCCGGAATGGAAGTTAATCGACATTCCGGCAAACTCAAAACCTCTCGGGTACCTGCAATATCATCACGACACGATGGTCGGAGACAAAACCCAACAAACTAGCAAAATCATCACAAATTGTTTTCGTTAAAGATGATCATCATCTTTACAAGTCTTTCTCAATGTGATCACAAGTAATTCAGAGGCATCACAAGTAATTCAGAGCATCACAAGGCATTAGTAGTTCAAGACATGAACAAGTTTTAAAAGCACATCAATATGTATTGTATTTCATTGTGGAGTTATATACAGTATGTTACAACAAAGAAACAGCTTAATCCATGCCTCGACTTATCAACAGTCATTACTTGTCAAATACGTAAGAAGGAACAATTTACTTGTGACATAGTTACAAATGATGACAGAATAAAGCAACACCCTACACTAGCCTAAAAACAAGTGAAGTTTCACCCATATAAGAACAAGTGAATTCTAGTCCCATTGACACTCTGGTTTTCTACAAACACCAAGTACTAGGGCACACAAAAGTTCTGAAATTTGTGTGCCTAACTGAATTTACTGAATTTTCAGTAATCGAATAAACTGAATTTTCAAAACTGCAAGAAGCCAATTAAAAAAAATCCTCTCATCTCATATGAGGATTGTTAACTGCTGCCAAACAGGCCTGGGACAGACCCATGTTCATGTAGGTGTGTACTGTAGTTGTTTGGTACTTGTGGAAAGAACGAAACAAAATGTTTGGCTCTCTAGATTTAATCATGATTTTGCCATTGTTGAGATATAGGGAGGAAGTCTGAGCTTGAGGATTTCATAAGCTCCCTAGTGCAACAAATTACCTAAAAACCTTGTACTAGTATCTTATCTTTTGGTTAGGGTCAAAGACCCTATACCTTATACATACCATGTATCTTTAATTTTGTTTTATTAATACAAGACTGTAGGAGCCTCTCCTATTGTCCTTCACAGTTCAAAAATGAATAGACAATGCAGCTTTCCGTAAACTGAGTAACCAAGAAAAAGATGTACAAAAAGATAAATTTACCTAAGTTTTTCGACCAAGATAGCACGTTAGCAGATCTTGTGTGATCGCGGTTCCCGATCCACTCCTTTCCACCCAACTCCCCTGACTAGAAGCAAAAGAAGCACAGAACCAAATGAAAATAAAGAGAAGTTGAGTCAACGAAGAAGGCATATGTGCAAACCACAATGTAATCATGTAGAGTATGGGAAACTGGCTTTTGTGGCAAGGATAGTAAATGAAGCCACGTCTATTGCCAGGTCCAGAAAAATAAATGCTGGGACTTGTACAGGTGAGCTTGTACGAGTTATTGTACAAGTATATACAGTCTGCTGGCTGCAATGTATCAGGAACGAAAAAAGATAGTGGTAGCTGGCTGCAATAATAAAAAATAAAATATTTATTCATAACTTATTCTCTCTCTTAGGGCTAGTATTTGTTTTACTGTTAGTAGTGATCGACGTGGATATGATGTTTGTTGCTTATGATCTCAATTGCATGACTAGTTTCAACAATCTGTTGCATGTGTCAGTTATTCTCTCTATCATGTTGATCAAACATAATTCAGATGCAGCTTCTTGGGTACAAGAAAAGAACATAAACAAAATCGAAGGTGCAATCAAACACATCAAGGAGGGGAAATGCTTGTCCAAACAACCTATCAAGGGCCTACATTTTGTGCGCATCAAGACTGAGCGAATATGTTGGGCCATGCAATGCACGACTAGTATTAGTTCTCTCGACCATTCGTAAGTCGTGGAACAAGAACTTAATTATATATCAGCATCCGGAGGAAGCGAAAGAATTCCGCATCTAACTAGCTTTATGCGAGAAAGAAAGAGAGGACATGACTAGGCTAGATGCTTTGGAAAACCTATGCTCAAATTTCTTGGTGGACTCCACACTTTGCAAAAACATTTAAACAAAACCATATAAGGGTTTTGGAAAGAGGTTTTGCAGTTCAGGAATTACAAAATTCAAGGAAAATCATGGATTAGGAACAATGAGAAATATAACCTACAGTAAATTCCTCAAAAATATGACTATTAATTTGTGATCTACTACTCGAATATTGGTGTCACATTGGCAAGCAATAAATCAGATATGTTCTTGACACGGCACAATCTATTTAATATTGTTTTTAGAAAAAAATCTTTTAAATATTAATTTGTGGTTTTGTGCTCCTGCTAAAGAAAAATAAAGCACAATATCACATCGAGTACTACTGAGAACAAATGAAAACAAAGAGATAGGCAAAGCTAGATGTGTTCCGATGGTGAAGTTGTATTTCCTAAGACAATGGAGTGATCATCGGTGTCGAGGGAGGCGGGTCGAGGGAGGCGGGTCGACGGTGGTGAAGTGGTACCTTTGGGCGGGTCGAGGGAGGCGGGTCGACGGTGGTGTGGACGGGCTGGGTCGAGGTGGGCAGCGCGCTGGGCGGGTCGAGGCGGCGCTGGGCGGCGGGCGGGTCCGGGCGGCGGGTCGGGCAGGCCCGGGCGGCGGCCCGGCGGCGGGTCGGGCGGCGTCTGGGGCGGCCCGCGGCGGGGGTCGGGCGGCGTCTGGGCGGGGCTGGCGGCGGCTGGCGCGCTCAAGGCGCGCCCGGCGGCGAGGAGAGGGCGATGGAGGGAGAGGGCGAGGGCGAGGGCGAGGGCGAGGGCGCGGCGGCGGCGGGGCGAGAGGAGAGAATCAGCGAGGATCGGGCGAAGGGGATCGGGTCGCCCGCCCAACCGCGACTAAAGGGTTTTTGGCGGGTTTTGCATTCCCGCCCCCTTTAGTCATGTTGGCACGAGACTCATGATTAAAGGTACCCTTTAGTCATGGTCGCCTGCCCAACCGCGACTAAAGGGTTTTTTGGCGGGTTTATGCGTTCATTACCCCACCTTTAGTCGCGGTTGGTCTGCCAACCGCGACTAAAGGCCGCCGCAGGTTTAGGGTTTTAGCCCCCCAAACCTGTTTTTCTGCTTAATTTGTATTGTTTTCTTTATAATTTGTATTGTTTTCTGTTTAATTTGTATTGTTTTATTTCTTTTGTGCTTTATTTTAATTTTAAAGGAGTTTCACATATTCTACGGTACTACATACATGCATATGAATGTACAATTTCAAACAAATTTGAAATTAGAACCAAAAAGAATTCAAGAGGAATATACAATACTAAGAGGGAGAGAACTGGCGAGGGGGATCGGGCGAAGGGGATCGGGCGAAGGGGGATCGAGGCGAAGGGGGCCACAATACTAATGGCGCACCTCACATGATGCGCCATTAGCATGTCCACACTAATGGCGCACCTCACCATGGTGCGCCATTAGTATTTTTTTTATTTCCACAAAAGACAAAAGGTTATCTACTACCAGAACCTATCCATGTCAAGCCCACTCTACTAGCTCGACTGGTCAGCCTCCAGTTCTCACGCCAGGAGGTCCCGGGTTCGACTCCCGTGCTCCACAAAATTTTTTTTAGCATTTAAAAGCTATTTGATACTTATTTATGTTTAAATATGTTCAAACTTGTTTAAATAATAACAGTAATATTTTTTATAAGACAGTAGCATTTAAAAAGCTGTTTGATACTTATTTTTTATAAGACGGTGCTGTGAGTGCGGGGTGGCGGCGGTTGAGTAGGGAATCGAGGGTGCGGGGGTCGTGGCGGCGGTGGATCGTGGGTGCTCGGCAGCGAGGGGACCGGATCTGGCGAGGTGGGACAGCGATCGAGATGGAGGGGGATCGAGGTGGGCTCCACAAATTTTTTAGCATTTAAAAAAGCTGTTTGATACTTATTTGTGTTTAAAAATGTTCAAACTTGTTTAAATAATAACAGTAATATTTTTTATAAGACAGTAGCATTTAAAAAGTTGTTTGATACTTATTTTTTATAAGACAGTAGCATTTTTTTTATAAGACAGTAGCATTTTTTTTATAAGACAGTAGCATTTTTTTTATAAGACAGTAGCATTTAAAAAGCCATTTTAAAAGATGGAGGGGAATCGAGGGTGCGGGGGGTCGGCGGCGGCCGGTGGACTGGGGGGGTGCTTGGCGTAGGGGCCGGATCTGGCAAGGTGGGATAGCGATCGAGATGGAGGGGGATCGAGATCGAGTGTCCATGAAATTTAAAAATATTCATGATAGTTCAAAAAGTACCCATGAAATACAATAAAGAAATGAAGGCTACGATTTAAATACAATCGATCTTAGCTAGCTATCTGCTCACAATCTTCTTGCCCTTCTTTTTCGCAAATGGAGTTCTTACGTGGAGCAGACGTCCTTTAGGTAGGGTGGTCCTGCTTCTTCTTGTGGTGTATGCTGCTACTTCATCATCGTCGTCATGTTCGATCCTCGGGTCGCCCGTACTTGTCGAAGTCTTGCTCATTGGCTACTCCATCCATTCCGATGATCTTCCTTTTGCCTCTCCTCACGACAACACGACCGGGCTTTGGCGGGTCGGTAATGAAGAAGCATTGGTCCACTTGGGAAGCCGCACCCATGGCTCATTTTTCGCGGTGACGTTTAGCCCATGATCTTGGATTTGGCTTCGGGTATAACCATGGTGGTGAAATACGGTCTTCTTTTATGACGTTCTTGGCCCATCGACACGGAACATCGGGACCTTCTCTCCAACGTAGCTCAGCTCCCAGATCTCCTCGATCCTTCCGTAGTATCTGTCCTTGTCGTTACGGTGTAGGATTCCATCGTTACCGGAGTTCTGATAACCATCGCTCTTCATGTCCTTGGCCTCGGTGTAGAATGTGTAGTCGTTGATATCGTCGCCTCATAGGTCATCGAGGTTGTGCTCGGCGCCTGTGACAAAGGCGAATATGAGTTGTTCTTCCGGAAGAATCCTCATGTAAAGGGTAAGATGTAAGCTTCTGCTTGAACCAACGCGTGAAACATGAGTTGTGCTCTTTGAGTGTATCTCCGTCCGTCCTCTGTTGGCCTCGGTCATTGTCGTCTTTTAATAAAGGTTTTATGCTCTACCACCCAAGGATCGACCACGTCTATGTGTTGTAGCGCGACTAGGTTTGCTCTTTCAAAGTCGGCGAGTCGACCCTCGAAGTCGACATGCATTTCATGGCGACCCTCACGGTGACCCCATCCAGCGAGCCTGCCGAGGTGCTGCCGACGGCGGAATCAACGGGGTTCTCGATGCCTAGATAATTCGCGATGGGAGATGCACTCTTGATTGAAAAGCCCCGCTATGCTTCCTTCGGACGTGACATGTTGCGAACGTATCATTTGATGACACCATTCATCCTTTCGAGCGACATCATGCTGTGCGAGGCGTCGGCCCGAGTTGGATGATATCCTCCACTATATGGACCAGCAGATGCACCATAACGTCGAAGAATGCGGGCGGAAGTACATCTCAAACTCGCATAGTATCACCACGATCTCTTCCTCGTAGCCTTCTGAGTTGCCTCACGCCAATCGACTTCCGAGAGATGACGTCGAAGAAGTTGCATAGGCCAAATAGCGTTTCACGGACATGCGCGTCCATGATCCCACGGATTGCAACTGGAAGTATCTGCGTCATCAGCACGTGACAGTCGTGAGACTTCATCCCGCTGAACTTACTTTGGGTCTAGGTATCGCTTATCTTCCCCACAGAATCAGAAGAAGTTTTACTCCTAGGAGGCGGTGAAAAACTGCTCGAGCTCCTCGACTTAGAGTGAAGCATGCGGAGGGTAGTCATTTCCGGTCTTCTTGGCCTTATTGCCTTTGCGACGAATTTCTGTGTCCTGCTTCGCCTCATCCTCATCATCATCATCATCATCATCATCATCATCAACATCATCATCATCATCATAAATAGAGTGAAGCTCCTGCACGATGCCCATTGATTTCAAGTCCGCCCTTGCTTTCGGCCCATCTTTGGTCCTCTCGGCATGTTGAGCAGGGTACCAAGCGGACTCTCGCTGCGTTCTTCGTGATATGCATGACATCAAGGCTGTGAGGCACACGGTGGATCTTCCAAGACGGCAAGTCCCGTAAAACAGACCTCGTTTTCCATACCTTCAGCAGCGGCTCTGGCGCCTTTCGCTTCTTTCCGGCTCTGGCGCCTTTTGCTTCTTTCCGGCGTTGGGCGGTCTTTCCAATTTTCCAACAGCTTGTCTATTTCCTCGCCGCTCCTCGTACACAGGCGTTTTGGGTTCGGTTTCACCATCGAACAGATCCTTGCGTTTCCTCCACGGGTCATCGTCGCGAAGCCACCTTCGATGTCCCATGAACACGGTTTTCGAAGACCGGGATCCCTATCTAGTCTGGCGATACGTTGTGTCATCCATGCACCTTACGCATCCGTAAAATCCGTGGACTACCTGCCCCGCGACATATCCGTAATCGAGATAGTCGTGCACCGTCGTGAGCAAAGGCGGCTCTCATAGGGAAATATTATTTCTCTCTGCGGCGTCCCACGTATTGGTGGCGTTTTCCACAGCGTGTCAAGCTCCTCTTTCAAAGAGCCCTAGATACAGATTGATGTCGTTCCCTGGTTGTTTCGGCCCTTCAATTAGCATACTCATGTGAATGTACTTCCTCTTCATGCACAACCAGGGGGAAGGTTGTACATCCACACAAACACGGGCCAAAGGTGCTATGTGTGCTTCTCTCGCTGCCAAACGGATTGACTCCATCGGTGCTCGCGCCCGGACGATGTTCCTTGGATCGTTCCCAAATTCCGAGTCTTGAAGTTCAACGCTTGCCACTGGCTCGCATCCTTAGGGTGACTCAAAGCATCTTGTCTTTTTATCTATCTCCGGATCATTTGCATCATCTTCCCGCTTCTTCTCCTCCCTATCTGCGTGCCAACGCAGGAGCTTTGCTACCTTAGGGTCCATGAAATAAGCGCCGCAGACGAGGAGTGATCGGAAAGTACCACACCACTTTTCGAGGAGCTTTCTTCCTCTTCTTGTATCGAGTGACGCCGACACCGGACATATGGTAGACTCCGTGCTCGTCCCGATAAATGATGCAATTGTTCATGCACACATGGTATTTCACGTGCGGTAAATCCAGAGGACACACGATTTTCTTCGCCTCCTCCAAACTGGTCGGGCACTTGTTCCCCTTGGGAAGACGTTCGTGCTGTAATGACATGTTCTCGTCGAAGCATGTCGTCGGTCATTTTGTGTTTTACCTTCATCTCCGGGGCCATGGCGTTACTTTCGGCGGGTATCCTCGGGCCTGCATCCTTCATACAATGGAGTAACCGCGTCTAACTCAAGTTGATCCATCTTGGCTTTCTCTCGGTGCGGCTCTTGCGTTATCCGTCAGCTTGAGAAGCAGCTCTTGAATATGAGGGTCCTACACCCAGCCCATCGATGGTCCAGTCGTCGCTCGCCCGGCATCATCATCTTCATGATCATGCCCGTCGCCTGCTCGGCACTTCCTCATCATCATGTCCTGCATATTCTACATGATGATCTGTACATCACGATCGTGATCATCGCCTCGGGATTCTTCGTCTTCTCGCCCGCCCGAGCCGCGGTGGTTGTCTTGCTGCCCTTCCTCATTTCTTGCCGGCCCGCATGGGCGACTTCGTAGTCATCTTCATCACCTTGCCATCGATAGCCATCCATGAAACCACGCAACAGCAGGTGGTCCCGCACCTGCCGGAATCCGGTCCGCAATAAGGCTCTTGACTTGCATCTTCGACACGGACATCTTATCTCCGTCTCGTTCTTTTGAAGCATCTCGCCTTCGCGGACCTCAAAAACCTATTCACGATGCCTTCGGTCATCGTGCGGACTATGGTCGCTGCGGGTAGAGCAAAAGCGATATTTTAGAACCAAGAAAAATTTGGCATGACTTTCCCTAAAAATAGGACCAAAAGGATGCTTAATGCCAAAATTCTCGCCAAACGGAAATGAATCAACATTCCGGCAAAATATTGGCAACTATCGCATTTCAAATACCGGTACACCTCCAAACACAAACACATATGCAAACACCACAAACATATGCAACACCACGAACATACATAGATCTAGCTAGGCCGTAAAAAGTGCATGTGCACATTGTTGTAAGGAGAACAACCTAAATATAGCTTCCCCTTACTTACCTATTAAAACAAGGTAATTTAACCACTTAATTTGAATGAATCTATGGTGGAAATGAGGTGAAAAGAGGAGGCACCGAGACAAGGAGGAGGTGGAGAGAATGAAGTGGGGAGAAAGTGAGTGTGTGGGTAGGAGAGGCTGTCCCAAATATCTTGTTGCTGCCCACTTACTAATGGCGCACCTCTTGCATGGTGCGCCATTAGTTGTTACCACTACTAATGGCGCACCTAAGCAGGATGCGCCATTAGTATGTTTGGACAGTTCAAAAAATTAGTTTCTATACTAATGGCGCACCCACACACAGGTGCGCCATTAGTAGTTACAACTTCTTATGGCGCAAGTGTGGGTGCGCCATTAGTATGTTTGAACAAAGCACTAGTTTAAAAAAAATTTGGTACTAATGGCGCACCCACACTGGTGCGCCATTAGTAGTTACAACTACTAATGGCGCACTTTCGGGAAGGATGCGCCATTAGTATGTTTGAACAAAGCACTAGTTCAAAAAAAGTTTCTATACTAATGGCGCACTCCACACACTGGTGCGCCATTAGTATGTTTGGACAGACACACTAGTTTAAAAAAATTGGTACTAATGGCGCACAAGCCTGCGCCATTAGTAGTTACAACTACTAATGACGCCCTCGGGCAGGATGCGCCATTAGTATGTTTGAACAGGCGCACTAGTTAAAAAAAAAATTTGGTACTAATGGCGCACCCGAGGCATGGTGCGCCATTAGTAGTTTAGACACTAATGGCGCATCGTATGGAGGTGCGCCATTAGTATATACTAATGGCGCACCATCTTTCCGGTGCGCCATTAGTGTCATTTCCATCTATAGCCCTTTTCCTAGTAGTGTTTGTGACCGATATTACTCTCTTTTCTTTTTTTTGAAAATTTCTCAATTTGAACCCCCATTGATGCACTTTGGTGCCACATTCTACTTCCAACCGATTTTTTTCCAAATTTTGTGCTGAGTTGGCATGCAATGAAGTTTTTTTCTGCAAAAAGTAAATAAATCAATGTAAGTTATTTTGCGCTACACACTGAGAACAAGCCATAGCAGTGAAATCATAGGAATCAATATGAGATTCCACTACCAGAAAAATCTGAAAGAGAAAAACTGACCCAGCTAATGAGCATTTAACACTGCATGAACTACTAACCAAAGAATATTGAAAAGGAGCATTCTCATCGAAGGCCTCGTGCAAAATGAAGTTTACATGTTTAGAATGGCCCAAGAAATCAACCCCTTAGATCAAGTTAAACCGTCTTTTGTATCATCGGCCTTGGAAAAAATACAAATGCTGAAAATATGATAGAGGAGAAGATTTTTTAAGGGAAACTTCTGATCTATTCAAGAACTGTCAAGGTAGTACAAAAAACAATAGAAGTAAAGAAAAATATTGAGGTTCGTAAACCACCTAACGACGACTACAAACACTGGAGCGAGCCGAAGGCCCGTCGCCATCATCGCCCCTCCATCACCGAAGCCAGGCAAACCTTGTTGTAATAGATAGTCGGAAAGTCATTATGCTAAGGCCCCAGAGGACCAGCGCACCAGGACAGCATCCGTTGCCGATGAAGAGAAGCGTAGATCGGAAGGATCCAACCTACACTCGAACATAGACGAATGAAACGGAATCCAAGCAGATACACCGAAGACAAATGCCGACTGAATCCCGTGAGATCCACCGGAGACAAACCTCCACAGACCTTCCAAAAACACTAGAAGCGCCATCGGGATGGGGGTTAGACGGGGAGAACCTTATTTCATCTTCAGAAAGACGACACCGCCTCGCCTTCATAAGCAGAACACAAACCCTACGAAAATGTAATTTTTTTCTTTTAAAAACGGAGCCCTCGCGTCGGCAAGGAACGGGATCCACCGAGCCTCCATGGCCCTGAGGCCATAGGAGACGAGGCAAGACGAAGGCGGCGAAAACCCTAGCATTGGGTGTCCTTGTGTGGCGTAAGGAGTGAAGGGGTATGTGCAGGCTTTAAAATAAACTGTGACAGTAGTCAGCTAATAGAATAATGTAACCAATTACTGTCGAGGCCAGATAAAACACTTGGCTTGCCTGGAGGGGTATTGGTGTTTTGGCAGAAGAGATCAGCCTCCATCATCCTGAACAACTCTTGTAAAAGCAGGTTCTCTCGTTCGCACCGCGTCTTTAATCCTAAAGATGGTTTCTGAGACCCCACGGTAATCCTGCCTGAAGATGCGATCGTTGTGATCCTTCCAAATCTGCAGATGCCAGAAGACAACAATCCCATCGAAGTTTCACGAGATGGTAATGGTAACTGCTTGCAGATGTGGCCCCATCACAGGCTCCAGGCCCTGTATTAACCACAGAGCACAGCAATGAGAGCAACTTGCCTCTGACAGTTCCATCACCGCCCAATCCACGGAAGGACTACGGATGGCTCGAGCGTACAAAGCAGGAAAAGAAATATGACATGTGAATGTTCTAACTAATTACCAATATCACATAAAAATATATCAATACACTCATCAATATAGTCTTTCAAACACACGAAAATTCTCAATTCAGTCTATTTTTTTTATAAAGAGTTAATAGTACATTAGACATGGACCATATTACATACCTTGAAAAGTTCTTAGGTTTCTTCTTTGGCCACATCTGGTATAGCCCCTGCCTTTTTCTTCCCTATCTTCATAGCTTTTCTCTGAAAAAAAGAACCAATGTCTCCAGTTCTCTTCATTCTTCAATAATTCTGCAATAAGAATTTCTATCAATAAAGCTATTTGGAGCAGAAATTATGTGCAAAATAATGCATGTGTTCGGTTCATCCATAGGATAGGATAGCACAGCAAAAACACAAATCCTAAATCAGAAATTGGGGAAGCAGAAATTTGGTTTTGATTAACTTAAATTGGGTTGTGTTGCTGAGTTGCTGCCGCCGGATTGGGGTACTCGGCGGCTGCCGCCGGTTGTGAAGCCGCGCAGGATAGGGGCACACACAACTCGCTGTCACAGGGGGTCGGGAAGGACTGAAGGAGAGGCGGGATCCTCCTCGTTGGCTGGGTTTCGGCCGGCGACCGGCGAGGGCGAGGCAGGGCATGTCCGCATGGCTCTGGGAGTGCGTCCGGATGAGGCGGTTGTGCCCTCGCTCGTTGTGGACGACAGGACGATGGAGTAGTTTGGGCTGCGTTTGTCCCTGGGTCAACACATAAAGTCTTATTGGGCCAATTGTTTTTCTCTAGCCCGGTTACAAATTCGTAGATATATAAGCGCATCCAAAATCCCAGGGTGGGCCGCGGCCCACCCTGGCCACCCTGGGAAGGAGGATAAAGCCAGGACATGGACAGAGCGCAGCACAGGGCCACAGGTTAATGTTCTCGGTCCCCAGGAGAACATCCAGACAAAAGTAAAGCAAGTTTGCCTCACAGCTGTTGGGTGACCAGATCCTTGCGGGTCAGCGCCAAGAGCATCATCGATCACGGCAGAGGAATTAAATACACTAATTGGAGCGGTTATTCATCAGAATAATACTAGTAGACTTAGAGCAACTCTAGCGAAAGATTCCAAACTACTCCAATTAGGCAAGTCAATATTGAGCTAGAAGCTAAAAAAAACAAGTCAATATTGACGGTCTATTTTTTTTAGACTGCCAAGTCAATGCAGGGTACATCACTAGTAGACAGAGTATCGAATATCCAATTCTGAGCCCAGGCTCATTTGCACCCGGTCAAGAAATAATTCATAAAAAATTCAAACAAATTCAAAAAAATCTAAAAAAAATTATGCATGGTAGATAATTTGGTGCGTGTGGTGCGCTCCAAATTTCAGAGCATTTGGACATTTGAGTAGCTCTCAACAACAAAAACAAATTGGGTCAGAACAGTCACTAGTAGAAAAAGGGGCTATCGTCCAGGGCAGTTTAGCCCATTAGTCCCGGTTCAATCCAGAACCGGGACCAATGGAGCTATTTGCCCCTGCTCAGGAGCCTGGGCCGGGCCAAGCCACGTGGGCCATTGGTCCCGATTCGTCAGGACCTTTTGGTCCCGGTTGGTGAGACGAACCGAGACCAATGGTCTGGCTCCTGGCCATCACTATTGGTCCCGGTTTGTGGCATGAATCGACCAAAGGCTTCCCTTTAGTCCCGGCTCATGCCACTAACCGACCAATAGTGTTGCCTATATATACCCCTCGCTTGCAGCGAGCACTCCGATCCATTGCTCTGTTTTTCTCTTGCCGGCGAGGGGGGGCATTGTGGTGCTCTAGCTCACCTCCTATGCACATGAGGTGTTCGATGAAATTCCCGAGTCACACTACTTAAGCTTTCTCCTCTCCAAGCTCGACCTCCAACCTCCATTTTCCTCAATATTTGTCTAGGTTTAGCGGTCCGTCACGCCCCGTCCCCGTCTTCACCGCCATCGATCACCTTGCCGATCTCATCGCCAAGACCACCATGGTGAGCCTCTTGTTCTTATCTTCTTTACGAAGGAAAAATATTCTTACTTGTATTATTTTCTTACTTTTATTATTGCATCTTATATAGTGCGATGGTTTTGGTATCCGCCCCGTCGGCCCTAAATCCGCCTATGATTCGGATGTGGTATATATTATCTTTTCATAACTATTGGTTCATTTATTGTTTATGAAAATTATGCCGACCAACGTGACATAGATTTTATTTATCTAGGAGGTTGTTGAACCGGAAATTCCAACCGACCCTATTGTCGAGAGGTTAAATTTAGTTGAAGAAGAAAACAATTTCTTGAAGGAAAAAATAAAAAACTTGAGGAGGAGAAGATGATATTGGAGTTGCATGTTGCGGATGTAAATGCGATGATCACAAGATCAAGATGGATGCAATGCGCTTGAAGATGAGAAAGATTAGAAAATATGCCATTCATACCGAGGCTTGGTATCATTATGCCATTGGATCAGTTGTTACCTTGGTTGCGATTATGATCATATTTGTTTTCACATTGAAATGTTTTACATAGTTTCAATGTATGGTTTAATTAATTTAGATGCTCTGCAGAGCTTTATGTTGTTAGATGAGAACTATGTATGTACTTTGGTTTTTATGTGATGATGGACTTCTATTAATTTGGTCACTTAATTATCTATTCATGATGTTTTGTAATGATTTTTGACACACTTAATTATATATAATGCACGCAGATGAACCAGCAATGGATGTACGGTGACGTATACACCTCCGAGTACATTAAGGACGTGCATGCTTTTCTCGAAGTGGCTGAGGCAAACAAGCAGAATGGTTTTATGTGTTGTCCATGCCCTATATGTGGGAATACGAAGTCTTACTCGACCGGAAAATCCTTCACACCCACCGCTTTACAAGGGTTTCATGCCACACTATAATGTTTGGACGAGGCACGGAGAAATAGGGGTTATGATGGAAGACGGCGAGGAAGAAGAGTACGATGACAACTATGTGCCCCTTAATACGGTGATGCTCTTGAACATCAAGATGCACCCAGACGATGTGCGATGGTGCTTTACGGGCGAAGCTGCTGAAGATCAAGAGGAACCGCACGATGTGCCCCATGATGATGATCTCCGCCGGGTCATTGTCGATGCAAGGACACAATGCGAAAGTCAAAAGGAGAAGCTGAAGTTCGATCGCATGTTAGAGGATCACAAAAAGGGTTGTACCCCAATTGCGAAGATGGCAACACAAAGCTCGGTGCGTACTCGAATTGCTGCGGTGGAAGGCAGAGAATGATGTGCTGATAAAGGATTTGAGAAGCTATCAAAATAATGAAGAAGAAGCTTCCAAAGGATAACGAATTGCCCGACAAGACATACGCAGCAAAGAAGGTCGTATGCCCTCTAGGATTGGAGGTGGAGAAGATACATGCATGCCCTAATGACTGCATCCTCTACCGTGGTGCCTACAAGGATCTGAATGCATGCCCGGTATGCGGTGCATTGCGGTATAAGATCGCACGAGATGACCACAGTGATGTTGACGGCGAGCCTCCGGGAAGAGGGTTCCTGCGAAGGTGATGTGGTATGCTCCTATAATACCATGGTTGAAACGTCTGCTTAGAAAGCGGAGAGCATGCCAAGTTGATGCGATGGCACGTTGAGGACCGTAAGAAAGACAGAAGTTGAGAGCACCGTGACGGGTCGCATGGAGAAAAATTGAGAGAAATCTTTGGGATGAGTTTGCAAAGGACCCAAGGAACGTATGGTTTGCTTTAAGCGCGGATGGCATTAATCCTTTCGGGAGCGAGCAGCAATCACAGCACTGGCCCATGACTCTATGTATGTATAACCTTCCTCCTTGGATGTGCATGAAGCGGAAGTTCATTATGATGCCAGTTCTCATCCAAGGCCCTAAGCAACCCGGCAACGACATTGATGTGTACCTAAGGCCATTAGTTGAAGAACTTTTACAGCTGTGGAATGGAAACGGTGTACGTACGTGGGATGAGCACAAAAGGAGGAATTTGACCTAAAGGCGTTGCTGTTCGTGACCATCAACGATTGGCCCGCTCTCAGTAACCTTTCAGGATAGAGAAACAAGGGATACCACGCATGCACGCACTGTTTACTTGACACCAATAGTATGAAGGAAATATGCCCTAGAGGCAATAATAAAGTTATTATTTATTTCCTTATATCATGATAAATGTTTATTTATTCATGCTAGAATTGTATTAACCGGAAACATAATACATGTGTGAATATATAGACAAACAATATGTCACTAGTATGCCTCTACTTGACTAGCTTGTTAATCAAAGATGGTTATGTTTCCTAACCATGAACAAAGAGTTGTTATTTGATTAACAAGGTCACATCATTAGTAGAATGATCTGATTGACATGACCCATTCCGTTAGCTTAACACTTGATCGCTTAGTATGTTAATGCTTTCTTCATGACCCATACATGTTCACAGTAACTATGAGATTATGCAACTCCGTTTACCGGAGGAACACTTTGGGTGCTACCAAAGCGTCACAACGAATCGGGTGATTATAAAGGAGTACTACAGGTGTCTCCAAAGGTACTTGTTGGGTTGGCGTATTTCGAGATTAGGTTTTGTCACTCCGATTGCTCGGAGAGGTATCTCCAGGCCTTCTCGGTAATACACATCACTTAAGCCTTGCAAGCATCACAACTAATGAGTCAGTTGTGAGATGATGTATTACAGAACGAGTAAAGAGACTTACCGGTAACGAGGTTGAACTAGGTATTGGATACCGACGATCGAATCTCGGGTAAGTAACATACCGATGACAAAGGGAACAACGTATGTCGTTATGCGGTTTGACCGATAAAGATCTTCAGTAGAATATGTAGGAACCAATATGGGCATCCAGGTTCCGCTATTGGTTATTGACCGAGAATGGTTCTAGGTCATGTCTACATAGTTCTCGAACCCGTAGGGTCCGCACGCTTGACGCTTCGATGACAGTTCATAATGAGTTTATAAGTATTGATGCACGAAGGTTGTTCGAGTCCCGGATGTGATCACGGACATGACGAGGAGTCTCGAAATGGTCGAGACATAAAGATTGATATATTGGAAGCCTATGTTTGGACTTGGAAGGGTTCCGAGTGAAATCGAATTTATCGGAGTAGGGAGGTTACCGAACCCCCAAACTACATGGGCCATAGTGGGCCTTAGTGGAAAGGAGAGAGGGCCAGCCCTAGGTGGTCACGCCCCCCTTCCCCTAGTCCTATTAGGACTAGGAAAGGTGGGCCGGCCCCCCTCTCTCTCTTTCCCCCTCAGGGAATCCTAATCCAACTAGGATTGGAGGGAGTCCTACTCCCGGAGGAATAGGACTCCTTGGTGCGCCTCCCCCTTGGGCGGCCACCTCCCCTTGGCTCCTTTATATACGGGGCAGGGGCACCCAGGCTACACAAGTTGATCTACGGATCTTTCCTTAGCCGTGTGCGGTGCCCCTTCCACCATATTCCACCTCGGTCATATCGTCGTAGAGCTTAGGCGAAGCCTGCGCCGGAGAAGTCATATCGTCATGAGCTTAAGGCGAAGCCCTGCGTCGGTGGAGCATCAACATCGTCACCACGCCGTCGTCTTGTGGAACTCATCCCCGACACTTTCTTTGGATCGGAGTCCGGGGATCGTCATCGAGCTGAACGTGTGCGTAACTCGGAGGTGCCGTGACGTTCGGTACTTGGATCGGTCGGATCGTGAAGGCGTGCGACTACATCAACCGCGTTGTTATAACGCCTTCGCTTTCGGTCTCACGAGTGCGTGGGCGGACACTCTTCCCTCTCGTTGCTATGCCATCACCATGGTCTTGCGTGATCGTAGGAAATTTTTTGAAATTACTACGTTCCCCAACAGTGGCATCCGAGCCTAGGTTTTTATGGTTTGATGTTATTTGCACGAGTAGAACACAAGTGAGTTGTGGACGATACAAGTCATACTGACTAAAAGCATGTCATACTTTGGTTCAGCGGTATTGTTGGGACGAGACGATCCGGACCAACCTTACGCGTGACGCTTCACGCGAGACCGGTTCCTCGGCGTGCTTTGCACATAGATGGCTTGCGGAAGACTGTCTCTCCAACTTTAGTTGTACCGAGTGTGGCTACGCCCGGTCCTTGAGAAGGTTAAAACGGAGTCTATTTGACAAACTATCGTTGTGGTTTTGATGCGTAGGGTAAGATGAGTTCTTGCTTAAGCCCGTAGCAGCCACGTAAAACTTGCAACAACAAAGTAGAGGACGTCTAACTTGTTTTTGCAGGGCATGTTGTGATGTGATATGGTCAAGACATGATGCTAAATTTTATTGTATGAGATGATCATGTTTTGTAACCGAGTTATCGGCAACTGGCAGGAGCCATATGGTTGTCGCTTTATTGTATGCAATGCAATCGCGATGTAATGCTTTACTTTATTACTAAGCGGTAGTGATAATCGTGGTAGCATAAGATTGGCGAGACGACAACGATGCTACGATGGAGATCAAGGTGTCGCGCCGGTGACGATGGTGATCATGACGGTGCTTCGGCGATGGAGATCACAAGCACAAGACGATGATGACCATATCATATCACTTATATTGATTGCATGTGATGTTTATCCTTTATGCATCTTATCTTGCTTTGATTGACGGTAGCATTATAAGATGATCTCTCACTAAAAATTATCAAGAAGTGTTCTCCACGAGTATGCACCGTTCGCGAAAGTTCTTCGTCTTTGAGACACCACGTGATGATCGGGTGTGATAGGCTCTACGTTCAAATACAACGGGTGCAAAACAGTTGCACACGCAGAATACTCGAGTTAAACTTGACGAGCCTAGCATATAACAGATATGGCCTCGGAACACGAGAGACCGAAAGGTCGGCGTGAATCATATAGTAGATATGATCAACATAATGATGTTCACCATTGAAACTACTCCATCTCACGTGATGATCGGACATGGTTTAGTTGATTTGGATCACGTGATCACTTAGATGACTAGAGAGATGTCTGCCTAAGTGGGAGGTTTTTAATATGATTAATCAAACTTAAATTTATCATGAACTTAGTACCGATAGTATTTTGCTTGTCTATGTTTGATGTAGATAGATGGCTCGTCTTTGTTGTTCCGTTGAATTTTAATGCGTTCCTTGAGAAAGCAAAGTTGAAAGATGATGGTAGCAATTACACGGACTGGGTCCGTAATTTGAGGATTATCCTCATTGCTGCCACGTAAAAATTACGTCCTGGAAGCACATTTGGGTAGCGAACTGCTGCGGAATCTTTGAGCGAAGTTGTGAACGTCGGCAAAGCAGAGCCGATGACTACTCTATAGTTCGATGTGCCATGCTTTACGGCTTAGAACTGGTCTTCAACGACGTTTTGAACGTCAAGGATCATATGAGATGTTCCAGGAGTTGAAGTTAATATTTCAAGCAAATGCCCGGATTGAGCGATATGAAGTCTCCAATAAGTTCTATAGCTACAAGATGGAGGAGAATAGTTCACAAGCGAACACATACTCAAAATGTCCGGGTATAACAATCACTTAATTCAGCTGGAGTTAATCTTCCGGATGATAGTGTCATTGATGAAATTCTCCAATCATCGCCACCAAGCTACAAGAGCTTCGTGATGAACTATAATATGCAAGGGATGACTAAGACAATTCTGAGCTCTTCGCGATGCTTTGAAAGCATGGAGGTAGAAATCAAGAAAGAGCATCAAGTGTTGATGGTCAGCAAGACCACTAGTTTCAAGAAAAAGGGCAAAGGGAAGAAGAAGGAAACTTCAAAAAGAACAGCAAGAAAGTTGCTGATCAAGAGAAGAAACCCAAGTCTGGACCTAAGCCCGAAATCGAGTGTTTTTTGCAAGCGACCGGAACCTTTGGAAGCGGAACTGCCCCAAGTATTTGGCGGATAAAAAGGATGGCAAGGTGAACAAAGGTATATATGATATACATGTTATTGATGTGTACCTTACTAATACTCGCAGAGTACCAGGTATTTGATACTTGGTTCTGTTGCTAATATTTGCAACTCAAAGCAGGAACTACGGATTGCGAAGATTGGCTAAGGGCGAGGTGACGATCTTGGCGTTGGAAATGGTTCCAAAGTCGATGTGATCGCAATCGGCACGCTACCTCTACATCTACCTTCGGGATTAGTTTTAGACCTAAATAATTGTTATTTGGTGCCAGCGTTGAGCATGAACATTATATCTGGATCTTGTTTATTGCGAGACGGTTATTCATTTAAATCGAGAATAATGGTTGTTCTATTTATATGAGTAATATCTTTTATGGTCATGCACCCGAAGAATGGTCTATTCTTGTTGAATCTCGACAGTAGTGATACACATATTCATAATGTTGAAGCCAAAAGATGCAGAGTTGATAATGATAGTGCAACTTATTTGTGGCACTTTGCCGTTTAGGTCATATCGGTGTAAAAGCATGAAGAAACTCCATCTTGATGGGCTTCGAATCACTTGATTATGAATCACTTGGTACTTGCGAACCGTGCCTCATGGGCAAGATGACAAAAACGCCGTTCTCCGGAACTATGGAGCGTGCAACTGATTTGTTGGAAATCATACATCTTGATGTATGTGGTCCAATGAATGTTGAAGCACGCCATGGTATCGTTATTTTCTCACCTTCACAGATGATTTGAGCAGATATGGGTATATCTACTTAATGAAACACAAATCTGAAACATTTGAAAAGTTCAAAGAATTTCAGAGTGAAGTAGAAAATCATCATAACAAGAAAATAAAGTTTCTACGATCTGATCGTGGAGGAGAATATTTGAGTTACGAGTTTGGTTTACATTTGAAACAATGTGGAATAGTTTCACAACTCACGCCACCCGGAACACCACATAGAAATGGTGTGTCCGAACGTCGTAATCGTACTTTACTAGATATGGTGCGATCTATGATGTCTATTTCCGATTTACCGCTATCATTTTGGGGTTATGCTTTAGAGACGGCCGCATTCACGTTGAATAGGACACCGTCAAAATCCGTTGAGACGACGCCTTATGAACTGTGGTTTGGCAAGAAACCAAAGTTGTCGTTTCTTAAAGTTTGGGGCTGCGATGCTTATGTAAAGAAACTTCAACCAGATAAGCTCGAACCCAAATCGGAAAATGTGTCTTCATAGGATACCCAAAGGAGACTGTTGGGTACAACTTCTATCACAGATCTGAAGGCAAGATTTTCGTTGCTAAATTCGGATCCTTTCTAGAGAAGGAGTTTCTCTCGAAAAGAAGTGAGTGGGAGGAAAGTAGAACTTGATGAGATAATCAGATCTGCTCCCTTATTGGAAAGTAGTTCATCACAAGAAATGGTTCCCGTGACAACTACACCAATTAGTGAGGAAACTAATGATGATGATCATAAAGTTTCAGATCAAGTTACTCTTGAACCTCGTGGGTCAACCAGAGTAAAATACGCACTGCAGTGGTACGGTAATCCTATTCGAAGTCATGTTACTTGACCATGGCGAACCTACAAACTATGAAGAAGCGATGGTGAGCCCAGATTCGCAAAATGGTCGGAAGCCATGAAATCTGAGATGGGATCCATGTATGAGAACAAAGTATGGACTTTGGTTGACTTGCCGATGATCGGCAAGCCATTGAAAATAAATGGATCTTTAAGAAGAAGACTGACGCCGATGGTAATGTAACTGTCTACAAAGCTCGACTTGTTGCAAAAGGTTTTCGACAAGTTCAAGGGGTTGACTACGATGAGACTTTCTCACCCGTGGCGATGCTTAAGTCTGTCCGAATCATGTTAGCAATTGCCGCATTTTATGATTATGAAATTTGGCAAATGGATGTAAAAACCGCATTCTTGAATGGATTTCTAGAAGAAGAGTTGTATATGATGCAACCAGAAGGTTTTGTCGATCCAAAAGGTGCTAACAAAGTGTGCAAGCTCCAACGATCAATTTATGGTCCTGCAAGCCTCTCGGAGTTGGAATAAACGCTTTGATAGTGTGATCAAAGCATATGGGTTTGTATGCACTTTTGGAGAAGCACTGTATTTACAAGAAAGTGAGTGGGAGCTCAGAAGCATTTCTGATATTATATGTGGACGACATATTATTAATTGGAAATGATATAGAATTTCTGGATAGCATAAAAGGATACTTGAATAAAAGTTTTTCAATGAAAGACCTCGGTGAAGCTGCTTACATATTGGGCATCAAGATCTATAGAGATAGATCAAGACGCTTAATTGGACTTTCACAAAACACATACCTTGATAAAATTTTGAAAAAGTTCAAAATGGATCGTGCAAAGAAAGGTTTTTACTGTGTTGCAAGGTGTAAGATTGAGTCGGACTCAATGCCCGACCACAGCAGAAGATAGAGAGAAAATGAAAGATGTTCCCTATGCTTCAGCCATAGGCTCTATCATGTATGCAATGCTGTGTACCAGACCTGACGTATGCTTAGCTGTAAGCTTGGCGGGAAGGTACCAAAGTAATCCAGGAATGGATCACTGGACAGCGGTCAAAAACATCCTGAAATACCTGAAAAGGACTAAGGATATGTTTCTCATATATGGAGGTGACAAAGAGCTAGTCGTAAATGGTTACGTCGATGCAAGCTTTGACACTGATCCGGACGATTCTAAATCGCAAACGGATACGTGATATTGAACGGTGGAGCTGTCAGTTGGTGCAGTTCTAAACAAAGCGTCGTGGCGGGATCTACATGTGAAGCGGAGTACATAGCTGCTTCGGAAGCAGCAAATGAAGGAGTCTGGATGAAAGAGTTCATTTCCGATCTAGGTGTCATACCTAGTGCATCGGGACCAATGAAGATCTTCTGTGACAATCTTGGTGCAATTGCCTTGGCAAAGGAATCCAGATTTCACAAGAGGACCAAGCACATCAAGAGACGCCTTCAATTCCATTCGGGACCAAGTCCAAGTGGGAGACATAGAGATTTGCAAAATACATACGGATCTGAATGTTGCAGACCCGTTGACTAAGCCTCTTCCACGAGCAAAACATGATCAGCACCAAGACTCCATGGGTGTTAGGATCATTACTTTGTAATCTAGATTATTGACTCTAGTGCAAGTGGGAGACTGAAGGAAATATGCCCTAGAGGCAATAATAAAGTTATTATTTATTTCCTTATATCATGATAAATGTTTATTTATTCATGCTAGAATTGTATTAACCGGAAACATAATACATGTGTGAATATATAGACAAACAATATGTCACTAGTATGCCTCTACTTGACTAGCTTGTTAATCAAAGATGGTTATGTTTCCTAACCATGAACAAAGAGTTGTTATTTGATTAACAAGGTCACATCATTAGTAGAATGATCTGATTGACATGACCCATTCCGTTAGCTTAACACTTGATCGTTTAGTATGTTAATGCTTTCTTCATGACCCATACATGTTCCTGTAACTATGAGATTATGCAACTCCGTTTACGGAGGAACACTTTGGTGCTACCAAACGTCACAACGTAATCGGGTGATTATAAAGGAGTACTACAGGTGTCTCCAAAGGTACTTGTTGGGTTGGCGTATTTCGAGATTAGGTTTTGTCACTCCGATTGTCGGAGAGGTATCTCCACGCCTTCTCGGTAATACACATCACTTAAGCCTTGCAAGCATCACAACTAATGAGTCAGTTGTGAGATGATGTATTACAGAACGAGTAAAGAGACTTACCGGTAACGAGATTGAACTAGGTATTGGATACCGACGATCGAATCTCGGGTAAGTAACATACCGATGACAAAGGGAACAACGTATGTCGTTATGCGGTTTGACCGATAAAGATCTTCGTAGAATATGTAGGAACCAATATGGGCATCCAGGTTCCGCTATTGGTTATTGACCGAGAATGGTTCTAGGTCATGTCTACATAGTTCTCGAACCCGTAGGGTCCGCACGCTTAACGCTTCGATGACAGTTCATAATGAGTTTATAAGTATTGATGCACCGAAGGTTGTTCGAGTCCCGGATGTGATCACGGACATGACGAGGAGTCTCGAAATGGTCGAGACATAAAGATTGATATATTGGAAGCCTATGTTTGGACTTGGAAGGGTTCGAGTGAAATCGAGAATTTATCGGAGTACCGGAGGTTACCGAACCCCGGGAACTACATGGGCCATAGTGGGCCTTAGTGGAAAGGAGAGAGGGCCAGCCCTAGGTGGTCGCGCCCCCCTTCCCTAGTCCTATTAGGACTAGGAAAGGTGGGCCGCCCCTCTCTCTCTTTCCCCTCCGGAATCCTAATCCAACTAGGATTGGAGGGAGTCCTACTCCCGGGAGGAGTAGGACTCCTTAGTCTTGCCTCCCGCTTGGGCGGCCACCTCCCCTTGGCTCCTTTATATCACGGGGCAGGGGGCACCCCAGGCTACACAAGTTGATCTACGGATCTTTCCTTAGCCGTGTGGTGCCCCTTCCACCATATTCCACCTCGGTCATATCGTCAGAGAGCTTAGGCGAAGCCTGCGCCGGAGAAGTCATATCGTCATGAGCTTAGGGCGAAGCCCTGCGTCGGTGGAGCATCAACATCGTCCTGCCACGCCGTCGTCTTGTGGAACTCATCCCCGACACTTTGCTGGATCGAGTCCGGGATCGCCATCGAGCTGAACGTGTGCGTAACTCGGAGGTGCCGTCGTTCGGTACTTGGATCGGTCGGATCGTGAAGACGTCTGACTACATCAACGTTGTTATAACGCTTCCGCTTTCGGTCTACGAGGGTACGTGGACGGACACTCTTCCCTCTCGTTGCTATGCCATCACCATGGTCTTGCGTGATCGTAGGAAAATTTTTGAAATTACTACGTTCCCCAACATAGTATATACCTGGGAAGCTGCAGGAAGAATGTGTACCTGGGCCATCGTCGATTTCTTCCGACCAACCATCAATGTCGAAAGAAAGGCAAGCATTTCAAAGGCGAGGCAGATCACCGGAAGAAGCCCGCCATGCGTACCGGTGATCACGTATTTGCTATGGTCAATGATTTACACGTAATCTTTGGAAAGGGTCGGCCGGACTAGCTGTTCCGAATGATGCTGAGAATCACGCACCCATGTGGAAGAAGAAATCTATATTTTGGGACCTACCCTACTGGAAATACCTAGAGGTCCGCTCTTCGATCGACGTGATGCACATGACGAAGAACCTTTGCGTGAACCTGCTAGGCTTCTTGGGCGTGTATGGGAAGGCGGAAAGATACACACGAGGCACGAGAGGACCTGCAACGCTTGCACGAAAAAGAGGGCATGCCTCCGGAAGCGATATGAAGGTCCTGCCAGCCACGCTCTTACGAAGAAGAGAAAGAAATATTCTTTCAATGCCTGCCGATATGAAGGTCCCGGCGGCTTCTAAATCGAATATAAAGGGAATAATAAATATGCAGAGAAAAGTTCCGTAACCTAAAGTCTTATGACTGCCACGTGATTATGACGCAATCGCTTCCGGTTGCATTGAGGGGCTTCTCTACCGAAAAGCGTCCGATTAGCCATTGTGAAGCTATGTGCATTCCTCAATGCAATATCTCGTAAGGTGATCGATCCGTAAATCGTACCAACGCTAAGGAGTGATGTGGCGCAATGTCTTGTCGATTTTAGCTGGTGTTCCCACCATCCTTCTTCAATATCATGACGCACGTCCTAGTTCATCTAGTCGACGAGATTGTCATTACAGGGCCCGTATTTCTACACAATATGTACCCTTTGAGAGGTTCATGGGAGTCCTAAAGAAATATGTTAAGTAACCGTGCTAGGCCGTAGGAAGCATCTCCATGGGCCATCAAGCGAGAGGATGTCATCGGGTTTTGTGTTGACTTCATTCCTGGCCTTAATAAGATAGGTCTCCCTAAATCGCGGTATGAGGGGAGACTGAAAAAAGGCACGCTTGGAAGAGACTCAATAATATGCAGGGACGGATATTCTTGGTCTCAAGCACACTACAGCTTCTCTGAGAACTCTACCTTGGTGACCCGTATGTCGATGAACACAAGAACAGTTTGCGCTCCAAACACCCGGAGCAGTCTGACGGCCGGATTACATGTGAACACATCAGACTTTCAGCAGTTGGTTGGAAACACGTCTCGTGAGGTGACAACACTGTTTGTGATGAGTTGTACTTGTTGTCCGAGGACCATCTTCGACTGTAATGATTTGGAAAGGATATGAGATAAATGGGAATACATTTTACACGATTGACCAAGATGAAAAGAGCACCAACCAAAATAGCGGTGTCCGCTTTGATGCAGCAACCGACAAGGGAAATGACACATATTATGGTTACATAGTAGACATATGGGAACTTGACTATGGAGTAGATTTTAAGGTCCCTTTGTTTAAGTGCAAGTGGGTCAATCTGTCAGGAGGCGGGGTACAGGTAGACCCACAGTACGGAATGACAACAGTGGATCTGAAAAATCTTGGGTATACTGACGAACCGTTCGTCCTAGCCAATGATGTGGCACAGGTTATCTATGTGAAGGACATGTCTACCAGACCGAGGAAAAGAAAAGATAAGGAAGCGAATACATCATACAATGAGTCAAAGTGACACATAGTTCTTTCAGGAAAAGGGACATCCACAGGAGTGGAGGGCAAGACAGGACATGTCTAAAGAGTATGAAAAGTTTCATGAAATTCCTCCCTTCAAAGTCAAGGCTGACCCAAGCATCCCGATAAACGATGAAGATTATCCATGGTTACGGCGCAATAAGCAAAGCGACACAAGCGAAGAAAAAGTGAAGACTTTCTCCATAACTATTATGATGATACCATGCCAACTTTGTAACACACGAGTATGATACCATTGTACATTTTGTTCATGAACATGCTATGCCAACTTTTTCAGAGTTCATTTGAAAACTATGAATTTGAAAACCTCGCCAACCAAGGGCGCTCACACCGGTTTATAAGCCCGTCCCTCTCGCCTTTGTTGAGCTCACAAACTTGTGATTCACACAAATTTCAAAGAATTCAAATTTTATAAAACTCTTGGCACAAACAGAAAGTTTATAATTGTTCTAAAACAAATGGCACTAACAGAAAGTTTATAATTTTGCTGACCTAAAAGCAAAAAAGAATTAAAAATAAAGCAAAAACCAAAAGAAAATAAATAATGCAGAAAACAAAACAAAAAAACTTGAAAAAAAATAAAAATAGCAACAATAAGCATTTTGTTGTAAGTAGAAACAAAATAAAATAAATAAAGCAACAAAGAAAACAAAAAAAGTGTTTTCGAATTTTAAAACTAATGGCACAAACAGAAAGTTTATATTTTTTCTAAAACTAAAAGCACTAACAGAAAGTTTATAATTTTGTTGACCTAAAAGCAAAAAGAACTAAAAAATAAAGCAAAAAACCAAAAGAAAATAAATAATGCAGAAAACAAAACAAAAAAACTTGAAAAAAATAAAAATAGCAACAATAAGTATTTTGTTGTAAGTAGAAACAAAATAAAATAAATAAAGCAACAAAGAAAACAAAAAAGTGTTTTCAAATTTTAAAACTAATGGCACTAATAGAAAGTTTATATTTTTCTAAAACTAAAAGCAAAAAGAAATAAAATATAAAGCAAAAAAGTGCCACCCTCTTTGGGCCCCCCATGGCACGAATACGACTAGAAACCTTATGGGCCGAGATTCAGGGCCCATGGAAGGCCCAAAGAGGCCCACAGCACAGTGTGGCGAGTTAGGCCCAAAGCCTGCTTTAGAGAGGAGCTCGAGAGGAGCCGCACCGCATCTTATAAAGCGGGTGCGGCTCCGTCTCAACTAGCGAGGTGGGACTAAACATTTGGCCTTGAGGCAGCACCACGGCCTTTGGTCGGTTGGTGGCTAGCCCCAACCGACTAAAGGAGGTTTAGTCACGGTTGGTGCCTCGACCCGGGACTAATGCTCCCATTTATTCCGGGTTGGTGCCACAAACTGGGACAAACGGCCGCCGCTTCCCGCCCTTTGGGCTGCTGAAAACAGGCCTTTGGTCCCGGTTGGTGGCACCAACCGGACTAAAGGGCATTAGTCCCGGTCGTGGCACCAACCGACTAATGCACTTGCTATATAAGAAAACACTTGGGAAATTTCAGATTTCTCGCCAGATCCCCGACGACGCCGAAGCTCATCGACGCCGCCAGTTGCCTGACGACGCCGTCGCTTCGCCGCCGCTTCGCCGTCTGCTACTTGCCGCCGCCTTGCCCGCTGCCGCCGCCCGCTGCTGCCGCTGCCGACGCTGTCGTTGCCGCTGTCGCTTCGAAGCGCCGCGGCCGCGCCCCACGACCGCTTCCCGCCGGCCACGCCCCCTGCCCGCCCGAGCCGTCGTCGCCGCTTCGAGCCCGCCGTCTCGCCGCCTTGCCCCGCCCGAGCCGTCGCCCATCGCCCACGCCGCCCGAGCTCGTTGCCGTCGCCGCCGACGCCCTCGCCCGCCGCTGCCGCCTCTCCGCCGCCCGTTGTGAGCCGCCGCCGAGCCGCCCCGTTTTTATTTTTATTAGTTTATTTTTTTGTTCATATGTGATGTATATGTGTATGTGGCTATAATGTATATGTTTTTATTTTTATTAGTTTAGTTTTTGTTCATATATAGAAAGTTACAATTTTAATTAGGTTAGTGCATTTTAATTAGGTTAGTGTAGAGGAAAAAGTAAAATAAGGAAAAGGAAGAAAAGAGGAAGAAGGAATAAGGAATTAGGTTAGTGCATTACAATTCTATTTTTTTTCTTCTTCTCCTCTATTCCTTTCTTCTTCTCCTCTTCTTTTTCTTCTTTTTCCTCTCATTCTTTTTCTTCTTCTTCTTCCTTCTTCCTTCTTCCTCTTTTCTTCCTTTTCCTTATTTTCCTTTCTCGAGGGATAAGAAGAAAAAGAAGAGGAGAAGAAGAAAGAAAGGAATAGAGGAGAAAGAAGAAACTTTGACACGAGGGGGTACTGATACCTCCCCGATAACATTATTTTCCCATGTATATGTATGTTGCGTCGTTGTCGATATAACGAGGGTGTCGAGGATCGCCGAGGGTCGAGGGTCGGGAACTAGGGTAGAGGGTCGAGGGTCGTTAAGGGGTCAAGGGTCGAAGGTTTCAGGTCGAGGGTTCCTATAGTGTCAAAGTATTGAAGAAATCCATGGCTTCATCATTAGCCGGAAGTAACCATGGCATGATGGTGAAGTCCTCAAAGTTGTTACTGAATGGAGTCCGGATAGGATAATTTGCCTTTTGCTGAACTTTGTACCAAAAAGCGGTTATCCTATCTCGAACTCCGCTCCAAAACAACTTTGGAGAGCTTGACCATCATGCACCTCACTTTCGCCTAATGATGAAGACATGGTTTTGTTGAATCCTTTGACACTAGGCAACCTCCCGACCCTCGGCGATCTTCGACCCTTGACCCTCGACCGCTCGGCGATCCACGACCCTCTACCCTACATGGGCGTCGATGCCCACGTCACTTGTGGGACATAGATGTACTGTTCAACGCCGACCCCTCCCGATAGCTTCAACACGTGGGGGGTCGATGTCTGTCTCCCTCCTAGCTTGAAGCGTTCTCGAGGCCACCCCCTAACCCTTGAAGCGTTGTCGAGGCCACCCCAAACCCTAGAGAAGCAGCGTCGAGGCCACTAATATGATTCCTTATTATGATTAGCTAGCTAGTTCTACGTTGGCACTAATATATCCATATCTGTCATGTTTGAATAATAATTGCCATGTTGTAAATATTTGTAGAAACTATGGACACCCCCCGAGACGAAGCACAAGAAGCGTTGTTGAGGGACATAATCGCACACGGAAGTGATGCCGTCTCCTCGATGATGTTTCTCAACGGCAACGATGGTCTGGAAGGAGAGGGTGAAGAAGCAGATGGCTATGATTTACATGGCTCCGATGACCCAATGCCGGTGCAAGAAGGAGAGGGTGAAGAAGTAGACCGTGAGGACGGCTCCGGTGATCACCAAACCGAGTCCGGCCAGGTATATATATTAGTTAAGCCTGTGTTGACTAGCTCTCGTCTTTGTTTTGGTATATATGTACACATATTAATTAACTCTCGTCTTTGTTCTTTTTTTAGCCCTCCGGATCGAGCACAACTTCGGTAAAGAGACGAGGCCCGAAGAAAAAGTTGAGCTCGGATGAAAAGTTTGAGATCATACAAATCGCTGACGACGGCCAACCGATTGAACCCTACCGGACAAAGAAGGCATTTGTTGCTCGGTCGCGGGGTTACGGTTAGGGACAAGATCCCATTAGCATCCACCAATGGTATAAGCCTAAGAACGAAGACCACGAGGTGTCTTGTGTCAATGATATGCGTAAAATGATCTTTGGACTGAGCTGAAGTCAAATTTTACCCTATCGCCAGAGGATGATCCGGAGAAGCCAGTAATAGAGCCATTAATCAAGTCTTTTGCTCTTAAGAAGATGGCAGAACTATTCAGGAATTGGAAGAAAGACCTCAATACGTAAGTCGAAAAAAATGAGACACCAGAATTCACGGGCAAATATGAGAAGATCGAGATGATCGCCCGCATTTGTGGCCTACAAGACATCGGAAAAGAGTAAAAGATGTCGGTGACAAACAAGAGAAATGCTGCGAAGAAGAAGCTTCACCATCGCACGGGGTCGTGGCTACCTCATAGCCCGGCCTAAGTGGGCCAAGGCTGAGAATGATCTGCTTGATAAAGGGATCGAACCCGAGACAATGAACTGGCGCATCGTTGCGGACTTGGTTCTTGAGGCGGCGGATCCTTGGACCCTATAACGGGAAGTGCATTTGGACGGACGAACAATTGGACATACCAGTCAAGAGGCTTCAGCATTATATCGAAGCAAATACAGCAAGGGAAGTTCGTTCGACAGGGAGAAGGGCGAGCTCACAATGGCCCTCGGGAATCCTGAGCACCCCGGACGGACACGAGGCACGCCAGCTTCGCTTCGTGGAAGGCTGGATTTCCGGACACTGGGGTTACAAAACCCATGAGAGGAGGAAGAAACCGGAGCAGAGCCTAATGCAAAGCGCCGCACGAAAAGGGTAATGGGGCTAGAGGAACGAGAAGAGGAACGAGAAGCAGCAGATCACAACAAACGACTGCGAAGCTTCCCGAAGCTACCCGCCATCTCGGCGGAGAAGCAGCGTGGCTTCCACCGAAGCTGCTTCAGCCAGAGCAAGATGCCTTGACGGCTCCTGCCGGCTATCCCGTGGATGCTATCACGGATGTTGAAAGTTGCCACCTTATGGCGCAATGGAGCAATTTGAAGGTCAAGGCGGCTGTTGGCTCTGTTTATCCTACTAAACCCGACTCAAATTTTCACCGCCGCCGATTCCGTAGGATATGCTAAGGTGATGGTCGATGAAATAACGGAGGGATTTGAGGACCTCGGCTTGACCACCCCTACCGGTGAAGGGAGTATCGGCTGGGTTCTCGCTCAAGACTCCATGCCTATGGCGGAAGGATCTCATCAACCTTCCGAATCGACGCCTCCGCCTCCTCCTCCTCCTCCCGTGAGTCGGGGCACTCCGCCTCCTCCACCGCCTCCTCCTCCGCGAGTGACGATCAGGCACTCGGCCGGCTCCTTCTCCGGCGTGGCGGCACTCCGTCTCCTTCTCCCGCTGCCGCTGGCGTCCGGCAGCCAGCCTCCTCCTTCTCCGCCTCGTCGGCAAGGGCGGAAGAGACCCGCCCGCTCGGCTGGCGTCGTAGTCCTTCTCCTCCGCCTCGTAAGCAAGGAAAGAAGACATCCGCTCCGTCTGCTCTGCCGGGCGTCTAGAAGTACAGCCAAAGGCGGGAGGAGATATAGATTCGTCCTTCTCTCAAGACTCGGAGAAGTTACCGTCTGAGAGGAGCGAGGAGGAAAACGCGAAGATCGCGCAGACGAAGTGGATGACTGGTTTCAAGGGTTGAAAGCAAAGAGACATCCACCTCCGGAGGAGAAGGTAGATCCGTCAAAGCGAAGCGCACTCGCTGCCCCGACAAAACCACCCAAGTCTCCGCCGAAAGGCAACTATGAGCGCATTATTGGAAAGGCATTTGCCGGGCGGAGAGATCGAGAAGTACTGTCGGTGATCAAAGGATGAAAGAACGACGAGCTGGGAAACAAATTGCCCAGCTCGGCGAACAAGCAAGCAATCGTGCCCCCGCTCAAGGTGCACCGCTAGCGACATCGTCGATCCGAGGATGGTGCCCGGTTATGGCAATCCTGAAGATTACCTGCCCGACGATGTACAATTTGATTTCTTGGAGGTGCAGATACAAAGATCTGAGTACGGGAAGCCTCTCGTCAAAGATGAAAGCTCTCTAACAACGATGATGCGAAGATTGCATGATTGGTACATGAAAACCTGCAAAGAGTCTCGAGGAGGAATACTTTGTATGTGAGAGTTAAAAAGGAGCATGACCTCCTTGGAATTGAACTGTTGCCTATTCCATTTGAGGAGTTCTATCATTTTATCAATCAATTGGCCCTCGATAAAGCAACGGTCACCTGCTATTGTCTGTAAGTAGTACTACTTCTGTCATTAAGTATCTCTATATAACTCAGCTCTTTCATTGCATGTATTTATAAATATCCTCACTATATTATGCAGATTGAAGATCGCAGAAATGAAGAAAAAACAAGTGGGTGATATTGGGTTCATTAACACATATCTCATAGATGCAAATGAGGTTAAATATCGTGTCATTGAAACCGAGGCCAACTTGCTACGATCGTTGGAAATAAATGAACACAAAAATACAATACTCTTTCCTTACAACTACACGCGAGTGTTACCGTCTTTGTGGCATATTCGGTTTCCCTTATTTAGTCCAGGTTATAGAATTGTAATATTGATGAGTTATGCATGCGTGCGCAGGTTCCACTATATTCTCCTAGAGATTAAGCTTGAGCAGGAGGTAGTAACTGTCTTAGACTCGAGACGAAAAGATCCCAAGGAGTATGCGGAAATGACTGAAATGCTCGAGAAGTAAGTTAAATCGATCATTATCCACCATATCAGCAACTTTGTTCATTTCTGATATCAAGTAATTGTTTTCTTTGTATGGCAGGGCTTGGGAAAATTCACCAAAAAGCTCCGGACTACCGAAGAAGCTGCAATTTAGACACCCGAAAGTAAGTACTATATAGTAGCATATTCCACGCGCATCTCCTAGTGATTCAAGCGCTAGTTTCATCAATACCATTTAGCATGTGCTTGCTAATTATCAGTTTGATTGACCTCTGTTTCTTGTAAAGTGGTTGTGGCAGGAACAAGGGAATGATTCCTGTGGATACTACGTTTGCGAGTCCATCCGCCACACGACCTGTGAGAGGGGCTACTCCGACAAACAATTTGAAGTGCGTAAATAAAAATATTCACAATTTTATTTTATTACCATCATTTGTGTTGAGTTTCATTCATTCATATATATATATATATATATATATATATATATATATATATATATGTATGTATTGACCCCTTTCTTAAAATTAGATGTTTCGGAAGCGGGATGAACTCCTAGCACCAGATCGCATGCGAGCAATTCAAGAGGAATGGGCGGCATTCTTTCTTGACTATGTGATCGCTGAAGACGGGGAATACTATGTGGACCACGCGTCCGTATTGTAAAAGATAATTATTGTATATATGTAGCTGGTAGTGTCGGATAGATATACGAGAACTTATTGTTCGACCAATCTCTCGGGGAAGGAGAGGTGGTCGATATCACTTCTCTCTGTATGCATATATGTTCATGACGATCTTCTGTTTGCTTAATTACTAGCTAGCTAGCATGTCTAGTTAGTCCTCTCTATACGTATGTATAGTAATGAGCGTCGACCAAGCACGGACAAAAGAAAGGACACTTTTCTCTATTAATTAGCTAGCTATAGCACAATATATGAAACACCTAAATTAACCCCCAAAACCCCCAAACCCCCCTTTGAAAAAAAAAGAAAAACCAGAGCCAAAGAAATGTCGACGTGGATGCCTATTGGTCCCGGTTGGTGCCACCAACTCGACCAAAGGCCCTCCTACTGAGCTCGTGGACAGGCCACGTGGAGGTCCATCTATCCCGGTTCTGGATAGAACCGGGACTAAAGGGCGAGGGTATTAGTACCGACCCTTTAGTCCCGGTTCATGAACCGGGACTAAAGGCCCTCACCAACCGGGACTATAGGCCCTTTTTCTACTAGTGAGTGTACGAATAGTACACTATTTAATAGACTCCAAATTTGTCTTTTTTGCCGAGAGCTACTCAGATGTCAAATGATTTGAAATTTGGATCGGATATCACGCACCAAATTATCTACCATGCCAAAAAATTAATTTTTTTTATTTTTTTAGTATTTGTTTTGATTTTTTTATTCAGCACAGGTGTAGATGCTCCTGGGAGCCAAAACACATCACCAACCAAGTATATACTAATCATCAATATAGACCGCCAATATTGAGCTAGAAGCTTAAAAAACAAGTTAGACATCCACCACTCAATCGCCAAATATTTTAAGGGACAGGGTATACATTACTATTGAAGGAAATATGCCCTAGAGGCAATAATAAAGTTATTATTTATTTCCTTATATCATGATAAATGTTTATTATTCATGCTAGAATTGTATTAACCGGAAACATAATACATGTGTGAATACATAGACAAACAGAGTGTCACTAGTATGCCTCTACTTGACTAGCTCGTTAATCAAAGATGGTTATGTTTCCTAACCATAGACATGAGTTGTCATTTGATTAATGGGATCACATCATTAGGAGAATGATCTGATTGACATGACCCATTCCGTTAGCCTAGCACTTGATCGTTTAGTATGTTGCTATTGCTTTCTTCATGACTTATACATGTTCCTGTAACTATGAGATTATGCAACTCCCGTTTACGGAGGAACACTTTGGGTGCTACCAAAGCGTCACAACGTGAATCGGGTGATTATAAAGGAGTACTACAAGTGTCTCCAAAGGTATATGTTGGGTTGGCGATTTCGAGATTAGGTTTTGTCACTCCGATTGCCTGAGAGGTATCTCTGGGCCCTCTCGGTAATGCACATCACATAAGCCTTGCAAGCATTGCAACTAATAAGTTAGTTGTAAGATGATGTATTACGGAACGAGTAAAGAGACTTGTCAGTGACGAGATTGAACTAGGTATTGGATACCGACGATCGAATCTCGGGTAAGTAACATACCGATGACAAAAGGAACAACGTATGTCGTTATGCGGTTTGACCGATAAAGATCTTCGTAGAATATGTAGGAACCAATATGGGCATCCAGGTTCCGCTATTGGTTATTGACCGAGAATAGTTCTAGGTCATGTCTACATAGTTCTCGAACCCGTAGGGTCCGCACGCTTAAGCTTTCGATGACAGTTATATTATGAGTTTGCATGTTTTGATGTACCGAAGGAGTTCGGAGTCCCGGATGAGATCGGGGACATGACGAGGAGTCTCGAAATGGTCGAGACGTAAAGATTCATATATTGGATGATATGTTTAGGCCAAGGGGTCAAGCCCATGAGGCTTTAGGTCGGTGCAAAAGGAGTTTTATGGAGGCCGAGGGCCAAACGCCGGAGACCCTGGCATGTGGCCCTGGGCCAGACGCCGAGGCCCATGGCGTCTGGGGCGTCTGGGCCAGACGCCAAGGATTGTGACGTTTGGTCCTGGAGTCCGAGTGGGACTCTTGCCTTTCGGGCAAAACCGACTTTGAGGAGGTTTTTGCTCCAAGTTTCGACCCCGGGGCTCAACATATAAATAGAGGGGCAGGGCTAGCACCAAAGGGACAACAATTGATCCCTTGGATCTCTTAGCCGTGTGCGGTGCCCCCTTCCACGATATTCCACCTCGGTCATATCGTCGCAGAGTTTAGGCGAAGCCCTGCGCCGGTAGAGCATCATCATCGTCACCACGCCGTCGTCTTGTGGAACTCATCCCCGACACTTTCTTTGGATCGGAGTCCGGGATCGCCATCGAGCTGAACGTGTGCGTAACTTCGAGGTGCCGTGACGTTCGGTGCTTGGATCGGTCGGATCGTGAAGACGTCGACTACATCAACCACGTTGTTATAACGCTTCCGCCGGTCTCACGAGTGCGTGGACGTACACTCTCCCTCTCGTTGCTATGCCATCACCATGGTCTTGTGTGTGCGTAGGAAATTTTTGAAATTACTACGTTCCCTATCGCTGGCATCCGAGCCTGGTTTTATGCGTTGATGTCATATGCACGAGTAGAACACAAGTGAGTTGTGGGCGATATAAGTCATCTTGCTTACCAAAGCATGTCATACTTTGGTTCGGCGGTATTGTGAGATGAAGCGGCCGGACCGACATTACAGACGCTCACGCGAGACTGGTTTCACCGCTTCGAGCACTCGTTGCTTAAAGGTGACCGGCGGGTGTCTGTCTCTCTCAGTTTAGTTGAACCGAGTGTGGCTACGCCCGGTACTTGCGAAGGTTAAAACAGCACCAACTTGACAAACTATCGTTGTGGTTTTGATGCGTAGGTAAGAACGGTTCTTGCTCAGCCCGTAGCAGCCACGTAAAACTTGCAACAACAAAGTAGAGGACGCCTAACTTGTTTTTGCAGGGCATGTTGTGATGTGATGTGGTCAAGACGTGATGCTATATTTTATTGTATGAGATGATCATGTTTTGTAACCGAGTTATCGGCAACTGGCAGGAGCCATATGGTTGTCGCTTTATTGTATGAAATGCAAAAGCCATGTAATTGCTTTACTTTATCACTAAGCGGTAGCGATAGTCATAGAAGCAATAGTTGGCGAGACGACAACGATGCTACGATGGAGATCAAGGTGTCGCGCCGGTGACGATGGTGATCATGACGGTGCTTTGAGATGGAGATCACAAGCACAAGATGATGATGACCATATCATATCACTTATATTGATTGCATGTGATGTTTATCCTTTATGCATCTTATCTTGTTTTGATTGACGGTAGCATTATAAGATGATCTCTCACTAAAATTATCAAGAAGTGTTCTCCCTGAGTATGCACCGCTATGTAAAGTTCTTCGTCTTTGAGACACCACGTGATGATCGGGTGTGATAGGCTCTACGCTCAAATACAACGGGTGCAAAACAGTTGCATCGCCGGAATACTCAAGTTAAACTTGACGAGACTAGCATATAACAGATATGGCCTCGAACACGGAGACCGAAAGGTCGAACGTGAATCATATAGTAGATATGATCAACATAGTGATGTTCACCATTGAAACTACTCCATCTCACGTGATGATCGGACATGGTTTAGTTGATTTGGATCACGTAATCACTTAGATAACTGGAGAGATGTCTATCTATGTGGGAGTTCTTAAGTAATATGATTAATTGAACTTTAATTTATCATGAACTTAGTCCTGGTAGTATTTTGCAAATTATGTTGTAGATCAATAGCTCGCGTTGTTGCTTCCCTATGCTTTTATATGTTTGTTTTGATATGTTCCTAGAGAAATATTATGTTGAAAAATGTTAGTAGCAATGATGCGGATTGGATCCGTGATCTGAGGTTTATCCTCATTGCTGCACAGAAAAATTATGTCCTTAATGCACCGCTAGGTGACAAACCTATTGCAGGAGCAATGCAGACGTTATGAACGTTTGGCTAGCTCAATATGATGACTACTTGCTAGTTTAGTGCACCATGCTTAAAGGCTTAGAATCGGGACTTCAAAGACGTTTTGAACGTCATGGACCATATGAGATGTTCCAGAATTGAAGTTAATATTTCAAGCAAATACCGAGTTGAGAGATATGAAGTCTCCAACAAGTTCTATAGCTAAAAGATGGAGGAGAATCGCTCAACTAGTGAGCATGTGCTCAGATTGTCCGGTACTTCAATTGCTTGAATCAAGTGGGAGTTAATCTTCCGGATAAGATAGTGATTGATGAATTCTCTAGTCACCATCACCAAGTTAGTAGAACTTCGTGATGAACTATAATATGCAAGGGATGACAAAAGTGATTCCCAAGCTCTTCGTGATGCTGAAATCGACGAAGGTAGAAATCAAGAAAAGAGCATCAAGTGTTGATGATTGACAAGACCACTAGTTTCAAGGAAAAGGGCAAAGGGAAGAAGGAACTTCAAGAAGAACGGCAAGCAAGTTGTTGTTCGAGTGAAGAAGCTCAAGTCTGGACCTAAGCCCGAGACTAAGTGCTTTTGCTGCAATGGAACTGGTCATCGAAGCGGAACTACCCCAAGTATTTGGCGGATAAGAAGGATGGCAAATTGAACAAGAGTATATTTGATATACAGGTTATTGATGTGTGCCTTACTAGCGTTTATAGTAGCCCCTGAGTATTTGATACTTGTTCGGTTGCTGAGATTAGTAACTCAAAATAGGAGTTACAGAATAAACAGAGACTAGTTGAAGGGGAAGTGACGATGAGTGTTGGAAGTAGTTCCAAGATTGATATGATCATCATCGCACACTCCCTATACTTTCAGGATTAGTGTTAAACCTAAATAAATGTTATTTGGTGTTTGCGTTGAGCATGAATATGATTTAATCATGTTTATTGCAAAACGGTTATTCATTTAAAGTCAAAGAATAATTGTTATTCTGTTTAAATGAATAAAACCTTCAATGGTCATACACCCAATGAAAATAGTTTTCAAAACGGTTATTCATTTAAAGTCAAAGAATAATTGTTGTTCTGTTTAAATGAATAAAACCTTCAATGGTCATACACCCAATAAAAATAGTTTGTTGGATCTCGATCGTAGTAATACACATATTCATAATATTGATGCCAAAAGATGCAAAGTTAATAATGATAGTGCAACTTATTTGTGGCACCGCCGTTTGGGTCATATCGGTATAAAGCGCATGAAGAAACTCCATAAAGATGGATTTTTGGAATCACTTGGTTATGAATCATTTGATGCTTGCGAACTGTGCCTTTTGGGCAAGATGACTAAAAATCCGTTCTCCGGAACAACAGAACGAGCTACTGACTTGTTGGAAATAATACATACCGATGTATGCGATCCAATGAGTGTTGATGCTCGTGGCAAGTATCGTTATTTTCTCCTTCACAAGATGATTTGAGCAGATATGGGTATATATACTTGATGAAACATAAGTCTGAAATAGTTGAAAGGTTCAAAGAATTTCAGAGTGAAGTGGAAAATCATCGTAACAAGAAAATAAAATTTCTGCGATCTGATCGTGGAGATGAATATTTGAGTTACGAGTTTGGTCTTTATTTGAAACAATGTGAAATAGTTTCGCAACTCACGCCATATGGAACACCACAGCATAATGGTGTGTCCGAAAGTCGTAACCGCACTTTATTGGATATGGTGCGATCTATGATATCTCTTATCGGTTTACCACTATCGTTTTGGGTTATGCATTAGAGACAGCTGCATTCACGTTTAATAGGGCACCATCTAAATCCGTTGAGATGACACCGTATGAACTATGGTTTAGCAGTAAACCTAAGTTGTCGTTTCTTAAAGTTTGGAGTTGTGATGCTTATGTGAAAAAGTTTTCACCTGATAAGCTCGAACCCAAATCGGAGAAGTGCGTCTTCATAGAATACCCAAAGGAAGCTGTTGGGTACACCTTCTATCACAGGTCTAAAGGCAAAACATTCGTTGCTAAGATGGATCCTTTCTAGAGAAGAAGTTTCTCTCGAAAGAAGTGAGTGGGAGGAAAGTAGAACTTGATGAGGTAATTGTACCTTCTCCCTTATTGGAAAGTAGTTCATCACGTAAATCAGTTCCCAAAGGATTCCTACACCAATTAGTGAGGAAGTTAATGATGATGATCATGAAACTTCAGATCAAGTTGCTACCAAACCTCGTAGGTCTTCCAGAGTAAAATCCGCACTAGAGTGGTACGGTAATCGTGTTCTGGAAGTCATGTTACTAGAACATGATGAACCTACGGACTATGAGGAAGCGATGATGAGCCCAGATTCATGAAATGGCTTGAGGCCATAAAATCTGAGATATGATCCATGTATGAGAATGTAAGTATGGACTTTGATTGACTTGCTCGATGATCAGCAAGCCATGTTAAATAAATGGATCTTCAAGAGGAAGACAGATGCTGATAGTAGTGTTACTATCTACAAAGCTAGACTTGTCGAAAAAGGTTTTAGACAAAGTTCAAAATGTTGAATACAATGAGATTTTCTCACTTGTATCGATGCTTAAAAGTCTGTCCGAATCATGTTAGCAATTGCCACATTTTATGAAATCTGGCAAATGGATGTCAAAACTACATTCTTTAATGGATTTATTAAAGAAGAGTTGTATATGATGCAACCAGAAGGTTTTGTCAATCCTAAAGGAGCTAACAAAATGTGCAAGCTTCAGCGATCCATCTATGGACTGGTGCGAGCATCTTGGAGTTGGAATAAACGCTTTGATAAGTGTGATCAAAGCATATGGTTTTATACAGACTTTTGGAGAAGCCTGTATTTACAAGAAAGTGAGTGGGAGCACTACAACATTTCTGATAAGTATATGTGAATGACATATTGTTGATCGGAAACAATGTAGAATTATTCTGCAAAGCATAAAGGAGTGTTTGAAAGGAGTTTTTTTTCAAAAAAAGACCTCGTTGAAGCTGCTTACATATTGAGCATCAAGATCTATAGAGATAGACACTTGATAAGTTTTTCAATGAATACATACCTTGACAAGATTTTGAAGTAGTTCAAAATGGAACAAATAAAGAAAGAGTTCTTGCCTGTGTTACAAGGTGTGAAATTGAGTAAGACTCAAATCCCGACCACGGCAGAAAATAGAAAAGAGAATGAAAGTCATTCCCTATGCCTCACCATAGGTTCTATAAAGTATGTCATGTCATGTACTGATCTATTGCATACCCTACCACTAAGCTTGGCAAGGAGTGCAATAGTGATCTAGGAGTAGATCAATGGACAATGGTCAAAATTATCCTTAGTAGAATAAGGATATGTTTCGATTATGGAAGTGAAAAAGGTTAGGTAGTAAAGGGTTACGTCGATGCAAGTTTTAACACTAATCTAGATGACTCGAGTCTCAATCTAGATACATATTGAAAGTGGGAGCAATTAGCTAGAGTAGCTCCGTGCGAGCATTGTAGACATAGAAATTTGCAAAATACTTACGGCTCAATGTGATGCATCTGCTGACTAAAATTATCTCACAAGCAAAACATGATCACACCTTAGTACTCTTTGGGTGTTAATCACATAGCGATGTGAACTAGATTACTGACTCTAGTAAACCCTTTGGGTGTTGGTCACATGTCGATGTGAACTATGGGTGTTAACCACATATAGATGTGAACTATTGATGTTAAATCACATGGCGGTGTGAACTAGATTATTGACTCTAGTGCAAGTGGGAGACTGAAGGAAATATGCCCTAGAGGCAATAATAAAGTTATTATTTATTTCCTTATATCATGATAAATGTTTATTATTCATGCTAGAATTGTATTAACCGGAAACATAATACATGTGTGAATACATAGACAAACAGAGTGTCACTAGTATGCCTCTACTTGACTAGCTCGTTAATCAAAGATGGTTATGTTTCCTAACCATAGACATGAGTTGTCATTTGATTAACGGGATCACATCATTAGGAGAATGATCTGATTGACATGACCCATTCCGTTAGCCTAGCACTTGATCGCTTAGTATGTTGCTATTGCTTTCTTCATGACTTATACATGTTCCTGTAACTATGAGATTATGCAACTCCTGCCATCGGAGGAACACTTTGGGTGCTACCAAACGTCACAAAGTAACTGGGTGATTATAAAGGAGTACTACAGGTGTCTACAAAGGTACATGTTGGGTTGGCGTATTTCGAGATTAGGTTTTGTCACTCCGATTGTCGGAGAGGTATCTCTGGGCCCTCTCGGTAATGCACATCACATAAGCCTTGCAAGCATTGCAACTAATAAGTTAGTTGTAAGATGATGTATTACGGAACGAGTAAAGAGACTTGTCAGTGACGAGATTGAACTAGGTATTGGATACCGACGATCGAATCTCGGGTAAGTAACATACCGATGACAAAAGGAACAACGATGTCGTTATGCGGTTTGACCGATAAAGATCTTCAGAGAATATGTAGGAACCAATATGGGCATCCAGGTTCCGCTATTGGTTATTGACCGAGAATAGTTCTAGGTCATGTCTACATAGTTCTCGAACCCGTAGGGTCCGCACGCTTAAGGTTTCGGCGATGCTTATATTATGAGTTTGCATGTTTTGATGTACCGAAGGAGTTCGGAGTCCCGGATGAGATCGGGGACATGACGAGGAGTCTCGAAATGGTCGAGACGTAAAGATTCATATATTGGATGATATGTTTAGGCCAAGGGGTCAAGCCCATGAGGCTTTAGGTCGGTGCAAAAGGAGTTTTGCGGCGGCCCGGGGGCCAACCGCCGGAGACCCTGGCGTCTGGCCCTGGGCCAGCCGCCGAGGCCCATGGCGTCTGGGCCAGACGCCAAGGATTGTGGCGTTTGGTCCTGGAGTCCGAGTGGGACTCTTGCCTTTCGGGCAAAACCGACTTTGAGGAGGTTTTTGCTCCAAGTTTTGACCTCGGGGCTCAACATATAAATAGAGGGGCAGGGCTAGCACCAAAGGGACAACAATTGATCCCTTGGATCTCTTAGCCGTGTGCGGTGCCCCCTTCCACGATATTCCACCTCGGTCATATCGTCGCAGAGTTTAGGCGAAGCCCTACGCCGGTAGAGCATCATCATCGTCACCACGCCGTCGTGCTGACGGAACTCATCCCCGACACTTTGCTGGATCGGAGTCCGGGGATCGTCATCGAGCTGAACGTGTGCAGAACTCGGAGGTGCCGTACGTTCGGTGCTTGGATCAGTCGGATCGTGAAGACGTACGACTACATCAACCGCGTTGTTATAACGCTTCCGCTTTCGGTCTACAAGGGTACGTGGACAGACACTCTTCCCTCTCTCGTTGCTATGCCATCACCATGGTCTTGTGTGTGCGTAGGAAATTTTTTGAAATTACTACGTTCCCTATCAACTATAGCGTGGAAAATATTTTTCGCCAGTCTAAAAACAAACTATTTTTCGGTCAGCCACTTTTTTTAGCCATCCGGCCACACTGTTGCATAACGGGTAAACAGAACATACTTGTCTCCAGATATAACCCAGACCACTCATCGCTATTTAAACTGCCCATTTAACATTCACACTCGATCGGTCAGAAACCAAGCAAGTAACACAATACAGCGGCTTCTCAGGCCTCATACAACTACTTAACATTGACACATCAGGGATGCGTTTGGTAGGCTGTATAGAGCCCAACCAGATCCGGGCGGGATGAAAATGAGTCGTTTAGTTGCGCGCAAGCAGGCCTGAACTGCATCAGCACGAAACTTAAAGCACCTAGAGCCTGACTCGCTGGGAATGTTTGAATCAGAGGTTTCCAGCGAGCCAGGCGGAGTCGGGCGCAAAAACATGACGCGGTGTAGGGCGCGGTGCAGAGGGGATCTGGTCGGAGATAGCGGCAGAGGGAAACAGGCGGAGGCAGGATGTCCCGAAATATACCCTCACCACCCCATTTACTCGCTCACCCCTGATAATAGGACAAGCCCTCCTCTGTTATTGGCACCGGCGGCGGTGGCGACTCATATCTGTGGCTACGGTGGCGGTAGCGGTGTTGGTGGCGGCAGTAGCTGCTTCTCCCTTCTTCTTCGACTCCGTCCGGCCATCCTCGTCTCGGCATGTCTCCCCCAACCCGAAGCTGGAAAGCTACCCCCTCCCCCTCTCTATTAGGTCATTCGATAGGACCGTTTAGGGTCGATTCCGCCATTCCTGACCGCATCATGGATGTCGCTTACGTTGTGGGTGAACGAACGAAGCTTCTAGTTCAGGTAGCAACGCTTATAGTTGTGGTTCAGGCCTAGATTCTGTTGGCCCATAAGAGAGTTGTTCGTCGGGATGAGAAACCTCTCATCTGATATGGTCCGGTCTTAATCTGTGATCAGGAGAGGATCGCGAGTCTGAAATACGTCTACAACTATAACGACACAAAGGCTCTATGGATGCTTCAAATGAAAAAGCACCTCTCGCGAGGCTTGTGCAACCATTTTCCTCTTTGTTGTTAGTCATAACTAGTGGTCCAGGGTTGTACACAATATCTTTAGGAGATCGATGGAGACCACCTCCAGGTACTTCAAGCAAGTGTTATATTCTATTGGGGAACTCAGAGGAGAGATGATCGTGTCACCAACCGTCAGGACTCATACCAAGATTCGCACTAGCCCAAGATGGTATCCATATTTCAAGGTGAGCACTGACAGTATGTAGGTCATGCCTTGATATGTTGATATTGTTCTGCTGTAGCCATAACACCATCTTGTAATGCCCATTTCAGGATTGCATTAGGGCAATAGATGGTACTCATGTCACTGCCAGAGTGCCGAGGTCACAAGCTGCAACATATACAGGAAGGAAGTACTACACAACCCATAATGTGCTCGCTGATGTTGACTTCGATCGGAAGTTCACATGTGCGTTGGTTGGCTAGGAAGGATCAGCCCATGATGCTAACATTCTCAGTGACAACATGAGTTGTCCTGATGGCATCAACATCCCCGATGGCAAGTTCTACCTAGCAGATGCTGGCTATGCATGTCAGCCAGGTGTTCTTCCACCCTTCAGGAAAACCATGTACCATCTACGAGTTCTCTGGTAGGAACTATCCTAGGTCTCCTCAAGAACTGTTCAATCTCAGACACTCCAGCCTTAGAGTAACGGTTGAGAGGACACTTGGAGCTTTCAAGAATAGATTTAAGATCCTGGATCAGAAGCCATACCACCCTTACCCTACCCAGGTCAAGCTTGTTCTTGCATGTTGCATCATTCACAACTGGATCCTGCAATGGGGAACTGATGAACTTGTGACGAGGAGGAAGATGTGACACCTGATGAGGTGATCATCTCCGACCATGGTATGGAGGCGTTTGACAATGAAGTGTGGAAGAACAAAAGGTTGGACTGGGCTCAGGAAATGTGGGATAACTAAGGGCAGACAAGGATCTAAAGAAGAAGAAGAAGAAGAAGAATCTGAAGAAGAAGAATTTGAAGAAGAAGAAGAAGAACTACCACCTCTAGTTAGCATCGTTGAACTTTCCCCTATGTAGTCATATTGGCTCTTAATAACTTGTACTGTCAAAGTGACAGTAGCTACGATAAACTGCCATTTGTTTTCACAAAAATAAGTTTCCTAAGAAGGATTGAATTGGTGATGTCCGTATTACCCTTATAGAAGAAAGAAAATGGAGTAAATATGAAAAAATAAATCAAAATAGTGAACTTTCTAAGGAAGTATGAATTAGTGGCATCGGTATTACCATTTAAGGATAGAGATAATGAATATTTTAAAAACAAAATAAAAAATTTGCACATAATTTATTCAAAAATATAAAAAATAGTGTGGAAGAATGTGCATATGATAGCGAGAATTCGCAAAAAGATGTTTCCTAAGAAGGAATGAATTAGCAACATTAGTATTACCCTTAAAGGAGAAAGATAATGAAATGAAAACTAAAACAAAAGTAATGAAACTTTCTAAGGAGGAATGAATTAATGACATTGATATTACCCTTCGAGAACAAGGAAAATGAAAAAAAACTTGCACACAAGTTTGCAGTCAAATAGCACTTTTTAAATATGCAAAGAATAAGCATATAATAGTGTATTTTCACACTCTAATCTAGTTCAAACACATATTGTATAGTAATTGCGTGTATTCATTTCCATTGATCCAACATGCCAAAAATATCCATGTAGAGAAAAGGAAAACCGACTAAAAAATAAAAGTGAAAACATACACATACAAACAAAAAACATGTAAATGTGTAATGGGCTTCAAACCCTATAGGAAATATGACTTACCCTAAATAGGGGCAAGTCAAAAATTCAGCCAAAAAATTGAATTAGCCCAAACAGGGATAAGTCAAAATTAGCCTAAGAAGCCATGAAACAATATAAAGAAAAATATAACATCAAAAATCTTAACAAAAGAGTCAATAGTAAAAAATTGACTTACCAAATTGATAAACTAGTCAACATACATATAGCTCAAAATATATTTTGGTGCTTCCTTCATTTGTGGCCTTCAGGCCTTCATTTTTTTTGAAATGAGGGCAAAAGTTTTTCCTCATCAATTAATTAAGAAGAGAATTGCCGAGTTAATTTGTGGAAAAGGGTGAGAACCGAAACAGACAGACCACAAGAAGACTACTTACACGACATGGAACCCCAAGAGTGCACAAAGTGGCCCGCCAAACGCTCTGAACACACAACAACCACTAATCTCGACACAACAAAATCAAACAAAAAACCCAACAAGAACACCTCAAAGCTACTCACCTAAACAACAATGCTAAGGGGACGATCTGAGAGATCAAAGATCATCCGTCAGGCAATCCACACCTTCATATTTGGAGGTTGTGAACGTTTCCTTTGAAGCTTGTTCCAAGCCTAACTGTTAGTGCACATGTGAAATTTTATCTTCTTCCTCATGCCACGTGGGAGATTTGAAGCAGCACGGCCTCCCATGAACCACCGGCGAGGCAACCACTCATACATTAGGGCATGGTCGTGCATCGAATTTACGTGATGGCTCGTCGGATGGCTGCCACGGGCAGCATGTTCTGGCTTGCGTGCGAGCATGCTGGGAGGAGGCGGGTGGGCGTGGTCGGTTTCTCATCAAGAAGCATGCCCCTTCATGGTTGTATGCCACCTCTGGCACCCCCAAATGTCATCTTAATTGGCCTACGGTGGCTAATAAAAGTCAACGCTCCCCCTCTCTTGCTTATCATTTCAACTCTTTAGCGCTTCCAACCCCTCTCGCCCGCTTCCAATCCATCGTGTCCTTGTAAATGGAGCAGAGGAACGAGCATAGAAGTATGTGGATCCCTGCACCACCATTGGGACTAGATGAACGTGGCAAGGAGGAGGTAGCGAAGAAGGAATTGGGACGTCTTTCTTGCCCCAGCACCATCGACTCACGGTCGGCATGGGACAATGCTATTGAGGTGAATTTTCGGGTCATCGGGGCATGCATTGTCGCATTCTACGTAGTCCGTAACCAAGGCCGCAATTAGTTAGCTACCATTAGTTGTTCTATCAATTCGATAGTAGTGTGACTAATTTTCCATCCAATTTATTGTGAACAAATCGATTTGAATCAAATGTGTTTTTAATTTTCTCTTACTGGGGAAGAACCTATTACCAATGACATGTGGGTCTTACTTGCATGGAAAATATGAAGGTTGCATTATGATGACTCTTCATTGGAGCCATTGAAGATGATGACTCTTCTAGAGTGCCTTTTGACCCTTAGCCTTCATATTTGAAGTTATTATGGAGTTTTGGAGCATATGTCAACTCTGCTAGAGTTGCACTTAGACCATCTCCAATAGTTAACCTAAAAATGGACCGAATACCTTAAATACTAAAATATTAGTCCCCCCCCCACCCCCCAAAAAAAGTTCCAAGAGCTAACCTAAAATTACAAGAGAGAGAGAGAGAGAGAGAGAGAGAGAGAGAGAAGCACAATCCTAGTAGACATCCCATACAGATAAAAGGGGTCACCTCAGGATGGATCCTGCAGGGATAATGGAGAGGTCCTAGGAGGAAGATGACAGATGACCCATCGCAAGGTTGTCGCCATTGCCGTGCCTTTTTCTCCCCGTTGGCTTCCTTATCCTTCTACCGGCACCACCTCCTCCCAGTACTTACCTACTCGGAAGCCTGCTAGGGATGGGCGATGGATGGGTGGTTGGGGGCACGGGGACAGAAGGCGAGGATATGGGGATAGAGAGGTGGTGATTTCGCCAAGATGCGATAGGTAGATCAAAGGACGGGAGGCGTCGGGGCTTCGTGTTGGCCATCTTGCGATTTTGGCAGCCGTTGCGGCACACACAGACCCAAATATTAGTAAACCCTCCATGCTCACCCTAATACTTCTAGCCCAAAAAAAACGACCTTCCCTTGCTAGTGGGCCCAACTAGGCAATCAGCGGACGATGCAGTCAAAATTGGGGTTAACCATGAATATTTCAACACAATTGTCCCTGGGAGGTCCAATCCGAGGGAGTTTTTCTTGCGAAAAAACTTCCGATCTATTCATCTTTAATCATGGGAGTACAATGGATACTAGAAATAATAATAAAAAATACATCCAGATCCGTAGACCACCTAGCTAGCGATGACTACAAGCACTGAAAACAAGCCGAAGACGCGCCGCTGTCATCACCCTTCCCTCGCCGGAGCCGGAGAAAACTTGTTGTAGTAGACAGTCGGGAAGTAGTCATGCTAAGCGAGCTTAGTGACATAAGGATATTACTTCCCTTGCACACACATTGTAACCCCCTCTACTTTGCTCATTGGTGCAAAGCCACCTTTGAAGGTTGTCACACATTGTAACATTTGCTTATTTAATATACTCTCTGTCTCAAAAATTAGACCTTTTTTTACACTATCAGGGAGTAGTAGAAATCTCTCCTACCATTTAAGTGTCAAAATTTACAGGAAAATAATTTAAAACGATGGTGGAAAATAATCAAGACAATGGAGGACACATCATTTGTTGAGCATGTAGGTTTATATCAAACAAAATACTACCATAACTGATGGTTTACTCGTTGTTAATCTAAAAAAAAGAGTAACATGTAATAACATGCATGACATTAAAATAGTACTTATATGAACTATGATCAGACCGTCATTGATATTCTCAGTTAATCAAGGCGTCCTCCTGGATCATGGAGTTAATATCTTAGATCAAGGAGTACTTAATTATTCATCAATCACTAAAAAAGACTAGTACTAATGATATTACTAGCTAGTATAGATCAAGGAGTACTTAATTATTAATCAATCACTAAAAAAAGACTACCAATGATTGGCATGCATTAGGTTATGATACATTACTATAGTTGCATGCATGGAATACTCAGTGTTAATTAATCAAATCGTATTATACGAATTCCACGCAGGGACTGGGTAGACATATTTGTGGTTACTCCGGCTCCGGCGCAAAGTTTTCTCCGGCTCCGGCGTAGATCAGAAGTAGGTACTCTAGAAACTTTAGGACAAATTATGGAGTTGAGTAAAAAATGTATTGGAAAGGTGCAAGTCACCATATCTCCCCTTTTTAATTATCCAACTCCAATGATCTAAGTGCTTGTGGAAATTAAGAAGATCATGTGTAGATTGCCATTGGTCTTGATTACCGTGTGATGAGAGAGAAGTATTTCTTTCCCACTTTAAAGTGTATTGGAAAGATAGAAGTACACTCTTTTATGGACAAATTTTAAAGCTAGATGTACACTCTTCGACCATGTTTGGTTCATAAGTCCTACGATTTTTTTAGTCCCAACTAAAAAGTCGCTAGTTCCTAAAAAGTCTCTACCTGTTTGGTTCCTGGGAGTAAACATGGACTAAAAGACCATGTTACAACTAAAAGTCCCAAAAAGACTCTCCCTCCGGGTCTTCTTTCATAAGTCTTAAATGTTCACTTTAAATCCGTATAAGTCTCTTGTTTAGATCGGACTAAAGAGACATGTTTAAGTCTCTACACTAATAAGTCTATGTACTCTGTAAACAAACACATCCTTCACCGGACGGAGGGAGTAGATCAAAAGAGGTGATTGCATGGAAGGACCACCGGCCACGCTTTTCGGTGAGTAATCTGAAGGGATGGCGTGCGGTCTAGCACTCGGCGCAGCCGAACACGGATCACACGCAGGCGTGGTGGAAGCCTGTGCATTTAATGAACCTATGCGAAATGCGGTTGCGGTCGATCCCCCACGGCGGATCCCTCCTCGTTTGCAAAAGCAACAAATGGATCCCTTCTCGCTTCCCCACCCCCTGTATAAATAGCCGTGCATACCACCAGCCCCCTCACCAAGCCAGTCGACTCAAGATCGCAGAGCCAGAGCCAGAGCACGCAGCCCAGCCCTTCCCAGAAAGCTAGAGCGAAGCGAAAGCCCTCCTCTCTCCACCTTGCCCCGCCCATGGCGTCCGCACCACCCACCGCCCCCGCGCCGGCGAAGCGCGGGCCCGAAGCGAGGGTGCTGCGCGAGTCCCTGAGGAGGATGCCCCAGCAGCGCCGCGTCGTCTCCGTGCTGCTCCCCTCGGGCGAGCGCGACGACAGCGACCATGACGACCCTGCGGCGGCGGCGGGAGCGGAGGGAGCGGCGGCAGGAGCGGAGGGCGCGGCAGCGGAGGAGGCTGCCCTGGCCGCCTAGCCAGGGCGGCGGCCGAGGAGAAGGCCTCGCCGAGCGCAAGGCCGGCGTCGGCGAGGTATGACCAGCATGGATAGAGGCCGGGTAACTCCAGCTAGTTCGACTTTGATCCGTTGTTTTGTGCCTACGTCTCCCCCTATGGATTATCGAGTACTCCGTAGATCTAAATATCTAATCGTGCTATGTGTTAATTTGCTCGTATAAACTAGTAGTAACTGCGACAGATTTCTAAACTTCAGAGATATCAATTCCGTGGTAGATCTACATTCTTCAGCGATTTTGTCCTTGTGTTGTTCCCGATTGTTGATGAATCGATGAATCTGTTGGTTATTGTGCGCCTTGTTTGATTTCATGCTTTGGGCGGCCCCGGGGAGGATCTCGTCGAGGCCTGGTAACTTGTTGGTTTCATGCGTTCTGTCGTCGCACATCTGATGTCGGGTAGATTCCGATTGGTGTTCTTTGGGCAGAAGCGTCCCTGCCACATTCTGTACCGTCTCCTGTGGTTGTTTTTAGGATGGATCGAGGCCAGGTTACCGTGGATTTCTCAATTTTCCTTTTGTTTCGACGCCGCTCGTTTGCCCGGATGCATCAGTAGTAGTGCCAGCCATGTTTGCAGCGATGTTGATTTTATCTACTGTTTTACGAAATTGCTTCTTCAGTTCTTTGATGGACACTTTAGGTGCTCTGCGCCTCCTCTTTTTGTGCCGGATTCACTGTCTCTGGGAATGCCGAATCGTGGATTGTTCTTTTGCAGGAGTATTCCGTAACGCAGTCGTGGAGGTAGACATAGTAGCGGTGATTTCATGGACCGACCAAAATTTACCAGCGATTTTATTTTTGCATTGCTTTTTCCGAAAAGGCTGAATCATCATAGAGTGAAAAATTCCATTACTAGTTCTTGTTCTGGGTCTCTTCGTTTGGGTGGTTTTGGTTTACTATACATTGTGCGCTTAGCACAGATAAACAAATTCTTACTCCCAAAAGGCAGCTGTTGGGCTATCTGTACGCTAGCTATCTGTACGCTGACCAGGAATGACCGCACCGGGCTCTAGCAACTGGGCAGTTGATCTCTTTTTCGGGTAGCTGTTGATCTTTTGTGAGGCGCAGTATTTGCTGTGGCGTAACTTTTTTTTTATCTGCAGTGGCGTAACTTTTGGTACCACGTGTTTGCTCACGTCGCATTTGCAGCCGGCGACAGCGTAACTTTTTGTACCGCCAGTAAATAAACAAATAAATAAAGTTTGCAGTGCAAATCGTTTGCATTTTATCTTCTTTACTTCCTTTGGCTCCAAAGGGAAGGCGTATGATCTGTTCATTCACCATCAACCGAACCAACTTTGCGATGCCACACCGTGCGTACCACTACCATTGATGGCCCCGAAGCGATCGAGTCAAAAAGAAAGAATGAACTACCAAAGGTTGCACATCTCAACCCTATTGAACTTGAAATAATAATCCTTATCCCTCATGAAAAAAAGGGTTTCACATCTCAAGTCAGAACATCGAACGATCTGTGGACACCTAATGCTAGCCCCTAAAATTTTCCTACATGTGCGCCCCTCCATAAGTTTTTTCTCTAATTCATTATTTTTCTTCGGGCGGTGGCTTGGCGGCAAGGCGGAGCATTGGAGGTTCGGAAGGGCCCGGGCACCATCCGAGGTGGGTGCGGCAAGAATGTTGGGGTCCGACTACCGTTGAGATCCAGGTGCAAAGACATGGTGTAGAAGGAGGGGCGGAGTGTGGAACAGGAGGGGTCCAGGCGTTGCGTGGTGCCGGCTGTCAGAACGTGACGGAGAGTGACTTCCCCACTCCTCCCTTATGCAAGTCTCGAACAAAGCATCATAAATTCTGGATTTATGTCCACGGCTTTATCTATTTTTTTGTCTCAATGTAATTCTCATGTGAGATTTTAAAACTCGTGAGTTATTTAGCGTTGCACTCAAATTTGTAAAAAACAAAGGTTTTTCTAGTGGATTTTTCGTGCACCGTGTTGCAAATTTTTCACAGACAGTTTGCACTGAATGTAGTTGTTTTGGGCTTAGTACTCCCTTGTAAGTGATCTAAACGCTCTTATACTTCTCTACGGATGGAGTACTAAAGTCCAGCACAGATTAAAGATTCTACAAAAAGTTTGAAAAATCTCGCTGGAGTTTATTCTACAAAAAGTTTGGAAAATCTCGCTGGAGTTTGCGATAGAAGTCAAACCAACAGGAATACTATAGTCGAAGTGCTCCATCGCACCGCACACGTGCGTTCGTTTGCTGTGGCTATCTTCGAAAAGCAATATTGGGGCCTTGTGGTCCCGTGCGCGAGGAGACCAGTAGGAAACAAGTCCTGCTAGTAGTACATCACATGAGGTGTGATCTTTGCTTTTTTATCTAACTACCTGTCTCCTCGCGTGGTCTTTGAATTAGGACTAGTTGGATTTCATGGGTTTTGGTTTAGCTGCATCCCCTCCCGATTACTCCTAGTAGAAGGTTACTGCTCGTATAGGCGGCAGATTGCTGAGAATGAATGATAATTTGACGGGCCGACTTGCATTTTCGCTTAGCGCAAACCGAGTGTTGGACTGATCCTTTGCTCCGAAAAGAGGGTCTCGGGTGTTGTTCCCATGTTCGTACGAGAGAGGTGGAAAGACCGAACCGCAGAAAAAGCCAGTAATGTTGCGCCAGCACGTGAGCCCCGCACTAGATTTTTTATCAGTTTTGCTAGAACTCATCTAAATGAGATATAATTTGGTCTCATTCACCTTTTACAACCATTGGATGTGATGCTATAAGATGCGTGTATGATGACGTGGGTTGTATTTGTTCTTATTTTCAAAGTGAATGAGACCAAATTATATCTCATCTAGATGAGTTCTAGGTACTCCCATTTTTTATGGCACCACATAGTTGTTTTTAGATGGTGACACCACATAGTTGGCGCAGCTATTAGAGCATCTTCTCGTGAGCAAATTTGATGTTTTGACTTTTTTGCGAAAGTTGAGTTAGATCTGACTGAGGGAGTCCTGGACTAGGGGGTGTCCGGATAGCCGAACTATCATCTTTGGCCGGACTTCAAGACTATTAAGATACAAGATTGAAGACTTCGTCCCGTGTCCGGATGAGACTTTCCTTGGCGTGGAAGGCAAGCTTGGCGATACGGATATGTAGATCTCCTACCATTGTAACCGACTCTGTGTAACCCTAACCCTATTCGGTGTCCACATAAACCGAAGGGTTTAGTCCGTAGGACGAACAACAATCATACCATAGGCTAGCTTCTAGGGTTTAGCCTCCTTGATCTCGTGGTAGATCTACTCTTGTACTACTCATATCATCAATATTAATCAAGCGGAGTAGGGTATTACCTCCATCGAGAGGGCCCGAACCAGGTAAAAACATTGTGTCCCTTGTCTCCTGTTACCATCCGCCTAGACGCATAGTTCGGGACCCCCTATCCGAGATCCGCTGGTTTTGGCACCGACATTGGTGCTTTCATTGAGAGTTCCTCTGTGTCGTCACCTATAGACCCGATGGCTCCTTCGATCATCAGCAACAACGCAGTCCAGGGTGAGACTTTTCTCCCCGGACAGATCTTCGTATTCGGCGGCTTTGCACTGCGGACCAATTCGCTTGGCCATCTGGAGCAGATCGAAAGCTACGCCCCTGGATATCAGGTAGAATTTGGAAGTTTAAACTACACGGCCGACATCCGCGGAGACTTGATCTTCGACGGATTCGAGGCGCAGCCAAGCGCGCCGCACTGTCTCGATGGGCACGATCTAGCTCTGCCGCCGGCAAGATCCGGAGGCCGCACCGATTCGCTCCGACCCTTAATCTGGAGCCGGATTCCCCGATCGAGGACAAGTGGTTGGACACCGCCTCGGGGGCTACGATCTCAGCGGCGATTGAGCCGAACTCCATCCCTGCCCTTTGCGAAGACCGTGACTCCAAGGTGCCGGACTTCGCTCCGGACTCCGAACCCTCCGCGCCCCTACCAATCGAATCCGATTGGGCACCGGTCATAGAGTTCACTGCCGCGGACATCTTTCAGCACTCGCCCTTTGGCGACATCCTGAATTCACTAAAGTCTCTCTCTTTATCCGGAGAGCCCTGGCCGGACTACGGTCAGGAAGGTTGGGATGCGGACGACGAAGAAAATTCAACGCCCACCCACCACGCACTTTGTAGCCACTGTCGATGATTTAACCGACATGCTCGACTTCGACTCCGAAGACATCGATGCTATGGACGACGATGCTGGAGACGACCAAGACCCAGCGCCTATAGGGCACTGGAAGGCCACCTCGTCATACGACATATACATGGTGGACATCCTAAAAGATGGGAACGGCGATGGAACGGTGGAGGATGACCCCTCCAAGAAACAGCCCAAGCGCCGACGTCAGCGGCGCCGCTCTAAATCCCGCCACAAAAAAGCGGTGATTCCGGCACGGAGATAATAACACTCGAGCGGTTGAAGACAACCCCTCCAAGCGGGACTCGGGCGGGGAGGAGGGAGAAGCAAGTCCGCACAACAAGGCGGCGTAAAGAGAGGTAGAGGACGATAATTATGCGCCTCCCTCCGAAGATGAGGCAAGCCTCAACGATGACGAATTCGTCGTGCCTGAGGATCCCGCCAAACAGGAGCGTTTCAAACGCAGGCTTATAGCCACGTCAAGCAGCCTCAAGAAAAAGTAGCAACAACTTAGAGTTAACCAAGGCCTGCTAGCTGACAGATGGACTGAAGTCCTTGCATTCGAAGAGTATGAACTCGAACGCCCCTCCAAAAGCTACCCCAAACGCAGGCCGTTGCCTCGATCAGAGGAGGAAGCACCCAAGTCACCGGCACGACATGGCAGACCGGCCACCCGTGGTCGCGACGGAGAAGCCTCTCGGCCCTCCGCTCGAGCCACACCCGGCGCCGCTCAAAAAGTACCAAGGCACGGAAAACGCGCCGGACTTGCAAGATATATTGGAGGATAAGGCAAAACATACAAGATCGATCTACGGATCGGCGTGGCGCACGACACGTGATGATAACCGTCCACGCTGGATACAAAGAAATCCGGGCGGGCGAACCACGATGAGACAAAGCTCAGATGAGCTACGTCGTATAGCCCAATAGAGAGGCGCCGCACACCCACTATGCTTCACAGATGAAGTAATGGATCATCAAATCCCTGAGGGCTTCAAACCCATAAACATCGAATCATACGATGGTACCACAGATCCTGCGGTCTGGATCGAGGACTATCTCCTCCATATCCACATGGCCCACGGTGATGATCTACACGCCATCAAATACCTCCCCCTCAAGCTTAAAGGACCAGCTCGGCATTGGCTTAACAGCTTGGCAGCAGAATTAATTTGTTGTTGGGAGGACCTGGAAGCCGCATTCCTTGATAACTTCCAGGGCACATATGTGCGACCACCAGACGCCGATGACCTTAGCCATATAATTCAGCAGCCAGAAGAATCGGCCAGACAATTCTGGACACGGTTCCAAACCAAGAAAAATCGAATCGTTGATCGTCCGGATGCGAAGGCCCTTGCAGCCTTCAAACATAACATCCATGACGAGTGGCTTGCCCGGCACCTAGGACAGGAAAAGCGAAATCCATGGCAGCCCTCACAACACTCATGACCCGCTTTTGTGCGGGAGAGGACAACTGGCTAGCTCGTTGTAACAACTTGACCAAAAACCACAGTAGTTCGGATACCAAGGACAGCAATGGCAGGTCGCGTCAAGAATAAGAACAAGCGCCGCATTAACAGTTACAATGATGAAGATACGGCAGTCAATGCCGGATTCAGAGGCTCTAAACCCGGTCAGCGGAAGAAGCCATTCAAAAGAAATACCCAGGGCCCGTCCAACTTGGACCGAATACTCGATCGCTTGTGCCAGATACATGGCACCCCCGAAAAACCAGCCAATCACACCAACATGGATTGTTGGGTGTTCAAGCAAGCAGGCAAGCTAAGTGCCAAACTCAATGACAAGGGGCTGCATAGCGATGACAAGGAAGAGCCCCGGCCGCCGAACAATAGAGGACAGAAGGGTTTCCCCCCACAAGTGCGGACGGTGAACATGATATACGCAACTCATATACCCAAAAGGGAGCGGAAGCGTGCGCTAAGGGACGTATACCTGATGGAGCCAGTCGCCCCGAAGTTTAACCCATGGTCTTCCTGCCCGATCACCTTTGATCGAAGGGACCACCCCACTAGCATCAGTCACGGAGGTTTCGCCGCATTGGTTCTTGACCCAATTATTGACGGATTTCACCTCACTAGAGTCCTGATGGACGGCGACAGCAGCCTGAACCTGCTTTATCAGGATACAGTGCGCAAAATGGGCATAGACCCCTCAAGGATTAAACCTACAAAGACGACCTTCAAAGGCGTCATACCGGGTGTAGAGGCCAATTGTACGGGCTCGATTACACTCGGTGGTCTTCGGATCCCGGATAACTTCCGGCGAAGAGTTAATCTTCGACATAGTCCCGTTCGCAGCTGGCTATCACGCACTGCTCGGACGAACCGCATTTGCAAAGTTCAATGCGGTGCCGCACTAGCATACCTCAAGCTCAAGATGCCAGGCCCTCGAGGAGTAATCACGGTCAATGGAAACACCGAACGCTCTCTCCGAACGGAGGAGCACACGGCGGCCCTCGCGGCGGAGGTACAAAGCAGCCTCTCACAGCAATTCTCGAGTCCGGCCACTAAACATCCGGACACTGTCAAGCGCGCCCGGAGTAACCTACAACAAGACCGCCTGGCACAATTCAAGCACGCGTAGCAATCCGGCCCCAACCCCAGCCTCGCGAAATTGCGAAGCCAGTATTACGCGTACATAACTACGCTCTGGAGATACCATGGGCATAATGGGAGGGGCACGACCACGGCACGCCAAGAATGCGGCTCGACCGCACCAGAGGCTCCCGATTGTGTCATTCTTTTTCTTTTTTCTTTTTTCTTACTTTCATGACTCCGTTCTCCAGAAGTCCCGTCCGGCACTAGAATCGCCGAACTAAAGATGCAACAGCCAGGGAAGCAGAAAGCTACGCCGAGTGTTCAGGTGGTCTCTACTACGAGCATTATACCTGTTTTACATACCATCCCGCAGCTTACCCCTGGAGGGGGACATGTTAAATAGTCCCATCCCTTGCTTATCGCACAATTTGTATCGTTCTGCTTTTATTTGCAGTTTCTTTTTAATAACCAATATATGGCTCTTGCCTATTATTGCCTTCTTTTATCTATATATATATATGTTCATTTCATGACATGTTGCACCCGTACATTTTGGTACGGCCAATACACCAGGGGCTTAAGTACCCCAAAAACTACGGTGTGATAAGTCCGAACACTTTCACAAGTGCGGCACCCCGAACTTATAGCATTATATGAATCAACTCTGAATCATGTCTTGGGTCAATAGTTGGGTTTGCCTGGCTCCCGTGTTTTGGTACCTTACGTTCCGTTATATCGGCTAAGGTAGCACCGGGAGAACCACTGCGATTGTGCCCCGGTTGAGCTGGGTTGAGCACCTGAGTGGAGAAAGCTAAAACTGACCGTCATGATAGCGCGAGAGCGATGCGCTGTTCGAGAGGTTTTTCGGGTCCCTAAAGACTTATGCCGCTTAGAGCGAGGAACCGGAATTGTCCGGCCAAAGGCGTGGATAGCGCCCGAACTCGGTCTTCCGAATACTAGGGGCTTCGCCGAAATTTAGAATTATAGAATTCTATGGCTAAGTGAGAGTGTTCAAGCATTATAAGTTCGGTTGCCTTGTTCGTTGCGTTGAGCGCCTCCCTGGATGGACCCAAGAATGGGAACAAGATCGCTCAAGTTTATCCCGAACACCCCAGCACTCGTGGCATGGGGGCTGAAGCCAACGAATTGCCATCTCTCAAATTTGATAAACGGCCGCACAGAAGGTAATATTTTAAATTAACAAGCGTTGCTTAGCGCATATGAACAAGTTTTCAGCGTACAGGATAACAAATGCGAGTCTATTAAAAATTACATCTTTCGAGCACTCATCCGCTATAAGGCGGGCACACTTCAGGAGGCCCTCACAGTACATTTCGGGCGTGCGATGCTCCTTGCCCTTCGGTGGCCCGTCCGTCACAAGCTTCTCCGCATCCAGCTTGCCCCAGTGCACTTTGGCACGGGCAAGGGCCCGACGCGCACCTTCAATGCAGACGGAGCGCTTGATGACTTCAATCCGTGGACAGGCGTCCACCAGCCGCCCCACTAGCCCAAAGTAGCTCCCAGACATGGCTTCCAATGGCCACAGCCAAACTATGAGGCCCTTCATGGCATGTTCGACGACCTTGTGGAGCTCGACCAGCTGCTTCAGCTGGTCGCTTAGGGGCACCGGATGTCCGGCCTCGGCATACTGAGACCAGAACACCTTTTCCGTCGAGCTCCCCTCCTTGGCGCGGTAGAACGCGGCAGCATCAGACACACTACGGGGCAGATCTGCGAATGCTCCTGGAGAGCTCCGAATCCGGGTAAGTAATAGGTAATTCACTTTTACATGTTGCTTTGCATAAAGAATGCCTTACCCGCCACTATCTTCTTTATTGACTCAATTTCTTGAAGGGCTTTTTGGGCCTCGGCCTTAGCAGCTTTGGCACTCTCAAGAGCCGAGGCAAGCTCGGACTCTCGGGTCTTCGAGTCACGCTCCAAACCCTCGTGTTTTTTCACGAGAGCCTGGAGCTCTTGCCGCACCACCGCCAGCTGCGCCTCCCCTTCTCTCGCTCGGTGCGCTCCATGGCCGCTTTGCTTTCGCCACGGACACCGCTTCCTTCAGAGTCGCCACCTCGTTCGTGGCCCTACAGCATTCATGTTATTCCTGTTATTTTTGCAAGCAAAACCTTTCTATAAGCTATTTCTTTAATAAGGGATTACTTACCTTCCTTGTCCTCGAGCTGCTTCTTGGCAAAGCCGAGCTCGTTCTCGGACCGCTCGAGGCTCTGCTTCAATGCATCGACCTCCCCAGTCAGTGCGGCAGAGGTCAGCAGCGCAGCCTGCATTCCCATATTGACATACTTATGTTAGACTCCTGCGTATATCTTTTTAGATCCTTAGTCCGGCTTTTCTTTCCGAACACCGAACTAAGCATCAGAACAACTGTCTATGCGGTAATATTTTTACATATTCTAAACTTACCTCAAAGCCTGTTAGAAGGCTGGTACAGGCTTCGGTCAGCCCGCTCTTGGCGGACTGAACCGTCCGGATCACCGCACTCATAACATTGCGGTGCTCCTCCTCGATGGAGGCGCTGTTAAGCGCCTCCACTAAGTTATCCAGTGCCTCCGGTTGGACGGAGGACACCGGAGGCTTACCCTTCTTACGAAGGGACCGCTTGCCGGACTCCGGAACCGCTGAAGGTTCCGGTATGGAGTCCAGACGAGGGTCGGGCTTAGAGCCCCTGGGGGTCTCGCCCTCCCACACGCCTGGAGTCTGGGAGGTTGCCTTGCGGCGCCTCCTGCGCCACCTCCTCTTGACCAGGCCCGCCTTGGGGCCCCACCTCGGCGTCATCCGCAACGTGAGGTGAGGAGGCGTCCAGAAGGGAAGTACTCTCCATTTCTGACGAACTCAGGGACCCGCTCGATGAAGCGGCGAGCTCGCCCTTGGGCGGGCTGCATAATTATTCGGCATTAGGGAATACTATGCAATGAAAAAGCCATGGGTATCCGGACACTTACGATCTCGCCAGGGGCTTGGCCCTGGTTGGCCACTCCTCCTCGTCGTTGTCGACGTTGGTGGAGAAGTCCGGAGGAAGGGTCCTTCCCTTCTTGGACCCTCCGGCCTCCCCAGTTGGGGCAGCCTTCCTTTTCCTCTCCTCCCCTGCTGGGGGAGAGACTTCTTTTTCCTCCTCCTCATTCTCAGGAGAGGATTCCGCTTCAGAATCTGACAGCACCAGGCGTCGGGAGCTCCTTCGAGTTCCCGTTGCCTCCTTCTTGACCTTCTTCTCCGGCACCACATGGGGTACCGGAGCCAGCAGCCCCGTCAATCGGGCGTCTGCTGGGTCTTCCGGCAAAGGAGCCGGACAGTTAATCTGTCCGGACGTCTTCAGCTAGTCCTATCAAAAGTTAGGGAGTTTTAGATCCCACATAGAGTCAATCTATGAAAAAATAGTCCCGTAAAGGGTAAAATAACTTACCTCGCCAGCTTGACGCTGCTAGCTGTATCCGCGGTCTTCAGTAGCGGATGAGGGAGCCTCGGCGCCCTTGAACAACACCTTCCAGGCATCTTCGTACGTAGTGTCGAAGAGCCTTTTTAGAGTTGAGTGCTGTGCCGGATCGAATTCCCACAATTTGAAGGCCCGTTGTTGGCATGGGAGAATCCGGCGGATGAGCATCACCTGGATTACGTTGACAAGCCTGAGATTCTTGTCCACCAGGTTTCGGACACATGTTTGGAGTCCGGATAGCTCGTCCGAATTCCCCCACGTCAGGCCCGTCTCTTTCCATGATGAGAGCCGTGTGGGGAAGCCAGATCTGAACTCGGGGGCCGCCGCCCATTTGGGGTCGCGCGGCTCGGTGATATAGAACCACCCCGATTGCCACCCCTTTATTGTCTCCATGAAGGAGCCCTCGAGCCATAGGACTTTGGCCATCTTGCCAACCATGACGCCTCTGCACTCCACTTGAGGGCCGCCACTACCTTCGGCCTGACATTGAAGATCTTCAGCCATAAGCCGAAGTGGGGCTGGATGCAGAGGAAGGCCTCGCACACGACGATAAACACCGAGATGTTGAGGATGAAGTTCGGGGCCAGATCATGGAAATCCAGCCGGTAGTAGAACATGAGCCCCCGGACAAATGAGTGAAGTGGAAAACCTAGTCCACGGAGGAAGTGGGGGAGAAAAACCACCCTCTCATGGGGCCTGGGAGTGGGGATGAGCTGCCCCTCGTCGGGTAGCCGACACGCGATGTCGCCGGACAAGTATCCGGCCTCCCGCAGTCTTGTGATGTGCCCCTCCGTGACGGAGGAGGTCATCCACCTGCCTCCCGCTCCGGACAGTTGAAGAAGGTCGAGGTGGGGTGTGCGGACTTGAGCGCTGGAGCTCGAGTGCGCGAAATGGATGAGCAAAGGAGGAAGAAGGCGTAGGTGAAAAAGGTGGATCCTTATCCCCTTATATAGATGGACGAAGCTACGCGTACCCCGCCAGCCTGGTAAAACTCGCTTATCTCCCAAGCGCCGTAATCAAGGGCGCAGATGGGTTACCCACGTCCGTATTGATGAGAATCCTGGAATAAGGGGGCACGATCTATGCTTTGATAAGACGTGCCAGGGAAACCGCCTCGCTAAACGCGCTGAGGTAGAACGGTAAAAAAACGATTCATATAAAGGCCTGGCCGCAGTGTGATGTCACGCCGCGGAATACGTCAGCAAATCTGTGCATAAATTATTCTCTCTAAGGTGGTATGTGGAACTTGTTGTGCAGAGCCGGACACTATCCTGGTGTTCAAAACCTTCTATGAAGTATTCGGAGGAGGAACCCGCCTTGCAATGCCGAAGACAATATGCGCGCCGGACTCGTCGTCATTGAAGCCTGGTTCATGGGCTATTGAGGGAGTCCTGGACTAGGGGGTGTCCGGATAGCCGAACTATCATCTTTGGCCGGACTCCAAGACTATGAAGATACAAGATTGAAGCCTTCGTCCCGTGTCCGGATGGGACTTTCCTTGGCGTGGAAGGCAAGCTTGGCGATACGGATATGTAGATCTCCTACCATTGTAACCGACTCTGTGTAACCCTAACCTATCCGCTATATAAACCGGAGGGTTTTAGTCCGTAGGACGAACAACAATCATACCATAGGCTAGCTTTTAGGGTTTAGCCTCCTTGATCTCGTGGTAGATCTACTCTTGTACTACCCATATCATCAATATTAATCAAGTAGGAGTAGGGTATTATCTCCATCGAGAGGGGCCGAACCTGTGTAAAAACATCGTGTCCCTTGTCTCCTGTTACCATCCGACTAGACGCACAGTTCGGGACCCCCTACCCGAGATCCGCCGGTTTTGACACCGACACTGACCTTTTTCCTTCAATGGCAGAAAGGCATAACAACCTACCGCCGAGGCTCTTGACGATAGGGGTACACGTCCTACCATAAATAATTTCCAAATATGAAATACAGTGCTTGTACCCACCTACCGCCGGGCATCTCGGCGGTAGGATTGCACATGCTACCACCATCTTGTTTGGCGGTAGGGCTATACCGCGTTGACGTGGATACGTTGCCTACCGCCAGGGTCCTCGGCGGTAGGCTTACTCTACCGCCATCGACCCCGGTGGTAGGAAAATGGTCAGACTCTGAAAATATTTCCGAATCAGGGTCAGATCTGGTTTAACTTTTGCAAAAGGGTCAAAACACCAAATTTGATCTCTTCTCGTTCCACTTTGATTGCACATGTTTTGCTGGAGGACATTGCATACGCATTTAACCGACTGCCGCTATTCGTTGCAGCAGGTGCCGGCGACATCGCAAGTTATTTAACCGACAAAATGAATAAATGGAAGTCCTCACCGACACATATTTTGCTCCGTTTTACTTCATTCGACTGAGAAATGAGGACATATGATCAGTGCATTCACGATCAAACGAGCCGACTTGAAACACGGCCCCAAAGCGTTGAAGCCGAAAAGTAAAAATGAACCATGGCTATCCCGTCTTAGCTGCGTGTATTGGGCATCTCCAAATCAAAACATCAACCTGCATCAATCCAAAGACACCAAACGCTATCCCGCAAAATTTCCCTACTTGTCCGCCTTCCATCTCATACTCATCTCTATTACTATTAAACAAGCAAACATATTCATTCCTAAGTGCACCCAGAAACATGTACACAGCACAACCTAGACAAAATACCACCTCACGATCCGGTTCACCTAATTAGATCTCACCGTCCACGTAAAAAATAATCCTCGCTGTGTACGTTTAGCGATTTACATGAGGCAGACGAAACTCTGCCATCCGCCGCGCATCTATCTGGTCAACGAAAAAAATCAGCACCCTCGGCCACGATTAGCGGAAACAACCTGTGCTCAGGCGTCTCCCACCCGACCCCCGACCCCGGCCACCGCCCGCCGCCGCCTGTCTCGCCCGAACGCCCGCCCCGCCACCAGCCGCCGCTGCTCCTCGCACCCTTCCTCAGTGGCGCCGCCTCCGGCTCCTTGCCGACCGTCACGCCCCAGCGCAGCCTCCCTCCGCGGCACATCAGCCCCGTGCCGCCCATTGCATCCCGGGGCGGTGTCCCTCCGCGGTTCCCCGGCCCCGTGCCACCTACAGCGCCCTCCTCAGCGGCGCCCCCGGCCAACACGCCCTCCCTTGCCGGCGTCCAGCCCGAGATCTACCGCCGAGCTAGGTATTACTTCTTTTTCTGTCAAAACAATTTAGACAATTTTCTTGAGAACAATCTGGTCAGGGACATTGGAAATCACTATAGAACATTGTTGTAGATGTCAAATGCATGGTCTTTTGTAGTGAAAAATCAAAGACCGAGAGATGTTCATTTTTATTTGTACAAGAGACCATTCAACGTTTATTCTTTGGCTATCCTTTCTCCTGAGTGGCTCCGCGTGTTGTTTATTCTGTGAGTCAGAAGAGAAGCTAAGGTTCCTGATAACTTCGGTAATCTTCCTGGGTCAGAACTTAAGGTAGAGGTGATGGAAGAGAAGCTGTTACGAGACTTGACTCGTGAAGTTTGTTCTGTGATTTGGGTTTTAGCATTACCTAGTTTGAACAGTGGACTTCCATCTTTGGAACAACTTGGAACTGTCAACCGGATTGATTCTTCTCTTAAAGTCTGGAATCATTTGCTTCCAGCTCTCTTACTTGGTACTAGAAAATTTTCTTGCCATATATGTGTGTTTACCTTAGTTCTTGAATTTCATTGAGTCACACCTTAACAAATGAACAAAGACTGACTGGTACTAATTATTTGCAGATTTCTTATGCTTAATGTTGATATTGCCCTAACTTCTTTCAGAATAACTTTTGAAGTGTTCAGTTGGACAGATAGTAAAGCAGTGACTAAAGTAATGCCCTTGTGTGGTGCATTGAGCTGAGACAGTTTGTTAGAAGGATCTATTTTCTTCTATAAGACTGGGTTTATCTATTGAGTTGAATGTCGTTGTCAGTGCAGAGCTTATTGGACCTTGTCGAGAAATATATCTTTATCTGTCAGACAAAGATCCTGCACCTAAACAGGTTTATTTTTCCTGAGATCTTGACAGACTATATCTTTATTTGGAAATTCTGTATTTTGTGGTTATATCAACGCACTGAATTATTGTGCCAAAAAAATGTTGTGAATTTTTGTCCCAAACTGTTGTCAGTACCACTCGAACTCACTGCATTGATCCTTTTTTGTTTTTCACTTTGGCACTAGAGGCTTTGGTCATGCACGGTTCAGAAAGTAAAACGGGAAGACAAGTTCATCACTAAACTATTTTTACACCAGTAAGATATGCATATCATTTGCAGTGAAAAAGTGTTGAACTATTTAGATCCTGGACAATGAGTTTGACTTCATCTCCAGATGACCAGAAAAATTTAGGCTAACAAGTATCACCAGAGGCTTACTTCAGCGGCACGTGATATGTTCCCCTCACCAGTTACCATCTCAGTTGTCTTCCTCAACTCTGTTATCCCTCCGACACGGCCGACGTCTCTACCACGGTGAGCCACTCCACCATGACATTTATCGCCTCTCACCTCCACCAGTAGCCTCCCTATGTTGCAGATGTGTCTTCTGCTCTTCAGTTTTGCTTCTTCATGCATTCTTATGTAATGGAAATTATGACATTTTTTCCTTATCATGAACACTTTTTTTCCTTGTCATGAACACTCTTGTGAGTTTGGCATGAATGAGTGATCGATGCAGCAAAAGTAAACCCCAATTAAAATTCAAAAAAAGTAAACCACAATTAGCCTTAGATGGAAAGTAGATACATGGTTTGAAAAAATTCATGCCAAGTAAACTTGCTGGTCAAACTGGAATTAAACAATGCTTAATACCAAATTAAGCCACTCATGAAAGTTATGTGGCTCATTGTAAGCCAACAGGTGCAATTTTGTTCAAATAGAATTTACGGTGTGTGAGATGCGACCAAAATACTAAACTGAACTCGAGTTTCTAATTAGAGCAAATAACTACTTTAGCCCCCTTTTCAGCAATTTGGAGACAGAGTTGCAGTATGCTTGTAATATGGAAGTTGTAAAAAAATCTGTACTGGCAAACCCTGAAGGAGGTTCTTTTAGCCGTGTTGAAAATGCCAAATTATTAAGTGAAGATGCGAGCTATTTCTCTTCTATGGGCATGGTGGAGTGAGATAAAGAAAGTGAATCACAAGCAAAAAGCGCATGCTAGAGAAGTAGAGATGGGAATTTCAATTTAATATCGCTCGGTGTGCTGAATGGAAAGAGTTCCAAGTACCTAAACCTCCTGGTGTGCAGAAACATGTTTCTTCCTGGCTGAAACCCCCCACTGATTTTATCAAACTGAACGTGGATGCAGTGTTCCTAGACGAGTTAAAGGAGGGTGGGTGGGGCCTGATTGCTAGGGACGCTGATGGAAACATCCTTTGTGCTGCTGCCGGTCGTTTAACAGCTCAGTCGGGCGCTTTGCAAGCTGTGGCTACGGCCCTTCTGCAGGCAATCTAATTTGCTGAAATGCAAGTTATGGGGCGTGAGATTTCTGAAACTGATTCCCTGGATCTGCAACAATCAGCCTCTACATCATCAGACCGGTCTCCATTTGGGTTGCTATTCCGTGAAGCCAGATATCTACTCCAGTTAAGTTTCATAGAGGCCAAAGTCATGTACTGCCCGAGACCTTGTACTAAACCAGCACATGTGCTGGCGAACATTGGTAGCCGGAGTGCCTCTGCGAGCCAAGTTTTATGGCCTCCAGACCTCCCGCTGGATGTAGTGACCGCTGATTGTGTCGGTCTGTCTTAAGTTTGGAATGACAGGTGTTCCAGTTCCACACAGAAAATATACTACCATAATTGTAGAGAGGAGAAATTGATCAAGTATTACTACCATAATTGTAGAGATTAATAGTCGTTGGTAGGATCGAGCAAGGGTCGCATAAATTCAATTTTTTGCTTGCATGTGCTCACAACTAACCTGCTTACCATGTGTAAATTCATCTTGAAAATCAGTTTGTTCAAAAAGCTTGGTGATCGTGGCTAGACAGATTCAACTTGGTTGCTGGATCACGATGGTGACTCACTTTTAAAAATACAATTTGAGTGACATGCTATTTTGTATCCATTTCATATATACTTTTTCCAAGAATTATTTTAAATTTGTAACATGTAAACTAACTTCATCAACATTTTAGACGTGCCTTGCACGTGCGAGCTTACTAGTTTCTATAAGTCCCTTTTTGCTCCAGATGATGGCTTGCCAACGAGGTGGGTGCGGTGACGACGTTGTGGTCCAGGTGCCAGGGACAAAGAGCAGATGAGGGTTGGAGTGCGGGATAGCAGGGGGCTGGGTGTTGCATGGGGCGATTTTTTATCCAAAAGGACCACCTACCGAGTGGAATTGCCAAAAAAAAGACCACCTTTCTATCCAAATGATAGAAAAGACCACGTGCACCCTGGCGGCAGACGCGCCAGCTAACACGTGGCACCTGCTGCCGCCACAGGCGTTGGGATGTCAAAGCCAATGTGATTGATGGTCCGAATTTCCTCGCTCCTCCCCTATTGTAACTCTTAAACGACATCATATGCTCTACATTTATTTATATTTTTTGTCTAAATTTAATTATCCTGTGAGATTTGAAAACTCATGTGTTATTTAGCGCTGCCTGCAAATTTATAAAAACAAACGATTTTCTAGTTGATTTTCATATGCCGTATTGCAGACAATTTGCAAAATGTTTGTACCTAATATAATAGTTTCGACCTAAGCTAGTAAAATCTAGCACAAATTTAAGATTCTACAAAAAATTTGGAAAATCTCGCTCGAGTTTGCAAGAAGGCAAACCTATCGTCCAAGTGCCCGACCGCACCGCACACTTGCATTCGTTTGCTCTGGGCTGTGGCTATCTTGGAAAAGCAAGGTCGGTGGACCCTGGAAGCGACCAGCAGGAAACAGGTCGTGCTACATCACGTGAAGCTGCGGTCTTTGATTTATCTAACCACGCGTCCCTCACGTGGGAGTACTCTGATTAACACAGAGTAATCAATGCAATTGATATCATAATCCAACGCATGACGATCATTGATTCATTAACTGTTTTTTTACTCCTTAATTACGGAGTAGTACACATTGATTAGCTAGGTTTATTACTAATGCATGGGCCGCTTGCATCAAGGAGGAGTACTATACCGTTGTTGCATTGTGTTCGACATAAAAGACCGCACCGGAAAGTATATCTCCTGGTCTTGTCCTATCCGTATGCAAAGACCCCACCAGAGCAGAAAACAGCTGCTTTGTTCCAGCACGTGAGGTCTATGTTCATCAATCAATTAACTATTGGAAAGATCTTTTGTGGTTCCTAACCACGTGGCTCTCCCTGTGTCTTACCGCGCATCCAAGAGTAGGCCGATAGGCTTCATATAGGAGAACGCAGTATTTGTACCATGGATTTTCTATGTCCATGACGTTGAATCGGCGATGATCAGCCCTAAACAAAGGTCTGAAATTGGCTATCCGGTTGGAATGTACTGTAATTGAATCGTTGTCGACTCTTGATAACCAAGTCGTCATTCCAACTATGCAGAAAATGGGGGTCTTTCGGGAGTCTAGACGCACCAAATTTCGCAGAATGTGTGGCCCTTGTGAATGAGTTTGCGGAAGTAGCTTATTCTCATTGCCCTCAAGATGCAAATGAGCTTGCGGACCAGAAGTCCTATTATGATCCTGAGCTAAAATGCACCTTTATGAACAGTAAATTTTTTAAAAAATAATACTAAATAAATTCAAAAAATCTGAATTGTTGTGGTAAACTCTGACAAATGTTTCGCATGCTTAGCAAATTTCAGCACGAAATGTCATTCGTGGAAGTCCTTGAAAAAAATTCAGCACTTCAAAATGTTTTCAAAACTAGCATTTTTGGAGTATCGATTTTTATTTTATTTACACAACTTCCACGAATAGCATTTCATGTTGAAATTTTGAAAGCATGCAAAACATTTGTTAAAGTCTAACACACACAAGAAACATAATTTTTTGATTTTTTTACTATTTTATTGATTTTACTGTTTATCACGGAGCATTTGATCTCGGGAGCAGATACTCCACGTCCATCGTAGATACTTTATCTAGGCATGATCATGACCAACAAGTCCAATCATGGTTGGATGAACCACCTATGTTTATTGGGCCGAAGCTTATGATAGATTTACTTTTGTTTGAGCAATAAAAAACAACTTCCCCGTCAAAACGTTCTATTACCTCGAATGAAGGTAGAATTTAATTAGTCGGTGTCATTTCATACTCAATCCTGTTTTCTTTTTGCAACACATACTTTTAACCTTTTTTGTGGGACAACACACTTTCAAATATTCAAACAAGACGATGATGGATACTTGAATAGGTTGTAGCCATGTGCAAACCCCGCAGAGGGAATACATCAGAGTAGTTTAGGAGTCCACCATACACTTTTATACCGCCAAAATGGATAGAAAAAGGTTTCCTTCGGTTTCATGGACGACGATGCGACAAATACATCTAGTCTCTACTTCTAATGGAGCAGTTGGTAGTCTGGCTTCCAGGTTTTTTTTGCCCCACCTCCCATGCTATTTTTTGGTACCTCCTCCCACCTTCGCTGGTTTTTTTCGTAGATTCTTTTCGTCCCCCCCCCCCACTTCGTTGGTTTATTTTCGCGTCACCCTCTCACACAACGAAAGAAATCTGAACAGATCAGAACTTTCCATACTGGCGCAAGTTATTTAGTAATGTAGAATCAATCACGAACAATCTCTAAAGATTAAATCTAAATTAATTAATCTTACCTTAAATCACTCAATCACATTAATTAGAAAACAAATAATTGATTTTCAAAAAAATCGCTCAATTACATTAACCTTACCCTAACTCACGGATGGTAACCAATCTCCAAACAAAGGAAACAATACATCGAGGGAGCAGTAAATAAACTCCCTTTCTTATGAAATGTATATGATCTTCCCTTCCTTCTCTGTTGTCGAGCGTTCTTGTTCTCGAGGCCGATGCTTGGGCTGCATCACTGGGTCGCGACGGTGCCGGAGGACGAGGACGGCAAGGCCGGGTGCCGCGGCACCGCGTTGGCCGCGGACGGTGAAGGGGCGAAGAAGGGCGGCTTCATTGGCCCTGGCCGTGGCCGTGGCCGTGGCCCTGGGAGTTGGTGCGGTGGAAGCGGCACTTGAAGGACCCGGCGTGGGTGGCCGGCGCGCAGACGCACTTGGAAGCAGGCCCGCGGCCTGCGCCGGACGGCGCCGACGCCGACCCGGGCCACCTCCTCCGCACATTCTTGGAGCTGTAGTTGGCCGATTTACATGAAATTAATTCTCAGTTGTGGTGGCAAATATAATACACATAATCCATATTGTTATGCACTAGCGTGTGTGTGTGAATTATATGGTTTTGATCATGTACCCAATAAGATGGATATGTGTGTGTGTGTTAGAGAGAGAGAAGGAGAGGGGGAGAGAGACTGAGGAAGAGGGAGGGAGAAAGAGTGTGTGTGAGGATTTGATGGTAAAGAAGGTCGCCAATGTCACTTGATATGTATGAGAATATTAATATTGAACTCTTAAAGTTAATGTGGCCCCGTTGCAACGCACGTGCATTCTTCTAGTCTCTGTAGTTTCTCAAGGCTTGACTCCGAAATTGGTATGGACGAAATCTGGGAGGATTGAAAGGCGTCAGCGACCCGGGAGGAGGCCGATGTGCCGGCAAAGGAGCAGGAGCTCTACCTCGCGGAAGTCTTTAAAAAAAACTCGCTGAAGCGGCAGTCTTTTTTAGACAATCGTTGAAGCGGGAGTGGATGAGCATATTCTCTTTAGCCGTGATTATTAGGCAAGTGGGCCACCAAGCCGCATTTTTTTGGCTGGGTGCAGCCCGAACATTTTTTCTCCGCTATGTTTAGTTTGCATTCCGCTCATGATTAAGCGATTCAAAATTTGAAATGTTGCATGTGTAAATCGGAACAACGGAGATGATAGCGTGTTCTTAGATAAAACATATGCATGACGCCGCAAAGCGAGTCGAAGGGGAGAGATGACAAACCGCTTCGAAAAGAACACAGAGATAAATAGTAGGGATTCATTGACGTAGGCCGCCTGACTAGCAGGAGGAGCTTGAGCTAGACTTCGAAGCATGGCTCATGAGCATGGGTCCACACGAGGTGTAGGATGATGCCCAACTACGAGGGAGGTCATTGTTGTGGCGCACAGAGGCGGAGGCAGGATTTGGGCATAGGATGGATGAAGAGACAACACGCCAAAAGAAATAGACATACCAAATATATTGTAACTTAGCTTTGCCTTCAACCATTTACTCATTTTGCTTTACAATCGCCTAAACGAAGAGTGCTTATTTGTTCGATTAGAAATTGTGCTATTTTTTATACTAGTTACTCGGAGATTGCTAGAAATTAGAATGATACTGCCAAATTCGTGTCGTGAGCTTAACCAATTATATCAAATGACATGATAAATTGTATCTCTGCATGACCACACAAGCACAATTTATGATAAATTAAATCTAAATCATGGCATCCGTGCATAGTTCCGATAACAATTACCGAGGATAACAGCTAAAAAAACAATTAGTGAGGATAAAACAAAGAGAAAATTATCACACACATGAGCTATATATTCCATCTAATTCAAATCATAGTATGTATATTGGAAAAGACATTTTGTATATGCAAATCAATATGATAATACACATCACCGAAGACAGACTAATCCATAACTTTTCCTTATGGCATTGCAAATCGCTGCACAATCGTAGTCGCCGGCCACCGGGCACAGCGTGACATCGCCGAAGTTGAACCATCTCGGCTTTCTGCTTCCTAAACTTCCCTAGGAGCGACATTGTCAAGAACGATCGGTAAAAGCCTTCAGTTTCTAGGGCTAGCTGAGCGAGACGTGATTTTGTTATGGTACTGGGCTGGATCAGGTTCTACTCACGCCCCTGCCCCCCTCCCCCCGGGCAAAGCAAACCAAAGGAGCTACTACTTGGCTTGCTTGTCCCCCTTGGCTTCACCACTGGTGGCGCATGCGGAGCTCGGCTTGGGCGTGCCACCCTAAGAAATCGTGTGCGACAAACTCACCTTAGCCCTGCCCAACGAAGACACTACCGTCGTGCCTGCTAAAGACTTCATGTCCGACAAAGCCATGTCCGCTCCTACAACGGACCACACTATTTTTTTGCAAGGTGGGAGTGCTAGCACCATTTTTTCGCGAATACGCAAAGTTTACATTTCTTTCATTGATAGAAGGGGATGAAATGAGTAAAAAGAGGGTACAGCTCATGAAACGAACGCAAGAAGCCGTGAACATGGTGCCTAGAGTAGAGGGACAAGGGATGCTCGGTTCAAACAGGGGATACACGACTGCTAAACCCAGGAAGCTCCGATCTAGAGGGGCAGGCCGAACCAACATGAAGCTCAACATCACCAAGGCCAACACTGAGGATGCCACGAGCGAGCAAGTAACACCTTCATGAAGAAAAACGACGTCGTGACACCGGAGAATCAGACCTAGGGTTTCCCCCGAGTTCAAAGAGGGGCGCAAAAGGAGGCCATGGCAGTGCCCCCAGAAAGTAAAAAACCGACACCCGTGGTTGTCGCTGCTAGCAACGGCAGTGAGCCGTGCCAACAATTTCTCCTTGGCACTGGTGAGCCTCAGCACAATGAGAATACTTAATGACCAGGTGGTCACTAAACCTATATTATCCGCTAGTCCCAGTGTATGTTCACAGAAGATCACTTAGTAATAATAGTACTCCCTCCGTCCTAAAATCCTTGTCTTACATTTGTCTAAATACGAATGTATCAAGTCACATTTTAGTATTAGATACATCCGTATCTAGACAAATTTAAGACAAGAATTTTGGGACGGAGGGAGTACTACAATTGTCAAGTGGTCTTCTATTGGTGAGATGAAGGAACTAATTAAACCACTTTAGGAGTTAAATTCCGCCATAGAAGTTTGTACCGCTAAGTGATTTTTTTAGTACACTAGAAGGATTAACTTCTTAACCCTTTTAACACATGTGGATGGAAGAAAAATCCCCTTTTCGAACTGTTGATTGGACAGGGTGTACCAAACCCACTTGATCCATAGTTAAATTAAACGGCTGAAATAAGGGATACAAGCAAAAGTGTCTGTGCGTTGTACGGGAGAGAAAAATACCACCCTCCCCTAACCCAATAGCCATGACTCAGGACCCCAATAACTCCACATACGTCTTTTGTTTCAACACATGACATCCCATCTATGTCCACTTATCCTCCTTCCACCATCGTTGATGGTCACTCCAGTGCTCACACAATCATAACGCGTCTGAATGTTGTCAATCGTATGACGTCTCTCTCTCTCGACATAAGATGATAAATCTGCTTCTTTGTCCTGTGAGGTTTTGCGAGACGTGCTTGCGTGGTTACAAATGGTTTTTTCGTCTCCAATTCTGGTCTTGCTTAGGCGTTCATTTTCAATCCAAGCCGGCACCGATGCAAAAGAAAAAATGAATCATGCGTTATTGATTAAGATGACACTGTAAATAGAATTTAAAATAGTTAACAGGTAAAATAACATCATTCAGATTATACACATATTTCTAATGAGATTTCATATATAACATGTTAAATTTGAAGTTAGGTTTTTAAAAGATAAGATTTTTTTTAAAAAGCATTTGGTATATACTACGGGTTGATTCACCCAAATATCAGGGGTTTTCCTGCAAAAGTGAAAATATGACTTAGAACTGGTCTGCTGGTTGATTATTAGAAACATCAGGGTTTGGGATATACAGATGTCGGTGTATATGTATAGCATTTTTAAAACCACGCCTTAACTTTAACGAAAAATTAGAAGAGTTCAATATGTATAGCATTTTTTTTCCCGTAGAGCCGCCAAGATCTTGCTCGCATCACATCATAGTAACTTTTATGGTTACGTGATGCACGCGTTGCCGCGCCGCTTTTTAGTCTTGAGTTTACTCTCTCATCCATCTTGTGCAAGCATACTCCTATATTTTTAGAACTCTTTTTTATCAATGAAACTTTACAATGAGAAAAATTACTCCAACCATAAGAACAGATACTGGGGTAAGAGTTTATTAGGGTGTCAAAAAACATAAAGTTAGAACTACATTAAGTAAGCATACTTGTGTAGTCGTGTTTGACACTTTGACAACTGGTAATAGCACATGGAAGGAATGGCTATGCCGCTGCCCACTCATGCATGAAAAGGGGAATCAAATAACCTACAGTGTAGATTTGCCTGGTTACACGATGGTACTACCATCAGCAGGCATGACCAAAGAATATTTAAACTGCACTTCCAGTGTGTATACATAAAAGGCTTCTGCAACTCCACTTTGTCACACAGCCTAAAACAAAAACAAATCTGGTTAAGGAAAAATAAAGAACAGGAATAAAAATGAGTAGTCACTTGGTAATGCATTTTTGATAAGACATGCCGGCCGTAACGATCTATTCGACTTGAAGGAATATTTGGGGATCCACTTAACAGCTTTCCCCATCCTTATCATGAGCAACCATGTAAAATTCAGCCTTCTCATATATTTTCTCTACTAAAATTAGTTTGCTAGCATGACCCGTCTTGTTTTTCTTTTCTCCATATTAAGATGAACTTGCGATATCCTCTGCTACAAATGTAAACCATGTTAATCCGAAGTTGTGCTTCCATGCCAGGTTTATGTGTTTGACACCAAAATCAGTTGTTACACCTAATGCATTTTATGCGGATTCTGCAGCCTTTTCTTGATCTGATGATATAACCTATATATGCCAGGTATATGCAAGATAACTTCATGAACACAAGTAAACAATGCTCCTTGTCAAAAAGGCTGATTTACTACCTCTAAATCAGGTCTGTACCATGTCCACTGTGATCTATTTGCTGTACTATATAGTTTGACTCTATGAAATGACGTCTTTCTAAATTTGGCCTAAATACAGAAAGAGATGGGCAAATTATTTCAAAGAGCACGATATTCATCATGTTTTCTGGTCCACTAAAGTTGCTGCTTCCGCATTAGAAGGAAAAATGTTGAGTGGTGAAGAAGATTCTGCTTCACCTGATATGGATACCAATATATATGGCAGGGAAGAACTTTTGATAAGATTGCAAGCCAGCACAAAGAAGGACCGCAGCTATTTTCTGAATCTTCATTTGTTATCTCCGCTTTGTATTCATGTTGCCTTATTAAATGAATGCCAAAGGAAGTGGCAATAATTTATCCAACACGCAAACATGCATGGATTTCCAGATTAACTTGTTGAAAACGAAGCTTGGTGTATGGTCAAAAACAGATAAATTAAAGGAAATAATCTGTATGTAAGATTACCTACATGTGATGAGGAACATACTTAGTTTCTTTCTCTACTACTGTCAGTAAGTTAGAATGTGACATTTGTATTAGTCCAAATAAGTTTACATCCCGAAACTGAACAGAAGAATATTTGAGTTGAATTTTTCTAAAATGAAAGGTGGCTGATCAAGCACATCATCAGTAAGAAATAAAATAGAAACACCATTTCGATGTCACACCATGACTCTCATTACAGAAATTTAGAACTCACTTAACAAAATAGTTTAACTTATAAAGTAGTAAACTACATTTTTTCATAAAAGTGAAATCACTCACCAAGATCATAATCTTTACATCTCCAGCATGCTTCCTCAGACCATCGACCCCGCTATCAGCCTCCTGCCAATACCCATAGTCCCACCGATAAACTGTAAGCAAAAGATGAAATCAACCAACTGCTGATTATCTGGTATCAGCAAGAAATGGAATCGCAAAGCCGAAAGAGAATTTGGGACCAAGTCATCCTGACCAGCGTAACTTTCATCTCCTACGATTTCTCGTCTTCCATGCCGGTTCTGTAGAATAATATTGTCCAGTGATAATGAATAATTATGAAAATCAGTCTTAGTTGCACACCCAAAAATATTTGGTTCAAGAACTTTGCATGGCAGTGGATTTTCTTGCTTAAACAATAATGAGGGGGGCCAATCTAGCAAAAAGAAGCTAAATTTCATCTCAAAGTAGTACTACCGCACCTCTATAGAATTGAATTCATGAAGATCAAACAAAACGAACCCTACACAAATACATGAGTAGGAAACGTAAAAAGAAGCCGGCTGGAGTTGTCGTCAAACTGCAGCAGGTTCCATTTGACACATATGCCATAGTTGCTGCATCTGCAACTTACTGCTATCCATAATCATTCTCCCAGATCCCTAATTCCTGAAATGAACTGATTGAGCACCCTTCATGAGGAAGTGGCATTATCAAGAAAGTTATATACCTGAAAACATTAACCCTTCAGTCCAACACCAAAATTATCTCTGCCAACCTCCTCACGTCTGAGCGCCATTGACACGTCGCCCATCTACCAGATCACGCCCACCCCATTGTCCCCGTACAGGAGCGCGCAGAAACCCTAGTGTCGCCTCCTTCCATGCCCTCCTACGCTGCTGTTTGACGGTGCCATCCTCATCCACAGTCGCTGGCGCCATGTCTAGCCTGCCTTCGACCTGTGGTGGAGAAAGGACAGGCGCGGCCTGGAGGGGAACCAAGAGAGAGAGGGGTGCGGCGCCGCCGATTCCACTGGCAATCCTGCCCGCTTCGATGCCCCATCATGGTGCGCACCACCGAGGGAGGGGGGAGGGGATGCCGCGGCGGGCTGGGGATTCGGACGGCAAAGCGGCGCTGGAACGTGAGGAGGAAGAGGAGGAGATAGCGGTCGAACTGTTTTCTTCAGGGACGGTCGACCTTCTTAACAAGCCCAATTAGAACCGTCCATCCACGAAACTGGGCCCACTTACCGCCAAAACAGCCCCTATGCACCAAACGCTCTTATTTCCTGGGAGCTTAGTATCTGTAGTGATAGCGAGGATGAGCACCACGCTTGCATGCAGCGCTATACCACACCAAGAACGTGGTGCATGGCCACTGATGTCAGGTCACGCCATCGATGTAGATGGCAGTTCCATGGGGAATGGTCGCTTTCCGCCTCCGATTGCTCGACGTAGACAACATTGGCGCGGCCGACGCGGTCCTGGCCAAAGGTGCCAGTCCACGTAGTACGTCCTAATCACCTCACCCATTGCCATGTCGCTATCCTCCTCCGCTGGTCACGGCCGTGGCCGCCACGGCCTCCACCACGTACGCCAGCCTCTGCCTCTTTTCTTTTTCCCTCTTGCGATCAGCCAGCCTCTACCTCGCCCAACAGCTGTTCATTGCCCTTTTACTTTAATATAAACAAATGTTCAGGTAATTTAAAAATGTTCATGATGTTTCTAAAAGAGTGAAAAAAAATAGATTTTGGGAAGATTGCTGGTTGGGAGATAAACCACTCCAATACAATTTTCCTAGAGTATATAACAGTTGCTTTGACAAAAACTTATCATTAGGAGATTGACGTTGTCTGGCGTCGTGGTGGCGTCGATGGCAGAGAGGCCTGACAAGGTCAATGCGTCAGTAGATGCTTTCAGGATGGATCGAGGAAAGACGGAGGTGACGGCCCTTTGCAGCGTGTGCGTGTGGTACTCACTGAGAGTGCGCCGGACTGGAGTGTTACCCAGTCCCGCCTATGTGGCTTGGATGGGGCATCCGGCGTTAGATGTTAGGCTTTTGTGCGGTGTCGGTTTGGTATTTGGCCCAGACATTCGGCACCCCTTCATCAAGAGGATAGGAGTAGTGACAGAGGTCGTCTAGATGGTGGCCTCGGGCTTACTGTTGTATTTCTTTGTAAGGTCATTGTGAATAATAAATAATATGGCCGCATGCATCTCCCAGATGCAGAGGCTGGGGGTGATTTCTCCTTTTCTAAAAAAGAGAAAAAGGATTTGACCAAATACATTTCAAAAGGATCATTCTTAGGGAATCATTGTAATTTGATTCAGTGTGCTGATATTACCCTCATTGATGAAAAAAAATGGTGTACTATTAGGCTGACCTTGAAAAAATGGTGTTTGCTTTGTTAAATCATATTAATTATAGAAAACTGATTTAACTCGTAGGAATTTTTCCACATATTTATGTGAATTACTTTTCCTCAGAGAGTTAAGATTTTTACCTGGTTGGCTCTTCTATGGTTTAGATGAATCTATTGATCATCTTTTCATGAAATGTTCCTTGGCTAGAATATTATAGAACATTATAAAATGTTCTTTCAATTTGCTTCATATAGCTGACAATACTGAGGCTTTGTTTAACACTTGACTGAAAAGTTTTAGAACTGATAATAAACATATGATATTCACAGGAGTATCTGTGGTCCTCTGGACCATTTGAAAAATGAGAAATAGTACTGTATTTGAAAATGCAGAATTTACCGACCTTGTGTCCCCATTAAAATGATTGCTATAGGTAGCTAAATGATTGGACTGTTTTGCAGAAAAAACATGAAAATCATATAAAACTGAAGTGGGTGGTAGGAATGCAAGACCAGACAGAAAATGAGCATTTTGTGCATCTCAAGGCTGGCCTTTTGGTGTGCTGTGACTACAGTGAAGATCTAGGAAGTTAGTTGGTGCAAGAACCTAATGATGGAGAAGCTAATTTTGGTTATTTGTTGTTGTAGTCTGCTCAAGCTTAATATATCTGTAATGACCGACATTTATAGTTTGCACCGTGGTCTTATAGTTGGTCATGTATTAGCATAAGCAGCGTCTCAAATGTTGTTTCTTGTCTTCCTAGGTATTTGCTGATGATGATCTGAAATCCCAGGTGGCTTTCGATAGATCATGGCCAGCTTGAGCTATTAGGTGCCCTAGGATATCTGATGTGTGATATCTTCTATTTCCTGTTCAGTAGTTGTAAAAGATTTAGTGGTACCTAATAAATGAAAATCGCAGGGAGATCCCTCTTTATACTACAAAATGATGTTTTCAAAAGTGTTCACACTTTTTTTCATAAATGTTCACGAAATTTTTAAAAGTGATCAGGACATTTTAAAGGGTGTTCATGCATTTTAAAATATTCAAGAAATTTTATAATTCTTCTCATATTTTAAAAAGTACATACTTTTTGAAACAAGTTCATCTACCATTTTGAAAAAAGTATTCACGAATTTTGAAGAGTGTTCGGGAAATTATAAATGTAATTCCGAAAGTGTTCTCGCATTTTTAGAAAAAATGTTCTTAATTTTAGAAAAATATTATATATTAAACAAAAAGTGTTTCTTAAATAAAGAAAAACAAGAAAATAAAAAAAACCTAAACTAAAACATAATTATAAAAACCAGAGAAACCCAATAAAACCTCCAAAAAATGCACGAAAAAAAGAGCGACTGGAAAACAGAGAAAACCTGCTCACCGCCATGCTTCCCTACCGAGCTGTCCCTTGCGAGGCCTCTGCGAATAACCTACCACTATAAGCTACGTATAGCAATTGCGCATGGCGGTCGGAAGGTGAAAGTGCAGTGTTCCTCAATGGTATTTTGGTGTTGCTGACAACAGGGTTAGTGAGGATTAATGTCGTTTGTCAAGTTTATCTGAAAACGTTGGTTGCTCGATGGTTATCGAGGGAGATGCCCCTATTTCAAAAAGGAAAAAGGAAAATTGATTCTACGAGGACTCGGCAGGTTTTTTGTTGTTGAGAAACTTAATCCTAAATTTAATAGCTAACCCATTTTCATCCTCGCTGAAGTCCATCTTATTGTGATAGAAATGAAGAGCTATTGGCGGAGAAACTTACGAGTCAAGTTTGAGGGAGGCTGACGCCGAGCTTTGAGATTTGGACAGAGTGGCGAATGAGGAGATTAGTCTAGCGAGGTGCAGTGAGAGTGAGGTAGAAGGGGAGTGGGGGTTTCTAGAAATGAAGATAACAAGTGGAAGAGAGCAGGAATAAAGAGTTCAAGCGTCGCGGAGTTGGCAGAACAAAAATAAATGCCTCGTAACTCGAAGAAACAACGTGCATGATGCGGGAAGGAAAAAGAAAATTACAAATTTGTTAAGTACGGAGCACCTAAACTACCTTGTTGTCTGGGGAGTTTCAGAGAGCCAAACTTGGTATGTACGAATGCAAGTTTCAAAGGAAAGAACTTAAGATTTAAAGCGTTATTAGATAGAAAAGAAACGGAAAGCCGGTTTCATAGAACGTTACTTTAGAAAAAAACACCCACAAGCATAGAAGTAAGAATAAAATCAAATGAAATAACAATCGTTGCGGTTGGAAGAATAAAATCATAGTAGTATTTGTAGCGAAAAAACCCAATGGAACGAAGATTATGTCCAAGATGGCATGACCTGTTGTACCACAGTAAGGAAATCAAATAAGAGTCTATGAATTTGCAATGCGTTGAAACATGCCATGTATCTTCAATGGCACACAATAGGAAGAAGATAATTGGACGGACGTGAAAAGAAGACAATCAAATGAGTGTAAGAAAGAACGCATATCACGCAAAATAGAAGACTAGTACAAGGTGACACTGGAGTAGATATCGATGCACCAAGGAAGAAGAAGTTGAACAATAATAATGGACGGAAACACAATTAAAAAAGAAACAATAGAGGGAATTGAACATGATGAAAACATGAAGAGAACATACATAAACATGGACTTAGAGAGCATTTGGACAAAGTACTAATACAAGTATAATGTGTCGTATTAATAAGTTCCTAGTTTTCATCCCCTTTTCTGGAAATTCTAGCCCAAACAAGTTTCGGATCACGACGAGCATCAATGACTGTAGACGGCTCCGTAGGTGCGTGGCGTGCCCCTATGATTTTTCGCAAGTACAGACCCAAGTCTATTAGTTAAGTTGGTGGAAGTAGTAGCAAAGTTGTGGCGGATTGCAGCATCAAGGGAAAATATAGATGATGGCTACTACACTTTAATTGAGAAGGACGCAAGTACATTAGTGGTGTTGGATGAACTTGGCGGAAATCGTAGTAGGATCAGTGTTGCTACCGACTTTCGAAATGAAGCTTTTATTTGGACAATGGACGACCCCCGCTTCGTCCTCCCTGGACGGCATGGGGGAACCCTAGCCGCCGCGCCTCCAGGAGGCCTCCCTCCGCCAACTCCTGCATCGCCACCGCCGGAGGGATGGCCGGCGAAGCCGCGCCAGGCCCCGGGATGGTGGTGGAGGGGCGGAGTCATTCGTGTCTAGGTCTGTGCGCCTCTCCCACACTCCCCTGAGATCCCATCATGGTGCGGATCGGTGGGCTCTCTCACGAGGCTGCTGCTGCGTCCTCGGTAGTCGGCATCATCGCGGCGCTCTGCGGCCCTCCCCCACCTCCCGCGAGATCCCATCTAGGTGCGGAGCAGGGGGCCTCTCTTGCAGGCGTGGCCCAACCGTGCTGCTGGTGCTACTGCTGCTGGGCGGTCATGTGGACGTACGGGATGCAGTCAGGTTGCCTGGGGCTTGCGAGCCTGCCTTGTGGATGATGTTCACCTCATTTCTGACAGCTCCTCCCTGCGAGCTACAATGGCGGCTCCGATATGGCGGCATGTCAAGGCAACAGATGGTGGTCCCTGTGTGGAACCTGGCCGGGCCACTCAGGCGGGAAGCTACGGCTCAAGCAACAGTGCAGGGTGTGCTTGTTCCACCCGAGAGATGACTGCCAGCTCTCTGGACTGGCGACTTGAGGGACGTTGCAGGGCGTGCTCGTTCCTCCCGGGAGTTGGCTGAGAGCGCTCGGGACCGGCGGTACGTGCAAGTGAGGGGATGGCAACGGATGGGGATTCGCCCCGATCTGGTGTCCATCTTCAACCAGCGGCGTGGGCTGTGCGCAACACGGACCAGTGTCCTCAGCCATGACGGCGATGGCGTCGTCGTGGTGGAGGCAATGGTGGGGTGGTGGTTCTAGTGCTCCCAGTGCACCACGACAACGATCTGCATGATCGGTCCTCCTCGATCTGGCTGTCTACGTGTTCCGGAACTGCAACCGGGAATTTTTCCTAAGAATAGCTAGATCAAATAGATTTCGGTCGTGCATGTCCATACCAACCTACGCGGCTCTACGAGGGCGCAACATGAAGCTGTGTTGTTTGTTGGAACCATGGGACATGTCGGTATCTTAATTTTCATGGCGTAGATAGCAACAGAGAATGTCATGGTGCCTGAGATCGGAGGAGCAGTAAAGGTGGAGGGGAGCGACGGCGCTTGTGAACTGTTTCCTTCTTGAAGGCGTTGATTTTGGGGACCTTCTATGTTTTCCTGGTGTTGCCTTTGGTGATGGTTTGTGTGCTGCTACTAAGAGGAATCGATCACTGTGGCGTGGCTTATTTTCCTCTTTTTTTTTACTTTTTTTCGGGTTGTGTGCTTCCTGGATTTTTTTTGTGACATATTGTTGGCGTAGAGGCTAGATGTAACTGATATCTTCATGATATTAATATATTCCTTTTTTCAAATTTTTTGGACAATGAGCTACTAACATTGAGTTTAGAGAGGAACCCCAAAACAATAAAGACAAGCTTGCGGAGCCAATTTCTGTTTCACAGTAAAAGCTAGAACCGTGGATACTACTCCCTCTGTTCCTAAATATTTGTCTTTCTAGAGATTTCAACAAGTGACTACATACGAAGCAAAAATGAATGAATCTATACTCTAAACTATGTCTATATACATCTGTATGTAGTAGCCCATTTGAAATCTCTAAAAAGACAATTATTCAGGAACGGAGGGAGTACATAGGATGAACATCAAGAAGTGCTAGACAACTAAATCTTGCTACTGTAAGTAATTATCTATGCATTACATACTTGCTGTTCCAGTTTCAATTTTCTGACAAGGTATTTCGTTGGTTTTGTCCTGTGCCTATCTTGTTGAACACGATAAATTGCAATCTTATGCTAGGTGGGCCGGTCAGGTTAGTTTGACTAATCAACTTTATCGATAGATAATTGATTTAGTCCACAAATGTTATGTTTTACCGCCTCTTTCTCAATCAAAATATAAAGGAAGGCACACAGTTAACTGTTGTAGAACAGAAAATATGAGTAACTACAAGACCACCACTATTACAAACTCATCTATCTGGTGAGTGGTGGTGAGAGCACACATGGCAGTGGGACTTGTAGCTACGGAATTAGTCGCACCCCTCGGCGCCAATCTCTGTGAAGGCGGCGATGAGGCTCGGCACCACATTGGCAAGTGCAAGCCTTAATCCGGCGGAGCATGGTCGCTCCCTACTTGATTCAGTGGCATGGGCATCACCAACAACACATCCCTGCAACCACGCGTTGCATGTCCTGAGCACAAACCTTCCGCGGCAGCGGAAGTGTTCCTTGACGAATTTCTCAAAACCTTGAGGTGGCTGACGCAAAAGGTGGAGCATGGTCCGAAGGGTGAGCAGGTAAGCATTCTCACTGTAGGGCAATGCATTGCGATGGCCCTCCGGTTTGCCGACTAGGGTCTCATATCCTGCCTCATTGTAGTATGGTTGGGCGTTGAGGACGAGACCCTGGATGGAGACAACGATTTGGAGGAGGCTCGACGTTGCCGGCGACCATAACTCGGTGCCCTCACCGTCGAATGTGCCCAGCAGGCTAAGACACACGGTACCAGACTCATAGAGGTTGGGATTGAGGCGCAGACCGAAAGAGTGGTAGTACACTTGCGGTGGTGCAATCGGGTAGGACGGTGGCAGCTGCAAGTCGAAGAAAAATAGCCCGTGATTATACGGTGTCCCGCTCGCACCGACCATCACCAACCGGAGCAGATCCATGCGGTCCTCGAACGCTCGCACATAGATGCTTTCTGCACATTTAAAAGTTAGGTATTCATTTGCAACCATGCATTATGTATTTCCACGTGCATTCTCATACCTGGTAAGTCATTCTCTAAAATTTTCCATTCCTTTTGCACTGCTTTGGCCCAATTCTTCCCACAACTACCGCCCTGCATTTTCTTGCACAAGACAATTCATTAGTATTCTATATGATATGATCATGCACTGCATTTAGTAAAAATCGTCATATGATGACTTGTAACAAGTCGTGTGGTCATTTACTTATATTATTAAATCAAGGAATACAGTTGTGCAATAATTTTTTTAATATATAGTTAAGCGGATGGCTTCCAACGATAGACAAACCATCTTGTGCATGCATGTAAACTTTTCTTTACTCTAACCTTAATGGCTTTCTTTCTTCTTCAATTTATAATAAAACTAGTATATAGTTCTACCGTCAGTGCCTCAAAAATAATTATAAAACAACAGTTACCTCATCCTTAGTGTCAAGGTAGTGGTGATCCGGAGGGGTGACCTGCAGTACATCAAAACGTGGAAAGCATAATGGTTGGTTGCAACAACTTGTAGCGCCTGCAGCCTTCGTCCGCTCGGCAAAATTGTGGCCGTCGCCATTCAGCTCCACAACATTCCTGGCCACGGCAGTATTGGTCTCCGTTGCAGCAGCACCAGTGCTTGGTGATGACGATCGTGTTACCGAGTGGTTCGTCAGGTATCCCTTGCCTCGAGCCACCATGTCACTGGTCAATTGGAGCAAAGACTGAAATGCAAAGCTCAAAAGACTCGTCCTCGTAGCTTGCTGGTTGCCGCCTTCGACGTCGCTACCGCTGGCTGGATGGCGTCGACCATTGTCCTAAAATCAGAGAGCACATATGGCCACATCAATTGAGATGAATGCATTCGAGTGATGTTGTACAAATTGTAAGAGGTCTGATTTTTTTTTTCAGTATAAAATATGTGTCTAGCAAGAAGGTTGGATATTGTTTGGTGCCAGCGGGTCAGTACAACCCGAAGCACGTCCCCATTGTTTTTCGAAGTGGGCACCGTTAGAAGGATAGGCATATACCATGTTCGCAGCAGGCAGTTCTTCTGGTGCATCGTCGACGCCATCGTCCTCCACCCAGTGGCCCATTTCAGTCCACAGATCCATGTAGTGCTCCTCCTTGACGACAAAGATCTCATTGGGCAATACCTACATCACACGCTCAATCAATTCAACAATTAACTAATGAGTAGAGTTGAGTCGAAAAATCGAGACCCGTAGAGTAGTAATAGAAAGTACATACCATTGATATGTTATCATCGCCCCACTTGACTTGGACATACCCACTAGGAACGTCAATAACATGTCCCACCCATGAAAGATCGGTGTTGCCGCGTAAAGGTGCCCTTCTGCCATTGGGTGATCTTGATGGTAGGAGGCGAATGACAATATCTCCATAGTAAGCAGAGTGGTCATAGTCCCTTTTCAGGTCATACGCGCTCACGGTATCGTTGCACTCGACCTCCCTAGCCTTGTCAGGGCGCACTGATGCCTTGAACCATGACGCTTGAACCGTCTGGTCCTTTGAATGCATGCTCCTGACGACGCCCACACGCATTGTGGATCTAATTCCATCATCAACAATGTGATTGTTGACAATAGTAGATGTCATGCTACGATGATCGCCAGCAGCACCAATTGGAAGAACATTGCCAACCACTTGCTCCCCCGGGAAGAACTCGTGCTCATTTACTATGCCAAAGGGGATGACTGTCGTTGAACGTCTACCATGTTGTCGTGTGCCGTCCTGCCACAACACGTCGACAGAGGTGTGGGTCTTGGCAACAACCATGGGAAACTCCACCTCAACATGCCTCCTGACTTGTGGGCGTCGCGCCCGTCTGTGTCCCTGAAAGAAGACCTTCCTCAATTGTTTTTGATAAAACCACATATCTGTCTGCCTCGTGGACGGTAACACATGAGCAGCTGGTTCTTCACACTCATCATCAATCACATCCTCCCCCTCCTCCTCCTCCTCATCATCGTCTTGATCATGAGCACAAGCTGCATCCCCATTAGCATCATCGATTTTGGTGGAACTAGGTTCACGAAAAAAGCAGGCATCAGCTACCCCCCAACAACAATTGGATGCGGCACAGAAGAACGTAAGATCATCGGCATTCTGGTAGGCTGGAGGAGCGGATGCATCGATGAGCCCCTTGTCTGTGCCACAATGCATCGACGCAATCCAGCAGACGAGGACGGTAGACGTCTTCACCTTGATGACGGTGCCTCCTATACGGTCAAGATTCCAGTAGCCATTTAGCCACAATGCCGCCTTGAAGAGGGAACAAGGGTCTGGTGCGGTAACGCGGACACCCGGGTAGAAGTGACTATTCATTTGTTGGCGATACATGCGGTTGCTGTCCATGTCGTCATCCACTCTTTTCAGCTTCTTGGACTCGGCGTCGATGATTCTGCAGACCGCTCCGTCATCGAACAGCACATCGACGTCGATTGAGACCTCCACGACCCGGCCGAGCCACGGCCCGGACACGACGAAGTCGCCAAGGTTCAGGCTCCTGACACGCCGCAGGCTAGACGGCGACACGCCCTTGATGACCTTGGTCGCCATGCCGCTCTTGTCGAAGTCGACCAGGTCGAGCACGGTGGTAACGCCGGTGACGATGCCGATCTGGCCGCCGACGTCGGACGCCGATCCGACCACCTGGCCGGGGTGCAGGTGGCTCCTGTCGATCACCCTGATGTCGCCGGCGCTCTTATGCACGATAGAGTCATCGATGCGGAGGATCTCGAACGAGTCGACCGGGACAGAGATCCTGGCGTCCAGGAAAACGAGGCCACGGTCGAGGACCCCGCGCCCGAAACTCACGAGATCTAGCGAGTAAACATTTGCAGATGCCGTCGCCACGGCGTCCATCTTAACCGACTTTCCGGCAAGGGACGTGCAAACCTGATGCGCCGGTCTCGCTGGAGGCAGCTAGAGCTGATCGATTAGTCTGGCTGGAAACGCCCGATGATGTTACAAGCTAGGAGGTAATACACGCATATATAGCATCAGCTGTCAACTAGGATTAGAATTCGTATGCTACTCGGACAAGTACACCACGTCGTGCTTAAATCTAACACAGGTCCATCCCTCAGGATGGAAGCTGAGACCTAGTAGGATCAATGCATGGGTGAAAGTCTTAGAGAAAATACACAAAAGTACTCCCTCTGTCCCATAATATAAGATGTTTTTGCAAGCTAAACTAACTTGCAAAAACGTCTTACATTGTGGGACGGATGGAGTAGTATAATTGTACCTAAACGTTATAGTAATTCCTAGAAATAGTAAAAAAAAATTAGATTAAATATACCATACAAACTATCTTCATTTTTATAGGGGGTGCCATGACATCCACGGCGCCCCTAGATCCGCCCCTGGAAGCTGTAGATATATAGAATACTTGTGTATGGAATGTTTGTTCGCTTGGGTGGCCTCTGTTAGGAGACGTCAGCATGTTTTTGGTGTCTTATAAGGCCAACTCTAGCCGGTACCCTAAAAATAGAGTTGCAAAACAGCGTCGTAAATTTAGTGAAGAATTTTTAATTCACTAAATTTTGGCCGACCTAGCCGGACTCCTAAATTTAACGGAGTAAAAAGAAAATTTTCATAAATTTAACATAAATTTGTTTTTCACAACTCACACATTATGTACATAATCATCCGTCGAAACACGTCTAGTTTTTAAACCTAGACATGAACTTGAACTTAAAACTAAACATGAACTTAAACTAAAACAAAACATCGTCACCCTTATAGAGCGCGAGCCAATCCGCCCACGAAATTCCACCGCCCATGGGGTCTGGCTTTCTGCCATCGTCGCTGCCATCGGAGAAGACCCTCCACCATTCTTCAACGTTGAAGTCCTCCTCGTCGTCCGAGAGGACGATGACCTTCCCATCGACCGTGCGCTCCGCAAAGATCTTCTATTCCGCCTCCACAAGCTCAGGGTACTGGCAACGGAGGTCCTCCATGCACTCCTCGCCAGCGGCCTGCGCCGTGATGTGTGCTCCCTTGCCTCCCAGTCCTCCCCAGCCACCATCGCATACGCCATCCCCAGCGATGTCGGTGCGAGCTCGACGGCGCCTCCCCTGACGGGAAGTTGTGGCGGGCAGCAACGCCGTGCAGCCGGACCTGCCACCGGTCATACTCGAGGGTGGCGATGGCGGCGTGAGGATGTGCGGCTCTTGTGGCGGCGTGGATCCGTGTTGCATTCTGCAGATGGACGGCGCGGACCGGCAACCACGGGATCCGGCCAGTGGGAGGATGGGCCGGCGGGGAACGTCTGGGGGGGGGGGGGGGGCACCGGCAGTGGGGATGGGGATGGGGGAGGAGGTGAGGCAAAGCGGTGTAGAGAAGGGTGGGGATATTTTACTCCACCGCAGTAAGGGCCTGTTTGGCAATGCTCCAACTATCAACTTCCATCAACTCTTCAGTGAAGCTGAGCCAAACGAGCAAGCTTCATGGAGGTCAAATCGAGAATTTGGCTGTTCTCTTAGTGCAATTTTGAAGGAGTTTGGGAAGCTGCCTTTTCCTGGCTCTGTGAAAACGAAGGAGCTGGAGTTGAGCATTATTACGAGGAGCTGCCACCACCAAGTGAGCTATGCGTACCGGTTCTCTTGGCTCTCCCCGAAACAACTCATATCTCCCCTCCGTAGCCACTCCATCACTGTTGTTGTACATTTTTTAATTAGAAGGTGCCGATGTATGCCTACCGAGTCGGGCTTTGCTCCCTTGCCTCTCAAACGGGCTTCAGGCCATCTAAATGGGTTGTCAATCCATGCCAGCGATGAGAAGCGGGAGCTACGCAGCCGAACGTTTTTCCATTGTTGTGAGAAGATGGAAAACCAAAGCGAGGAGTAGAAGTTGAGGAGTTTGGGAAGCTAGGCTATTGATGAACAGGGCCTCAATATAGGTGTTGGATACGCGGTGAAGGAAAAGTAATTCTCCTTTATGGCTAGGTCCTGATTGGAGTGAAAAGGATTTTTAAGCTAGGCACCAAAGCCCACGTATCCTTGAGAGCAAAGATAATAGCACAGCCGGCTGCTGGCTATATAGCAATGCCACGTCATCATAAAGCCTTCTCTGATATAGGGGGTGTTTGTTTTAGAAGTCCTAGGATTTTTTCTAGTCCCAGGGACTAATTAAAGAAGTCTCTCCAGTAGAGTCTTTTTCTAGTCCCTGTAGAAAAAGTCCCTTCCGTTTGGTTCCTAGGGACTTTTTAGGGACTTTTTAGGGACTTTTTCTAGTCCCTGGGACTAAAAAGTCCCTGAACCAAACACCCCCATAGTAGTCTGGCGTTTTGGCTGGCTATTAGCATGGCTCCATTTAATATGAAGTATTTATTGCGTACAGGTGCATATGATTTGCTGTGATCTACAGTAAACAACATCTTTGTGGCCATTTCAAAGAGCATACATATACATGCCATCCATGCAACCAGGAAATAGGAAGACTGACTGCCATTTAGGCAACAAACATTGAAAAACAGTAAAACTAAGCCACCTAGGAGCCTCCACAGCGATTTGGAGCTCTAAGCCGCCGGATCACTGTTACGTACGTGCAGGATTGATCGTTCACGCTATTAACTACCACAGGTTTCAGGCACCGTTTTCCCCCGCAAAAAAAGAGGTTTCAGGCACCGTTTCGTGGGCCGCTACTCCGCAGAATGATCTACCGTTTCTGTGCGTAATTGGGTCCTAAGGTCAAAGGCCCAGATCCAGCATCGTATGTTAACAGGCCAGGTCATCCCGCTTTCCTGTGCTCCATACAGGGGGAGGGCGAGAGGCTGAGCGACTGCATTCACGGTGGGGTGTTCACGCAATTAATGGCGTGGAAGGTGCGCCGTCGCCGCCCTTCCGATCTCTCCCCTTCCGGCTGTAGTGGTTATCATCTTATTTTCGTGATAGCAGAGAGAGAGGACAGGAGGCGACAGCGGCCGTGGGCGATGACGAGGAGTAGGAGGCGGCGGCTACCTCAACAGCGAAGGTGCGGAGCAGTGGCGGAGCTTGAAAAAAAAAGTTGGGCGGGCCAGAGAGCACAATATTCTTCAAATTCTAAAGCATGTATACTATTTCAATAGATATAGTCAGTACACCTTCTGTTCACATTGAATACAAGATGAGCAGATGCATATATATATACATATATACTACCGAGACCAAAATAAGCCATAACATTTGACCATATATACTACTCCAAACCAAAATAAGCCATACCATTTGACCATCAGGCAAAGTTGTGTGGAGTTACATACTACAAATCAGCATTCCGTTCCTTCGCGCATTTGAAATCTTCAATGATATCTTCATAGTTGTACTTCTCCAGAAGTTCACCCTCTATGTTAACTAACAAGTTATTGGCAAGAAAGTCATCCTCCATTGTATTGTGCAACCTTGTTTTAATGATCGTCATACTGGAAAATGCACGCTCAGCACTCACCGTAGAAACTAGAAGGGTAATGAGCAAACGGAGTAATCTTTCAATCAAATTGAAGACAACATGTCTTCCTGACTCCACAAGGCATCAACAAAGATCAATCAAGTTTGATATATTTCTCATATACTCATCCTTGGAAGCATCCAAAACAAAATGTTTTAGTTGTAGTTGTAATCCATAGATATCTTGTTGGGGGAAGTCTGCTGGGTAGTACTTTTTCACCATGTCACATATATCACTAGCTTTAAATCCTCTAAATTTGTTTCTAGGAATCAAGGTGGCACTAGTGGTTAGAAGATCCATTACCTTCTCATTGAACCTATGATCTAGTTCAAATAGTGGAGTGTCCAAGGTTGCATAGAATATTTCGACTAAAGTAATGCTCCTTGGTCAGCTGATTGGGTTGATGGCGGGCACGGCCACCACGCATGATGTAAGCTTCCTCAAAGTCAGGAATGACAATGGAGTGGTTTGTACAGAACTCAACAACTGTGACAATAAATTCTTGGTAGCCATCATCTGATCTTAGTTGTTGGAGACACTCTTTAGTTGAGGAGACTAAACGAACAGCATTCACAATATCTTGTGACTTCTTCTGTAAAGCTTGGCCAAGCACTTCGGTTATCTCAAATATCTCCTTCATCAAACACAAGTTAAATATGAACTCGAAGGAGGACAAGTAGCCGAAACAAGTGTCGGCATCTGCACGCAATGAGCCAATTGATCTATCGGCTGCTATATCTTGGATGACAGAAAAAACAGCACCAAACATCTTCATAAGGCTGTAAACTGAACCAAAATGAGAACCCCACCTTGTGTCTCCTGGTCGCTTAAGGGTATGAATCTGATTTGCCCCTTGTCCTGTCTCAGTATTGGCATTAGCAATTGCATTTTCAAGTTCAACTAGTTGGGCTTGATGGAGCTGATCATGTCGCTTTGAAGATGAGTCAACGGTGTTTATGATATAGAGCAGCTTTTGGAAGAACTGAGAAATAGAAACCACTTCTTTGGATGCATCAACAAGAGCAAGTTGCAAGCGATGGGCATAACAATGGACATAATAAGCATATGGACATTCTTGGAGGAAAAGAGCTTGAAGTCCATTCAAGTCGCCTCTCATGTTGCTAGCACCGTCATAACCTTGTCCCGAAGGTTCTGAATGTCAAAACCATGGTTGGTTAAAGCAAAACTCAATTTGTCTTTAAGTGTCAAAGACCTTGTGTTTGCTACATGTATCAAGTCAAAGAACCTCTCTTGCAAAATACCACCTTTATCAGCAAATCTAAGAACCAGAGCCATTTGCTCTCTCTTTGCTACATCACATGTTTGATCCACTAATATAGAGAACTTAGAATCCCCAATTTCCTCACGGATATGATTCCTGATTTTAGATACAAATATACTCAAGATCTCCTTCTGAATTTCTGGTGATGTGTATTTAGAACCATATGGAGCATTCGCCAACACACATTTGGCAATATCAGGATTGAATTCAGCAAGAAGCTCCACCATTTCAAGAAAGTTGCCTTTATTCTTTGACTCGGGTCTTTCGTCATGTCCTCTAAAAGCACAAGATTGAAGTGCGAGCCACTTAACCGTTGCAATTGAAACTTTCAGTCTGAGACGGTTTCTTTCTACTTTCGCCTTGTCCTTAACTACCATAATAGTTTCTATGTGGCATGATTGATTCAGCAAGGCTTGGCCATCTGTGAATGCATTATTGTGTGGTGAGCATGGTCCAGAGCCCATGTGAGTTAAGAATGCACAATGTTTTCCAGAGTTAACTCTCTTCCAACTGTCAAATCCATCTACTGTGAAGACATGAGAACCACCTCGTCTATTCTCATTTTTACTAGAGACAAAGCAATACAAACAATAAGCACGATGTTTGTCCTCCGAATACTCTAGCCATTTCTGGAAATTGTCAAACCATTTGTACTGGAAGCAGCGTTGATGCCCTTTTTCACCAGAAGGTTTATAGGTCTGTAGCTTAGGTTGCATAGGACCTAACATCAAATATGCTCTCCGCACACTATCTCTTTGTTCGGGTGGATATTGCCAAATTTGCGGGCGTAATCCTGGGTCTCGCTGCAAGAACTCGACACCTCGGAATGTTATAGGTTCATTTGCATGAAGACCTTCATCTTGGCTCTCTGGGTGTGGCTGTTCAATTTCAAGCATTGGCAAAGGTTGATCTGCCATTGGTGAAGGATCTTCCTCAAATCCAATCATGTCATCATCTCTTTTTCTTTTGAAAACCAAATCAATTTTTTGCTGACTGGCCTTGCCCATGGCTGCCTAGACCTCAACTTGTAACCTGTAAACACAATGGAATGAGTTATTTATGCTACAGCAAGCCCAATTGCTCAATTCTGGAAACGAAACTTGCCTACTAAACAAAACAGCATTCACAACTGTGACACTAAATCAGTATGACCTTCAGTGAAATATTCAGCCAATTGGGAATTTTGGGGATCTAGGTTCTGTTAAGGGGAATGAACGATGCCCTAGGTTCTGTTCAGGGGAATAAAATTGGTATGATTTGGATCGATTTACCTTCGCAGCTTGTAAGGATTCAAAGAAGGATTTTCCCAGTTGGCAGTTCACTGCCTCGCCCTCGCCCTCGCGCCGCCGCCGTCGCCGGCTAACCTGCTCGCGGCTGCGCGTGGGTCGGCTAAGGAGTGGTTGTGGCCAGTGGGGCGTTGGATGAAGGGAACTAGGAGAGATAGGGACTGATGTGCGCCGCGCCCGTGGGCGGCACCGGCCGGAGGCGGGCCCGCGGCAGCCGGCGGCTGCGCTATGAGACGGTGGTGAGCGGCAGCTCCGTCGTGTGCTTTTTTTTGGACGTGCGGCTGTGCTTCTTTGCGAGTCTGCGAGGCAGAGGTTGATGTGTGTATCGGCTGTGGGCTGCACCTGCGTACTGGTTGTGGGCTGGGCTGGCCGGCTGGGCATGAAGCATATATATATATATATATATATATATATATATATATATATATATATATATATATATATTGCTCCAGACCTGGGCGGGCCATAGCCCACTTGGCCTTGCAGAAGCTCCGCCGGTGGTGCGGAGGAGCTAGGTGCACCTAAGCCAGTACTCGCCTACCCCCTCGCCGTTCTGTCTAATACAACTGCTTAGCTTAGGGAGGATCATGGAGGAGGCGAGGTCTAGAAGAAGACACGAGAGCAATTCAAGTGTCCACCACCGCAGCGCAGACTTTGATTTAATTGAATAAGTGAGACTTCGTTCAGAATTGTTTTGTAGGATTCCGGCATGGTATGGTTTTTATGTTCTACTCCAGCTCGCTCAAGATCTTGGCGATTTGTGTCGTGGATGCAGATGTTCAGTTGGATTCAACAAGAGGACTCTCTAAATTATTCTGGGTACGTGCTTAATAGCTAAGATAAAAAGAAACATGCATCGATAGCCCACGTTATTATCTTGCCTTTGGTACACATACTTCCCCTGTTACATGACATCTCTTTATTAGCTCTCTGCTGGCAGATACATGCTAATGTGATCTCTGAACTGTTTTCATGTCAATTTCTGATTTATGTGTGACATATATGGAGTTTTGCTTTGACTGATATAACAAAGAAACAATTCCCTATTAGTTCTAGATAAATTGTATATCGGTTTGTAGCTGATCATACCAATTTCATTCATGACATAAAAAATCCTTGCCTGCTTTGATGTTGGGCGGGCCAAAGATCCGCCCTCTTCCGGTTTTTTATATCTATAAAGGAACCATCGTATGGGTCATATATATATAACTTGTTTTTCAACAGGCTTTGGCGATTTGCACACTCTCTTGGATTTACTTGAGCACTCCCCATAGCTTTTATCAATTTATTTTGATACGAGTATTCGGTATTTTTCTTATTGTTTTGTAATGTGTTTAATGATATCAAAATGTATGTCATTATCATATGCATGGACAAATATATTCTCTTTAGACTACCACATCCTTGGGTTGCGACATAAAACATGGATTTATGGTGGGGCTACCCGGAAGAGGCTGTGGTGTACCATGGTGCACCGCCATGCATGATATAATAAGCGGCTGCCGAGAAGGTTGCAACCAGCCACCGACACACGGAGTTCTTACACAACACCGTATCCTCTGGTCTATCTTGTGTTCTCATGCCTTCCGTCTGAAAACATTTTTTTGCACATTAATTTTTAAAAGAGAAGAACAAGAAGAAAGGGTAAATTTTTGTATACATTTGGTATTTTTTACAACATTTCTTTCACTCTTGCATGATTGCTAGCTGGGCATGTCCTCTTGTTTGATCTAAAATTATATATTGTTTCAAGCTATTTCCAAAAAGTTATAAAAATAGTTTGATGTTAAAAATTATGAGTTTGTGGCTGAAATTATGAGCAAATGGGCATAAGTTTTGTCAGATCTTACTAAACTCGAATTTGTTGCACCGACTTACATTGTTTGTTATGTGCTATTTGTGATTTCATTATTTGCTATGGCCAACTAAATATCTTATTATCAAGTTTTTTTCATTTTCTTTTTAACATTTACGGGCGCGGCAACGCGCGCCGTCATGTTCTAGTATGTCATACAGCATCATAGTACTCCAAACATGTCATACAGCATCATACTACTCCATAGCATCATGAGTAATTACTTAAGATTACATAAGTCTTTAAGAAAGCATTCAGCAAACATAATAGATAACATCTCCGGCAAACAAGCCGTTCACGACCACAAGCAACAATCATTGTTTTGATCTGGACGATGACAAAAGTCACAAAGCATGTAGAGTACTTCGCTGGAAAGGAGCAACCACTCATTTGCATCAATAACCTTCAACCACTGTATGGAAAAGGAACCGGGTCAAACTTAAAAATTTAGCCAATGAAAACTTACAGCATGTGACATCAAGAAGTAACACTGAGTAGTAATGCTGGAGAAAATCACTTCTATAAATCCTGCCGGCGAGACCAGCAGATGCGCCGTCGGCGGGACCAGCAGATGCGCTGACGGCGGGGTGAGCAGAGGCGCTGGTGGAGGGGCTTCACGAGGTGCCGGCGCGCGCGTCCGTTTGGACTGCTGACCCATCTCCTTGATGTGCGCCGGCGACAGTTCTAGGGTTCGGGAGAGGTGGCGATTTGGGGGAATTTGGAAGGCTTGATTTGGCGCGAGGAAGCTATTTGGGGCGACGGCACGGGCTGATTTTCGCGCGCGAAGGAGGAAGGAGAAGCGCGGGAGGCGGGAGAGGCGCAGGGGATCGAGAGCGCCGGCTCTAGCGCTCGCCACGGGCTGCAAGCGGGCGCAAAGCTCTCGTATCTTGTGCCGCAGCCCGGCGCTTGACGAAGCGCCCGTTCGCTTCTCTCTCCCTCTTTCTCTCCCCTCCAGATGTGATTTGGCTGACGTGGAAGGGCTTATAGCCAGCTGAGTCAGCCTTATTATACTTGCTCTGAAAGGAGACCCTAATATCCGGCGTCATGCCGCTAGGGGACCCCCATTGAACGAATCGTGAGCAGCTCTCAGTGATGGTTTCCGACCGTTCGCTGGGGTGACGGGCCAGGGCGACCCCAATTGACCCATAAAGCCTAGTTAACTACTCCCTTCGTTCCCAAATATTTGTTTTTCTAGACATTTCAAATGAACAACAACATACGAATGTATGTAGACATATTTTAGAGTGTAGATTCACTCATTTTGCTTCGTATGTAGTCATTTGTTGAAATCTCTAGAAAGACAAATATTTAGGAACAGGGAAAAAGGTATGCTCTCGTATGTAGTCATTTTGCTTCGTATGTAGTCATTTGTTGAAATCTCTAGAAAGACAAATATTCTTTTATGAAAACATAGAAAATCTAAAAAAATTGAAAGTGGCATGCTCTTAATTTATGAAAAAGGTAGTCCTCTAAATCAGAAACTAACCAAGGATGTTGAAACTTGTTGTAGTCATATGGTTTGAGTTGCCATGTGAACAAAAGAAAAGAAGAAAAAACATGATAAAAATGTCATCTTGTTTTTAGGGGGAAAATGTCATGTCATCTCTTAATACTCCCTCCGTCTAGGTATGTAAGTCATCTTACAAAAACCAAATAATCCCAAAACACTTAGGCGTGGTGCATTAACTTCTACCTCGTTTCTTGTTTCTTGACATATCAACCAATAAGAGATGTGGATGTGCATACTTTTAATGACTTGAGACTACCAAACACGACTTGCAGTGGTTAGTTTATTGCATAACCTAAGATGACTTATTCACCTAGACGGAGGGAGTAATAAATGTCATCTCTTAATATAAAAATACCATATCTTAATAATGGAAAGGTCAACTCTTAATAAACAATGACATCTCTTAAAAATAAAAATGACATCTCTTAATAAAAAGTGTCATATTTGAAATAATAGAAAATGCCACATCTTAATATTAAAAATGCTATCTCTTAATAAAAAAATGTCATGCACAAAAATAAAACTCACACTACTAGGGAAAACCCTAGTAGCAGCGCTTGTTTTATAGCTAGCAGTAGCTCTTGTACAAGCGCTACCACTAAGGTGCTACAACTAACTAGTAGCAGTAGCGCTGGGAAGGGAGCGCTACTCCTATACCTAGTTAGCAGTAGCACTTTCATTGGGAAAGCGCTACTGATAGTAGTAAGTAGCAGTAGCGTTTCTTCTGAAAAGCGCCGCTGCTAACTTTTTCTGTATTTTTAAAAATACAGCTTATTTTCGTTGTGGTTTTATATACAGTACTTTCATCATATTATTTTATGACCATGATTAGTTATTATATATAACGGCAGGTGAAATGAACGTGGAGTAGATTCAAGTGGAGGCAATATGTGGTGCATGTCAAAAGTACTACTCTAATCCAAACTTGATCAAGTTTGGATTAGTATTACATTCGATGTGAACCACATGTTGCCTCCACTTGAATCTAATCCATATTCATTTCACCTATTGATATATATAATAACTCATCATGCTCATATAACAACTTAGCATCATGCATCATCGATCATAATAATAAATAACTCATCATTGGTATCATAATAACAAGTCATACTCATCGTCATCGATCATACAACTTCTACTCGATACCACATCATCATCATAGTCATTTATCCAATCCTACTTAGTTGTTCTTAGCACATGATCATGAGTATTAGACAGGACCTACTACCTTCTCCTAGGTAAAATAGCATAAAACAAGATAGCCCCTGACTCTCCATTATGGAGAATGGAGATTATCCTGTCTCCAATTCTTGCCTTTCGCACAATCTTGCTTCCAAGAACCTCCCTACGATTGACCATATGTTTTTTCCATTCTTTGATTATCATGTCTTCACTGGTTTAGAAATTTGATATGAACATGTGTGATTCGTAGGATGACCTGGCTGTATGTTCAAAATATCAAGGCGACCATTCTGATACATCATACGAGGCACACAATCCTTCGGGATTTTCTGTTAAAAAACATAGTAATAACTTCGTAGTTAGCGGTGTACTTAAGTTTTAAAAGAATTTATGCAAAAGATGCACAGATGTCGTAAGTAAAAAATATTACCATGGCATCTCCATGGATGTTACCGCTAACTACGTGCACTAGTGGAGGAGTTTGATAATAAATATTGTAATTCTCAAGATCAGTACAAAATGCGATCAGATGATTTTTCTCCTGATAAGTTAATTCGGAGCCATCGGTGTAGTAGGTTCTATCTACCATCTTCCGCACACTGTTTGAAGAATGAAAATAAGTAGTCAATGGAAATAAGCTGTCAACTATTTTGAAATAAACAATATAAATTAGTTAATAACTATGTTTGAGAAACTCACATAGCGGTAGAATTGGAAGCGTATCAACAAGGACCCAAATGTCCATATTGTCTTTCTCGATGTCAGGATCACCAAGATCCATGGTGACAAGCATACCCTCATAAAAACCATACATCTTGCAAAGTGCTTCCCAATTTGTGCAACCAAAATGGGTTACGCTCTCAGAATTGTGCATGTTTACTTCAAAATCCATACCATGATGGGTCCTTAGGTGAATTTTATTTGTTTCGAAACTTTCATGGTCTTCAAAACCCATCCTCTCCAAGACATAGCGTCTTGCATGACATGGGATAAGCTAGTCGAATTGTAAAAGATGAAAATTACACGTTGAAATAGTTGAAGTCGTGCTTAATTAAGAAAAAAACACTTGTCGTCGTTGCGTACCGTTTCAATATCGAAGGTCTCCTGGAGCTTAATGCTGAAGCGCCCATCTTTTTTTTTGACAGAAAGACTGTAAGGGAACCCCCTAGAGTATAATTGGTGCAGCAACCCCAAATTGCAAGTACCATGCCTTGAACCTGGGTGGGTGGGAAGGCATCAGCCCTTTCCCACCACTAGGCTATGCCTTAGTCTGCGAAGTGCCCATCTTCGTCCAGGTGAGGCCTGTCGCACTGACCTCGGTCGTCGTTGCACCAGTCGCACTCCCCCGGGAGACTTTCGTCGTCCGAGTACGACATTTCCTATGTTCATAATTCAAAGATTAAACTTGTACAATTCAATATATGTACTACAAAAACTAAATTAGATAATTATTATTCATCACGGGTTGACTATCGATGCTCGATATTTCGGTGATGGAGCCTCGACAGACTTAAAGTCAACCCGAAATGTCGTTTAATTATTTTTCTAGAAAATCCAGGCCACTCGATATTTTCTACATATTCTAGCACAAGTAATGCCAGAATTCATGGAAAAATCCGGCATGCCTTTGCTAAAAAGGACATATCGAGCGCCTAAAATTTGCCGGAACGGAAATTAATCAACATTCCGGCAAAACATAGGCCACTAGGAGGTGTAACCTGCAAACATGGCCGGCCACTTGGGCAAGCACATATCCTATTTGAGCAACACAAGATATACATGTTTATATCTACATCATATGAGCATTCAAACTTGATGGAGTAGTTTTCCAATTTGAGCATTCAATAAGCAAAACCAAATCGTAAAATAAATTAGTATTCAAATTAGCAGTCATTCAATAAGCAAAACTAAATCATCTTTTTCGTCCGTACATCGTCGAATATTATCACTAATACATCTCGAATAGTATCATACATATAACATCACTAATACAGCTAAAACCCTAGCGAACGACGGGTATCGGCGCGGGCGATGGACAGCCAAAGAGAAGGAACCATCACAGGATCATTGCTCCAGTGAGATCCCTGAAGAACCTGCCAGGTATTGAAGAACCTGCCCTCCAACGCAACCATGTAGCGACGGACGTGCTCGTCCTCCTCACTGACACGGTGACGTACCACCTCCACGGGGTCCTCAAGCCTCTGCACCGTCACTGGCCCACGCGACCACCAGCAAAGAAGGTTCGGGTCAACGACGGGCTGGCTCCTCACTAAGCTGCGCCCCCCGGAAGGTAGCACCTCCCAGTACCAGCCCGGCGGAGCCCAGTCCCGGAGATGGTCCCTCTGATCAAGCAGGCCTCCTCCACCGAGTTGACGGCGAGGATACGGGATAGGCATCATCGACGTCGATGCGGGAATAACTGCTTTAACTAAAAAAATAACAACAAATGTGACACCTAAAACACCTAAATTCTATTAACTACACCTAATTAAAAACCTACATTTTGAACATGATTCGATCATAACTAGGGTTCATACTACATTATTCTAAGATTAAACACCTAAAATACCTAAATTAAATTAACAACATGGGGTGGCTGGTCTCACCTCGATCGAGGTCGGAGGGGGTCGGTGACGGGGAAGCGGCTCTGCAAAAACAAAATATAAACAAAAACATTATTATCGTCATCTTAGGACTTAGTGAAACTCCATAAGCTACATTTAATTATTCTATTCAAATTTACTTATAATTTCCTATTCTATTCAAATTTACTTATTCAAATTTTCTAAAAATTTCCTATTCTATTCAAAAGACCTACATTTACTTATTTTATTCTATTTCATATTTTATTCTATTCAAATTTACTTATTCAAAATTTCTAGAAATTTCCTATTATATTCAAAAGACCTACATTTACTTATTCTTTTCAAATTACTGATTCAAATTTTCTAAAAACAAAATATACTAAAAACCTACATTTACTAAAGACAAAAACCTACATTTAACAAAAACTAAAACCTATTTACAGAAAGGGGAGGAGGAGGTGGGAGGAGGCTAGGAGGAGGAGGAGGGAGGAGGAGGGGAAGGAGGAGGAGAGAGCAGGGGAGGGAGGAGGGAGGAGGAGGAAGGGGCCGCCGAAGAAGGAGGAGGAGGAGGGGGCCGCCGGCAGAGAGGGAGGAGAGAGGAGGGCCGTGGGAAGAGGGAGAGAGGAGGGCGGGGAGCGGAGGAGGAGGGGGGAGGGAGGGGAGGGCGGCGAGAGGAGGAGGGAGAGAGGGAAGCAGATACCTTGGGGGCGTCGTGGCACGGCAAAGCGACGTCTTGACTAGTGAGAGTGTGTGAGGGAGAGTGAGGACGGCCTTGGCCGGGTGGATAAGGTAAGCGTAGTAGTAGCGTTGTTTAGAACTAAGCGCTACTGCTATTTAGCAGTAGCGCTCGTCAGAAGACAGCGCTGTTGCTATGTACAATAGCAGTAGCGCTTTTTAATTACGAGCGCTACTAGTATACCTACACTGCCATGCAACGGTTGGCAACTATAGTAGTAGCGTTTTTTATAACAAAAACACTACTGCTACATGAGTAGTAGCAGCGCTATTCAGACACAAGCGCTACCGTTCTTTAGCAGCAGCGCTTTCTTATAAAAAGTGCTACTATTGAGCTCCTGTGTATAAGCATTTCCGTAGTAGTGTCAACTTGAAAAAAAAGGAATGTTTAAAATGCAATGTGACATAGTTTAAAATTTTATAAAACTATCATGTTAATTTTTTCTAGAAAATATATCATAAGGGAAGCAGATACCTTGGGGGTGTCGGCGGTGACAGCAGGCGACGTGCGGCTAGTGAGAGTGTGTGAGGGAGAGTGAGGGACGCGCGCGGGCCGGGTGGATAAGATAAGCGTAGTAGTAGCGATGTTTAGCAATAGCCGCTACTGCTATTTAGCAGTAGCACTCGTTAGAGGACAGCGCTATTGCTTGTAGCACGTTCGCTCGCCTTTATCAGACAACAAACTAGTTCAAAAATCTGATATCGCTCTTATCTTGCGCCAAAGATTCACACAGACGAATCCGATGGGAGAGAAGGAGTTCGCTGGGAAATGCTAGATATCTTACGCTCGCGTGATAACATTTCTAAAATAAACCACGTTAGCTAAAAAAATTAACATTCACAAAAAAAATCAATATTTACAAAAAAAAACTAAAAAGTAAATAAAGGACCCAATCTATAATATCGGACCTCCCAACGAGCTTTAGTCGTACGCCAACAAACTAGTTCGATGCAACCGACCCGAGAACCACTCCTGCCGCTCGACCTCGCGGCGGTGATCATTGGCCCAGGTTCCCCTCCGATCCCCCTCTCCATGCCGCAAAAGTGCTTGTTTGCGTTTGATAACCCAAAAACTAGGTTCACTTCACAAATTTCCTCTGTCATCTTTTTAATAGCTTTGTTCGGCATCTCGCTCCAAACACACAACAACCACTAATATCGACACAACAAAAACACAAAAGAACCCCCCCCCCCCCAAACAAGAACACCTCAAAGCTACTCACCCAGACAACTCACCCAGACAACAATGCTAAGGGGACGGTTCAAGAGATCGAAGATCATCCATCAAGCAATCCACACATTCATATTTGGAGGTTGTGTAGGTCTCGTTTGAAGCTTGTTCCAATCCTAACTATCAATGTGCAGAGGAAAAAATTTATCTTCTTCCTCATGGCGCCACATGCGGGATTTGAAGCGGCACGGCCTCCCATGCACCATCGGTGATGCAACCACCCACACATTAGGGCGTAGTCGTCCGTTGAATTTCTATGACGGCTCGTTGAATGGCTGCCACACGACAACATATTTTGGCTTGCTTGTGAGTAGGCCGGGAGGAGGCGGGTGGCAATGGTCGGGTTTCTCATCGAGAAGCACGTCCCTTCATGGGTGCCTGCCACCTCCCACATCCCCAAATGCCCTCTTAATTGCGCCTGCAGTTGTCAATAAAAGTCAACGCTCTCTCCTATCTTCCTTATCCTTTCAACTCTCTGGCGCTTCCAACCCCTCCAGTTCGCCTCCGATCAACCAAATCCTCATAAATCTTTAGCTTTGGAGATGAGGAGGAAGAGAAGTAGACGGATCCCTGCACCCCTATTAGGCCTGGATGAATGTGGCTAGGAGGAGGTTGTGAAGAAGGATTTGGGACATCTTGGCCGCCCCGCCGCTGTCAACGAATGGTCGACATGGAACGATGCTATTGAGGTGCATTTTGATGTCATTGGGGCCTCACTTGCCGCACCCGCATTCTACGTCGTCTGTGACTAGTTAGCTATTATTAGTTGTTCTATCAATGTGAGTCGCAGTGCAACTAATTTTCAATCGAAATTATTAGGAACAAATTGATTTGAATCTAATGTGTTTTTTTTGTGTTTTTAATATTTGGTTATTGGGGAAGAACCTATGAACCAATGATAGGTGGGTCTTACTTGCATGGAAAATATGAAGGTCGCATTATGATGACTCTACATTAGTGATAGTAAAGATGATGTCTCTTCTAGAGTGCCTTTCCCCCCTTAGCCTTCATATTAGAAGTTATTATGGAGTTTTGGAGCATATGTCAACTCTACTATAGTTGCACTTACAGCGTCCTCAACTGTTAACCTAGAAATGAGCCGAATACAATAAATACTGAAATATTGGTTTTTTTCCTCCCAAAAAAGTTCCAAGAGCTAAGCAAAAAACAACACACACACACACACACACAGAGAGAGAGAGAGTGAGCAAGAGAGAGAGAGCCTAGGAGGAAGATGACCCACCGCGAGGTTGCCGCCATCAGCCGTACCTCTCTCTTTCCTGCGACCTCCTTATCCTTCTGCCGGCACCACCTCCGCCTAGTACTCCTACTCGGAAGCCAGATGGAGATGGGCGATGGAGAGGCAGTTGGGGGCACGGGGACAGGAGCGCGAGGATATGTGGACACGGAGGTGGTGAGTTCGTCGGGATGCGGCTCTCCTTGCACACCCTAATACTTGTGGCCCACCAAACAACCTTCCCTTGCTAGTGGGCCCAGCTAGGCAACTAGCGGATGATGCAGTCAAAATTGGGGTCAACCATAGAATCGTTCAGCACTTGTCCCTGGGAGCTCCAATCCAAGGGAGCTTAGTGACTTAAGGATATTACTTTCCTTGTACACACATTGTGACCCCCTCCACTTTGCTCATTGGCGCAAAACCACCTTTGGTGGTTTTTTTTCGAAAAGGGGTTTTACCCCAGCCTCTGCATCGAAAAGATGCATACGGCTCATATTATTAAAAATAATCCAGTAACAAAGTCTCCAAGTCTCAAAGTAAGAAATAAAACAAAACGCTCATAAGAGCCAGATCGAAAGCCACAACCGGCTGGCAAATAAAATAGGAGCACTACATGCCTATCCTATTACATGACCGCCATCCAAACCGGTTGAAAATAACCCGAGCTACCGTCTCCCATCGGGTAGACGCAGTAGCCAAACGCCCCCTGGCCTTCGTCGGAGTGAGTAGCGACCACATACGGATCAAAGTTGTTGCCCTGAAGATAACCTGCAAAAAGTGAATGTTCGTTGATCTGTTAAAAACCAAATCATTTCTGCAGTTCCAGACTGCCCATAATCTAGTGGTTGCCATGCAAAATTGTACAATTTTTTTATTTAATACCCTCTCTGTCTCAAAATATAAACGGTATTTTTACACTATCTAGGAGTAGTAGGAATCTCTCCTACTGTTTAAGTGTCAAAAATTTTACAGGAAAATAATTTTAGACGATGGAGGAGTGATACGAAGTACGCATCATCTGTGGAGCATGTAGGTTTATATCAAGCAAAATAACATAACTGCTTGTTTACTCGCTGTTAATCTCAACATGCAATAACATGCACGAGATTAGATTGATACATGCAGCACATTCATATTTCATACTCAGTTAATCAAGGCAGGCGTCAATGATATAGTATATGAACTAAGATCCGACCGTCATTGATATTCTCAGTTAATCAAGGCAGGCGTTCTCCTAGATCACGGAGTTCATATCTTAAATCAAGGAGTACTTAATCATTAATCAGTCAATAAAAAAAGACTACCAATGATTGGCATGCATTGGGTTATGATACATTAGTAGTTGCATGGAGTACTCAGTGTTAATTAATCAGATCATATTAGTACTTGTAATATTATCTTACTAGTATTATACGAGTTCCACGTGGGACTGGGTAGACATCGTCGTGGTTAGGTAGATCAAAAGAGCTGACTGCATGGAGGCATGGAGAGCATGTTGTTGTTTCCTGCCGGTCGCCTCAAAGGACAACGCGCAGGACCATCGACGCCCCCCTTTTTCGGAGAGTAATCTAAGGCTGGTTGTAATGGTAGTATCATAGCTAGTATCATGCATGCCAATTTAGACAATTTTGATGAGGTGTCATAGCATTAAAGAAAGAAAAAAGGATGTAGTATCATATCATAATACCGTATCATATTGAATGCTATACTACTTTGTGTCATGCATGGCAATAAATAAAATATTACATGATATTAATATATAATACTATGCATTAAGGAGGTAGTATCATACACTAGTATCATATGCATGATACTAGTATATGATACTCCCCATTACAACCAGCCTAAAGCGACGCAGGAGATGGAGGAGCGGTGTGCAGTATAGCCCTCGGCACAACAAGACATGGATCACACAGAGTCACCTGGGAATAAATCTGATACAGAGTAGTACACGTATTAAATCGAAGTCTGTGCATTTATAATTAATCTACGCGAAGTGTGGCCGATCCCGCCTCGTTTGCAAACATCACAGCAAGAGCAATAAATGGAAGTCTCTTCAATTAATTAACCTATGGGAAATGCGTGCAGATCAAGCCATGCACTCAGCAAACGGAGTCAGATAAACGCCGTTAGACGAGTGATTGGGCGTCACCTTGCTTTGGTGTGGAGCGGCGTCGTGACTTCTCGTTCCTCTTGGACTGCACATGTTTGTTGCTGACGTACATCGCATAGGCAATTAATGAAGAATCGGTCCAGGCTACTCACTGCAGCGGCCCCTTGGGACAGCGCAAATGTTTGTACCATTAAAAGAGCATCTCCAGTCGTTCGGCCCCGAGGATGTCGAAAAAGAGCGGCCTAGGGTGCGCCGGCGATAAACTCGACGCTGGGGTGGTTCGACACCTAGCCGTCGGCCCCAGGCGTCGATTTCGGCCTTGTTTTCGGCCTAATTATGTCCAAAAACGGCTTGATATTTGCGTGAATCGACACATGTTCACCGCCGTTCGGAGTACTTTGGCGTGAATTTTCGCATATAAATAGAAATCAATTAGTTCGTCACATAGTTCGGCCTGGTTCGGCGTGTTTCATCACATAAATCAAATAGTTCAACAAATAGTTCACGCCATCAAATAGTTTAACAAATAGTTCAATACAAATTATGTAGTTTAACAAATAAAAACTCAAGTTTCATCACACGTCATTCCCGGCCTCGCCCTTGAGCCTCCATAGGTGCTCCACCAGATCGTGTTGCAGTTCTTGATGCACCGGTGGGTCTCGGATCTCCTGACGCATATTGAGGTATTCAGTCCAGTTTGCCGGTAGCTGGTGATCAACTTGGGCAAGAGGACCCTGCTTGTAATATGGTTCAATGCCAAACACTGGCTCTTCCTGCTCGCTCTCAATGATCATGTTGTGCAAGATGACACAGCAAGTCATGATCTCCCACATTTGATCTTCCGACTGTGTCTGAAGCAGGAATCGACAACGACAAATCGAGATTGGAGCACACCAAATGTCCGCTCGGTATCCTTCCTGCAAGCCTCCTGAATCTTCGCAAACCAAGTGTTCTTGCCTCCTGGCACAGGGTTTGAGATGGTCTTCACAAATGTCGACCATCTTGGATAGATGCCGTCAGCTAGATAGTACCCCTTGTTGTACTGCCGTCCATTGACCTCGAAGTTTACCGGAAGAGAATGACCTTCAACAAGCTTGGCAAAGACTGGGGAGCACTGCAGGACGTTGATGTCATTGTGAGTTCCAGGCATCCCAAAGAAAGAGTGCCAAATCCAGAGGTCCTGTATGGCCACTGCCTCAAGCACCACAACGCAACCGCCTTTGGCGCCTTTGTACAACCCCTGCCAAGCAAATGGACAGTTCTTCCATTTCCAGTGCATGCAATCGATGCTTCCAAGCATCCCGGGAAATCCTCTTGCTTCATTCTGTGCTAGGATCCGAGCAGTGTCTTCCGCATTGAGTCTTCGCAAGTACTACGGTCCAAACGTCGCCACCACTGCCCTGCAGAACTTGTAGAAGCATTCAATGGTGGTGGACTCGGCCATGCGCCCATAGTCGTCGAGTGAATCACCGGGAGCTACGTATGCAAGCATCCTCATAGCTGTCGTGCACTTCTGGATCGAGGTGAATCCAAATGTGTCGGTGCAATCCTTCTTGCACTTGAAGTAGCTGTCGAATTCCCGGATGGAATTCACAATCCGAAGGAAAAGCTTTCGACTCATCCGATAACGGCGCCGAAATGTTTTCTCACCGTGCAATGGAGCGTCGGCGAAGTAGTCCGAGTAGAGCATGCAGTAGCCCGCCAGACGATGCCAGTTCTTTGCTTTCACCCGCCCAAGCGCCGAGCCACTTCGCCGCGGCTTTTCACTGCTCTCGAGCAGGCCGGCGAGGGCGGCGAGCACCATGAGATGCTCCTGCTTCTGGACGTCGGCTTCGGCTTCCTCCTCCAGCAACGCTGCGAGCGCCTCCTCATCTTCGGAGTCCATCGCCATGCCGGGCAATTCACCGAACACCTTGTGGGCGAGGTAGGCGCAAGCCCGCCGGTGTACAGGCCCTGCGCGGCCGGAACGCCGGAAAAGATGCCTGGACGGCGGCGAAGAGTCTGCTTCGGCGAAACCCCTTCTTTTTCCCGGTGGGAGATGGTCTACCTAGCCGCGGTGGGCGATGAACGGTGCCGGGATCGGCAGGGTGGCGGCCGAGCGCTGGAGGTAGGAGGCGAATCTGGATGGGTGGATTGACTTTTCGCCTGCCAATGTGGCCTCAGGAACGCTTCTCCCTTGTGCCGGTGCCCCCGAGCACTCTTTGTTAATCCTGTAGAATTTAAATGAAAATGCCACCCCAACCTATGTATTTTCAATTCCTGCCAATCAAAGAAGCCCTGAATGCATGCATGACAGTAAATAAGGATGGAAAGGGACACGCGTGGTGTGCCACATAGTAAATGGTCATGCGCGACGCGAGGCTAATTCGGCCTAGTATTTGTGAAAAACTGATTTTGGGATAAGGCCTTGTAAAAATGGATGGAGGGAGTATATGAATTACTAGACAAGATCCATGAGTAGTTAATGATTAATCAAGGAGCAAAAAACTTCTAATGATTGCCATGCATTGTGTTATGATACATTAATTGTATAGAGTCCTAGGAGGTCACGAGATGGAGGCATCGAGCATGACTTTGTTTTCAGCTGGTCGCCTCGAGGGACAAGGCATAGGACCACCTGTCGTGGTTCTAAGTCTGACAGTAGAATGGGGGGTAGGTATGGAGAGGTAAGATCCTAACTATGGAGTAGTTGTATACGCAAGGGATTTACGAGTTCAGGCCCTTCTCGGAGGAAGTAATAGCCCTACGTCTCGGAGCCCGGAGGCGGTCGACTGGATTATATGCGTATGTGTTACAGGGTGCGAACCCTTCTACCGTGGAGGGGTGGCTTATATAGAGGCGCGTAACCCCTGCCAGCCCACGTAGCAGAGGGTTTAAGGTGCGTTAAGGCTAGGCGTTACTGGTAACGCCTTACATAAAGTGTCATTATGATCATAAAGACTATTTAACTACAGACCGTTTGGGCACCGAGTGGCTCTTGGACTCCTGGTGGTCGAGTGGGTCTTCATGGTCGAGTGGAAACCTACCAGGTCGACTGGAAGGCCGCTTCTCTTGCGAGTGTCCTTGTGGAGGATACCTTTGGGCAGGTCTATGACCCTACTCCAAGTACATGACTTCATCATTAGCCCCCGAATGGATCGAGGTTTGAGTGAGGAAGGAGTTGATAATCTTTCCGACCTGTTCTTCGTGTTGCGAGTGTGTCTTACTCTGGATCAACGACCTTTTAGTGATGGCATCAACTCCTCTTTCAGTCGCCTTGATCCATTCTTCACGTTTTGTCGAGTGAACTCTGTGAACTTGAGGATTTCCAAGCGACGGATCGGAGGAAATCTGCTATCTGACGGGTTGCTCCGCAGTTAGCGGATTTCGCGGGATCTGAATTTTGGGAAGCGCGCGAAGCGGAGAAAACTACGGCACTCGGATGGGATAAGATGATGACGCCTCGATCTTCTCGCCGCCTTTTTCGCCATGTATCGCGTGCGCGCCTGTTGCGGGATTTGACGGGATTGCCTGGGCCTACCGGTCAGCCACTCAGAAGCGGCCCCATATAAAGCGCTGGACAGGGTATTTTGAACAGTGCAACATCAATCTTCTCCTCCCTCCGCCTCCAAACCTTCTCGCTGCGCTCTTAGCCTGTCCAGCGCCGCAGCTCAGTACTTGCTTTGTCGGCGACCATGGTGAAGGAGAAGACCGCAGCCCTGGAACGGGTGAAGAAGGCGGCGGCGAAGGCTAAGGGGAGAGCGCCCAGTCGGGGCGGATCCTCTTCGCGGTCCAAACTGCCGCAAGGCTGGGTCCAAGGAGACTGGATCCGCTCGACCATCACCAAGAAGGACCTCACCGATCTGGCCAATGAAGGACTGATCCCCCATGGTTCGGCGAGGCTTCCGGGAACGGAGTGGCAACCGCAGCCTGAAGAGGGTTAGTGCGTTCTCCTGGCCACCCACGTAGATCGGGGATTTTCTCTGCCACCGAATCCTTTTTTCCGGGGTTTTGAACTTTTTGGAGCGCAACTCCATCATTTCACTCCCAACTCTATTGTCTACCTTGCTGCTTTCATTTCGTTATGCGAAAACTTCTTGGGTTGTCGACCGCACTGGGGTCTCTTCAAGCACATATTCACCTGTCGCTCTCAGACGGTGAAGAAAACGAACCCGAATGACGAGAGAACCCAAGTAATCCAGATGTGTGGGGACTCGGGGTCCAGATGAGGGGAAGAGCGCCTTTACGGCTATGAGTCTCCTGACTCGGTTAGAGGGTGGCAATCGACCTGGTTCTATCGCCAAGACCAGCCGACGCCAAGGCGATCGGACTGGCTCCCTCCTTTCTCCATGAGTCGAGTGAACAAGCCATCTTCCCTGAAGGTGTTACCAGAGGAGAAGGCCCAAGTAAAATTGTTGATGGAGTGCGTAGTCCAGCTCATTCGCGATGGGGTGACCGGCATGGATCTCCTGGAGGTTTTCCTCCGACGGCGTATTCAGCCACTCCAATACCGAGGTCATCCGATGTGGATGTACTGCACGGATGATACCACTCGGGTCCATCCGGAGGAGGTCGATGACGCCACTGGAGAAGTGGATAACTGCCATCACAGAAACAAAGATAACCCTCATGGAGCTAGGAGGATTCCACCACTCGACCAGACTTACGAAGTAGACAAGGTACAACCACTTATCTTCGACTGTGATTCAGCTGCATTCATACTGTTTAGATGCCAATTCGTCGACTAACTTTCGCCTTATTTTGTTGTCTTCTAGGTCACCACTGAGATGTACTCGATGCCCAACGGGGCGCAGGAAACAGTCGAAGAAGAAGAAGGAAGTGGAGGTGAAAGTCAGGAGGAATGGGAGTCCAACGGCGAGGAGGATGAGGGGGATGATAGCTCGATGAAGAGGAGGAGGAGGAGGAAGAGGAGGAAGACGCCGATCCTCCTCGCTCGGAGGGAAGGTCCAAGTTGACGCATGACCCGCGATCGGGCCCGGTAAAGCTGTTGTGCCCATCAGGCGGACGGCGACCTAGGACAACTTCCCTGCGCCGATCGAGAAACCGCCAAGCAACCTCGAGCAACGTCGTCAAAGCCGTGAAGGCCCCTGCCCAATATGCGGATGGTCATCCCCACCATCTCCGGGTAACCAATGTAACCTTGTATTTCCTTATTCAACATGAGTGAACTTTTGGTCGACTTGATGACTGATCAGCCGATTCTTGAAATCTACATTGCCGCTACCTCCGAGACTTCAGCCAAGCACGAAGATCACGAAATGGAGGATGCTGCCACCTCCAACCTTGGTATGATCTCCGAGGTTTCGCTTTTAGTCGACTGGAGCTTTTAGTCGATTGGACTTCCATGTTTACTTTTGAATCTTTCTTGTAGTTCCGCCACGTCATTGATCTCCCGACGATGACGAGGAAGCGCCATTGAGGAAGAGGAAGAACAAGAGAGTGCCTCGTGGCAAGGCTGCTCGATCAAGCGATTCTGAGACGCTGGTTTCCGAGGGAGGCAACCCCACTTGGGCTTCGTGTCTTCGATGTACCGGCCGACAAGTGCCCGACCCACTTCGTCATTCGCTGATCCACCATCTCTCTTTGCTATACACCACGTCCGGAAGACCAAGTGAGTGCCGCTAAGGAGGCCATACGCCAGCAGGGATCATGATGGAGCAAGTGAAAGCGGTCCGAGAGGCTAGCCAGCGACCTATGATGCTAGTTCAGCTCTCGCAGCAATGTCCAAGTAAGTCGATCGTTGCTTGCTTTGTTAGGATATGCTACCAAACTGCTTCCTTCCGGAGATTTCCATATCTCAGACACCCACCGGGTGGGTGTGTCGATTGAATTTTTGTGGGGCACGCCGAGTGCACCCACCGGTGTAGTCCCCGAGACTATGGTCGATCGCGTGCGATCGGCTATAGTCTTTATGTCGTGAACTTCTTCACTCGACCTGGACGGACCAAGCCGGATGGAACCGTAAAACCGGTGGGGCACGCTGAGTGCACCCATCGGGTGTAGTCCTCGAGACTATGGTCGACTACGTGCAATCGACTATAGTCTAAAGAAGCGTGTGTTGTTTTTTATCGCGGTGACCAACGACACATAACCTTTTTGCCTCTTTTGGTCGACTGGTCGAACCAAATTGGTAAAACCAGTGGGGGCACGCTGAGTGCACCCGCTGGGTGTAGTCCCTGAGACTACTGTCGAATGTAGTCTTAGAAATGCTACTATTTTCCTTAATCACTCGGAAGTGATCTGTCTTTGATGTCTTTCGTTGGTTGACTCTTTGTAGAAATCTTGCGAGCTTGTGGCTCGCTATACTGAGTTAGAGAACAAACAGATCCAGCTCAACCTCGATTTGAAGCTTGCTCAGGAGAATTTGCAGAAGGCAAAGGATGAAGCAAAAGGTATGGCTGGTGAGAACTTTTGACGATTGCCTTTGTTTTTCTATTCATTCTCAACTCTGTTCTCATTGTTGCTTTGCAGATAAACTGGAAGAGACTTTGAAGAAGAAGGACCTTGACCTTGCAGAGGCACAGAAGGCGGCTTTGGAGAAAACAAAGCTCATTGAAGAGAAGCTTGCCTCAATCGACAAACTTGAAGATGAAAATGCCAAGTCGAAAGCCGCTCTTGACGCTGCTAACAAGGAAGTTAGTCGATCAAGAACGACAAGATTGCTCTGTCTGACAAGGCTGGCTAACTGGCAGGGAAGCGAAATGACCTGGAGATTTATCTTGGAGGGCTCGCCAAGAAGCTGTTTCTCATGCTTGAAGGTAATCTCTTTTACCCGACTGTCTTGCTATCACCGGCTCATCACATGATCGTTATTTTGAGTCTGAGCTGTGTTTTCAGAATTCTGTCAAAACTTCGAAGAAGAAACCGGTCAGTGGAAACCAGCTTGGACCCCATCAACTCTCCGTGAAGGACGGTTGCTATGAATGTGCTCCGATCGAGTCTCGCGTTGCTAAGCGTGGTGGATTATCTTGCTCGATTGAAAGTTGCAGTGTCGCGGATCGACTTGACTCTCGCCGGATCGGGCGCTTCAGAATGACCTTGAATCCCTGATGACTCGACTGAATGAGATTCCATGTCGAGTGCAAGAATGGAAAAAGTCTTCTGCCAGGTGTGGTGCTGATGTTGCTCTATCTCTGGTTCGTGTCCACTACAAGGAAGCGCAAGAGGACAAGCTGGTGTCTCTCAAGGTTGCCAACACCAGGAAGCACGACTTCAGATCTTTCATGGAGACTTTCATCGCTGCTGCTACCCGTATTGCCGACGGAATCGACCTCGACCAGTTTGTTGCACCTTCCGGTCCTCCACGGAGGAGTAAAAACTTCTAAGTCCCACCTTAAATTTGCCTCGGAATGCCGAGTGGTTTTTGTAACCGATAAACTTTAATGTGCTTAATGCCTGAGCACCTTTGGATCCGTAGGACGTTTATCCGAACTTGATTTATCCTTTAACATGCTTTGTTTGCCTTCAAGAGAACTTTGTTCCTCATTCGGAAGATATTCCGTTGAAACTACAGTCGACTTGTGCTTCATCTATCCTGCAGGTAGAGATGGAACACAGACTGCGACTGACCTCGTCGTCCTTGCGGATTGGGATGAACCGCACGTTGTACTTGTGGCGAAGCTCCGAAGGAGGAGGTAGCAGTCGACCTGCACCTCGTCGTCCTTGCGGATTGGGATGGACCGCACGTTGTACTTGTGGCGAAGCTCCGAAGGAGAAGGTAACAGTCGACCTGCACCTCGCCGTCCTTGCGGATTGGGATGAATTCCTTACTTAGGCGAGCACTGGACCGCAGCTAAGCCCCCGAGTGGAAGGTTTGCTCTCCATTCGGTAGGGTTTTTATTACTTAGGCGAGCACTGGGCTGCAGCTAAGCCTCTGAGTGGGAGGTTTGCTCTCCACTCGGTAGGATTTCTATTACTTAGGCGAGCACTGGGCTGCAGCTAAGCCTCCGAGTGGGAGGTTTGCTCTCCACTCGGTAGGAATTTTATTACTTAGGCGAGCACTGGGCTGCAGCTAAGCCTCCGAGTGGGAGGTTTGCTCTCCACTCGGTAGGATTTCTATTACTTAGGCGAGCACTGGGCTGCAGCTAAGCCTCCGAGTGGGAGGTTTGTTGGAAATATGCCCTAGAGGCAATAATAAATTGGTTATTATTATATTTCCTTGTTCATGATAATCGTTTATTATCCATGCTATAATTGTATTGATAGGAAACTCGATACATGTGTGGGTACATAGACAACACCATGTCCCTAGTAAGCCTCTAGTTGACTAGCTCGTTGATCAATAGATGGTTACGTTTCCTGACCATGGACATTGGATGTCGTTGATAACGGGATCACATCATTAGGAGAATGATGTGATGGACAAGACCCAATCCTAAGCCTAGCACAAAGATCGTGGTTCAGATGCTAAAGCTTTTCTAATGCCAAGTATCATTTCCTTAGACCATGAGATCGTGCAACTCCCGGATACCGTAGGAATGCTTTGGGTGTACCAAACGTCACAACATAACTGGGTGGCTATAAAGGTGCACTACAGGTATCTCCGAAAGTGTCTGTTGGGTTGGCACGAATCGAGACTGGATTTGTCACTCCGCTTGTCGGAGAGGTATCTCTGGCCCACTCGGTAGGACATCATCATAATGTGCACAATGTGACCAAGGGGTTGATCACGGATGATGTGTTATGGAACGAGTAAAGAGACTTGCCGGTAACGAGATTGAACAAGGTATCGGCATACCGACGATCGAATCTCGGGCAAGTACAATACCGCTAGACAAAGGGAATTGAATACGGGATCGATTGAGTCCTTGACATCATGGTTCATCCGATGAGATCATCGTGGAACATGTGGGAGCCAACATGGGTATCCAGATCCCGCTGTTGGTTATTGATCGGAGAACGTCTCGGTCATGTCTGCATGGTTCCCGAACCTGTAGGGTCTACACATAAGGTTCGATGACGCTAGGGTTATAAAGGAAGTTTGTATGTGGTTACCGAATGTTGTTCGGAGTCTCGGATGAGATCCCGCACGTCACGAGAAGTTCCGGAATGGTCCGGAGGTAAAGATTTATATATGGGAAGTCCTGTTTTGGTCACCGGAAAAGTTTCGGGTTTTATCGGTAACGCATCTGGGACCACCGGAGGGTCCTGGGTCCACCAAGTGGGGCCACCAGCCCCGGAGGGCTGCATGGGCCAAGTGTGGGAGGGCACCAGCCCCAGGTGGGCTGGTGCGCCCCCCCCCCCCCACAATGGCCCAAGGCGCCTAGGGTTTGGGGAGGGGGCGCCCCACCTAGCTTGGGGGGCAAGTTTCCCCCTCTCCCCCCTTTGGCCGCCACCCTAGATGGGATTGGGGCAGCCGCACCCCTTGGTGTGGAAACCCTAGAGGGGGCGCACCCCCTCCCTCTCCCCTATATATAGTTGAGGTCTTGAGGGCTGCCAACACATGAGTTTCTCTCCCTCTTGGCGCAGCCCTACCTCTCTCCCTTCTCCTCTCCCGCGGTGCTTGGCGAAGCCCTGCAGGATTGCCACGCTCCTCCACCACCACCACGCCGTTGTCTTTCTTGCTGGGCCGGAGTCTTCCTCAATCTCTCCCTCTCCTTGCTGGATCAAGGTGTGGGAGACGCCACCGGCGATACGTGTGTTGATCGCGGAGGTGCCGTCCGTTCGGCACTAGGATCTCCGGTGATTTGGATCACGACGAGTACGACTCCTTCAACCCCGTTCTCTTGAACGCTTCCGCTTAGCGATCTACATGGGTATGTAGATGCACTCTCCTTCCCCTCGTTGCTGGTTTCTCCATAGATAGATCTTGGTGACACGTAGGAAAATTTTGAATTTCTGCTACGTTCCCCATCAAGGTTTGCTCTCCACTCGGTAGGATTTCTATTACTTAGGCGAGCGCTGGGCTGCAGCTAAGCCCCCGAGTGGGAGGTTTGCTCTCCACTTGGTAGGATTTCTATTACTTAGGCGAGCACTGGGCTGCAGCTAAGCCCCCGAGTGGGAGGTTTGCTCTCCACTCGGTAGGATTTTTATGGCGTAGCTTTGAAGGAGAAGGTAGCAGTCGACCTGCACCTCGTCAGTCCTTGCGATTTTCATTATTTTGGATGTTAAGGCGAATCCTTGGGCTGTTGCAAGCCCCGAGTGGGAGGCTGGCTCACCACTCGAGAGGGATTTGAATACTTAGGCGAGTACTTGGACTGCAGCTAAGCCTCCGAGTGGGAGGCCGGCTCGCCACTCGGTAGGATTTTGAATACTTAGGCGAGTACTTGGACTGCAGCTAAGCCCCCGAGTGGGAGACTGGCTCACCACTCGGTAGGATTTTGAATACTTAGGCGAAGCAGATTCGCAGCTAAGCCCCTGAGTGAGAGACTGGCTCGCCACTCGGAAAGGATTTTTTTACAAACTTAGGCGAACCGGATTCGCAACTATGCCACCCACTGGGGGAAATTTCAACAAAAAGTAATAACAATCACTGGGAAACTTATAACATTCTTGTCTTAGATAAACAAACTACAAAAGTATTTTTATTACATCTCAACCGAGTGAGTATTAAGTGTAAAAGGGGCGGAGCAGCTCCGTGTTCCAAGCTCGAGGCTCGTCGATCTGGCGATCAACATTGTAGAGATGATACGCTCCATTGTGGAGAACTCTTGTGACGATGAAGGGACCTTCCCAAGTGGGAGCGAACTTGTGTGGTTTCTGTTGCTCCACTCGGAGGACCAAATCTCCCTCTTGGAAGGCTCGACTCTTCACATTTCTGGCATGGAATCGACGCAAGTCTTGCTGATAGATAGTCGAGCGGATCAGGGCCATTTCTCTCTCCTCTTCCAAGAGGTCGATCGCATCTTGCCGGGCTTGTTCCGCTTCTTCTTTAGAGTATAGTTCGACTCGAGGCGCATTGTGAAGCAGGTCACTCAGAATCGCTTCAGCCCCATAGACCAGGAAGAATGGAGTTCTCCCGATCGACCGATTAGGAGTGGTCCTCAATCCCCGTAGAACTGATGGAAGTTCGTCGACCCAAGCTCCTGCTGCGTGTTTGAGATCACGCGTCAGCCGTGGTTTCAACCCTTTGAGAATGAGGCCGTTTGCACGTTCTGCTTGTCCATTCGACTGAGGATGAGCCACTAAAGCATAGTCGACCCGCGTGCCTTGAGAGGCGCAGAAGGCTTTGAACTTGTCATTATCGAAGTTTGACCCATTGTCGGTGATGATGCTATGCGTAACTCCATATCTGAATATCAACTCTCTGATGAAACTGATAGCAGTGCATGCATCGAGGTTCTTGATGGGCTTGGCTTTGATCCACTTGGTGAACTTGTCGACTGCTACTAGCAAATGAGTGAAGCCGCTTCTGCCAGTTCTCAACGGTCCAATCATGTCCAATCCCCAAACATCGAAGGGCCAGACGAGTGGAATGTTCTTCAAGGCTGAGGCGGGCTTGTGCGACATGTTGGAATAGAACTGACATCCTTCACACTTGTCAACTATTTCTTTTGCCATTTCATTTGCTTTCGCCATAAAATCCGGCTCGGTATGCTTTAGCCACAATGGTCCGAGAGGACGCATGATGGCCACAGTCCCCGAGTGGATATCCTCAAGAATTATCGACCTTCTTCCGGCGTGATACACTTCGCCGACTCGATCACGCTTTCTCTAAACAACTGTCCCTTGATCATCAGAAGGCCTTGGATCGTTGGACGATCCGTCGAGCCTCTTCTTCATTCTCTCGGGAGCTCTTTCCTTAGGATATATGCGATGTACGGCACCGTCAATCGGGAGTGATGACCACAACTTCCATAATTAGGTCGACCACGGCTGGGACCTCAACTTCAGTCGGATCATTGGCACTCTTTTGCTGCGGGGCTTCTTCTGTGAAAGGATCCTCCTGCACTGATGGTGCATGAATGTGCTCCAAAAATACATTACTAGGAATGGCTTCCCTCTTGGATCCTACCTTCGCCAAATCATCTGCAGCTTGATTTTTCAGTCGGGGTATATGATGAAGCTCTAACCCGTCAATTTCTTCTCCAGCTTTCTCCTTTGCATTACAATAACTGTCATAGTTGGGCTTCGACATCCCACTCCTTCATCACTTGATTAACAACCAAATCCGAGTCGCCAGAGACCGTAAGACGACGGACGCCGAAAGTGAAATGGCCATGCAACCCATACAGGAGTGCTTCATATTCGCTTCGTTGTTGGAAGAATCAAAGTGAATCTGGAGAACATATTTGAGCCTATCTCCTCGGGGAAACCAATACAACCTTTGCACTGTAACCGTTCAGCATCTTGGAACCGTCGAAAAACATAGTCCAAAGGTTCGAGTGAACTTGAGTCGAAGCTGCTGTTCACCCACTCGGCGAGGAAGTCTGCTATTGCTTGGGACTTGATGGCTTTCTTTGCCTCGAATTTGATATCAAGGGAAGGAGTTCAATCGCCCATTTTGCCACTCGACCGCTTGCATCTCATTATGAAGAATTTCCGACAATGGGGCGTTGGCGATCGTAATGGAATGATCGGAGAAATAATGAGCAACCTTCTTTGTGGTCATATAGATCCCATAAACAAGCTTACGATAGTGAGGGTATCTTTGCTTTGATGGGGTCAAGACTTCGTAAAGATAATAAACCGGGCGTTGAACTTTGAAGGCTTTTCCTTCTTCTTCCGCCGACCGTAAGTACGGTAATCGACGACTTGTCTAGTGGCTGCAATGTAAAGCAAGAAAGGCTCTTTGCTGATTGGGGCAGCAAGCACCGGCTGGGTGGAGAGCGAGCTTTGAGCTCGCAAACGCTGCATCAGCTTCTAGAGTCCACTCGAACTTGTCTCGACTTCTTCATCGATCGGTAAAGAGGCAATGCCTTTTCACCGAGGCAAGAGATGAATCGACTTAAAGCGGCCAAGCATCCAAAGAAGTTTCGACATCGTGCACACGCAGGCGCTTCATTCGAGTATGGTGCCAACCTTTTCGGGTTAGCATCGATTCCTCGCCGTAAACGAGAAAACCGAGTAACTTTCCACCAGGAACTCCAAATGTACACTCTGATGGGTTAAGCTTGATATCATACCTCCTGAGATTGGCAAATGTTTCAGCAAGGTCAGTCAACAGGTCGGAACCCTTTCGTGACTTGACCACTATATCATCCATGTACGCTTCCACATTCCGACTGATTTGAGTGAGAAAACACTTCTGAATCATCCTCATGAATGTGGCTCCGGCATTCTTGAGACCGAATGGCATGGGGACATAATGAAGCACCGAATGGAGTGATGAACGTTGTTTTAATCTCATCGGGTCCATACAGACGGATCTGATGGTACCCGGAATAGGCGTCTAAAAGACAACCTCTCACATCCCGCAGTTGAGTCGACTATTTGGTCAATGCGTGGAAGAGGGAAATGATCTTTCGGGCAGGCCCGATTGATATGCTTGAAATCGATGCACATGCGCAACGACTTGTCCTTCTTGGGGACTATGACGACATTGGCGAGCCACTCAGAGTGGTAGATCTCTCGGATGAGCTCTGCCGCTAAGAGCCGAGCCACCTCCTCGCCAATGGCCTTTCTCTTCTGGACGGCGGACCGCCGAAGATATTCTTTAACCGGTTTGAATTTTAGGTCGACTCGTAGGCGATGCTCAGCCAGCTCCCTGGGAACACCCGGCATGTCAGCAGGCTTCCATGCAAAGATGTCCCAGTTCTCACGGAGGAACTGGATGAGCGCTTCTTCCTATTTTGAGTCGAGTGTTGTTGAGATGTTGGTCGGAGCAGCATTGGGATCAGTCGGGTGAATGTGAACCTGTTTCGTCTCACCAATGATCGAAATGTCGACTCAGCAGTGCTTCTTAGCTCGCAACAAATCACTCGGATCTGCAATTTTCTGATACTCTTGTAGCTCTAACACTGCCAACTGAGCATCGACGATCTTAGAGCCTTTCTGGAAGCACTCTTCCGCCTTCTTTCGATTGCCCGTAACAGTGATCACGCCCTTGGGACCAGGCATATTCAGTTTAAGATACACGTAACATGGTCGGGCCATGGAACGTGCATAAGCTGGCCTTCCCATAATAGCGTGATAAGCGCTCTGGAAATCCACGACCTCAAAGGTCAACTTTTCTTTCCGGAAATGCTTCAATCACCAAAACTACATCAAGAGCAATTTGGCCGAGTGACTCAGCCTTCTTTCCGTGAATGACTCTGTGGAAGCTCATATTACGGTAATGCGAGTCTCGACATCGGAATGCCCATCCCTTTCAACGTCTCCGCGTACAATATGTTCAAGCCACTACCACCATCCATCGGGACTTTGGTCAGTCGAGTGCCCTCAACAACTGGGTCGACCACCAATGCTTGCCTCCCAGGGGTGGCAATGTGCGTCGGGTGATCAGACTGGTCGAATGTGATGGCGGTCTGGGACCATTTCAGATAATTGGGAGTCGCCGGAGCAACCAAGTTCACTTCCCGATTGATAACCTTCAATCGACTTTTGCTTTCGACGTCAGCAAAAATCATCAGGGTGGAATTGACCTGGGGATATCCATCATCACTGTCATCTTTGTCCTCAACTTTGTCTGGTTCCTTATCCTTATCCTTGGTTGTTTCCTTGAACCGCTGAATTAAGAGCCGACATCGTCGAGTGGTATGTTTCGAGTAAATGAGTTTACCCTCTTCATCTTTCTTTGTATGAATATGACATGGCAAATCCAACACGCTGTTTCCATCCTGGTCTTTCACCTTCTTGGCGTTCCAAGGACCCTTGGGTTTCCCCTTGAACTTTCCCCGGGTCACAGCCAAGGCCTCTCCGGAGCGGTGGCTCGGCTTTGCGCTCGCTTCCATTGGAATTTCCTCTGCCGGCCTCATTGGCGGCCGATTTGTATTTACCACTCGAGCCGATCCTTTTCTTCACCATTTGCATACTTGGTGGCAATCTCCATCATCCGACTCGTGTCATATCTCCGGTTCGACCAAATTTCAAACTCAACTCCACGTTCTTGACACCTTTTTTGAAGGCACAGATCGCTCGATGATCGATACATTCTCGATCGTGTGGTGCAAAGTGATCCACCTCTGGATATAATCTCTCAAAGTTTCACTCGACTTTTGCACACACGATCGCAACTCCGCTCAATCCTGCTGGTCGCTTGCAAGTTCCTTCAAATGTCCGACAAACACTCGGGCAAGATCTTCCCAAGTGTAACATCTTTGGTGCTAATCGATTCAACCACGCTCTGGCTGAACCCTCCAACATAAGAGGCAAATGCTTCATGGCTACCTCATCGTTGCCGCTGCCGATCTGAACAACCACTCGGTAATCTTCAAGCCAAGTGTCAGGCTTGGATCCACCAGTGAACTTACTGACTCCAGTCGCTAACCTGAAGTTGGGAGGAATCACCGCGGCTCTGATCGCTCTCTTTGAAACACTCGTCCCGAGACATGAACTCGCTGCTGGAGGGAACATCTCTATCATGGCCGTCTCGGTGAGCTCTGTTCTGTCGACCAAACCTTGAATGATAATAGATCTCGCATCAAAGCTCGGGTTCCACAGGGTCGACCGAACTCTTCGCCCAACACCGGTCTTTGGCGTCTGTCGTCCTGCCGCCGAGGAGCGTATGATCCACCCCTTGTGGGAGGAGTGGGCACTGCGGCGTCGATCGTTGCGATTGAATCGGTGCTCATACTGCTACGCGCCCCTTATATCGATCATCACGCCGCCCCCACGTTCCTCACGCCGGGGGCGATCTTGGACTATGGGCCGACTAGATCGAATTCGCAGCCGACGGATCGGCCGTGAATCCTGTTTCGCGATCGTGATACAACTGAGTTTTGATCTCCGCCGCTGAAGCAGATCTTCGATTTGCAAGAACCTCTACCCGCCCGATCGGGAAGGCTGAATTGACTCTGCTATACGGGTGGCGGCTGCTAAATTCTGAATCGGAGTTCGATATACCTGAGTTGGCGGTTGAAAGAGCCGACGTCGATCGATTCTCGAACCCTTGGTCCCACAAGGCTGCCGAGTACTCGCTGAAGGTTCTCTCGATCGAGTGCGCTCAGCCCGGGCTGTTGCCAGCATCCTCCAAGGCACGAGCCTCGGGGGTTTCTCCAACGATAGGAGTGTGAAGTGCATCCATGTTCCGATGGCGAAGCTCCTCCCTCTGGAGCGAAGTGAGGGGCTCGGGCAGGTACTTTTCATGGGCTTGCTCCGGATCGCCTCCACCGCCACCTCCGTTGGTGCGGGTAAATCCGGGGGGACTGCGTGGTCCATCGACCATCAGAACCTCTGCCGCCGGGTCACCGCTATCGCATTCGGACGCAGTCTCTGTGGAGCCAGTCGACGGGTCGAACAGGCCGTAGAGAGATTCGTCGGGCTCGATCGTCGCGACTTGGGGGGTGGCCGACTGGCGGGCCACCGCATGCCTCACCCACCGCTGAAGCCTCGACCGACCGGGCAGCTTGCGCCGGTGGGAGACTGGGAGCGAAGACGACAGAGCCGACCCATACTTTGGGTCGATGGTTGCCGCAGAGGACGCCGCGGACACACGCAGCGAAAATGCGCCGCTTCATGGACGGGAGCGGCCCACGCCGAGTGGAGCCTCCACGAAGCCAAGCGGAGTCGTCGGCAACAAGCGTGAGCGCACCGAGACGGATCTCGTGGCCGTCAACCGTAACTCCACCAAACCATGATGTAGGAGATCGAAAGAATCCCAGCTTCTCCAACAAATCGCTAGAACACCTGCCCCACGGTGGGCGCCAACTGTCGTGGTTCTAAGTCTAACAGTAGAATGGGGGGTAGGTATGGAGAGGCAAGATCCTAGTTATGGAGTAGTTGTATACGCAAGGGATTTACGAGTTCAGGCCCTTCTCGGAGGAAGTAATAGCCCTACGTCTCGGAGCCCGGAGACGGTAGACTGGATTATATGCGTATGTGTTACAGGGGTGCGAACCCTTCTACCTATGGAGGGGGTGGCTTATATAGAGTGCGCCAGGACCCCAGCCAGCCCACGTAGCAGAGGGTTTAAGGTGTGTTAAGGCTAGGCGTTACTGGTAACGCCTTACATAAAGTGTCATTATGATCATAAAGACTATTTAACTACAGACCGTTTGGGCACCGAGTGGCTCTTGGACTCCTGGTGGTCGAGTGGGTCTTCATGATCTAGTGGAAACCTACCAGGTCGACTGGAAGGCCGCTTCTCTTGCGAGTGTCCTTGTGGAGGGTACCTTTGGGCAGGTCTATGACCCTACTCCAGGTACATGACTTCATCACCACCAGCCTCGCTTTTCGGATATAGCAGCAGCAAATAGCAATCGAACACAACTGTGAGATGCGGTTCCAACTCTGTACTCTTTTACCTTTTGTCGAAAACTTCAGCTTGATTTTTCGCAACCTCTGCCTCAAATTTCAAAAAATAAAAATTGTCAATTTGTGCTTGTTTTACATGCTAAGTGAGAACCAAACGTCTTCAGTTCAAATGACCGTCACCAACGTAGGAAATACCACTAGGAAAATGTTCAAAATTGCAAAATTTGAGTGCAATGCTAGATAAAATCGCAAGATTTGTCAACATTCCACGTGAATCAATTATATAGGGAAAAGTAAAGTAAAATGATTACAGAATTTATATTGTTGGATTCATATTCGAAAGAGGTTTCCAATGATACTGTTTTTATGGTATTATATAACTTAGTTTTTGGTAGTTAAATCAAATGTCAAAGTTTGACCCAAAATACATGAGGACTAATAAACCAGAACGGAGGTAGTACAATATATAGTAATTAACTGAAGACTGACATGTACTTTTTGTAAAGCAAAATTAATTGAAGAGACTTCCATTAATTAATCTTTCCATGCGGACTTGCAGAACAAGGTAACGATTGCTGGCTAACGCCGTCAGAGCAATGGATGCTTTCAGAACCCCCGTCCGCCGCAGCCTGTATAAAAATAAACCCACCTCACAGCGCACCCTCTCATCTTCCATCCCATCCCATTTCCCAGAGCAAACCCCACCTCCCCTCCCATGCCAAAAGCGAGAGCTCAGAGCGAAGCCCACGCCCACCTCCACCTCCCCACTCCCCTGGCCTGCCCATCGCGAACGGGCCCGGAGCGACCGATCTTCGCGCGGATGCCCCCGCCGCGCCTCGTCATCTCCGCTATGTACCCCTCCGGCAAAGCGCGACGACGTCCCTGCGTCTTGCCGCAAGAACGAGGATTTCACCCCGATCAATCACCGCTTGTGCCGCCATTTTGCGGACGAGGACGGCGACGACGACGACGACATGCTCAAGGCGGCGGGTGGCGCGGACGGACGGGGCCAGTACGCTCGACGGCGCAAGCTGTATGCGCGGAGGCAGAGCGAGGGCGCAGGCCAGTATGCGCGGCGGCGACGGGCAGAGGGTCGCTCGCCGCCAGCTGTGGCGGCGATCGAAGGAAAGGCCTCGCCGACAAAGATGGCCGTGTCGGCGAGGTAGTACTTCGATGCATATGGAGGCCCGGGCGGTAACTAACTAGTTGCTTTTGTTTGTGGCTGGTCATCAGAACTCCCTCCGTCTAGGTGAATAATTCATCTTAGGTTATGCACCGTGACCAAGGAGGAGGGGAATACGAGAGAACTTAATGTTTATTTGCTAATTAATAGCATTGCATGCAATAAACTAACCACTACAAGTCGTGTTTGGTAGTCTCAAGTCATTAAAAGTATGCACATCCACATCTTTTATTGGTTGATATGTCAAGAAACAAGAAACGAGGTAGAAGTTAATGCTCCGTGCCTAAGTGTTTTAGGATTACTAGCAAAAAGGCCCGTACGTTGCAACGGGAGAAAAAATATCACACACTCTTATAGTCTATAAATGGTGATTTAGAGTTTGAGAATATGTAGCTGCAGCCGAAACAAAGTTGTTCTTAGATTTATTTATGACGTGCGTGGAATGGAGTGTTGTTATGGGTAAAGGAAAGCGATAAAAACAAACATTATACCTTTGCACACTACGGAGACATACATGCATCATGGGCGGTTAAGCGTAACCAACGTAGGGCATGTTGAGCACCATTCCAGCTCTTGGCTTCGCTCCACGACCTCAAGCTTATCCTCGCGCCGCCGCGCCAAGCTCATCCTTGTTTCCCTCTGACGTGAAACATCGCTATGAAATTCTTCATGCATCCTCTATCATGTTTATTTTTTATCTGCAAATATTTTTCTTGCAACTCTTGAAAAAAAATCCACATGCATATTAATTAAAGAAGTGAAGATTTAAAGAAAATACATAAACAACATTTTTTTAGTGTCAAACTATGGGCATATACATCCCTCTTTATTAGGTCTCTCTCTTCATATTTCTTCTATAGCGCATATCCGACATTTATCAGATCACCTCCGATTTTCTTGCCATTCTTTTTATAGCGTACCAACATCCCATCTTTAGGCCTCTCTTGTAATTCACATCCCATCTTTAGGCCTCTTTTTTATTTCTTGCCATGCATGTCCTTATTTATCTACATCCCATATTTGTCGGATCTCCTTCCTTAAATTTAAAAAAAAAGTCTTAATGTATGCGTTGTTAGACTTGTCGGGGCTTTCATCACAATTTTTTAATTTTACGAAGACCGCTGTTTCTAAGCATTTTTTAGGTCTGCACTCTTTTTCCATCCATCGATCGAGGGTATTACCATCTCTTTCCATATGCAACTTTTGCATGTCTTCCTCACACGTGCACGTCTTTCTTCATCATATGTACTGCAGGAAATTTCTCCATCATGTTAATTTCTTCCTCCGCGTTCTCCCTCTCTTGCCGGGCCAGAGCCTTCATCTTTCCTTTTTAATCCTCAAGGCGGCTTATTGATTTGAATTCGCAGATGTATATAAACTGGTGTTATTGCAGGTAAAGACGCGAGGTGGTACTATATATAAAGAACTTAGACTCCGTTGTTTTCAACAACCATGAGATAGGTCAGTTGGACCATGTAATTTTATCCAAACGCAGGTTGCGAGTTCAATTCTTGCTGCCGCATCTTTTTTATTGGCAGCAACTTAGTCCTCGAGCGACGGCCCAATTTGGCCCATATGCGTGAGACGTGAAAAGAAGAGGCCTAAAATTACTTGATTTCGTGGACAGGTCAAGGTGGGCCGGACAGACGGGAGGATGCTCGATCAGGGGACGCACGAACCTCAAAATTTAGTACCACCTCGAATATGGGTTTTTCCGAAACTGAAAGCGTAAAATTTATAGGATGAAAGCGTATTGTGACGGTGAACCCGGAGACCCAATCCGTGCATTATTTATTAATTATAATAACTAGCACACATGCCCGTGCGTTACAATGGGAGAGAAAAAAAAAATTATAATTATTCTTGGAAAACGCACAGCACAATCACACATATCAACGATGGTTGAACTCCGTAGTCAATCCACATTATAAAATCTTAGCTCAGAAACTTTAAATAGTTTGTGAAACAAAAATGTAACCTACTTTCACTGAATAGATATCAATATGTTTTGAGCGTAAAACCATCTGCACCTCAAGTAAATGACAATTACTCTAGCTCCCATGGCACCACCTTTCCTAATCTGAAAACAATGTATAATCTAAGGAAATATGTGTGTTTCTTTGATATAACAGAACTGCTACCATGCTGCCCATGGAACCCATAGTACTGAACAATATGAACTAAATGACTAAAGCGACACAGAAGAGGAAACATATATTTTTGCGAATAAAGGAGGAAACACATTTGTTTTTATTCCAGAAAAAAGTACCTAAGTTTCTAGGACATTGTTGTAGGTCAGTTCTCTTGCAGCACTATCTGACAATCGCAATATTACAGTTTACTTTTTTACTTCAGCTAAGATTTTCGATTGAACAGCTGACTGTAATATTAAATTCATTCACTCAAGCATTAAGTGTTTTAAATTATCCCAGAACAACAAACTATAATCAGACTGTCCCAAAAAAGTGCGGCTATGTGCTGACAGTGGCCATTCATAGGAGATAAGACATGAGCTTATTAGCAGCTGGCCGGTATGCAGTTAGGCGCTGCATGCTATGATTTCTCCGTTCTTAATATAATTACATGAAGCAATTGGCTCCAAAGCTTATAATCTGATGTGTGCTCGTGTCATCAGTTTCTCATCTGATCTGAATCTGAACATTATGTTACCTCACGCTTCAAATATCTTGCATCTACTAATTGCATCCATGCATCCAACTTCAGGGTGGAAGAAACACATACATAGAATTAAGGTTGGAAGAAACAAACCTGAGGATATCAGTACACCTCAAATTTACCTATGAGCAGCGGCAGAAATACGTACCCAGAATTCATGGTAGTTAACTTGCCGTTGGAGGAAGCTGGCGATCCAGCATGGTCTTTTACCCCGCGGAGGAAAAGAGATCAGATCACATCACTGCATCTGGTGAACCTGAGCTACAGGCTTGCTTGGAAAATTGGAATTAGTACTACCACAACTAATTATTTGTTATATCCACATGAGGTGAGCAGAGGAGAGCTACAGGAGTACTAAACCACAAAGATTGCTCTGGTTTTAATATAATCAATCAACCAGAATGTACAAAACATGAGCAGTGTACAAATGAAGACTTTCACATTAGTGCCACCCTAGTAGGAATTAGTTTAATTAAGGAACAATACAGTTGACAGTCCATGACGCTGCATGTGAACGGCACAGCTAATTGATCGAATCCCTGTGACATGCACTCTAGCTAGGACATCTCTGAACAGAGTTTCAGTTCTCTCACGCGCTAGTGTAGTAAGCAGCAAACTGGGCATCAAATTCGTGAGGAATAAAACTCACCACGGCTGGACGGTACAGCTAGAGCATGAGAGAGATGGAGGGGGCGCTACCTCGACGAGCTCCATTGCGTTAGAGTAGAGGCGTCCCGCGAAGATGCACACGGTGGTCTGCGTGCGTGAGGAAAACGCATCAGGGAGAGGCCGAATTGAAACGAAGAGAGGGGAAGAGAGAGGCGGGGAGGAGAAGAGGGACCTTGACGAGCTCCAGCGGTGAGGAGCACGAGCTCACCGGCGGCCGAGCTCGCACCCCCCGCATCGGCACCTCGGCCGCATGTTCCCTGGCTGTCCGGCGGCACGAGATCCCCGTTCAGTCCAGCGGCCTCCTCCTCACCACGATCCTGTCAAATCCCACCGCCTCACCAACACCCGCAGGAGGAGCAGATCCCACCCGCGGAAGGCAGTCACCAGAACCGGCGACAGGCAGCGGTGACGCCGGTCGCCGCCGCGGCATCGAGTTTCGCCGGCGGGGGGAGGACGCGTGGGAGGGGGCACTTGGGGTAGGGGTAGGCTCGACGGCGGGGCAGGTTCCGGCGGCGCGACGGTGAGGCGGGGTCCGACGGCGCAGCAGCGTGGCAGAGGGTGGCGGCGCACTGGAGGTGGAGATGAGATGGGAGGGGTCGTGCGGGATCACGGGTGGAATACTCAAAAGGGCATACTAAAAAGGGCAGGGTTCGTTTTGCAAAACCGAAACGTTTTCCCACATCCACTTAAATAGGGACGGCGGGTTTAATTCCTAAAAACCACAGGGACCTTTATGCAAAAACACCGCGACGGTAAACCCAGCAACCCGACTTTTTTGAAGTCCGAAATTATTTAAAGTGGAAAGAAAGAAAGCAGAAAAAACAAAATTAAAAAACAGGCCGCCCAGACATGGAACGGCCCAAACGGTCGCGCTGCGTCTTCTTCCGACGCGCAAAGCACGGTATAGGAGGATTGCCCTGTGTGAACCATTTTTTACCACTTATAGAAAAATGGCCCATGTGTTGTAACGGGTGCATAAATATATTAACTGGTTATCATCAATGTTGTAAACATATATTTTTAGTGTCCATATGCACAACACATCATATTGTTGATTTTTTTCTTCTTTTTTAAAAAAAATCACTCTTCTTTGTGTGGCCATGGAGGCATGGCGGATCCCACCACCAATGACACATCAAAATATCACAACTCCCCACCCCTTCCGCAAAACACCCCCCCCCCCCCCCCGCACACACAGTCCACGACACCACCAATGTTTGTGCTCCTTCCCACCACCTGGCCGTTCATGTGGCCATGGCGCTTTGAAAGTGATTAACCCAAGGCGACGAGCTCGGCCATCACATTATCTTTGAACCGTGCCAACAAAGCAATGTTTCTACCTTGCAAAGAAAGAACACAACATTTATAACTTCAAAAAACTAATCTTGTCAAGGTAGATGTGAGCACCGTCCTCTGCGAGCTACTCACTTATGCATGTGGGTTGCTATAAAATAAAAATTCTCGCACAACCAAGATGTGTCAATTCAGTAAACTTCTTACTACATCAACTTCAAATGTAGTAGTAAATGAAAAAAAGTGAAGATCATACATAATTATTTGTAACATAAATCAAAATTGTTAACAAATGACCCTATAAATCTTGGCGAAATAGATGTGAGGGCCACCCGCCGCAAGCTACTCATGTGGGTTGCTACAAAATAAAAATTCTCTGACAACCAAGATTTGTTAATTAAGTAAAATTCATACTACATCAACCTTAAATGTACTCTCGGAAAAATTAAAATGAAAGGGATGATACATAATTCTAAATTGTTAATTTTCTCGGCGTGATTATTTCCAGATTGTTGCCTAATAAGATTTTTTTACTCTTGTGTTGCCCGGCCCGGCCCGTTTACTGCCTCATGCATATCCTACTGCCTGATGTAGGCACGGCATCCAAATCCAGTCGTCCAATTTTCGTCACAGCATTGTTGGAATTAGACACCGATCTCACACCAACCCGTGCTGTTTATATTGGAGAGCCAAATGCAGCACATCCCACGAGTCTATCTTTATTTAACCAGCGCAGATAAATGCATGCCGTGCATGCACTCTCCTTCCTTTATTGGCCCGTCTTTCTTATTATATCTTTTTGATCCGACTGGATGATTCTCATAAACTCACGGTCATATATAAATTGGTAAAATTCACTCTAAAGAAGCGAAGTGGGACTATGTAATAGTCAGCAAACCCACAAAAATAGCACAAGACAATTCTAGCTTAGTTGGTTACTGCTGTGGTGAGCTATGATACATCACGAGTTCGAATCCCAGCCCGAACATTTTTCTTTGGCTATTTTATGTAGCCCTAGAGTAGGCCCAACAACTGCACAAGCCCAAAAGCAATGGAAATCGGAGGTGGCCCATACATACGGGAATTGTCTTGTATAACCAATGGATTAATTAATACCACCTTGCCAACCATCGAAGCTTGAAACTGTACGGGAGTTGCGGACGCGTTCCTAAAGAAACATAACGTACGATCACCTAAGCGGGACGCGTTGCTTCTCTTTTAAGGTATCTTTACCTTCACAAAGCCAACTCAAAAAAAAAAAGTAGGCGAAGCCAACTCAAAAAAAAAAAGTAGGTGAGGTGAACCCGGAGACCCAGTCCGTGCTTTATTATTACTAGGAAAAGGGCCCGTGCGTTGCAACGGGAGAAAAAAGTTTTAATTCGGTTTTAATTCAAATGAGGTGTACTAAATGGATCTGGATGTACCCTTCAGTTTTAATTCGGTTGATGTTATTCATATTAAAACTGATGCATACAGGCTCATGTACCCTGAATTGTTAGCATGTAAGATTTCAAATGAAGTATACCCTTCAGTTTTAATCTAAATAAACAGCAAGATCCCTCCAGATCACAAGCTCTTCATCCAGATCCATTCAACATCTATCAAATTGTCAGTGGATGAGAAATTCAGGTTTTAATCTATTGCATGGAACCTCAGATGCATTCAACATCAAATGAAGTGTAATAATGGATCATAAAAATCACAAACATCTAGATCCATCCAGATCACAAACTCTGTATAAAATTGCATAGAAGCTAATTTAGAAATAGTAAGCTATCGATGCTTATGTGTTGAATAAAAGAACAGCTTCAGACAGAGAAATAGGGATAGAAACAGGGGCTATCATTGATTTAATTGGCCTTGTTAAGTATAAACCAAAATCCAGTATTAATTTCTCAAAAGAAAAAAAATCTAGCTCTACATGCTCATTGTCTCCCTGCTCATTCCCTATTAACCGTTGGCTGCAAGAAATCTCTCTGGCAAATCACCTTCCACCGATTAAGCTCCCTACAGAAGCATATTGGTAGGAAAAACAAGGTTAGCATATTGGAATTAGATATTTGAGTCATTTGACATTTCGAGATGAATTGATACTATTTGACATACCAGTTTTACTTTGGATTTTCCTAATACAATTGATGAATTCCAGTACACCAGCAGGCATGTTATCTTCACATTCATTGTCCTTGAATGTTAGTACTTGGCCCAAAATTAGTTTTCTGAGTTCATATCCATCCTATTTATTCATTTTTTTGTAAAAGAATTACATCAGCATCAGATGTATAATAATCATAGAAGCACATATCTATACGGTTGCAATATTTACCTTTAAAAATGGCAAGTGTGGTCTTTCGTCTTCCCATGTGGACATGAATAGGGGAACAAGATAACCAGACAATTCCCTTATATAAGAATATAAATATACTTTATTAATATTTTCTACATACTCAAATCAACAAATAATCAGTATCTAGTATTCATGTTATGAAAAATACCTGTTGTAAACTGGAATATCATCTAGGATTTTATGATGCCATAGGAGAATATCCTCGTTCCATCTAGACCCAGGGCATGCTTTTGACATTGCTTTTTGTAAGTGTTCGGAAATCCATATAATTTTTTTCATATATTTTGCGAGTGGGTTGTATCGGTACATTGGATTAATAGGAGTAGGGTCCAAAATGTACACTGTTCTGGTATCTTGGTCCAATGTGAATAGAATGAATTCATTCATGGTTTGTACTGGAATATGGATCTGAAATAGGCTACATATTAGATGCAATAATTTTTTTTGATATAAATATATAAAAGTGCTCTTACCGATTTAAATGTTGAAACATTGATACCAGACCAACTACGAACAGAATTTGCTAGTTGCTCCACATCTAACTTTTTACGGTAATCTGGGTGCCTTCCATAATCAGTAGTCATCTAATATATAAAATAATTGGTTAAAAAATGATAAAAAATAATTATATAAAAAATTATATAATGAATATAAAAACATACCCAAAATTTCATGTCCAGATAATGCTTTGCTATCAATTGCTTTTTTTTTGTGCCGTTTGGATGTCATCCAACATCATCTTCCGTACGATCAAATTAAAGCAATCTCGGTCCATGGATAAATCATCCTTTAGCATTCCTTGTAGTTTTTTTAGAGACAAGCTAACTGGATATGGTTTTGAACTATGGATCCATACTTTCCTGATCATGATACAAAGTAAGAAAATAAACCATTAACAAAACAAGTAACATACTTTACAATTGCAATACTAATTTAAAATGACTTACTCTAAAATCTCGGTGTAATTGATTGATTTAATGAAGCTACAGAGTCCAGCTGTTAACTCATGTAAGGTCATATTAGAAAGAACTGATATTAGTGATCTATATTTATTTTCAACAGATAATGGTATTTTTTGTTTTGTTTTTTTAATATCATCTAAACTTTCCAATATTTGAACATCATCAGGATCTCCCTTGGTGTCATCGTCACTTTCTTCAACGATTTTAGTCATTGATGCAGTGTTTGTTTTCCAACATAATAGTATGCTGGCTAACTTAAACCTGAAAGAAGTAATCATTTCCTGTGCAACACGAACAATTATTAGTAAAATAAAAAGAAAACCACATACCTTTTATTATTAAACAAAAAAGGATATATACCTGTGTAATTGGGTAGGATAGTGCACATCCGGTGAAATATTCCATAAATTTAACCATAAATAAACCACATGAAGAACTATCTTTTTGAATTGCCTTTTGTAATTGTTTTGTGATCTTCCATTCAGTAAGATCAATGTCTATCCAATCGTCGCTTACCAAATTTTGACTTTTAAGAAGGTCCAAATGAAATTGTATTCCTCGAAGCTAAAAATAAAATAGTGGTAAGAAGAAATGATACACATTAGCGAAGTATATTAAAAATTGTGATGTAACTAACCGTATTAGCGAGATCATCTCTGTCAGAATTCCAGCACAATGAATCTAGTACTTGAACTTCACGTTTTTTTGTATTCACAACAGCTAGATACCAATGTGTGTTGCTGGCATTTATTGGAAGTTTAATCTGTAATAAAGATAATTAGGAAAATAGCAAATGAAAATGTATGAAACCTAGAACATGTAAATTATGAATATGGATATTACCATGTCATGCTGCATATATTCAAGGACAGTCTCTGTCATGAAGGCACTATCTTCTTGTATTCCAAGGGTGCCATCTCGTTTAAATAGTGAGGTAACAAATGGACTCTCAAAATATACTTTATTATCATTCTGGAGATGTATTTGGTCCTTTATACAACATACATATGCATTGATCACCTATAATTAAGAATTTAAAAAATACATTACTAACTGATATTACTGATTAGAAACTTTTTCCTGTTTGAGTAAGGGTACTTACATCATCATTTACCCACTCTTTTTTATCTAGCAGGCACATCAATTGATGTTGCAAGACAGAACTTCCATCTATCTGAACCAGCAATTCTTTTCTCAAAGATGATTCTATTGCTATATGAGCACATAGATCATGGTCGGTCAATGTATAGTCTGCAGAAAATCAAATAATTTAAGAATATATTGTATATGAAGCACACATAATAAATTAAACAAATACCTTGTGGGAGATAATCATAAACTTTGATCTCTTTATGTGAATCTGGTTCCTTAACATCATGTAATGGAAAAACGGACGATCTAGGTGATGGTAATGTATCATGATTCATCTGATTATCTGATTCCGGCACAATTGATTCAAAACACTCTGAACCTGGAGAAGATGTTGACATAGTTGGTGACATAGGTAATGGCTCCAGAACACCTGATTTGGAAATTTTTGCCTTTTTGGAAGGTCGGTTATCAAAATCCTCTACAATGTTCACTTCAACGATGTCATCTAATTTCTGCAGTCACAACAAAAATAAAATGTAAACCTCCAACTGTTAATACATCATGGTGAGTTTACAGTTGGGATGTTATTGCATAAACTGGATTTATGCAAGCTCAGAATCAATAAGGTTAATACAAAGAAGCCATATTTATCTGGGTTAAGAGTTGGCCATTCAGAAGGTCAATACAGAGGCGCCAATCAACAAGGTAACTAATTTTCTAGCTGGGCTGAACGAGTGTAAATGTTAGCAGAGATGAGATCACCTAACGCGGTGTTGCTACATAGCTAACAGCTCAAGACCAACATCACTGAATTATTTTTCATGAAAGAAGAACATCACTAATTTACTAAATCATTTGTCCTGAAAGAAGAACATCACTTGTCCTGAAAGAAGAACATGCCTTATTAACTAACTGACTGAATTTACTTGAGCACACTTGCTGCCGCTGCTCTAAAAAGGCCCCCAGTCAACATATTAACATCATAGGCAATGTTTCTAGATGGCTCAAAATATTCACTGTCAAATTTTTCAGTATACTATCAACTGAAAATAACTGCCTGAAGCTGACACTCTTTTTCAGTTTTGACGGCAAAATAACAGGAACAAAGGTCCCAGTCTGAATATATCACTGAATTCGTTCATTCAGATGCCCAGCCCCATATCACCGAATAACTAAAAGAAAAGAAAAAGCTCCTACATAGCATAATCGTGAGGCGGGGGACGGAAACAACATCTAAAACAGGGAATTGCATCCAATCAATATCAAGGGGATATATACATCTGTTGTAGCCGCCGGCAGCGACATTGGATGGTTGGACGGACGTTCTTGTTCCTCCGGCGAACTCTGCGCTTCTTCCTCCGGCGAACTCGGCGGCGACATGGATGTTTCGACGAAGATTGCAATTTCGACGGGATTTGATTTGATTTTATTTGATGGAGCTTCTGAACCGAGGACCCTTCCTTCTTATAGTAGGCAACTCAAATCGGGCTCGGGAAATCCATCGATTGGTGTTGGAGAAGAACATGTATTTGTTGTTGGAGAAGAACACGGAGTCCAATCACGACACGGGAGCAAAGAACTCTGCCTACCGGGCAGCTTATGACGCTCGGGCACCAACTTGCAGCAGTGGTGGAGGTTGAGGGAGGCGGCGACCGACGTTAGGAGGCGGAGCTCGCCGTGGGCAAAGCGAGAGCGAGCGGCTGCACTGGGGAAGGCGGAGCTCGACGCAGCGCAAGAAACCTAGCCTTGGTGCGACGGCGTCTGGCCGCTGTCCTCCCGTCCAACCCGCAAAGACGTCGAGCCTCACCGAGTTCCTCCATGACGCCGTAGGAAGCCCCTATCCCAGCTTCTCTCTGCTTCCTTCCCATGTTCCCTTCTGAATCTCTCTCCTTCCTTTCTTGATGGCAGCTACCACTGCCCTCCATGGAGCCCGACGCCCGCCATGAACCCATCCATCCCTCACCTGCGCGCTTCCAGCAACTCCAGACGCCGCTCTCTGCGTCGGCGTGATGGTTCGGGCGGAGGACGACGCCTCTGCCTCGCCGCTCGCCCGCTTCACGCTGATCGCCAAGCCCTCCTTCCTCATCCCTGCAGTGAGACCACAACGGCCATGGTCGATGGCCTTGAGCGTCAGCTGCAAGCTTCTCCTGTCGCCTCGCCTGCCGCCTCCGCTCGTCGGAGCCCCAAAGCACCGCCGGAGTGTCCCCTCCCGGCGACGCCGATCCGGTGACCGGAGCTCTCCTCGCCGCCCCAGCTGCCCCGTGGCCGTCATGCGGTCTTCCTCCTCCTGCCCCGCCTCCGCCTCCGTGTCATAGCTCCTCCCACTCTCTCCCCTCGCATCAAGATTCGCCGCCCCCTTCGCCTTATCCATCATTGAGCGGCGCGGTGGAAAATAAGACGGCGTGGACGAATCGTTTTTCACTTATCCATGGACTGCGGGTCAAATACTAAAAAGCGCAGGGACCTTTATGCAAAAAGCCACGACGGTGAACCCGACAGACTCAATCCGTGCTTTATTATTAGGAAGAGATTAGGAAGAGATTTAGGATTATTTAGTTTTTGTAAGATGACTTACATACCTAGACGGAGGGAGTAGTACTTTCCTGTAAGGTTCGGTATGATTGGTGATTTAGGGGACCGAGGTTGAGATGTGATTTGATGCTTCCGTACCGTGGAGTTTTGTTGATCTACATAGATCCCGTCATGTTTTCGCGTAGTCGGAACCACATTAGTGGTACATGCTGTAGCATTTCTGCTGGTAACTACGAGTATATATCATGAATCGTGGCTTGGTTACGGTGAATTTCATGCTTTACGTTTGTTTCATCGATCCGCCAGCTCGCCCGCTTGAGTAGACACGTCTGTTCGCTTGCCCGGATGCAACAGTAGTGGTAGAAGCCGTCTCGTTTTGGAGATCTGCAACATGCGCTCGAGGTTTCCAGCGATTTTTTCCTTGTAAGTAGTATTCCCTCCGTTTCTAGTAGTAGATCCGAGGATGTGTTCGTTTGGCCCGATGTAGTAGTAGGTGTAGCGTTTTCCATTGCAAAAGCGAGTCAGATTTGCTCGAGATTAGTGGGGATTCCGTGCATCGCCATATGTTTTTCTTGTACTCTCGAAAACATCCAGTATGTTTTTCCAGCGATTTATCTTTGTGCGCCTTTTCTCATCGAAATGCCTGAATAGATGAAGAAGAAATTCCATTTGTTGCTCTTTTTCCATCGTTATTATTCCAGGGTAGTAATTTCTTTTTCCTATTTCTGAACGCAATCCTGGAGCAAGGACACTAGTAGTACTACTGGCGTAGCACAAACTGATTGTTGGACAGATAATTTTCTCCAAAAGACAGTCATGGGTCCTGTTCCCTATCCGTGCGCAGAGGAGGAAAGACCGCACCATGACCGAAAACAACTGTAGCTCTAGCACGTGAGACCCGTAGATCTTTTGTGCCATCGTACATGAGGCTCCGAACATTTTTTTTTTGAGCATCAGTACAGACACAAGCGTTCATATACACGCGCATACACTCATCCCTATGAACGCTCCTATCCCTATGAGCACCTCCGAGAGACTGAGCCGGCATATCATCTTGAGATTTACGAAGTCATCAGAAGGCGTCGTCAGTCGACGGAACGCCTCCTCCCAATCGAAAAGCGATCGCCGGAAATCCTCAAATAAATTCGTGAATAATGTGAGCACCGTGATTTGAACCCCCATGGCCGTGATACCACTGTCCACCTAACCAACTCAATCACAGGTTGATTCGCGGCTCCGAACATTTTTAGTGGATCTTGCTTTGGTTTACTCTTATCCTCTTGCTTTACCGTCTTAGAGTGCTGAGAATGGTTAACCGACTTGCATTTTTGCTTAGCACAAACGGAGTGTTGGACTGATCCTTTCCTTCCAAAAGGAGGCCGTGGGTGTTGATCCCATATCGTACGAGGGGTGAAAAGACCGCGCCGCAGAAAAAAGCTACTGTAGCGCCAGCACGTGAGCCCCCCAGATCTTTTGTGGCACCACATAGTAGGCGAAGCTCCTGATCTTTTGTTCCACAATATTTTTTGTTTGGCGGACCGACTTGCATTTTCGCTTTAGCGCAAACCTAGTGCTGGACTGATCCTTTCCTCCGAAAAAGGCGCCTCGGGGTGTTGTTCCCTTGTCCGTACGAGAGGTGGGAAGACCGAACTGCCGAAAAAGCTACTGTAGCGCCAGCACGTGAGCCCCGTCGATCTTTTGTGGCGCAGCTCTTGGAGTGTCGTCCCACTTTGATTGCACATGCTCGCTGGCGTTCGTTGGGTTGCAGCCGCCGCCGGCGACGGAGCAAGCTGTTTATCCTCCAAAATGAATGAATGAATTTCACACCGGAAATCGTTTGCTCCAGACACATATTTCCCTTCGTTTACTTGTTCGACTTAGAATTGAAGGCGTATGATCAGTGCGCTAACGATCAAATGAACCGACTTGAAGGTGTGTCACCGTGCGTACCAGCATCGATGGCCCCCAAGCATTGAAGTCGAAAAGTAAGAATGAACCAGGGCTAGCTATCCCGTCTTCGCCGCGAGCATTGGGCTTCTCCAAGTCAAAACATCAAACGGCCGGGCACCTCCATTAATCCATAGACACCTAACGCTAGCTCCAAAATTTTCCCTACTTGTCCGCCCCTCCATCTCCTACTCTGTTTTTAAGCCATTTTTTTGCTTCCGATGATGGCTTGCTGGCGAGGCAACGAGGTTTTTTTTAGGGAAACAAGCTTTATTTATTCATCAAGAGTCGGAAGGACAGCTATACAGCAGTGTTTCACAGACTGTTTGGACTAAATATCTGACTTAGGTAGAAAAATCTGGCACAAATTAAAGGTTGTACACAAAGTTTGAAAAATCTAGACGGAGTTTGCCACAGAAGGCAAATCAGCTGCCATTGCATCGTCAAAGCGCTCAATCGCACCGCACACGTGTGTTCGCTCGCTGTGGCATGTGGGCCTGTGGCAATCTTCGAAAAGCAAATGTTTGTGGTCCCCGCGGGTGTTGTCCCTGGAGGCTGGAGGCGACCAGCAGGAGCTGAGATTCTTTTTTTTGCTGGGTTGTGAGCTGAGATCTTTGGTTTGTCTAGCCAGATTTGTCTAACCATGCGTCCCTCACGTGGGATTAATATAAGTATCTGATTAAGACAGAGTAATCAATGCAATTAATATCATAACCCAACGCATGACGACCATCGATTCATTACCAGTCTTATTTTACTCCTTGGTTAAGTAGAGTAAGTACACATTGATTAAAACTAGGTTTATTACATGTGCATGGGCCGCTTACATCTTGGAGTAGGAGTACTAGTATGTACTAGCCTTATTCGATTATCTTTCATAAGATTCACCAAATCTTTGTCTTTCTAGAGGTTTGAATGGTATTCTGTCTACGAACAAAATGAGTGAATCTACACTCTAAAATACGCCTATATACATCCGTATGTGGTGGTAATTTCAAATCTCTAGAAACAATTGGTGAATCTGGAAGATTAGAAAGATTATATAAAAGCGAGTAGACCAGCCGTTGTTGCATTGTGTTCGACATAAAGACCGCACCGGAAAGTACAGCTCCTGGTCTTGTCCTTTCCGCATGCAAAGACCCCACCGGAGCAGAAAACAACTATTTGCAAGATTTCTTGTGGTTCCTAACCACGTGGCTCTCCTTGTGTCTTACCGCGCATTCAAAAGTAGTACTCCTACTATACTGTGATGATTTTTTGTCGAAAGAGACCCTCTGCCGACTGGAATTGCCAAAAAAGACCCCCTGCGGACGAAATTGACAAAAGAGACCCCCTCACAAGTGGCGGCAGCGCGGCGACACGTGTCACCCGCCACTCCACGAGGCGGTGGCCCCGCCACCGCGAGGCGGCCTCATGGCCTGGCACAACTTGCAGTCTGTGCAGGCGCGACGGAACGCGCCACGCGTGGGCCCGGCCGCCACCGGCGGCGGCATTGCCATTGTCGCTCCTCGCCGACACGGCTCGAGCGCTGGCCAAGAAGCGGGCCACGCCGCCACCGGCGGCGGCATGCCTGTGATGTTACGCTGTGACGATGCGCATAACGGCGCTGATTCCGAGGCACGAGCTACACCGGCGGCGGTGACTCACGCTGAATATGGACGCTTTTGGTTCTTTCGCCCGGGAATCAGTCCTGCCTTTGTTTCTTTTACCTCAGCGGATGCGATGGCACTGGGAATCCGATGCTGCGGGAAACTGTTGTGCCGACACTATAGGGATCCTAAATTTCCCCGCTTAATTTTCTCGCCATCATTTATCGTCTGAGCTTATAAAAGGAGACACCGAGGCTCTCGTCCAGCCATCCTCGAAATCGGCATCATGCAAAGTGTGTAACACATTTTTTCGGTCGGTATGAGTTTGCCTTGCTCGGATCAAAGCATTAGGCCGAGGAAAATGAAGAATGCAAGTTTGCATCCGGGATGGCAGATCCTGCGGTGTTGGTGTGGCGATCTTTGCAAGGTGAAGGAGGTTACAGATTTTTCAGATTACGGGCATGAAGTTTTTCATGTGCGCCAATTATGAGGAAGATCCACCCATAGCTATTTCAGAGTACGACAAGCCTCCGGTATGCTTTAACCATCACAAATAGATATTGTTGGTATTTTGATAGATTGTTTAATAACATTCTGGTTTCTTGTTGTAGTCTCCTCCGCCTCTGTGCATGTACTATCGTTGGATTGACACGGAGATGCCGGCTTGGGCAAAGGATCGAGATTCGTGAAAGAAGTCGCCGTGCGTGGAATAGTTTCTATGCGGAAGAGCGACGCGAGAAGGCGGAAGCTGAGGAGAAAGCAGAGCAAAAGAGAGAGTTAAAAGAATACTATGCGGAGCAACACCGGTTTTTTCAGGATTTAGTAAAGAAAAACAGGGAAGAGGCTCGTCGCATGGAGGAGCAGGAACGACAAATGAAAGGAGGCTCGTGGAGGCGGAGAGGCGAAGAAAGAAAGAAAGGGCTCGTCGGGCCAAGGCAGCGAAGAAAATTTGGCGATGGAAAAGGAAAATATCCACGTTGGACTCAGTAGATTCCTATGGTAGTATTTTAAATTTCGCAATCATTTGTATCTTTATTTCTGTAGTTTAATGTAGCTTTATTTCAGTAGTTAAATGTAGCTTTATTTAAATTCTACGATGTATCTTATTTTCAGTTGTACCTTGTCGTGTTGTATCTTATTTTCAATTGTACCTTGTCGTGATGGAAAAAAAATATAGTACTAGAATAAAGTAGTGGCATTTTCTTTCCCTCCACTAATTATCGAACATCGTGCAACAACTACAAAATAAAATTAAGATAGAACATAATGCCTTACAATAAGAGAGTACAAACTAATAATGCAAGTACATCTGAATTAAACGGTAGAACCGGAAGACAGCTTAAAAACTACATGAAGGCATCATCGTCATCCTCCGTCGATGCGTAACTCTTGCCCTTCGAGGATGCGTAACTCTTACCCTTGGACGATGACGAACTCTTGCCCTTCGAGGATGAAGTACTCTTGCCCTTGGACGATGCGAGAACTCTTGCCCTTTGACGATGCGAGAACCCGGAAGCGGCGGCATGAAGATATCATCTTCGTCCTCGCTCTCCTCGGTCGATAAAAATGGATGCTTTTCTGCAGTCCTTCTAAAAGTTTCACTCTTCGCTCCACTACCTTCTTCCACCTTGCATTCAACCTAAGAAGTTCTTTGCGTACCTCCTCATAGGTCCTTTCAGGCACCCAGGACCTACGTAATTGGTGAGCCAACTCATTCATTATGGTGTCACTACCGGTGAGTTCGTCCCATGGAACTATCCTATTGTCCATCCCGAAATCGGTAGCTAGCCTCAGAAGAGTGCTGCTCATCCCAAGGTGAAAACTACGATCGAAAGGATAATGGGACATCTCGACTACACTACACTCGAATGCTTATCCACCTCCGTCTGAAGGGGGTTTTATAGGTAGAGAGGAGAAAATGGCGGGAAAGAACGACTGCGGTATGGCGGGAAAGGGTTGGCGGGAACATATGGCGGGAAGGGGTTGGCGGAAGCAGGTGGCGAGGAAGATACGGCGGGGAAGGGGTTGGCGGAAGCGGGCCTAACATAAGCAAAAGAGTGGAGCGGATAGTATGGCGGGAGATATAGGCGGGAAAAATTGTTCTGACCGTGCATTTTATTTCAGCATATATAGATGTTCAAATCGAAAAAGTCTGACATGACATATGTAGATACAATGGGTCGCGCATGTGGATAGATGAATCACCCTACTTACGACGACCACTGGCCTTTCCTTACGACCGAAGGCGACAAGCGATTAGGTGGCCGAGTTACACGAAGATCATGGCCGTACTCCAATTCGGCTTCATGTGTCTGCGAGTCCTGCGTAGGTGGTGGAGTCGCGAATCCTTGTTGCGAACCTGAAGCGTAATTGTAGGCGTATGGTTGTGACTCTGCGGGGATAAAAGATGGGCCAATAACGTCCCCTCCGAAAAACTCTGTAACTAATGATGTAACTGTGTCGCCATGATCATGTGAAGCTCCCCGGAGGCCTGTGTTGACGCCATGATCATGTGATGCTCCCCGGAGGCCTGTGTTGATGCCATGATCATGTGATGCTCCCCGGAGGCCTGTGTTGACGCCACGTTGGGTGTTCTCATCGCCCCAATTAACATCAGGTATGTCCTGCACATATAAACATTTTAAACAAAACTGTTAGAGGATAATATATGATATCATTGTAAATGCATTGAAATGTAAACATGACTACCTGATTATATCCCTCTCCTATACTGTCTGCCGATTAATGCGTGGCGCTGGTTTAAATCTAGTACACGAGTCTCCTCGGGCATAGGGATCCCTCGCGTGGAGAGATACGGCTGAGATCCCTCACCTTGGGTGTATGCATCATATCCTGTATACACATATGGGTTAGGGGAAAGAAACTGCTCGGGCATCGATTACAAGCTCGTGCCATGGTCCTGAGATGTTCCGCCTCGACGGCTGCATCGAAGAAGAGCGTCGATGGCGTAGATGAGTCCTGTCGTGGCAATATCGTTCTAGTACTCGGACCCTCGCCCCATCGCCCATGGCTCGTGCAGACGCCTCGCTCGATGCGGGCAGACGGCGCCGCACTTGGTCTGGCTGACCTCGGTACCGGCATGTTGTATGCTCCTGTGACAACGTCGTCGCCTCTACTGCATCTGAACTTCTTTGCCAAGTATTGTTGAAGAAGTTTCTGAAATGTCTTGCGAAATGGGCCCTGGGCCGGCATGCTATCCGTAGCCATCTGCCCTACTTTGTTGCAATTTTCAAGCTGAACAATATTTGGATGTTATTTAGTTCAAATGATTATGAAATGATGGACCTAAAAAAGTTACAAGTGATTACCATCTGGTCACGATAGTAAGCTGCATGCAGCTCAACATGTCTCCGCCTGCCCTCTTGTGTGAGATGTGTTGGTATAGTAGCTGGCTGGTCGCCAGGCTAGCACGTGTGTTCATGCAGTACCACTGCTTGTACGCTTGATCTGTACTTCCATCGTATTGTCTGCAAAATTAAATTATTACAGAAACCGTTGTGATGAAAGCAAAGCATCTTCACGCATCGTATGATCATCGTAATAAAATAGTATACATAAAATAATATAAATAAAATATACCTAAGTTGATGCACTATATCCGCTAGCGCTTCATTTTCCCACTTGTGGACCCATTCAATGTTCTGTTCCCTCCAATCGTATAAACTCCAACCCCTGCCGATATTGGTTAGCCTGCAAATTATGTAACAAAGTGTGAGTTTAGTAAATTAAAAATGACACTAACTATTTAGGTATGTCACATCTTACTTATGTGTTTCCTCGTCGATACGTCTAGGAAAAGGTGGTGGAATTTCTTGATAGAGACCGAACTATCTCATTACACGCTCTGGGTTGTAAGGCTCAACACACCACAGGAACAATAAGTTGCAGCGAGTCAGCCAGAATGCACTATCGCTCAACATGCCTGGTGTGAAGTGTCGAGCATCAAAGACCATTTGTAGCTGGTCCTGATAGTAAGCTGCAAACCTCATGTACGACCCCCACGACCGATCACCTGTGACCGGCCGCAAACCCCAACGGGCAACTGTCCCATCATTTCCTCCATCAACGACGAAGGCCTCCATTGTCATTTTTTCCCATGCATCCCTGGGCCAAACACCTCTCGGATGGACCTTCTAACTGTTGCGTAACCCACGTTGACCATGTCTCTCACTACAACTGTAGTCGACTCGCACAAGGACACATCCACCCCCAATGGACCGTCGCATAAGACGTTCCCATAGTACACTACTAAATTTTTCATAGTACCTAACCAACATACATGTTTACATTGCAAACAATTAGTAACAGAACATTTAGTAGTAGTACGATGACAACATTTACATATCATACGACTAAAATAATAATCATATTTTCGTTACAAAAAATAATAATCATTTGCTTAGACTTTCTGGGGTTGTTTGGTTAACAGGTATTTAGAGATCTAATTTTTCTCAAACTCGTCTACTAGCGTCACAAACTAAAACTCGGTTTGCTTATCTCTAACTACCCCTAAAATATCCTAAACTCTGTTTGCTACTAAGATGAATTGTTTTACCTAATTACATACATCATCAAGTACATTAGCACAAATTCGTAACATACAAAATTTAGATTATTTAGACATAACAAAGTAGACCTGCAGCCTCCTAACTATAGACTTATTAATAAACATACCACATGAAATAACATACCACATGCAATGAACAATTACAGTGCAAGTGCTTCTTAATTATTGTATTAAGATATCTTGCATGTCAATACTAATGGACGCACCTAACATTGATACAACATCTTCAACCTAATCTTCTAAAAAATATATTATAAATGCTACATCTGTCGTCTGAAATTATTTCTAACCTCTAATCACTAACATTGCATAGCTAATGATGAGCTAAAAGACTAACTAATTACCACCTTGCATGCATAAAAAAATCAATTTATTGCAAAGCTCATACCTTGATCTTCAACTTCGTAGTTCACTTTGCTAGGCAAATCGTACTCCTGAAGCTCTAAATGACTCCAAAAAGTGATGAAATAATGCCTAACAAAATAGATAACACATAGTTATGAACTAAACAAAAAGGGTAAAAACATAATGCATGCAAACGAAACCAACTAAAATGGATAGATCTTACCTTCGTCTATCTTTTCTTCAACTTCAACATATTCAAAATCCAACTCCAAATCGCCCTAAATCACGAGTGAAAGTGCCTCACGAGTTTTTTCTTTCTCTGCTTTTACACACTCAGAAGGTAGAAGAGGATGCCAGTGTGCTTGCGCACGAAGCATACTATATAAAGGAAGAGAATCCTCAGAGTGTCGGCTGACAACAGTTCCGCGACCTCGGATACCCGCGGTAGTGATTCCGCAGTGCCATCGAATCTGCTGAAGCAATAATCAGCGTGATTCTCGCGGTGTCGTCGCATCCGCTTAAGGCAAAAGAAGCAAAAGCGGAGTGATTCCCGCGTGAAATTCGCCGTCCTCCGCTGCGTGGGAATCAGCCCGATTAGCAACAATGAGCCGTGCAATTAAATCGTCGTTGCGCCTGGCAAAGCAACAAGATTAAGCAAGCAACAAAAGTGACGCGCACGGGAATCAGCGCCTGAAAAAGTGTCCGCACACGGGAATCAGCGCCTGAAAAAGTGTCCGCACACGGGAATCAGCGCCTGAAAAAGTGTCCGCACACGGAATCGATTACAAGCGGTACGCCGCCACTGGTGGCGGCCGGCTCATTGCCTCGTCACAAGCAATGCATCGTGTCGGCAGGGAAGCGGCAATGGCGGCCGCCTCACCCGATGGCGGCCGGGCCCATGTGGCGTGGCCTGCCGTCATGCGGCACGCTTCATCATGCAAAAGCCGTTGTGCCATGAGGCCGCCTGCGGTGGCCGGGCCCGCCTCGTGGAGTGGCGGCAGGTGACACGTGTCGCCTGCCGCGCCTGCCGCCACTTGTGAGGGGGTCTCTTTTGTCAATTTCGTCCGCAAGGGATCTTTTTTGGCAATTCCAATTGGCAGAGGGTCTCTTTCGACAAAAAATCTACTGCGATAGGTTGATTGGCTTCATATAGGAGAATGCGGTATTTTTATTACTGCCATGGATTTTTCTATGTCCATGACGTTGAATCGGCGATGATCTTAGCCCCAAACAAAGGTTTGCATTTGGCTATCCAGTGGAATGTAATTGAATCGTTGACAATTCTTGATAGCCAAGTCGCTATTCCAACTATGTCAAGATGGGAGTGGGCCGGGTCGGCCCGCTGGGTCACTCACCCAGCCCAAAAAGTCAAGGCCAATGGGCCAGGTGGGTTGGCCCTGAATCATATACGGGTCAACGGGAGCCGGCCTCGTGCGACCCAATGGTTCCACGGGTCGACCTAGCCAGCTTAGCTATGCCTGCCGCCGCCCTCGACTATCTTTGCCGGCCGCCCAGGCCGCCCCCGCATCTCTGCCGGCCGCCCTTGAACATATCTGCCGCCGCCGGCGTTCCTCCCGCTCCTGCTACGCCCGTCGTCTCAGTCGCCGTCAACCTCGCCGTCTCGCGCCCCGCGGTCCCTGTCGCCGTCGACCTTAACATTCCGGTCTTCGTCCTGTTCCATTCCGGTCGTCATCCTGTTCAGCTCGCAGGTCAGACTCTTGCCGGCTTCCTCCTCTAGTCCCTTTCCCAGCGCAGCTTGAAGGCAGTGCATCTACTGTTTTAGTTCTTGTCAGTTGTGTGCAATAGCTGCTTGGTGTTGATTCTGCAGTACTTTCAGTTCGGTTCCTTCGTTCTACTATGAATCTACAGTAGTTCTTTCGTTCCAACACAAGATCGAAAGATTAAGATTACAGATGTATGTTCATGAATGATTTGCTACAGTAATTCTTTCTATAGTAATTTCAGTGTTTCATAGATTAAGATTACAGATGTATGTTCATGAATGATGAGTAGTCTCTACTCTTAATGGAGCAGTTGATAGTCTCGCTTCCAGGTTTTTTTTCGTCCCACCTTACATGGGGTTTTTTTGTACCTCCTCCCACCTCTGACTTATCCACCAGAAACCGAAAAAACCTCCTCCCGAGGCCCCAATCCGCACTCATCTACGTACAAAAAAATAGACCTACGAAGGTTAACCAGCGAAAAAAGACCTACGAAGGTTAACCAGCGACAAAAAAACCTAAACCTATCGCCCGCTCCCTCGCGCCCTGTTGCTCCCTCCTCGATCCCGATCTGGATCGAGGGGACGAGGAGCTCCTGCCTCCCCGACGGCCGGCCTCCTCCTCGCCCCGCCGCTGCATCCGGCGACGCCACGGGCTCTGGAGCCAGGGAAGCCATGGCCTGAGCTCGGCCTCGAGGTCCCCCCGCCGTCTCCTGCAGCTTCTGCCCCGCCGCCTCAACGCCCGAGCTCGCCATCGCACCAACCTCGGCGCCGCGCCGCCGCCGGCTCTGGTCGCCTCCACCTCCGCTCCAGGCAACCCTCGGTCGCCGGCTCGCTGGAGCACGACGGCAGACGATGGATGCCCTGGTTGTGTGCGACGGATGCAGTTCTTACGCGCAAGCTAGGGTTGGAGCCGCCAGCTCTTCATCCTGCCCGCCGGCGGCGAGTCTTCCCGCCCCGCACTGCCGCCTCCCCGTTATCACAGGTATCTCCACCCCTTCCTCTTTCCCCCTCTTCTCTCCTCTCCCTTCTCCCTCCTCCTTCTTTGTTCCCTTCCTCCTCCCACCCCGTTATCTGTTCATGTTGTTGGCACCTGAAGAAGTTGGTGGCATGGTGAAGCCCCTGAGCAAAAGTTGCAGGAGTCTTTGAAGGAGTTGGAGAAGTCTTCCTTGACAAGATTAGATTAATTTCCCCACTCTGTGATTTGGATTGATTTCTTGAATTTAGCCAAACACCTTTGCTTGTGCTCCTAATTTCCCATCACTCTTTTTGTCACAGCATGGTCAAAACAATGGTGCCTTCACCCTTGCTCGTGCCTCAACCCACATGGTCATCTTTGAGACGTGGTATTCAGTCACATGACAGAGTTCTCTTTGTAAGTGATTAGATGATTTGGAACTCGCTCACTTGATGCACGTTCTGGAAGCTGCATCCACCACTGATTCTTGATATCACTCGTGTGGGACTCTCTGTCATTTACTGATTTGAGTATATGTTGTGGGTTGATGTGTTGCAGATCCTTGAGGTCAGGTGCGGCAACTAGCGACATGTGCTGGAACTTCTGGCGTCGCTGGCGGCGGCATCACCTGCATCGACCTCTCCCTGGTCGCCTTCGAGAGTGTGTGCGGCCGACCATCAAGCTTGTTATGACGCACTTTGAATTTCCGAGCAAGTCGCAGCCTTTTCAGATTCATCAACACAGGTTACATCAGTAGTCAATATGGTTCAGATGCATAATAGTACGTACTTCATTTCCTTTTTGTTGTGTACGGTGTCCTACAACATGGATCATATATATTGGTTATCTTTCAGGTTCAGTTTGCTGTGGCGAATTCTTCTTGAATTTGTTGCAGCAAACTTGTGGTCATGTATGGTTTTTAGTTTTGTAAGCATGCATAGTTTAGAAGTTAGAAAACTCGTTCATGTATTGTTCTAAACTGAAAGTTTAAGTGGCTTTTCCACCCATGGTATTGTGGTGGTCATAATAGCACACCTCACAATTATTATGGCCAGATCTACAAGCACTGAGCGTTGTGTTTTTTAGCCCCCTCTGTTTCTCCTGGGCATCAATCTATGCGCAACAAGCTCTTCAGTGCTTGATGACAAATAAAGGTTGCATCTTAGATATTTGCTTGATTTGCACGAGCCATTTTGCTGTCAGGTAAACTGTTAAAAGTCAGATGTAAGATTATGTTTCTTGGCACATGAGTTATTTTTCAGTCAACGCGTGGCGAGTCCACTTCGAACTGATATATGCACTTTTTATTTGAAACTGAACCACCATGGTTTAATTTTATTTTCATTTGGACAAGTTACCCCAAGTATCATCAGTTCATGATGACTGGTTTGGTGTGATGAATTGATCCTGGTGCTGATTTAAGAGTTTTTTATGACGCTGTCTTGTAAGGGAGTAAGGTCTGGTATCTATATGGCTGTTATTTTAGCTCTTACAGATTGCCATATATGACATGCTAATTGTTTTTAGCTCTTGATATAGTTAAACTTTTTTTTTTTCGAAACGGAGGCAAAAGATTTGCCTCATCCATTAAATGGGAGGAGAATAGAGTTAAACTTTGGATGCACCAGTGCCTGATGCATATGTTTGTTTACTTGGTTTGAACTCTGAATGATATGTTGTTATCCTGATTGCATGCCTGATGAGTTGGTTCTGCTGGTATTTTGAGGAGGCAAGCTGTGGTTTTACTCCTGGCCCTGAGAAGGGTGAACTAGGCCATAGCGAGGGCGCCTTCAGGAACATCGAGTCAGAGTGCCTCACTTTCTATTTCAGTCTGCGAGGTAATGAAGGCAAAAAAAAGTTTCTACTCGCCCTGTTCTTGCAACTAAACAGAGAAAAACTGTGTGGTTACTGAAGCATTATGGTCTATAGTTACCGAAGCATTGCATTTGTTGAGAAAGTGTTCCTTATACCATGTAAGTAGGGACAATTACTATTTAACTAGGTACAATTAATATTTAACAAGCCACAGTTGATCAAGCAGTCAATGCTTAAATATGCCCGTACTCTGTCGTATCCAGGATGGAGCTTTGCTAGCTTTTGAGTTGGATTCTTTTGACTGAACCTAAATATGACAAGCCGACAGTAAATGAGCTCATTTTAAAAAACTGCAGTTTAAAGGAAATTATTACAATATGTATATCAATTCCAACATTGCTATCTGAAGGATGATTTAAGGACTATTTGTCTCTGATGGCTTTCCCTGTTTGGCTCCCTTTTCTGTGAGTTGACTCTACAGTTCTAGGATCTTCTCTGTAACCATAAATTCACAGCTTAGCAAAAGTATATATATACTTGCTAGACCTTCTCATTACACTCTTTCACTTTTTTGGACTAATACTATCCTGTATAGACCTAATAACAGAAGACATGGGAAATGCTTTCGTAACATAATGTTTTTTTTGTTAGATGCTCTGTTTATTTAGTGTCGTTGATCCAAAAACTTGAAAGTGTAGAAATGTTCATGCATGGGACTATAGAACCAAGTATTTCTCGAACTGGTGATGCTTAATTCAGAGTTCTTATGCATCAGAATGGAGTGTTAACACAAACCTGTTATTTATTTCACTTCATGTGAGTGCCAAGGCCTTTTTTGTGTCCCCTCTAATCAATGCATTTGTATCTTGATCATTGTATTACGAGAAGCAAAATATTTCTCATGTTTTGCTCAGTGTGTCTACTTATCTTTTTATTATATTAACTATTTTTTGATGATATTTCACAAGAATGACATTGTTAGATTTAGATTTGTTAGGTTTCAACACATTTGATGGTAGGCCATTTCAATAATTCTATTTGTTTCAGGCATTGGTAGATTGTGTTACAACTGAAGAGTTTCTTGTGCTAATACTTGCAGATCTCGACACACCCTGAACAATGAGCACATGTTACCAGCCACATTCCACACATGATGTGTTCTTTTCAAAACAAAGATACCCTGATACATGATTATTCCTCTTTCAAGTTCTTGATCCTTGAAGATACTTGCTAGGTTTCTAGCTGATTTTTTGGTAGTATAAGGCTATAAGCTCGATGTATATGGCCTGAATATGATCTGATTCAGAGTACATTGTGTTCTGAAGCTTTTTACTTTATGGTTCTCTCTTGAAAGAATTCAAGCCTTTGACTGACATATGGATGATTTTTGTAATATATTTCTTTCTTCCATATTACCAGGAAATATGGCGAAGCACAGAATATATTCCATATGCAGTGGACTAACAGAACGACACAACACATAAAAAGAGGAGTATAAGTGGAAACCTTTCTTTCTCTTTAAATTCTTGAGGACGGTAACATTATGATGAAGGTGGAACCATAGAGAGATGTGTATTTTTAATTGAGATATTTTCAGGAGTACCTTTGCAAAGCTGATATATCTTTCTTTTACAAGATATGGTTGCACTTGCTTCATCTACATAGGCCGTCTGGAATGCCACGAGGCCGGGATTTGTGTAGGAAATCTTCAAAGCTATTATATTGGTCTCAAGAAACTTGCAATACATCAATGCATTTTTATTTTTATTTTTTTGCTGTCACCACAGCTACCACCTCTTCACTAAATGACAGAGGTTGCCAGCAGCTGCACATGGAAAGATTGAATGTTATATTCTGTCTACTAATCAATAAGGAGGGAGATCAAAATTACTGCTCTCAAATATTCGCCTGATCATTTGTATGTTTCTACAATTTTCCTGCTTGTTGGAACATGTTTGATGTACTTACACATTAACAAAAATGATCTGTAACATTCATGAAAATATTTGGGTTTGGTCCTCTGCTTTTTTACTGTTTATTTACTCATGAAGATAGCAGATGTCCCTGTTTTTAAATATAGTTATCTGTGCTTCCAGTTGGTAAAGATCGAAGTATTAACTCGCCGATGTAGGGAAAAAGAGCTCTTTTATAGACACTACTAGCAGTGGATACAGGGTGAGCCGTTTTGAAATTGTTTCATAGAATAACTCCCGTATAAGGTCTGGTCTTTTGGGTATACAATCCTTTCTTGAGATGAGCATTGGCAGCTCACATAAGTATACAGTAGTATATTTGACAGATGATGATGATCATTGGCAGCTCACATAAGTATACAGTAGCATATTTGACAAATGTGCATTGGCAACTCTTCTAAATCTGTGTTTTACCATTTAACAATGAACTATGTAATTTAATCAATAGACTCACTTCAGTTGCCATGCTAACTGAAAATCTATATGTCAAATGATGCGACTGTCAAGTGGAAGTTACTTATATTTTCTTATGTCACCTGAGAAGTTTCTTTTTAGCAAGCTTATTTAAGTGCAGCCAAAGTGTACTCTGTTTTTTAGATGATCTCCATGTTTTCTATTGAGATCACAGAGCAGCTGAAGTAGTGATGGGACTATACCATTTTTAGGTTCTGAAGGCAAAGCTTCTTACAGAGTTAGTCACATTTGTCAGTTCTGTGAGTAGAAAAAAATCTTGATAGCTTGTTGCTTCTGCTCAGTGTGCTTGGTGCATAAATTGATTGCTTGCTGCAAATGTTGTTTAGTGTCCTATTTCATGGTAGCTTCGGATGCTATATATTTGGAGATTTTGTTGCCGGTATTTGGAGTGCTAGGAGAGTTTCTAAACTACTGTCACGACATCATAGATAGGATAGTGAACCAATATGACATATGTATAACATTTCATGTGAGATTCTTTGCAGCAAACTGCATGAGGGAGCGGTCCATAAGTATCGTGTGAAAGAGAGAGGGCACCATGGCGAAGATGAGGTGAGCGTTATCCGGTTTTAAAGGAGAAGGCCCCAGCGAGAAATCACCTGCTAAGATGGGAAACTGAGCGGTAAGGCAGGAAAGGGAAGTGTGTGTCGTGGGGTGGGGTTTTCGTGTTGGGACCGCATGTTGGGATAACATATGGGTTGGATTTGGGGGCGTCCGGAGTATCCATACGGTTAAATTTTGGGGAGCTCGCTCAATGTCCTAACATGTTCGGACATATGAGGGAGAAATAAGATTTGACCTTGGATATGACCATTTGTGTGATTTATTTGTATGGATCGTAGCCCGTAGCAACGCACGGGCGTTCTACTAGTTTCAGTTATTTTCCAACTAGAAAGAAAGGGGAACATGCAGTAGTATAGTAGGACAATACGAGTTGCACTAGTACAAGTACATGAACAAGTAATGCTATACGTGTCGGTGTATTACATATGGTGTCGGTGTCATTTTACTGGACTGTGTAAAGATTTGCTAAGTTTTGGGTCGGCCTCATTTACCCAATGGGTCAGTGAGGCCACAAAGTTCTGATGAAATGGGCCGACCGATGGCCTCATATATTGGCCTTGGGGCCACGGGCAGGTCCGGGTCGGCCATTCCCATCTTTACAACCATGCAGAATGGGGATCTTTCCCAACCACGCACCAAATTTCGCAGATTGTGTGGTGCTCGTGAATGAGTTTGCGGAAGTAACTTATTCTACTTGTCCTTGATATGCAAATGGGCTCGCAGATCGAAAGTCCTATTTTGGTCTCAAGTTTAAATGCACCTTGATGAACAGTAAAATCGAAAAATAGTAAAAAAAATTCAAAATATTCTGAATTGTTTCTGCGGTAAACTTTGACAGATGTTTTGTATGCTTAGGAAATTTTAGCACGAAATGACATTCATGGAAGTCGTGGAAAAAAAATAGCACTCCAAATTGTTTTCAAAACTAGCATTTTTGGAGCATCGATTTTGTTTTTTTACACGACTTCCACGAATGCTTTTCGTGCTGAAATTTTGTAAGCATACAAAACATTTGCCAAAGTTTACCACACAAAAATTCAGATTTTTTTATTACTATTTTTCGATTTTACCGTTCATCATGGAGCATTTGATCTCGGAAGCAGATACTCCACATCCGTCGTAGATACTCTATCTAGGCATGATCATGACCAACAAGTCAAATCATGGTTTGATGAACCACCTATGTTTGTTGGGCTGAAGCTTGTGAAAGATTTAATTTAATTTGAGCAATAAAAAGCAACTTCACCGTCTATCATTTCATAGTAAATCCTGTTTTCTTTTTGCAACACACATTTTAATCTTTTTTCTAGGATAATACACATTGAAATATTCGAACAAGACGATCATGAATGCCTGAATAGGTTGTAGCCATGTACGAACCCCGCGGAGGGAGTACCTAAGAGTAGTTTAGGAGTCCACCATATACTTTTATACCGCCAAAATGAATAGAAAAATATATTCTTTGATTTCATGGGTGACGATGTGACAAATACATCTAGCCTCTTTAGTTTCACGAGGCTTGACTCCGACGTTGGAATGGTCGGAATCTGGGAGGATTGAAAAGCGTCGGCCGCCTAGGAGGAGGCCGATGTGCCGACAAAGAAGCCCGAGCTCTACCTCGCGGAAGCGGCAGTTTTTTTTTGAGACAATCGTGGAAGCGGGAGTGGATGAGCATATTCTCTTCATCCGTGATTATTAGGCAAGTGGGCCACCAAGCCGCATTTTATTGGTTGGGTGCAGCACACACATTTTTTCTCCGCTATGTTTGGTTTGCATTCCGCTCATCGGTTGACCGATTCTAATTTTGAAATGTTGCATGTGTAAATCGAAATAACGGAGACGCGAACGTCTTATTAGATAAAACATACGCACGACACTGCAAGGAGAGTCGAAGGGGAGAGGTGACAAACCGGTTAAAAAACACAGAGATATATAGTAGGGATTCGTTGTCGTATGCTGCCTGACTAGTAGGAGGAGCTTGAGCTAGACTTCGAAGCATGGCTCACGAGCATGGTCCCACACGAGGCGTAGGATGATGCCCAACTATGTGGGAGGTCGTCGTTGTGGCGCGTAGAGGCAGAGCCAGGATTTGGGCACAGGATGCGAAAACCCAATTTGGCTCCCGGAAGCACGTTCTCCTGCACAAGAAAAATAATTTTTGAGATGTAAAACAAATTTCAACATTTTTTTATGTATTTATAGTCATATCCAAACACTATCTGCAAAGTTTTAGGCAAAAAGGTTAACATTTTGGCCTGTCCAAAACACAAATTTGAACATCAAATGTTACCCCGAATTTGTTTTTTCCACCGATGAAACACTACTACCCCGTTTCGCATGAAAATTATCAAGCATGCTTGCGATACTAACACGAACATCCACAAAAAATCAGATTTTTTTTTACACATTTTTTGTGGTATTGTTCATCCGGGAGCAAATGCTCCCGGGAGACAAAACGCCCCTCCTCATAGGATGGACGAAGAGACAACAAGCCCAAAGAAATAGATATATCAAATACATATTAGCTTAGCTTTCCTTCAACCATTTACTCATTTTGCTGTACAATCGCCTAGATGAAGAGTTTTTATTTGTTGGATTAGAATTTGTGCTATTTTGTAACTAGCTACTCGGTGATAACGTGTTCGGTTAAGGTATCGGGAAGCTCCGTTTTCTCTTTTTGCTTTACGAATACGTGATCTGTTTGGTCTGGCCGTCCGACTCCCGTTTTTCTAATCAGCTGCGTGTGAGCGTTTTTAATTTTGTGAACCCCGTATCGAAAGGCACTGCTATGCAATACGTGGTGTTTGCGTACCAAACGCCGGATATTGATTCAGAATGCGCTGTAATCAGGAACCGTGGCGATTCTTCCGAACCAAACATGTCATTAGAATGGTACTACCAGATTCGTGTCGTGGGCTTAACCAATTATGACATTGACTGGATAAATTCTAGCTCTCCATGACCAAACAAGCACAATTTATGATAAAGGAAATCTAAATCACGGCATCGATGCATCGTTCCGATAACAATTAGTGAGGATAACAGTTTGAAAAAACAATTAGTGAGGATAAAACAAAGGGAAAGTTATCACACACATGAGCTATTCCATCCAAATCAAATCATAGGATGCATTCTGAAAATGGCATTTAGTAGTATGCAAATCAATATGATAATACACATCGCCGAGGACAGACTAAACGCATAACTTTTCCTTATGGCGTTGTAGATCATTGCACAATCGCAGTCCTAAACTTCCCTGGGCGCAACGTTGTCAAGAACGATTGATAAAAGTCTATTCAGTGTCTAGGGCTAGCCGAGTGAGACCTGCTTGTGTTATGGTACTGGACTGGATCAAGTACTACTCCCCCTGTTGAGAAACATACTCCCTCCGTTTCTAAATATTTGTCTTTCTAAAATTTCAACAAGTGACTATATACGGAGTAAAACGAGTGAATCTACGCTTTAAAATACTCCATCCGTCCGAAAATACTTGTCCTAATATCCATTCTTAGGACAAGTATTTCCAGACGGAGGGAGTATGTCTATATGCATCCGTATATGGTAGTCCATTTAAAACTTTAAAAAGACAAATAGGAGAATTTAGAAACGGAGGGAGACGTAGAAAAACAAAATAATTCGCGCCTACGCACACCTGAGATCAAAGATCTTGCTCACATTACATTGGAGTAACTTTTATGGTTATAGAGCGGACGAGCACCACGCTTGCATGCAGCGCTATACCTCACCAAGAACGTGGTGCATGGCCACTGGTGTCAAGTCACGCCATCGATGTAGACGGCAGTTCCATGGAGCATGGTCGCTTTCCGTCTCCGATTGCTCGACGTAGACAACATTGGTGCGGCCGACGCGGTCCTGGCCAAAGGCGCCAGTCGACGTACTACGTCCTAATCACCTCACCATTGCCACGTCGCTATCCTCCTCCGCTGGTCACGCCCGTGGCCGCCACCGCCTCCGCCTCTGCCGTGCAGCCGCTCGCCCCGTACCACCACGTACGCCAGCCTCTACCTCTTTTTTTTTTTCCTTTTGCGATAAAGCCAGCCTCTACCTCGCCCACCACCAATTCATTTCCCATTTATATTAATATAAACAAATGCTAGAGTAATTTTAAAATGTTTTTTGCGGGTAAATTTTAAAATGTTCATGATGTTTCTAAAAGAGTGAAAAAAGTATAGATTTTGGGAAGATTGCTAGTTGGGAGATAAATCGCTCCAATACAATTTCCCAAGAATATATATTACTTGCTTTGACAAAACTCATCATTAGCGGATGCTCGGAAAACGATTTGACCAAATACATTTCAAAATGATCCTTCTCGGGAAATCACTGCAATTTGATTCAGTGTGTTGATATTACCCTCATTGATGAAAACTATACAATTAGGTGGACCTTGAAAAAATGGTTTTTACTCTGTTAAATCATCTTATAGAAAACTGATTGAACTGGTATTAATTCCATAGATCTGTGTGGAAAACAAAAAATCCTCAGAGAGTTAAAATTTTTATCTGGTTGGCCCTTCTGTGGTTTAGATGAATCTATTGATCATCTTTTCATGAAATGTTCCTTGGCTAGAATGTTCTAGAACATCATAAAATGTTCTTTCAATTTGCTTGATATAGCTGACATTACTGAGGCTTTGTTTAACACTTCACTGAAAAGTTTTAGAATTGATGATGAACATATGATATTCGCAGGAGTGTCTCTGGTCTTCCGGACCATTTGAAAAATTAGAAATACTGGCCTTTGCGTCCACATTAATATGATTGCTAGGTGGCTAAATGATTGGGCTGTTTTGCAGAAAAATCATAGAAAACTGAAGTGGGTGGCAGGAATGCTAGACCAGACAGAAAATAAAGCATTTCGTGCATCTCAAGGATGGTGTTTTGGTGTGCTACGACTACAATGAAGATCTGGGAAGTTGTTGGTGCAAGAACCTAATGATGGAGAAGCTAATTTTGGTTATTTGTTATACTTGTCTGCTCAAGATTAATATATCTGTAATGACTGGCGTTTATAGTTTGCACTGTGGTTTGGTAGTTGGTCGCATGTATTAGCATAAGCAGCGTCTCAAACATTGCTTCTTCCTTCCTAGGTACCTCCTGATGATGATATGAAACCCCAGGTGGCTTTCGATAGATCATGGCTAGCTTGAGCTGTTAGGTGCCCTAGGATATCTGGTGTGTGATATCTTCTATTTCCTGTTTAGTTGTTGTAAAAGATTTAGTGGTTTCTGATAAATGAAATCGCAGGGAGATCCCTCTTTATATTACGAAATGATGTTCTATAAAGTGTTCGCACTTTTTCGATAAATGTTCATGAAGTTTTTAAAATGGATCAGGAATGTTTAACGGGGTGTTCATGCATTTTAAAATATTAAAGAAATTTTATTATTGTTCTCGTATTTAAAAAAATATTCATACTTTTTTGAAACAAGTTCATCTACCATTTTGATAGAAGTATTTACAAAATTTGAAGAGTGTTCGGGAAATTACAAATGTAATTCCGAACGTGTTCACACATATTTAGAAAAAAATGTTCTTATATTTCGCAAAAATATTATATATTAAATAAAAAGTATTTCTTAAATAAAGAAAAACAAGAAAAAAGAAAAATTCCAAACTAAAACATAATTATAAAAACCAGAGGAACCCAATAAAACCACCAGAAAATGTACGAAAGTAAGAGCCACCGGAAAACAGAGAAAACATGCTCGCCGCCATGCTTCCCTACCGAGCTGGCCCTTGTGTCGCCTGTATGAGTGACCTACCACTATAAGCTACATATAGCATTTGCGCATGGCGGTCGGAAGGTGAAAGTGCAGTATTCTTCAATGGTATTTTGGTGTTGCTGACAATGGGGTTAGTGAGGATTAATGCCGTTTGTCAAGTTTATCTCAGAATGTTGGTTGCTCGATGGTTATCAAGGCAGATGCCCATATTTCAAGAAGAAAGAAAGAAGTTGATTCTGCAAAGACTCGGAAGGTTTTTATGTTTGTTTGAGAAATTTCATCCTAGATTCAATAACTTACCCATTCTCATCATCGGCGAAGTCCATCTTATTGTGATAGAAATGAAGAACTATTTAGTCAAGTTTGAGGGAGGCCGACGTCGAGCTTAGAGATTTGGGCAGAGTGGCGGATGAGGAGATTAGTCTAGCGAGGTGTAGTGCGAGTGAGGAAGAAGGGGAGTGGGGTTTTTCTGAAAAATGAAGACAACAAGCGGAAGAGAGCAGGAATGAAGAGTTCATGCGTCGCGGAGTTGGCACAACAAAAATAAATGTCCATGACTCGAATAAACGACATGCATGATGCGGGAAGGAGAAAGAAAATTACAAATTTATTAAGTACGAAGCAATGTTGTCTGGTAAGTTTTAGAAAGCCAAACTTGGTATGTACAAATGCAAGTTTCAAAGGAAAGAACTTATAAGATTTAAAGCGTTATTAGATAGAAAAGAAACGAGTGGTTTCATAGAACATAACTTCAGAAAACAAGATCCACAAGCTTGTAAGTAAGAATAAATCAAATGAAAGAACAATCATTGGGGTTGGAATAATAAAATCATAGTAGTATCTGTAGCGAAAAAAGTCCAATGGAACGAGGATTATGTCCAAGATGGCATGACGTGTCGTGCCACAATAAGGAAATCAAATAAAGAGTCTATGAATTTGCAATGCGTTGAAGCATGCCATGTATTTGCAATGGCACACAATAGGAAGAAGCTAATTGGACGGACTTGAAAAGAAGACAATCAAATGAGTATAAGAAAGAACACATATCACATGAAACAGAAGACTAGTACAAAGTGACACTAGAGTAGATACCGATGCACCGAGGAAGAAGAAGTTGAACAGTAACAATGGATGGAAACACAATTAAAAAGGAAACAATTGAGTTTGGTTTGTTACTACTACCTAACTTCGGATTCCTATAGCAAACATATACATGAATAAATAAATAAATACACATGAATAAATAACAATAAATATTCACCAACTGGACACATCGGATTCACGAATCGGAGTCACCGAATTCACGTACCGGTCAGCTGATTCACGAATTGGAGATGTATACCCCCATCGAACTCGATTCACAGGCAGTAGCGAATCGCAAATCCAGAAGCCGGATCGTGAACTGGGTGAACTGCGAATCCGGCAACGATGGCATGAACAGTACACTAAAAAATCTAAAATTTTTGGGACATCAAACTAGATCAAAAGTTTTAGCTTCTTGCAAAATTTCTTTTTTGTGAGGGCTCCTCAAATATTATTTGGTCACGAAATTTTGCAGAAAGCTAAAATTTTGATCTAGTTTGATGTAAAAAAAATCAGTTTTTTAAATTTATTTTCTATTATTTTCATGTATACTGTTCATGCGGGTGCACCTACACCCGGGAGTAGCCACACCTTTCTCATGATTTTTCGCAAGTACAGACCCAACTCCATTAGTTGAGTTGGTGGGAGTAGTAGCACAGTTGCCGCTGATTGCAGCATCACGGGAAACATTTATGATGACTACTATACTTTAATTGAGAAGGACACAAGTACATCAGTGGTGTTGGATGAACTTGGCGGAAATAGTAGTAGGAGCAGTGTCGCTGCCCATTTTCGAAACAAAGCTCTTATTTTGGACAATGAGCTACTAACATTGAGTTTATAGACGAACCCCCAAAACAATAAAGACAAGCTTGAGAAGCCAATTTCTATTTCACAGTACAGGCCAGAACCGTGGATGCTACATAGGGCGAACATCAAGAAGTGCTAGACAATTAAATCTTGCTACTGCAACTATCTATGCATTACATACTTGCTGTTCCAGTTTTCATTTCGACAAGGTATTTCATTGGTTTTGCCCCGTGCTTATCTTGTTGAACACGATAGATTGCAATTTTATGCAAGGTGGGCCGGTCAGGTTGGTTTGACAAATCAACTTTATCAATAGATAATTGATTTAGTCCACAATGTTATGTATTACCGCTTCCTTTTCAATCAAAATATAAAGGACAGAAAATATGAGCAACTACAAGACCACCACTATCACAAACACATCTATCTGGTGAGTGTTGGTGAGAGCACATGGCAGTGGGACTCGCAGCTACTGAAACTAGTCACACCCCTCGGAGCCAATCTCCGTGAAGGCGGCGATGAGGCTCGGCACCACATTGGCGAGTGCAAGCCTTAACCCAGCCGAGCAAGGTCGCTCAATACTTGATTCAGTGGCATGGGCATCACCAACAACACATCCCTGCAACCACGTGTTGCATGTCCTGAGCACAAACCTTCCACGACTGCGGAAGTGTTCCTTGACGAATTTCTCAAAACCCCGAGGAGGCCGGCGCAAAAGGTGAAGCATGGTCCGGAGGGTAAGCAGGTAAGCATTCTCACTGTAGGGCAATGCATTGCGATGGCCCTCCGGTTTGCCGACTAGGGTCTCATATCCGGCCTCGTTGTAGTATGGTTGGGCGTTGAGGACGAGACCATGGATGGAGACAACGACTTGGAGGAGGCTCGACGTTGCCGGTGACCATAATTCGGTGCCCTCACCGTCGAATGTGCCGAGCAGGCTAAGACACACGGTACCAGACTCGTACAGGTTGGGATTGAGGCGCAGACCGAAGGAGTGGTAGTACACTTGCGGTGGCGCTGCCGGATAGGATGCTGGCAGCTGCAAGTCGAAGAAAAATAGCCCGTGACTGTACGGCGTCCCGCTCGCACCGACCATCACCAGTCGGAGCAGGTCCATGCGGTCCTCGAACGCTCGCACATAGATGGTTTCTGCACATTGAAAAGTTATTAGCTATTCATTTTTAACGATGCATTGTGTATTTCTACGTGCATTCTCATACCTGGTAAGTCATTCTCTAAAATTTTCCATTCCTTTTGCACTGTTTTGGCCCAATTCTTACCACGACTACCGCCCTGCATTCCCTTGCACAAGATAATTCATTAGTGTTCTATATGATATGATCATGCACTATATTTAGTAAACATCGTCATATGATGACTTGTAAGTTGTAACATGTCGTGTGGTCATTTACTTATATTATTAAATTAAGGAATAATGTCATATTAATAGTTAAGCAGATGGATTTCAAGGATAGACTAGCCATCGTGTGCATCCATTTAAACTTTTCTTCACTCTTTACCCGTGAGATCTTACATTAAGATCCGTGCAAAAAAATTAGTTTTTTTCTTTTTCGCTCTTGCATGTTATGCATTTGACTAAGACTTGGTTAAATCTCAGTTGACTAAGACCTAGCCATACCCTTATAATAAAGCTAGTATGTAGTTCTATTGTCAGTCTCAAAAATATAAAACTACAGTTACCTCATCCGTAGTGTCAAGGTAGTGGTGATCCGGAGGGGCGATCTGCAGTACATCGAAACGAGGAAAGCATAATGATTTGTTGCAACAACTGGTACTGTATGCAGCCTTCGTCCCCTCGGCAAAGTCGTGGCCGTCGCCATTCAGCTCCACAACATTCCTGGCCACGGCAGGACTGATGGTCTCCATTGCAGCAGCACCAATGCTATCATCTTTAGTGGCCGCTGGTAACTCTGTGCTTGGTGATGACGATCGTGTTGGCGGCCGGTTCATTAGGTATACCTTGCCTCGAGCCACCATGTCACCGGTCAACTGGAGCAAAGACTGAAATGCAAAACCCAAAGACTTGTCCTCGTCGCTGGCTGGTTGTCGCCTTCGACGTCGCTATCGCTGGCTGGATTTCGTAGACCATCGTCCTTAAACCAGAGAATACATATGCCACAACAATTGAGATGAATACATCCAAGTGATGTTGTATAAATTGTAAGAGGTCTAATTTTCAGTATAAAATTATGCGCCTAGCAAGTAGGTTGATTTTTGTTTCGTGCCCGTGGGTCAGTACAACCCGAAGCACGTCCCCATTGTTTTTTTGAAGTGGCAGTGTTAGAAGGATATGCATATACCATGTTCGCAGCAGCTGATTCTTCTGGTGCATCGTCGACGCCATCGTCCTCCACCCAGTGGTCCATTTCAGTCCACAGATCCATGTAGTATTCCTCCCTAACAACAAGGATTTCATTGGGCAATACCTACATCACACGCCCAATCAATTCAACAACAACTAATGAGTAGAGTTGCGTAAACAAAAAAGACTCGTAGAGTACTAATAGAAAATACATACCATTGATATGTTACCATCACCCCACTTGACTTGGACGTACCCGCTAGGAATGTCAATAACACGTCCCACCCATGAAAGATCGGTGTTGCCCCCTAAAGGTGTAGTTTTGTCGTTTGGTGATCTTGATGGTAGGAGGCGAATGACAATATCTCCATAGTAAGCAGAGTGGCCGGAGTCCCTTTTTAGGTCATATGTGCTCACGGTATCGTCGCACTCGACCTCCCTAGCCTCGCCAGGGCACACTGCTTCCTTGAACCACGACACGCGAACCGTCTGGTCCTTGGAATGCAGGCTCCTGACGACACCCACACGCTTGGTGGATCTAGTTTCATCATCGACAATGCAATTGTTTTCAATAGTAGATGCCAAGCCACTATGATCTCCAGCAGCATCAACTGGAAGAACATTGCCAACGACTTGCTCCCCTGGGAAGAACTCATGCTCATTTACTATGCCAAAGGGGATGACTGTCGTTGAACGTCTACCATGTTGTCGCGTGCCGTCCTGCCACAACACGTCGACAGAGGTACGGGTCCTGGCAACAACCATGGGAAACTCCACCTCAACATGCCTCCTGACTTGTGGGCGTCGCGCCCGTCTGTGCCCCTCAAAGAAGACCTTCCTCAATCGTTTCTGATAAAACCTCACATCCGTCACTTTTGTGGACGGTAAGACATGAGCAGTTGGTGCTTCACACTCGTCACCAATCACATCCTCCCCCTCCTCCTCCTTGCCGTCGGCATCTTGATCATGAGCACAAGCTGCATCCCCATTGGCATCGTCGATTTCGGTGGAACTAGGTTCACGAAAAAAGCAGGCATCGGCTACCCCCCAACAACAATAGGATGCGGCACTGAAGAACGTAAGATCATCTGCATTCTGGTAGGCTGGAGGAGCGGATGCATCGACGAGCACCTTGTCTGTGCCACAATGCATTGACGCAATCCAATAGACGAGGGCGGTAGACGTCTTCACCTTGAAGACGGTGCCTGCTATACGGTTAAGATTCCAGTAGCCATTAAGCCACAATGCTGCCTTGAAGAGGGAACAAGGGTCTGGCGCACTGACGCGGAGACCCGGGTAGAAGCGACTATTCTCTTGCTGGCGATACTTGTGGTTGCCGTCCATGGCATCACCCACTCTTGTTAGCGTCTTGGACTCGGCGTCGGTGACCCTGCAGACCGCTCCGTCATCGAACAACACATCAACGTCGACTGACACCTCCACGACCCGACCGAGCCACGGCCCGGACACGACAAAGTCGCCAAGGCTCAGCCTCCTGACGCGCCACAGGCTAGACGGGGACACGCCCTTGATGACCTTAGTCGCCATGCCGCTGTTGTCGAAGTCGACCAGGTCGAGCACGGTGGTTACGTCGGTGACGATGCCGATCTGGCCGCCGACATCGGACGCGGATCCGACCACCTGGCCGGGGTGCAGGTGGCTCCTATCGACCACCTTGATGTCGCCGGCGCTCTTATGCACGATAGAGTCATCGATGCGGAGGATCTCGAACGTGTCGACCGGGACAGAGATGTTGCCCACCCTGGCGTCCGGGAAAACGAGGCCACGGTCGAGAACCCCGCGCCCGAAACTCACGAGGTCTAGCGTGTAAATATTGGGAGATGCCGTCGCGACGACGTCCATCTTAACCGACTCTCCGGCGAGGGCACGCGCAAACCTGGGTGGGTTGATCTCGCTTGAGGCAGCTAGAGCTGATCGATTAGTCTGGCTGGAAACGCACGGTGATGTTACAAGCTAGGAAGCGTAATACACGTATATATAGCATCAGCTGTCAAGTAGGATTAGAATTCTTATGCTACTCGGACAAGTACACCACGTCGTGCTTAAACCTAACACAGGCCGATCGCTAAGGATGGAAGCTGTAGATACTCACTCTGTTTATTTATTTTTTTATAAAATCTCAGAGTGTAAGGTGTAGTGTATTTCTTCTAATCTCTCATAATTCCCTTATTAAAGCATCTCCCGCCGTTGGCCTCCAGGAGGCGCTAAAAATCGCCCCTGGAGGCAAACCGGCGCAAACCGCGTGCTGGGGACGTGATGCCTCCCAGTCGCGGCGCCCATGATTTTTTTGAAAACTAAAATCTGGCACAAATAAGGCGCAAATTCAACCAAACTTCGGCGGGTTCATACATATTTAAAATATTTTACAAAAGAAGAAAAAAACGCTACTAGGCACGCCGTCGCCGTTCCTCGCCGCCCACCGCCCTTGTCGCTCTACATGCCGAGGAGCCTGTAGAACTGTGTGTAGTCGCCGCCGCCGTCATCATCGTCGTTGTTGTTGCCTCCTTCTCCGTGGCCGCCGTCCCTGCTGCACCCTTCCCCTGGTTGGCGCGGCGGGTTGGACGGTCCGGGGGTGTCCTCGTACTCGTCGCTGTCGAGGATCACCACGCCGTTGTCGTTCTCGCGCCCACGCTTGCTGGCGTCTATCTCCTCCAGGGCTCGGCGCTACCGGGCCATCTCGTCGCGGAGGTAGTCGTCCCACGCCCACTTTAGGGCCTCCTCGTCCGAGAAGCCGCGCCGGACAATGGCCTCGTACTCCGTGGGAAGGCCGGGCTCCGCCTTCGGCCTGACGAGGACGAGGCGGCCAGAGGTGGGGGAGGAGTCGGCGATGCGGACGCCGGAGCTGCGGGTGCGCTGGCTCACCGTCGTGTCCTGGGGCTCCGACTTGACAGGGCGGAGGCAGGGAGAGCCGGACGAGGAGGACGCCGCCGCCGGGTCCATGCGCCTCGGCGTCCACAAGCTCCCACGCCGGCGGGAGAAGGACAGGGGAGCGGGGTACTCCAGCCTGGGCGTGTTGCCGTCCTCGATGTACTCGAGGATGGCCTCCAGCGTGCGGCCGGGCACGCCCCACCATCGGCGGCGGCCTTCGGAGTTGAGTCTTCCGGAGGGCACGACGCCGTTGGTGGCCTCGAGCTGCTCGGCGTGGCGGCGACGGAAGTAGGGCTCCCACAGCGGGCTATCGGGGACATACCGTGGACCTTCCCTCGCCGCCTGTGGCAGAGAGGCGCGGATACGCGCGATCTCCGCACGCCACGCCGTCCCGGTGGGCGTGGTGGCACCGGGACCCTAGCGGCGCTGATCCTCCACGACCCAGGCACCCGCATGTCCGACGGGACCGGGTACTCGGCCTCAGAGAGGAGCCGAGTTTCCTCCTCGTGAAGGTGGCGGCGGCCGAAGCCGTTCGCCGCCGCGCCATCGCCGGAAGCGCCGCCATGGTTGAATTGGAGACGGCGAAGAGAGGAAGGAACGGGGAGGAACGGGCGTCGGCGGTGGAGAGTATAAGGCCACCGCGCTGGGGCGGCGAGAGTAGGCGGAGGCGCCATACAGACGTGTGGCGGGCGAGGGACGTGCGTCGTCCCGTCTTCACTGCGTCGCCCGTGAGGCATCAATGGAGGAGGCTGACCGGCGCGGCAGCGCACGACAGCTTTGGCATTGATTCTGCCGCGGGAATCGAGGCGATGAGGACGACGAAGCGGCGAGAAGAGCCGAGTCGCTGCCAAGGAGGGCCCGCCAATTTTCGCGCCAAAAAGATTCGGCCGGCGCCCCCAAGCGCCAACTTCAGCCCGAGCCGGCGAAAAATGGGCCTTTGGGGGCGCGACTGGGCCGATTTTTCGGCGCTGGCGGCCGAAAAATTGCCTGGAGGGCCTTGTTGGGAGCGCGGTTGGAGATGCTCTTAGCCCTTCATAAAAAGAAAAGGTATATCTCTTGCGATTGTGTGTATCTCTCCTTATATAGCAAAAGAAGGGAAGTATCTTTTATCGACTGCATGTATTTCTTACTTTTTTGGACTAACTGATTTACTTGTCACTAACTAATAGATTTTCCAAGGGTAGTTTCATCCTTACTTGTCTATAATTATATGCCTTGATCACCGCGCCAAAAATAATACACCTTACGCAAAGGAACAAAGGGGGTATATAGGAGTAGAGTACTTGTGTATGGAAGTTTGTTAGCTTGGGTGGCCTCTGTTACAAAACGTCAGCGTGTTATTAGTGTCATTAGGCCAACTCTAACCTATCCCCTAAAAATAAAGGAGCAAAACAGCGGCGTACATTTAGTGAAGAATTTCTACTCCACTATAAATTTTGCTTGGACCTAATCGGACTCCTAAATTTACCGGAGTAAAAAGCAAATTTTCATAAGCATACATTTGATTTAAACAACTGAAATTCACTACATAATGTACATAATCATCCGTCGAAACATAGTGTAGTTTTTAAACCTAAACATGAACTTGAACTTAAAACTAAACGTGAACTTAAACTAAACCCATCATGACCTTTATAGAGGGCGAGCGAATCCGGCCGCAAAATCCTACCGCCCATGATGTCTGGCCCTGCGTCGTCGTCGCCGCAATCGGTGAAGATCCTCCGCCATTCTTCATGTCGAAGTCATCCTTGTCGTCGTTGCCGTCGTCGTCGCCATGTTCCTCGTCGTCCGAGAGGACGATGACCTTCCCGTCGACTGTGCGCTCCGCGAAGATCTTCTGCTCTACCTCCACCAGCTTGAGGTACTGGCAACGAAGGTCCTCCATGTACTCCCGCCTCCCGGTCCTCCCTAGTCGCCGCCATAGACACCACCCGCGGCGGCTTCGGTGAAAGCTCGACGGGTGCCTCGCCCCATGGGCAATTGAGGCAGGCAACGGTGTCGTGCAACCGGACCTGCCACCAATCATACTCGAGGGCAATGAGCTTGGCGAGGGTGGTGGCGGTGGCTTGAGGATGCGCGGGTCTTGTGGCTGCGTGGATTTGTGCTACGTTCTGCAGATGGGCGGCGTGGCCCGGCGGCTATGGGATTCAGCCATTGGGAGGAGGGGGCGACGGGGAACATCGAGGAGGAGGGGGGGGGGGGGGCGGTTCGCCGGCGGTGGGGATGGTGATGTGGGAGGAGGAGTGGTAGAGCGGTACATGGAAGGGTGGGGATTTTTTGTTGGAAATATGCCCTAGAGGTAATAATAAAATGGTTATTATTATATTTCCATGTTCATGATAATTGTCTATTGTTCATGCTATAATTGTATTAACCGGAAACCGTAATACATGTGTGAATACATAGACCACAACATGTCCCTAGTAAGCCTCTAGTTGACTAGCTCGTTGATCAATAGATGGTTATGGTTTCCTGACCATGAACATTGGATGTCGTTGATAATGTGATCACATCATTAGGAGAATGATGTGATGGACAAGACCCAATCTTAAGCATAACACAAGATCGTGTAGTTCGTTTGCTAGAGCTTTTCTAATGTCAAGTATCATTTCCTTAGACCATGAGATTGTGCAACTCCCGGATACCGTAGGAGTGCTTTGGGTGTATCAAACGTCACAACGTAACTGGGTGGCTATAAAGATGCACTACAGGTACTTCCAAAAGTGTATGTTGGGTTGGCACGAATCAAGACTGGGATTTGTCACTCCGTATGACGGAGAGGTATCTCTGGGCCCACTCGGTAATGCATCATCATAATGAGCTCAATGTGACTAAAGAGTTAGCCACGGTATCATGCGTTACGGAACAAGTAAAGAGACTTGCCGGTAACGAGATTGAACGAGGTATGGGGATACCGACGATCGAATCTCGGGCAAGTAACATACCGATGGACAAAGGGAATTGCATACGGGATTGATTGAATCCCCAACATCATGGTTCATCCGATGAGATCATCGTGGAACATGTGGGAGCCAATATGGGTATCCAGATCCCGCTATTGGTTATTGGCCGGAGAGGTGTCTCGGTCATGTCTGCATAGTTCCCGTACCCGTAGGGTCTACACACTTAAGGTTTAGTGACGCTAGAATTGTAATGGGAATAGTATGTGGTTACCGAAGGTTGTTCGGAGTCCCGGATGAGATCCGGACGTGACAAGTGATAACCCACAAGTATAGGGGATCGCAACAGTTTTCGAGGGTAGAGTATTCAACCCAAATTTATTGATTCGACACAAGGGGAGCCAAAGAATATTCTCAAGTATTAGCAGCTGAGTTGTCAGTTCAACCACACCTGGATGACTTAATATCTGCTGCAAAGTATTTAGTAGCAAAGTAGTATGGAAGTAACGCTAACGGTGGCAAAAGTAATAGTATCAGTTTTGTAGTAATTATAAAAGTGGCAACGGCAAAGTAACTAAGCAAAGATCAATATGTGAAAAGCTCATAGGCATTGGATAAGTGATGGATAATTATGTCGGATGCGATTCCTCATGCAATAGTTATAACATAGGGTGACACAGAACTAGCTCCAGTTCATCAATGTAATGTAGGCATGTATTCCGAATATAGTCATACGTGCTTATGGAAAAGAACTTGCATGACATCTTTTGTCCTACCCTTCCGTGGCAGCGGGGTCCTATTGGAAACTAATGGATATTAAGGCCTCCTTTTAATAGAGTACCGGAACAAAGCATTAACAATTAGTGAATACATGAACTCCTGAAACTACGGTCATCACCGGTAAGTATCCCAATTATTGTCACTTCGGGGTTAACGGATCATAACACATAATAGGTGACTATAGACTTGCAAGATAGGATCAAGAACTCACATATATTGATGAAAACATAATGGGTTCAGATCTGAAATCATGGCACTCGGGCCCTAGTGCCAAGCATTAAGCATAGCAAAGTCATAGCAACATCAATCTCACAACATAATGGATACTAGGGATCAAACCCTAACAAAACTAACTCGATTACATGATAAATCTCATCCAACCCATCACCGTCCAGCAAGCCTACGATGGAATTACTCACGCACGGTGGTGAGCATCATGAAATTGGTGACGGAGAAAGGTTGATGATGACGACGGCGACATATTCCCCTCTCCGGAGCCCCGAACGGACTCCAGATCATTCCTCCCGAGAGAGATTAGGGCTTGGCGGCGGCTCCGTATCATAATACGCGATGAATCCTTCTCTCTGATTTTTTCTCCCCGAACGTGAATATATGGAGTTGGAGTTGAGGTCGGTGGAGCACCAGGTGAGGGAGTCCTGGATTAGGGGGTCATCGGACAGCCGGACTATGTACTTGTGCCGGACTGTTGGACTATGAAGATACAAGATTGAAGACTTCGTCCCGTGTCCGGGTGGGACTCTCCTTTGCGTGGAAGGCAAGCTTGGCAATTCGGATATGTAGACCTCCTTCTCTGTAACCGACTCTGTGTAACCCTAGCCCCCTCCAGTGTCTATATAAACCGGAGGGTTTAGTCCATAGGACAACAACAATCATAATCATAGGCTAACTTCTAGGGTTTAGCCTCTACGATCTCGTGGTAGATCAACTCTTGTAATACTCATATCATCAAGATCAATCAAGCAGGAAGTAGGGTATTACCTCCATCTAGAGGGCCCGAACCTTGGTAAACATTGTGTTCCCCGCCTCCTGTTACCGTTGGCCTTAGACGCACAGTTCGGGACCCCCTACCCGAGATCCGCCGGTTTTGACACCGACATTGGTGCTTTCATTGAGAGTTCCACTGTGTCGTCACGGTAAGGCTTGATGGATCCTTCAATCATCCACAATGATGCGATCCAGGGTGAGGTTTTCCTCCCCGGACAGATCTTCGTATTCGGCGGCTTCGCACTGCGGGCCAATTCGCTTGGCCATCTGGAGCAAATCGATAGCTACGCCCCTGGCCATCAGGTCAGGTTTGGAAGCCTGAACTACACCGCCGACGTCTGCGGAGACTTGATCTTCGATGGATTTGAGCCCATGGCAGGTGCGCCGAACAGTTACGATGAGCATGACTTAGATCTGCCATCGAACGGTGTTCAGAAGATCACACCTATGGTTGCCCCGACTCTTAATCCGGAGCAGATCGTGCCATCCGAGGGCGGGCGGATGGACCCCACCACAGAGGCTACACACTCATCGACGCTAGAGCAGAACACAGACTTCACCTCCAAAGAGGTCTGTGTCATCAGACCCTCGGACTCGTCTCCGGCAATAGGTTCCGAACCACGCGCAACCGTGCCTATCGAATCTGATTGGGCACCGATCATGGAGTTTTCCTCCGCGGATATCTTTCAGCACTCACCCTTGGGCAACATGCTAAATTCACTGAAATCTCTCTCCATGTCAGGAGACTCTTGGCCGAACTACGTCTGTTGGGGAACGTAGTAATTTCAAAAAAATTCCTACGCACACGCAAGGTCATGGTGATGCATAACAACAATAGGGGGAGTGTATCTTCATACCCTTGAAGATCGCTAAGCGGAAGCGTTTATCAACGCGGTTGATGTAGTCGTACGTCTTCACGATCCGACCGATCCAAGTACCGAACGCACGACACCTCCGAGTACTGCACATGTTCAGCTCGATGACGTCCTCGCCTTCTCGATCCAGCAAGACGGGCGAAGTAGTAGATGAGTTCCGACAGCACGACGGCGTGTTGACAGTGTTGGTGAAGAACAATCTCCGCAGGGCTTCGCCTAAGCACTACGGAAACTATGACGGAGGATAAACTAGAGGGAACGGGGTTGCCGGCACACGGCTTGGTGTTTCTTGATCTGTCTTTGGTGCTAGCCCTGCCCCTCTATTTATATGTTGAGCCTTGGGGTCGAAACTTGGAGTAAAAGCCTCCACAAAGTCGGTTTCACCCGAAGGCAAGAGTCCTTCTCGGACTCAGGCCAAACGCCAGAGGTTCCGGCGTCTGGACCCGCACGCCGAGGACCACGTCTGGCCCTCGGACTCCATAAAACTTCCTTTTGCGCTTTCCAAAAACCTCATGGGCTTTCCCCTTTGGCCCAGATAAAGTGTTCTCGTGCCCAAACATTTCGGGAAACATTCGGAACACCTTCCGATGGATTCCGGAACCCTTCCGAAGATCAAACACTACTATCCACATATCAATCTTTACTTGCGGACCATTCCGGAGTTCCTCGTCATATCCGTGATCTTATCCGAAACTCCGAACAACATTCGGTCACCAACATACATAACTCATAGTACTATATCGTCAACGAACGTTAAGCGTGCGGACCCTACGGGTTCTAGAACTATGTAGACATGACCGAGACACGTCTCTGGTCAATAACCAATAGCGGGACCTGGATGCCGATATTGGCTCCCACATATTCTACGAAGATCTTTATCGGTCAAACCGCATAACAACATACGTTGTTCCCTTTGTCATCGGTATGTTACTTGCCCGAGATTCGATCGTCGTTATCTCAATACCTAGTTCAATCTCATTACCGGCAAGTCTCTTTACTCGTTATGTAATGCATCATTCCGCAACTAACTCATTAGTCACATTGCTTGCAAGGCTTATAGTGATGTGCATTACCGAGAGGGCCCAGAGATACCTCTCCGACAATCGGAGTGACAAATCCTAATCTTGAAATACGCCAACTCAACATGTACGTTCAGAGACACATGTAGAGCTCCTTTATAATCACCCAGTTACGTTGTGACATTTGGTAGCACACAAAGTGTTCCGCCGGTAAACGGGAGTTGCATAATCTCATAGTCATAGGAACATGTATAAGTCATGAAGAAAGCAATAGCAACATACTAAACGATCAAGTGCTAAGCTAACGGAATGGGTCAAGTCAATCACATCATTCTCCTAATGATGTGATCCCGTTAATCAAATGACAACTCATGTCTATGGCTAGGAAACTTAACCATCTTTGATTTAACGAGCTAGTCAAGTAGAGGCATACTAGTGACACTATGTTTGTCTATGTATTCACACATGTATTATGTTTCCGGTTAATACAATTCTAGCATGAATAATAAACATTTATCATGATATAAGGAAATAAACAATAACTTTATTATTGCCTCTAGGGCATATTTCCTTCAGTCTCCCACTTGCACTAGAGTCAATAATCTAGTTCACATCGCCATGTGATTTAACACCAATATTCATATCAGATATGATTAACACCCATAGTTCACATCGTCATGTGACCAACACCCAAAGGGTTTACTAGAGTCAATAATCTTGTTCACATCGCTATGTGATTAACACCCAAAAGAGTACTAAGGTGTGATCATGTTTTGCTCGTGAGAGAGGCTTAGTCAACGGGTCTGTCATATTTAGAGCCGTATGTATTTTGCAAATATTCTTATGTCTACAATGTTCTGCACGGATCTACTCTAGCTAATTGCTCCCACTTTCAATATGTATCCAGATTGAGACTTAGAGTCATCTGGATCGGTGTAAAATCTTGCACCGTTGTAACTCTTTACGACGGGCTCTTTTATCACCTCCATAATCGAGAAATATTTCCTTAGTCCTTACTAAGGATATTCTTGACCAATGTCCAGTGATCTACTCCTAGATCACTATTGTACTCACTTCCCAAATTCAGAGCAAGGTATACAATAGGTCTGGTACATAGCATAGCATACTTTATAGAACCTATGACTGAGGTATAGGGAATGACTTTCATTCTCTTTTCTATTTTCTACCGTGGTCGGATTTGAGTCTTTACTCAATTTCACACCTTTGCAACACAGGCAAGAACTCTTTCTTTGACTGTTCCATTTTGAACTATTTCAAAATCTTGACAAGGTATGTACTTATTGAAAAACTTATCAAGCGTCTTGATCTATCTCAATAGATCTTGATGCTCAATATGTAAGTAGCTTTACTGAGGTCTTTCTTTTAAAGGACTCCTTTCAAATACTCCTTTATGCTTTTCAGAAAATTCTACATCATTGCTGATCAACTCACATATATTTATCAGAAAGGCGGTAGTGCTCCCACTCACTTTATTGTAAATACAGGCTTCACCGCAAGTCTGTATAAAACTTATATGCTTTGATCAACTTATCAAAGCGTATATTCCAACTCTGAGATGCTTGCACTAGTCCATAGATGGATCATTTGGAGCTTGCACATTTTGTTAGCACCTTTAGGTTGACAAAACCTTCTGGTTCCATCATATACAACTCTTCTTTAATAAATCCATTAAGGAATGCAGTTTTGACATCCATTTGCCAAATTTCATAAAATGTGACAATTGCTAACATGATTCGGACAGACTTAAGCATTGCTACAGTTGAGAAAATCTCATTGTATTCAACACCTTGAACTTTGTCAAAAACCTTTTTCGACAAGTCTAGCTTTGTAGATAGTAACACTACTATCAGCGTCCGTCTTCCTCTTGAAGATCCATTTATTTTCTATGGCTTGCCGATCATCGGGCAAGTCCACCAAAGTCCACACTTTGTTCTCATACATGGATCCCATCTCAGATTTCATGGCCTCAAACCATTTTGCGGAATCTGGGCTCATCATCGCTTCCTCATAGTTCGTAGGTTCATCATGGTCTAGTAACATGATTTCCAGAACAGGATTACCATACCACTCTGGTGCGGATCTCACTCTGGTTTACCTACGAGGTTCGGTAGTAACTTGATCTGAAGTTACATGATCATCATCATTAGCTTCCTCACTAATTGGTGTAGGAATCATCGAACTGATTTCTGTGATGAACTACTTTCCAATTCGGGAGAAGGTACAAATTACCTTATCAAGCTCTACTTTCCTCCCACTCACTTCTTTCGAGAAAAACTCCTTCTCTAGAAAAGATCCATTCTTAGCAACGAATGTTTTGCCTTCGGATCTGTGATAGAAGGTGTACCCAACAGTTTCCTTTGGGTATTCTATGAAGACGCATTTCTCCGATTTGGGTTCGAGCTTATCTGGTTGAAGTTTCTTCACATAAGCATCGCAGCCCTAAACTTTAAGAAACGACAGCTTAGGTTTACTGCTAAACCATAGTTCATACGGTGTCGTCTCAACAGATTTAGATGGTGCCCTATTAAACGTGAATGCAGCTGTCTCTAATGCATAACCCCAAAACGATAGTGGTATACCGATAAGCGACATCATAGATCTCACCATATCTAGTAAAGTACGATTACGATGTTCGGACACACCATTACATTGTGGTGTTCCAGGTGGCGTGAGTTGCGGAACTATTTCACATTGTTTCAAATGAAGACCAAACTCGTAACTCAAATATTCGTCTCCATGATCAGACCTTAGAAACTTTATTTATCTAATTACGATGAATTTCAACTTCACTCTGAAATTCTTTGAACTTTTCAAATGTTTCAGACTTATGTTTCATCAAGTAGATATACCCATATCTGCTCAAATCATCTGTGAAGGTCAGAAAATAACGATACACGCCGCGAGCCTTAACACTCATCGGATCGCATACATTGGTATGTATTATTTCCAATAAGTCAGTAGCTCGTTCCATTGTTCCGGGGAACGGAGTTTTAGTCATCTTACCCAAAAGGCACGGTTCACAAGCATCAAATGATTCATAATCAAGTGATTCCGAAAATCCATCTTTATGGAGTTTCTTCGCAGTGCTTTACAATCGATATGACCTGAACGGCGATTGCCACAAACAAGTGGCACTATCATTATTAACTTTGCATCTTTTGGCATCAATATTATGAATATGTGTATCACTACGATCGAGATCCAACAAACTATTTTCATTGGGTGTATGACCATTGAAGGTTTTATTCATGTAAACAGAACAACAATTATTCTCTGACTTTAAATGAATAACCGTATTGCAATAAACATGATCAAATCATATTCATGCTCAAAGCAAACGCCAAATAACATTTATTTAGGTTTAACACTAATCCCGAAAGTATAGGGAGTGTGTGATGATGACTATATCTGGAACTATTTACAACACTCATCGTCACTTCCCCTCAACTAGTCTCTGTTTATTCTGTAACTCCTGTTTGGGTTACTAATCTTAGCAAGCGAACAAGTATCAAATACTCAGGGGCTACTATAAACACTAGTAAGGCACATATCAATAACCTATATATCAAATATACCCTTTCACTTTGCCATCCTTCTTATCCACCAAATATTCAGGGCATTTCCGCTTCCAAAGGACCATTTCCTTTGTAGTGTAAGCACTCGGTTTAGGGCTTAGGTCCAGCTTTGGTCTTCTTCACGGGAGTGACAACTTGTTTGCCATTCTACTTGAAGTTTCCCTTTCTTTCCCTTTGCCCTTTTCTTGAAACTAGTGGTATTGTCAATCATCAACACTTGATTCTCTTTCTTGATTTCTACCTTCATCGATTTCAACATCACGAAGAGCTCGGGAATCGTTTTTGTCATCCCTTGCATACTATAGTTCATCACGAAGTTCTAGTAACTTAGTGATGGTGACTAGAGAATTCTGTCAATCACTATCTTATCTAGAAGATTAGCTCCCACTTGATTCAAGCGATTGAAGTACCCAGACAATCTAAGCACATGATCACTAGTTGAGCGATTCTCTTCCATCTTTTAGCTATAGAACTTGTTGGAGATTTCCTATCTCTCAACTCGGGTATTTGCTTAAATATTAACTTCAATTCCTGGAACATCTCATATGGTCCATGACGTTTCAAAACGTCTTTGAAGTCCCGATTCTAAGCCGTTAAGCATGGTGCACTAAACTATCAAGTAGTCATCATATTGAGCTAGCCAAACGTTCATAACGCCTCGTGCATCTGCTCCTGCAATAGGTCTGTCACCTAGCGGTGCATTAAGGACATAATTCTTCTGTGCAGCAATGAGGATAAACCTCAGATCACGGATCCAATCCGCATCATTGCTACTAATATCTTTCAACACAGTTTTCTCTAGCAACATATTAAAATAATCATATGAAAGCAACAACGCGAGCTATTGATCTACAACATAATTTGCAAAATACTACCAGGACTAAGTTCATGATAAATTTAAGTTCAATTAATCATATTACTTAAGAACTCCCACTTAGACAGACATCTCTCTAGTCATCTAAGTGATAACGTGATCCAAATCAACTAAACCATGTCCGATCATCACGTGAGATGGAGTAGTTTTCAACGGTGAACATCACTATGTTGATCATATCTACTATATGATTCACGCCGACCTTTCGGTCTCCGTGTTCCGAGGCCATATCTGTATATGCTAGGCTCGTCAAGTTTAACTCGAGTATTCCGCGTGTGCAACTGTTTTGCACCCGTTGTATTTGAACGTAGAGCCTATCACACCCGATCATCACGTGGTGTCTCAAAGACGAAGAACTTTCGCAACGGTGCATACTGTGGAGAACACTTCTTGATAATTAGTGAGAGATCATCTTATAATGCTACCGTCAATCAAAGCAAAATAAGATGCATAAAGGATAAACATCACATGCAATCAATATAAGTGATATGATATGGCCATCATCATCTTGTGCTTGTGATCTCCATCTCCTAAGCACCGTCGTGATCACCATCGTCTCCGGCGCGACACCTTGATCTCCATCGTAGCATCGTTGTCGTTACGCCATCTATTGCTTCTACGACTATCACTACTGCTTAGTGATAAAGTAAAGCAATTACAGGGCGTTTGCATTTCATACAATAAAGCGACAACCATATGGCTCCTGCCAGTTGCCGATAACTTCGATTACGAAACATGATCATCTCGTACAAAAATATAGCATCACGTCTTGACCATATCACATCACAACATGCCCTGCAAAAACAAGTTAGACGTCCTCTACTTTGTTGTTGCAAATTTTACGTGGCTGCTACGGGCTGAGCAAGAACCGTTCTTACCTACGCATCAAAACCACAACGATAGTTCGTCAAGTTAGTGCTGTTTTAACCTTCGCAAGGATCGGGCATAGCCACACTCGATTCAACTAAAGTTGGAGAAAGCAGACACCCGCCAGCCACCTGTGTGCAAAGCACGTCGGTAGAACCAGTCTCACGTAAGCGTACGCGTAATGTCGGTCCGGGCCGCTTCATCCAACAATACGGCCGAACCAAAGTATGACATGCTGGTAAGCAGTATGACTTGTATCGCCCACAACTCACTTGTGTACTACTCATGCATATAACATCTACGCATAAAACCAGGCTCGGATGCCACTGTTGGGGAACGTAGTAATTTCAAAAAATTTCCTACGCACACGCAAGATCAATGTGATGCATAGCAACGATAGGGGGAGTGTATCTTCATACCCTTGAAGATCGCTAAGCGGAAGCGTTTATCAACGCGGTTGATGTAGTCGTACGTCTTCACGATCCGACCGATCCAAGTACCGAACGCACGGCACCTCCGAGTTCTGCACACATTCAGCTCGATGACGTCCTCGCCTTCTCGATCCAGCAAGACGGGCGAAGTAGTAGATGAGTTCCGACAGCACGACGACATGGTGACAGTGTTGGTGAAGAACAATCTCTGCAGGGCTTCGCCTAAGCACTACGGAAACTATGACGGAGGATAAACTAGAGGGGACGGGGTTGCCGGCATACGGCTTGGTGTTTCTTGATGTGTCTTTGGTGCTAGCCCTGCCCCTCTATTTATATGTTGAGCCTTGGGGTCGAAACTTGGAGTCAAAGCCTCCACAAAGTCGGTTTCACCCGAAAGGCAAGAGTCCTTCTCGGACTCAGGGCGACGCCTTGAGGTTCGGCGTCTGGACCCGACGCCGAGGACCTGGCGTCTGGCCCCTGGACTCCGCAAAACTTCCTTTTGCGCTTTCCAAAAACCTCATGGGCTTTCCCCTTTGGCCCAGATAAAGTGTTCTCGTGCCCAAACATTTCGAGAAACATCCGGAACACCTTCCGATGGATTCCGGAACCCTTCCGGAGATCAAACACTACTATCCACATATCAATCTTTACTTGCGGACCATTCCGGAGTTCCTCGTCATATCCGTGATCTTATCTGAAACTCCGAACAACATTCGGTCACCAACATACATAAATCATAGTACTATATCGTCAACGAACGTTAAGCGTGCGGACGCTACGGGTTCGAGAACTATGTAGACATGACCGAGACACGTCTCCAGTCAATAACCAATAGCGGGACCTGGATGCCCAAATTGGCTCCCACATATTCTACGAAGATCTTTATCGGTCAAACCGCATAACAACATACATTGTTCCCTTTGTCATCGGTATGTTACTTGCCCGAGATTCGATCATCGGTATCTCAATACCTAGTTCAATCTCGTCACCGGCAAGTCTCTTTACTCGTTATGTAATGCATCATTCCGCAACTAACTCATTAGTCACATTGCTTGCAAGGCTTATAGTGATGTGCATTACCGAGAGGGCCCAGAGATACCTCTCCGACAATTGGAGTGACAAATCCTAATCTCGAAATACGCCAACTCAACATGTACCTTCGGAGACACCTGTAGAGCTTCTTTATAATCACCCGATTCGTTGACGCTTTGGTAGCACATAAAGTGTTCCTCCGATAAACGGGAGTTGCATAATCTCATAGTCATATGAACATGTATAAGTCATGAAGAAAGCAATAGCAACATACTAAACGAATGGGTCAAGTAAATCACATCATTCTCCTTATGATGTGATCCCGTTAATCAAATGACAACTCATGTCTATGGCTTGGAAACTTAACCATCTTTGATTCAACGAGCTAGTCAAGTAGAGGCATACTAGTGACACTATGTTTGTCTATGTATTCGCACATGTATTATGTTTCCGGTTAATACAATTCTAGCATGAATAATAAACATTTATCATGATATAAGGAAATAAATAGTAACTTTATTATTGCCTCTAGGGCATATTTCCTTCAATGTCCGGCTTGAGTGGGAAGCGGATGACGAAGAAATTCGTTTCCCACCCACCACCCACTTGGTAGCCACTGTCGATGACTTAACCGACATGCTTGATTTTGACTCCGAAGACATCGACGGTATGGACGATGATGCTGGAGAGGAACAGGAACCACCGCCCGCAGGGCGCTGGACTGCCACCTCATCATATGATATATATATGGTGGACACCCCCAAAGAAAGCGATGGCGACGAGGTAATAGAGGATAGTCCCCTTGAGAAGCAATCTAAGAACCGGTGTCATCGGCGCCGCTCTAAGCCTCGTCATTGCAAAAATAGAGACACCGGTACAAGAGGCAATAATGCTCCGAATAATGCCGAAGACGAAAACAATCCCGCCTAGCCAGGCTTTGAGCAGGCCGAGCAGGAGGATGGGCAAGCTAGCCCTAAGGAACAGGCAATGGATGGAGAATCAGAGGATGACAATTACATGCCCCTCTCCGAAGACGAAGTGAGCCTTGGCAACGAAGAATTCATCGTGCCTGAGGATACCGTCGAGCAGGAGCGCTTCAAGCTCCGGCTTATAGGCACTGCAAAAAGCCTGAAGAAAAAGCAGCAACAGCTTCAAGCTGATCAAGATCTGCTAATTGATAGATGGACTGAGGTCCTGGCAGCCAAGGAATACGGACTCGAGCGCCCAACCAAAAGTTACCCAAAGCGCAGGTTGCTACCTCAACTCGAGGAGGAGGCATTAAAGCCCACACTACCAGTGCAGGATGCGGCTGACCGGCCACCTCATGGCCGAGACAAAGCGGCGTATCAGCCCGAACACCAGCCTGCACCCCATCGCCAATCAAATAAAAACACTAAAGCCCCGGGCTACACGCAGGACCTGCGAGACGTATTGAAAAAAAAGCAGGACAGACAAGATCGATCTACGGATCACGGGGGCGCGCCCCAATGCGTGACGATGACCGTCACGCCGGATATACTAAAAGCAAATCCGGTCGGGCCGGATACAACAAACTAGACTCATTTGAACTGCGTCGTGATGTAGCCCGGCATAGAGGCGCCGCACACCCCTATGCTTCACTGATGAAGTAATGGATCATGAATTCCCAGAAGGGTTTAAGCCCGTGAACATCGAATCATATGATGGTACAACAGACCTCGCGGTATGGATTGAAGATTTCCTTCTCCATATTCACATGGCTCGCAGCGATGATCTTCATGCCATCAAGTATGTCGCACTAAAACTCAAAGGGCCGGCTCGGCATTGGCTAAATAGCCTGCCGACAAACTCCATTGGCAGTTGGGAGAACCTGGAAGACGCATTCCTTGACAACTTCCAGGGCACTTATGTGCGACCCCGGATGCTGATGACTTAAGTCACATAACCCAACAGCACGGAGAGTCAGCCAGGAAATTCTGGACTCGGTTCCTAACCAAAAAGAACCAAATTGTCGACTGTCCGGATGCCGAAGACCTAGCGGCATTTAAGCATAACATCCGCGACGAGTGGCTCGCCCGACACCTAGGCCAAGAGAAGCCGAAGTCCATGGCAGCCCTCACGACACTTATGACCCACTTTTGTGCGGGCGAAGACAGCTGGCTGGCTCGCAGCAACATCACGTAAAGAAATCCTGGCACTTCAGACGCCAGAGATAACAACGACGAGTCCCGATGCAACAGACATAAGCATCGCAACAATGGAGACAACGCCGAAGACACGGCAGTTAATGCCAGATTCAGTGGCTCTAAGACCGGTCAGCGGAAAAAGCCATTCAAAAGAAACAATCCGGGCCCGTCCAGTCTGGACCGCATACTCGATCGCTTGTGTAAATTCACGGCACCCCCGGTAAACTAGCCAACCATACCAACAGAGAATGTTGGGTATTCAAACAGGCCGGCAAGTTGAATGTCGAAAACAAGGAAAATGGGCTGCATAGCGATGACAGCGAGGAGCCCCGGCCGCCGAACACAGGAGGACAGAAGAAATTTCCTCCCCAGGTGAAAACGGTAAACATGATATACGCCACCCATATTCCCAAGCGGGAACGGAAGCGTGCACTAAGAGACGTCTATGCGATGGAGCCAGTCGCCCCAAAGTTTAACCCATGGTCTTCTTGTCCGATCACGTTCGATCGCAGGGACCATCCGACCAGTATCCGTCATGGCGGTTCGGCTGCGTTGGTCCTCAACCCCATCATTGATGGATTCCACCTTACAAGAGTCCTTATGGACGGTGGTAGCAGCCTGAACCTGCTCTATCAGGATACAGTGCGCAAAATGGGCATCGTCCCCTCAAGGATCAAACCAACCAAAACCACCTTTAAAGGTGTCATACCAGGTGTAGAGGCCTGTTGCATAGGCTCAATCACACTGGAAGTGGTCTTCGGGTCCCCGGACAACTTCTGAAGCGAGGAGTTAATCTTCGATATCGTCCCTTTCCGTAGTGGCTATGATGCACTACTTGGACGAACCACATTTGCTCGATTCAATGCTGTGCCACATTACGCGTATCTCAAGCTCAAGATGCCCGGATCTCGCGGGGTTATAACATTCAATGGAAACATAGAGCGCTCCCTCTATACAGAGGAGCACACTGCGGCCCTCGCAGCATAAGTACAGAGTAGCCTTCTTAGGCAGATCTCTAACTCAGCAATAAAGCCCCCGGACACCGCCAAGCGAGTCTGAAGTACTCTGCAACAGGAGCGTCTGGAGCTCGCCTAGCAATCCGGCCTCCGTCCTAGTCCCAGTCAAGCGGTGAAATTTGTACCGCGCGTACATAATTACGCACTTAAAATACCATGGGCATAGGTGGAGGGACAGCTACAATGCGGCTCAACCTCCCCAGGACCCATACACTTTCACCCTTTTCTTTCTTTCAGGTCCTTCTCTTCTTAAGGCTCTTCCGATAATCTGGTTATCGGACCCATCACGTGGACGGAAACACCAAGAAGGCAAGAAGCTTTTACGTACAAGGGAATCCCCAGGTGATATCTGATAACGATCGCTATACCTGTTTTTACATACCCACACGCAACTCGCCTTTGGTCAGTACATGTCAAATAGTCCTATTTTGCTTATCGCGCTACTCGTATACATACGCCTTGACGCATTATTCAAATAACAATGGAAAATAATGTACAAAGTTAGCTTATTATTACATTTCTTTATATTTTTCCTTGACTGCTTATTTATTACAAATTGCAAACGTACATTCTGGTACGTTCAAACCGCCAGGGGCTTCAGTGTACCCCATAACACGGCAAGAAAAGTACGAACACTTTTGACAGTACGGCACCCCGAACTTATAGCATTATATGCATCAGCTCCGAATCATGTCTTGGGTCAATAGTTGGGTTTGCCCGGCTCCCATGTTTTGCTGCCTTACGTTCCGCTACATCGGCTAAGGTGGCATAGGGAGAACTACTGCGATTGTGTCCCGGTTCTTCCTGACGAGCACCTCAGTAGAGAAAGCCGAAAACTGACTGTCATGATGCGGCGAGAGCTGGTCGCTGTTCGAGAGGTCTCAAATCCTTAAAGATTTTTTCCGCTTTGGGCGAGGAATCGGCCTTGCCCGATTTAGGCGTGTATAGCGCCCCAAGTTCAGCCTTCCGAATACCAGGGGCTACACCAAAATTTAAAATTATAGACTTCTATGGCTAAGTGAGAGTGATAAAGCTGTATAGTCCGATTGCCTTGTTCATTGCACTAAACACCTCCTTAAAGGACCAAAAATTTGGATAAAGAGTGTTTAGATTTATCTTGAACACCCTAGTACTAGTTACATGGGGGCAGAAGTCGACGACTGGCCAACTCTCAGATTTTATAAACGGCCGCACAGAAGGTAATATTTTAAATCAACAAGCGTTATATAGCGCACATGAACTCGTTTTCATACTATAGGATCAAATGACTACATTCATTCAAATATTACATCCATAGCACATTCCTCCGCCACAAGGCGGGCGCCCTTCAGGACACCGTCATAATACTTTTCGGGGTGGCGGTGCTCCTTGCCCTTCGGCGGCCCCTCCGTCACCAGCTTCTCGGCATCCATCTTCGCCTAGTGCACTTTCGCGCGGGCGAATGCCCTGCGCACACCTTCAATGCAGACTGGCCGCTTTATAACTTCAAGCCGCGGGCAGGTATTTACAAGGCGCTTCACAAGGCCGAAGTAGCTGCTGGGCAAGGGCTCGGCAGGCCACATCCGGACCATAAGGTCCTTCATGGCCAGTTCGGCCGCCTTGTGCAATTCGACCAGTTGCTTCAGCTGGTCGCTCAAGGGCATCGGATGTTCGGTCCCAATATATTGAGACCAGAACAACTTCTCCGTCGAGATCCCTTCTTCGGCCCAGTAGAACTCCGCAGCATCCGATATGCTATGCGGCAGATCTGCGAACGCTCCTGGAGAGCTCCGAATCCGGGTAAGTAAAAGGAGAGCCTCCTTCACATGCTTGCTTTGCATAATGAATGCCTTACCCACTGCTATCTTCTTGGCCGCCTGAATCTCCTGAAGGGCCCTTTGGGCTTCGGCCTTTGCATCTCGCACGCTCTGGAGGGCCTCAGCAAGCTCGGACTCTTTTGTCTTAGAGTCACGCTCCAAGGACTCGTATTTTTTGACGAAATCCTGGAGCTCTTGCTGAACCTCGTCGACACGGGCCTCTTGCTTCTCGCTCTCAATGCGCTCCTTGGCCGCTTTGTCTCCGGCCTCGGACAGCGCCTTCTTAAGGGCCGCCACTTCGGTCGTGGCCCCTATTAAAGCTCATGACACTTCTATGAGCTGAAACAATTTTTCTTTATCAATATACAGACAGGGTATCACTTACCTTTGTTCTCCTCGAGCTGCCTCTTCAGGACGCCGAGCTCTTCCTCGGACCGCTCCAGGTCCCGTTTCAGTCCGGAGACCTCCGCAGTACGAGCGACAGCAGCCAGCAGTGACGCTTGCTTATTCACATAGACATATTCTGATTAGATTCTTGTGGATGTTATTTGATCCTCTGTTCGGCCTTTCTTTCCGAACACCAAATAGAGCATCATGGGCTACTGTCTATGTTGTGATATTTTCTCATGACTTGATTACTTACCTCAAAGCCTGTTAGGAGGCTGGCGCAGGCTTCGGTCAATCCGCTTTTGGCGGACCGAACCTTCTCAATCACCGCACTCATGATGGTGCGGTGCTCTTCGTCAATGGAAGCACCGCGAAGCACTTCCATCAAGTTGTCCGATGCCTCTGGTTGGACAGAGGTCATCGGCACGGGCGGCTTGCCCCCCTTAGAGAGAGGCTGCCTGCCCGAATCCGGAACCACTGCGGGTTCCGGCGCAGTATCCGGCTGGGGGCCAGACTTGTTGCGGCCCCCGTTCTCAGCATCCATGGGGGTCTTCCCTCCCATGTGCCCGGCGTTTGGGATTTTGCCTTGGGGCGTCTCCAGAACTGTCTCCTCCTGGTCCGGTATCCTCTGAGACAACACCTCGGTGTCGTCCGCGGGCCGGGGGGAGGTGGCTGTCGGGAGTGAATCGCTGTTCATCGCCGACTGGCCCAAAGACCCATCCGAGGAGGATACACCGATGTGGGATTTGGCCGGACTGCATGATCATGTTTGGCATGATAAGAAGCAATAAAGCAAAACATACCGGAAGTATTATAGTGTCTGGATACTTACGACTTCGCCAGGGGCTTGGCGCTGCGCAACCACTCCTCACCGCTATAGGCGGTTGTGGTGGAGTGGTTCGGAAGGAGGGTCTTTCCTTTCTTGGATCCTTCGGCCTCCCCAGACGGGGCGGCCTTCCTCTTCTCCCCCCCCCGGTTGGGGGGAGGGCTTTCCTCTTCCTCCTCCTCGTTTTCGTTGGAGGAGCGCGCCTCGGTGTCTTCGGATGATGAGTCCGATACAACCTTGCGCCGGAGACCTTTCCTGGTCCCCGTGGCCTTCTTCTTGGTCTTCTTCCCTGGCACCTCATAGGGCGCCGGGAATAGCATCTCTGTCAAGAGAGCTGGTACTGGATCTTCGGGTAATGGAGACGGACAGTCAATCCGCTCCCCTATCGCTACCCAGTCCTGTCAAATTGGCATGGGGGTTTAGATTCCTCCCACGGGTGTGCTAGTACAAGGCACGTCTTGCAAAATATAAAAACATACCGGATTGGCGGGGCGCTTTGCGCTGAGTCTGCGATCCTCGATTATGGGCGGTGGTACCTCGGTGGTCTTGAACAGCACCTTCCAGACATCTTCGTGCGTCGCGTCGAAGAGCACTCGCAGCGTCTGGTGTTCAGCCGGGTCGAACTCCCACATATTGAAAGCCCGTCTTTGACATGGAAAGATCTGGCGGAAGAGCATGACCTGGACCATGCTGACGAGCTTGATTTTCTTGCTTATCATGTTTTTGACACAGGTCTGAAGTCCAATCAGCTCCACCGATGAACCCCAGGCAAGGCCCTTTCTCTTTCCAGGAAGTGAGCCCCATGGTGATGCCGGATCGAAACTCGGGGGCCGCCGCCCAGTTGGTGTCGCGTGGCTCGGTGATGTAGAACCACCCCGATTGCCACCCCTTCATGGTCTCCACAAAGGAGCCTTCGGGCCAGGTGACATTGGGCATCTTGCCCACCATGGCGCCCCCGCACTCCGCCTGCTGGCCGACCACCACCTTCGGCTTCACGTTGAAGGTCTTCATCCATAGGCCAAAGTGAGGCATAATGCGGAGGAAGGCCTCGCATACGACGATAAACGCCGAGATGTTAAGGATGAAATTGGGGGCCAGATCATGGAAATCCAGCCCATGGTAGAACATCAACCCGTGGACAAAAGAGTGGAGGGGGAAACCCAGTCCGCGGACGAAGTGAGCAAGGAATACAACCCTCTCATGGTGTTCCGGAGTAGGGATGATCTGCCCTGCATCCGCGAGCTGGTGCGCGATGTTTGCGGCCAGGTATCCGGCTTCCCGGAGCTTCATAATGTCCTCCTCCGTAACGGAGGAGACCATCCACTTGCCTCCCGCTCCAGACATGTTTGGAATGGCTTTACGGAGAAGGTGAGAACTTGGGCGCTGGAGCTCGAGCGTGCGAGAATGGATGAGAAGGGGAAGAAGAAGGCGTGGGTGAAAAAGAGGAATCCTTATCTCTTTATAAAGGCGGTAGAAACTGTGCGCCTCCCCACTTGCCCCGTAAAATCGCTTATTCCCCAAGCGCCGCGATTGATGGCGCGGTTGGGTTACCCACACCCGTATTGATGAGAATCCCGTGATAAGGGGACACGATCTCTGCTTCGACAAGACGTGCCAAGGAAACCGCCTCGCAATATATGCAGCTGCTGGTTGAGAAAAATGGTTCGAATAATGACCGGGCCATGGCGTGATGTCACGCTGTGAAAAATTGTCAGCAGATTAGATTTGTGGAATATTGTACTCTCTACAGTGGTATGTGGAATTTTTTTTGCAGAGCCGGACACGATCCTTGTGTTCAAAATATTCTATGGAGAATTCAGAGAAGGAACCCGCCTTGCAATGCCGAAGACAATCTGCACGCCGGACTCATCGTCATTGAAGCCTGGTTCAGGGGCTACTGAGGGAGTCCTGGATTAGGGGGTCCTCGGACAGCCGGACTATGTACTTGTGCCGGAGTGTTGGACTATGAAGATACAAGATTGAAGACTTCGTCCCGTGTCCGGGTGGGACTCTCCTTTGCATGGAAGGCAAGCTTGGCAATTCGGATATGTAGATCTCCTTCTCTGTAACCGACTCTGTGTAACCCTAGCCCCCTCCGATGTCTATATAAACAGGAGGGTTTAGTCCGTAGGACAACAACAATCATAATCATAGGCTAGCTTCTAGAGTTTAGCCTCTACGATCTTGTGGCAGATCAACTCTTGTAATACTCATATCATCAAGATCAATCAAGCAGGAAGTAGGGTATTACCTCCATCGAGAGGGCCCGAACCTGGGTAAACATTGTGTCCCCCGCCTCCTGTTACCATTGGCCTTAGACGCACAGTTCAGGACCCCCTACCTGAGATCCGCCGGTTTTGACACTGACACCAGGGGGCCCACGAGGCAGGGGGCGCACCCCCATCCTCATGGAAATCGTGTGGGCCCCCTGGTCTTGATTCTTTCGCCAGTATTTTTTATTTATTCCAAAAATATTCTTCGAGAAGTTTCAGGTCATTCCGAGAACTTTTATTTCTGCACAAAAATAACACCATGTCAATTCTGCTGAAAACATCGCCAGTCCGGATTAGTTACATTCAAATCATGCAAGTTAGAGTCCAAAACAAGGGCAAAAGTGTTTGGAAAAGTAGATACGATGGAGACGTATCAACTCCCCAAGCTTAAACCTTTGCTCGTCCTCAAGAAATTCAGTTGACAAACTGAAAGTGATAAAGAAAAACTTTTACAAACTCTGTTTGCTCTTGTTGTTGTAAATATGTAAAGCCAGCACACAAGTTTTCAGCAAAGATTATGAACTAACCATATTCACAATAACATTTAGGTCTCATGTTTACTCATATCAATGGCATAATCAACTAGAAAGCAATAATAATAAATCTCGCATGACAACACTTCCTCAAAACAATCATAATATGATATAACAGGATGATATCTCGCTAGCCCATTCTGAGACCGCAAAACATAAATGTAGAGCACCGCTGAAGATCAAGAACTGACTAAGCATTGTAATTCATGGTAAAAGAGATCCAATCATGGTCATACCCAATATAAACTAATATTAATGCATGCAAATGACAGCGGTGCTCTCCAACTGGTGCTTTTTAATAAGAGGGTGATGACTCAACATAAAAGTAAATAGATAGGCCCTTCGCAGAGGGAAGCAGGGATTTGTAGAGGTGCCAGAGCTCGATTTTGAAATAGAGATAAATAATATTTTGAGCAGCATACTTTCATTATCAACATAACAACCGAGAGATCTCGATATCTTCCATGCTACACACATTACAGGCGGTTCCCAAACAGAATGGTAACGTTTATACTCCCCCGCCACTAACAAGCACACTCCGCGGCTGGTCTGAAACAACGGGTACCGTCCAACTAACAACAGTCCTGGGGGAGGGTTTTGTTTGCAATTATTTTGATTTGATTTGAGCATGGGACTGGGCATCCTGGTGACCAGCCATTTTCTCGTGAGTGAGGAGCGGAGTCCACTCTTCTTGAGAATAACCCGCCTAGCATGGAAGATACAGACAACCCTAGGTGATACATGAGCTATTCGAGCATACAAAACATAATTTCATTTGAAGGTTTAGAGTTTGGCACATACAAGTTTACTTGGAACGGCAGGTAGATACCGCATATAGGAAGGTATGGTGGACTCATATGGAATAACTTTGGGGTTTATGGAAGTGGATGCACAAGCAGTATTCCCGCTTAGTACAAGTGAAGGCTAGAAAAAGACTGGGAAGCGATCGACTAGAGAGCGACAACAGTCATAAACATGCATTAAAATTAATCAACACTGAGTGCAAGCATGAGTATGATATAATTCACCATGAACATAAATATCGTGGAGGCTATGTTGATTTTGTTTCAACTATATGCGTGAACATGTGCCAAGTCAAGCCACTCGAATTGTTCAAAGGAGGATACCACCCTATCGTACCACATCAAAACCATTTTAATAGCATGTTGGCACGCAAGGTAAACCATTATAAACTCCTAGCTAATTAAGCATGGCATAAACAACTATAATATCTAATTGTCATTGCAAACATGTGGAATCATAATAGGCTGAATCGGGAACGATGAACTAATCATATTCACAAAAACAAGATAGGTCGAGTTTATACCAGCTTCTCTCATCTAAAACAGTCCATCATATATCGTCATTATTGCCTTTCACTTGCACGAACGAACGGTGTGCATAATAATAGTGCACGTGCATTGGACTAAGCTAGAATCTACAGGCATTTAATACAAAGGAGAAGACAAGGTAATACGGGCTCTTGGTTAAATCAACAATAGCGCATATGAGAGCCACTCAACATTTTCATTATGTTCTTCTCCTCTCGACCCCCAAAGAAAAGAAAAGAAATAAAACTATTTGCACGGGAAAGCTCCCACCAAGCAAAAGAAGAACGAGAATTTTTTTTGGGTTTTCTTTTAATTATTACTACTACAGGCATGAAAAGTAAACTAGATAAAAGCTACAACTATTTTTTTTGGTTTTTTTAAGGTTTTTCAAACACACATGAAAAAGATTAGAAAAGAAAATAAACTACCATGGATAGTACAATGAAGAAGTATGAGCACCGACAACTAGAATGAGTGTGTGAACATGAATGTAATGTCGGTGAGAAATACGTACTCCCCCAAGCTTAGGCTTTTGGCCTAAGTTGGTCTATGCCCATGGATCGAGGCTACTCTCCCCGGTATACTGAGGAGGGTCCTCGGGGTGCCACTGGTTAGCAATCTCCTCCGGATTCCACTGATAAACAGACTGCCGATAAGGGTCAAGTGGTGGCCCCGGCTCAGCCTCTGGAGCAGGTGCCATGCTCAAGTATGCATGAACGGCCTCCGAAAAAATGAGGTACGTGCGTGAAAACATGTTAAATAAAGAGGGCGCATGCAACGTAATAACCTCACAGTAATTTTTATGAAATATCAATTTATACTTAAGCATCTTCTTCTTATCTTTAACAACAAAATCATGTGCTACCATACTCTTATAATCTAGAAAGACAGGAGGCAGCAACTTTTCTTCTTTCTCATTATGCCTAATGGGTATATTAAAGTGTGCAGCAAGGCGCGAGGCAAAGATGCCACCGAGGATAGGGCCCTTTGTACGCTTCAGATTTAATCGTTTAGCAACAATGGCGCCCAAACTGAAAGTAGTATCACGAAACAAGGCATGGCGCAAAATAACAATGTCAGGGGCACTGAGGTTTCCGTTGTTCCCACGACCAATTAAGCATCTACTGGCAAATATTGCAAAGTAACGTAGAACAGGAAAATGTATGCTAGTAATTCTTGCATCGAAAAGTTTCCTTGTTTCCCCTACAGAAATCATATCAATAAATCCCTCCACATCATTACGGTGCGGTTCCTCTATGCTTCCCTCAAAGGGTATCTTACATACCCGACAGAAATCATAAAGTGACATCTCCTTAAACTCATCATATAAATAAAAAATCCACCGAAGGTGGTGATCTCCTAGCATGAAAATGAAACTTTTTCACAAAAATATTAGTGAGTAGGAGATACTGTTCACGCTGGTTGCGGAGGAAGTCGGTAAGGCCTGCATTCTCAGCCAAACAATAAAAATCATCATGAATCCCAGCTGCCTTCAAGAACTCATCACAAGGCCATTCACACGGACGAACTTCCGTGGTGCGAGGAAGATTATATTTGGGCTTCTTGTCCTCCTCACTTTGCTTATCCTTCGAGCTTCGGCTCAAAGAGCCTCTCAAAAATCTCTTCATCGTTTTCTGAAAAATTCTGAAATTTTTAGTGACTCGAAATAAAAGTGAACCAAACTCAACAAAATTGATAGCAACTACTCCCACAAGTGCCTAGAGACTATATCATGCATTAGAACTACTTGGGACCATATAATTTTGACATGCAAGCTCAAGACCAGGGTCACCTAAGCAACAAAAATTTGCAATAAATAAAGCACTAGAACAAAAACTAATTATACCATTGGAGGAGTCAGATACCGAAGAACAATCCCCCAAAGCAGTTTTGTGAGTGAGGCTTTGAGCAAGAAGATCGAAAATCGCAGCAAGATGTGCTAGAACTTGTGCTTGAGCTGGTGGGTGATTTTTTCTGGAAGAAGACGGAGTGTGTGGGTGCTAGAATAAGTGGAGGGGGGCCACGTGGGGCCCACGAGGCAGGGGCACGCCCTGGACCCTCGTGGCCAGGTGCTGGCTCCCCCTGATGTGTTCTTAGTGCCAGATATTCTCAAATATTCTAGAAAAAAAATCATATTTCAATTTCAGGGCATTTGGAGAACTTTTATTTTCGGGGTATATTTTATTGCAAGGATAATCCAGAAAACAGAAAGAAATACTATTTTTCTTTATTTATTCTAAATAACAGAAAGTAAAAGGAGGGTATAGAAGGCTGTGCTTTCTAACTTCTTCAATCTCATGCTCATCAAAAGGAATCCACTAACAAGGTTGATCAAATCTTGTTAACAAACTCATTCTGAATCGCATGAAACCGGAGAATTTTCGAATAGCACTAAGTTACCTCAATGGGGATATGCACGTCCTCAACAATAAGAATATCATATTTTATTCTTGGCAGTAGGAAGAGGAAATTCAAAGCCTCCAATAATAATCGATGGAATTTTCCAACAGAGTTGATACTGTGGACTTGAGGTTGTTTCCTCAGAAAGTGTACCGTATGCTCATTACCATTAACATGAAAAGTGACATTGCCTTTGTTGCAATCAATAACTGCCCCCGCAGTATTAAAAAAGGGTCTACCAAGGATAATCGACATATTGTCGTCCTCGGGAATATCAATAATTACAAAGTCCGTTAAAATAGTAACGTTTGCAACTGCAAAAGGCACATCCTCACAAATATTGACAAGTATAGCAGTTGATTTATCGGCCATTTGCAAAGATATTTCAGTAGGTGTCAACTTATTCAAATCAAGTCTACGGTATAAAGAGAGAGGCATAACACTAACACCAGCTCCAAGATCACATAAAGCAGTTTTAACATAATTTCTTTTAATGGAGCACAGTATAGTTGGTACTCCTGGATCTCCAAGTTTCTTTGGTATTCCACCTTTAAAAGTATAATTAGCAAGCATGGTGGAAATTTCAGCTTCCGGTATCTTTCTTTTATTTGTAACAATATCTTTCGTGTACTTAGCATAAGGATTCATTTTAAGCATATCAGTCAAATGCACGCGCAAAATGATAGGTCTAATCATTTTAGCAAAGCGCTCAAAATACTCATCATCCTTTTTCTTGGATGGTTTAGGAGGAAAGGGCATGGGTTTCTAAACCCATGGTTCTCTTTCTTTACCGTGCTTCCTAGCAACGAAGTCTCTCTTATCATAACGTTGATTCTTTGATTATGGGTTATCAAGATCAACAGCAGGTTTAATCTCTACATAATTGTCATTACTAGGTTGAGCATCAACATGAACATCATCATTAATATTATCACTAGGTTCATGTTCATTACCAGATTGTGTTTTAGCATCAGAAATAGAAATATCATTGGGATTCTCAGGTGTGTCAACAACAGATTCACTAGAAGCATGCAAAGTCCTATCATCTTTCTTTTTCTTCCTTTAGAAGGACTAGGTGCATCAACATTAGTTCTCTGAGAATGTTGCTCAATTCTCTTGGGGTGGCCCTCAGGATACAATGGTTCCTGAGTCATTTTACCCCCTCTAGTCATAACTCTAACATCATTCTCATTTCTCTTATCATTTAATTCATTGAGCATATCATTCTGAGCTTTAAGTACTTGTTCTACTTGAGTGGTAACCATATAAGCATGTTTACTAATAAGTTTAAGTTCACCTTTAACTCTAGACATATAATCACTCAAGTGTTCAATCATATAAGCATTATGTGTCAATTGTCTACCAACATAAGCACTGAAGTTTTCTTGTTTAAAAATAAAATTATCAAACTCATCTAAGCATTGGCTAGCAGACTTGTAACGAGGAATATCACCTTCGTCAAATCTATAGAGAGAATTTACCTTTACTACCTGTGTCGGGTTATCAAGACCATGTATTTTTTCAATAGGTGGTAAATTCTTAACATCTTCAGCTTTAATACCCTTTTCTTTCATAGATTTCTTTGTCTCTTGCATATCTTCAGGACTGAGAAATAGAATACCCCTTTTCTTCGGAGTTGTCTTAGGAGTTGGTTCAGGAAGTGTCCAATTATTTTCATTAGTCAACATATTATTCAATAGCAATTCAGCTTGATCAACTGTTCTTTCCCTGAAAACACAACCAGCACAACTATCCAGGTGGTCCCTAGAAGCATCGGTTAGTCCATTAAAAAAGATATCAAGTATTTCATTTTTCTTGAGAGGATGACCAAGTAAAGCATTAAGTAATCGGAGAAGCCTCCCCCAAGCTTGTGGGAGACTCTCTTCTTCAATTTGCACAAAATTATATATTTCCCTTAAGGCTGCTTGTTTCTTATGAGTGGGGAAATATTTAGCAGAGAAGTAATAAATCATATCCTGGGGACTACGCACACAACCAGGATCAAGAGAATTAAACCATGTTTTAGCATCACCCTTTAATAAGAACGGAAATAATTTAAGGATATAGTAGTAGCAAGTTTTCTCATCATTAGTGAATAGGGTGGCTATATCATTTAATTTAGTAGGATGTGCCACAACAGTTTCAGATTCATAGCCATAAAAAGGATCAGATTCAACCAAAGTAATTATCTCAGGGTCGGCAGAGAAATCATAATCCTTATCGGAAATACAGATAGGTGAAATAGCAAAAGAAGGGTCATATTTCATTCTAGCATTCAAAGATTTTTCTTTCAGCTTAGCTAATAATTTCTTAAGATCATATCTATCATTGCAAGCTAAAAAGTCTCTAGCAGTTTCTTCATCCATAACATAACCCTCAGGCACAACAGGCACTTCATATCTAGGGGGAGAATCTTCATCATCACTTTGATCAATATTATCAGTTTCAATAATTTCATTCTCTCTAGCCCTAGTAAGTTGTTCATCAAAAAATTCACCTAGTGGCATAGTAGTATCAAGCATAGAAGTGGTTTCAGCATAAGTATCATGCATAGCAGAAGTGGCATAATCAATAACATGCGACATATCGGATTTAATAGCAGAAGTAGGTTTAGGTGTCGCAAGTTTACTCAAAACAGAAGGTGAATCAAGTGCAGAGCTAGATGGCAGTTCCTTACCTCCACTCGTAGTTGAGGGATAAATCTTGGTTTTTTCATCTTTCAAGTTCCTCATAGTGATTAGCAGATATAAATCCCAAGTGACTCAAAGAATAGAGCTATGCTCCCTGGCAACGGCGCCAAAAAGTAGTCTTGATGAATCACAAGTATAGGGGATCGCAACAGTTTTCGAGGGTAGAGTATTCAACCCAAATTTATTGATTCGACACAATGAGAGCCAAAGAATATTCTCAAGTATTAGCAGATGAGTTGTCAGTTCAAGCACACCTGGATAACTTAATATCTGCAGCAAAGTATTTAGTAGCAAAGTAGTATGGAAGTAACGGTAATGGTGGCAAAAGTAACAGTGGCAATGGCAAAGTAACTAAGCAAAGATCAATATGTGAAAAGCTCGTAGGCATTGGATCAGTGATGGATAATTATGTCGGATGTGATTCCTCATGCAATAGTTATAACATAGGGTGACACAGAACTAGCTCCAGTTCATGAATGTAACATAGGCATGTATTCCGAATATAGTCATACGTGCTTATGGAAAAGAACTTGCATGACATCTTTTGTCCTACCCTCCCGTGGCAGCGGGGTCCTACTGGAGACTAAGGGATATTAAGGCCTCCTTTTAATAGAGTACCAGACCAAAGCATTAACACTTGGTGAATACATGAACTCCTCAAACTACGGTCATCACCGGTAAGTATCCTGATTATAGTCAGTTTGGGGTTACCGGATCATAACACATAATAGGTGACTATATACATGCAAGATAGAATCAAGAACTCACATATATTCATGAAAACATAATGGGTTCAGATCTAAAATCATGGCATTCGGGCCCTAGTGACAAGCATTAAGCATAGCAAAGTCATAGCAACATCAATCTCAGAACATAATGGATACTAGGGATCAAACCCTAACAAAACTAACTCGGTTACATGATAAATCTCATCCAACCCATCACCGTCCAGCAAGCCTACGATGGAATTACTCACGCACGGCGGTGAGCATCATGAATTGGTGATGGAGGAAGGTTGATGATGACGACGGCGACGGATTCCGCGCTCCGGAGCGCCGAACGGACTCCAGATCAGCCCTCCCGAGAGAGATTAGGGCTTGGCGGCGGCTCTATATCGTAGAACACGATGAATCCTGCTCTCTGATTGTTTCTCCTGGAACATGAGTATATGGAGTTGGAGTTGAGGTCGGTGGAGCACTAGGGGGGCCATGAGGCAGGGGGCGCGCCCAGGGGGGTAGGCGCGCCCCCAGCCTCGTGGACAAGGTGTGGGACCCTGGTCTTGATTTTTTCGCTAGTATTTTTTATTTATTCCAAAAATATTCTTCCAGAAGTTTCAGGTCATTCCGAGAACTTTTATTTCTGCACAAAAATAACAGCATGGCAATTCTGCTGAAAACAACGTCAGTCTGGGTTAGTTCCATTCAAATCATGCAAGTTAGAGTCCAAAACAAGGGCAAAAGTGTTTGGAAAAGTAGATACAATGGAGATGTATCAACGAGGAACTCCGAAATGGTCCGGAGGTGAAGATCGATATATGGGACGAAGGGTATTGGAGTCCGGAATTGTTCTGGGAGTACCGGGTGACGACCAGCATGACCGAAAGGAGTTTCGGAGGCCCCGACAAGCGTTGGGGGGCCTTATGGGCCAAGGGGAGGGGCACACCAGCCCACTAAGGGGCTGTGTGCCCCTCCCAACCCATCTCACGTAACCGGGAGAGGTGGGGGCGCCTCCCCTAGGGCAGCCACCCCTCCTGGCTTGGGGGGCAAGTTTCCTAGGGGTGGGGGCGCCCAAACCCATCTAGGGTTTCCCCTGTGGCCGCAGCCCCTCCCCTAGGGAAACCCTAGGGCGCATCCTCTTTTCCCCTTCCCCCTATATATAGTGAGGGAGAGAGAGGGCAGCCACACCCCTTCCCCTGGCGCAGCCCCTCCCTCCTCCAACACCTCCTCCTCCTCCGTAGTGCTTGGCGAAGCCCTGCAGGAGAACCGCAAGCTCCACCACCACGCCGTCGTGCTGCCGGAGCTTTCCCTCAACTTCTCCTCCCCTTGCTGTATTAAGAAGGAGGAGACTTCCCCGGGTTGTACGTGTGTTGAACGCAGAGGCGCCGTCCTTTCGGCGCTTGGATCGGATCTACTGCAATTTGAATCGCCGCGAGTACGACTCCATCAACCGCGTTGTTGTAACGCTTCCGCTTAGCGATCCTCAAGGGTATGAAGATGCAATCCTTCTCTCTTGTTGCTAGCATCTCCTAGATTGATCTTGGTGACACGTAGGAAAATTTTGAATTATTACTACGTTCCCCAACAGTGGCATCATGAGCTAGGTCTATGCGTAGATTCTATGCACGAGTAGAACTCAAAGTAGTTGTGGGCGATGATTTGGTCAATTTGCTTAAAGTTACTAGTCTTATCTTGATTCGGCGGCATTGTGGGATGAAGCGGCCGGACCGGCCTTACACGTACGCTTACGTGAGACTGGTTCCACCGACCTACATGCACTTGATGCATAAGATGGCTAGCGGGTGTCTCTCTCTCCCACTTTAGTCGGATTGGATTAGATGAAAAGGGTCCTTATGAAGGGTAAATAGAAATTAGCATATCACCGTTGTGGCTTTTGCATAGGTAAGAAACGTTCTTGCTAGAAACCCATATCAGCCACGTAAAACATGCAACAACAATTAGAGGACGTCTAACTTGTTTTTGCAGGGTATGCTATGTGATGTGATATGGTCAAAAGAATGTGATGAATGATATATGTGATGTATGAGATTGATCATGTTCTTGTAATAGGAATCATGACTTGCATGTCGATGAGGATGACAACCAGCAGGAGCCATAGGAGTTGTCTTAATTTATTGTATGACCTGTGTGTCAATGAAAACGCCATGTAATTACTTTACTTTATTGCTAACCGTTAGCCATAGTAGTAGAAGTAATAGTTGGTGAGACAATTTCATGAAGACACGATGATGGAGATCATGGTGTCATGACGGTGAAGAAGGTGATCATGCCGTGCCTCGAAGATGGAGATCAAAGGCGCAAGATGATATTGGCCATATCATGTCACTTTATGATTTGCATGTGATGTTTGTCATGTTTACATCTTATTTGCTTAGAACGACGGTAGCATAAATAAGATGATCCCTCACTAAAATTTCAAGAAAAGTGTTCCCCCTAACTGTGCACCGTTGCGAAGGTTCGTTGTTTCGAAGCACCACGTGATGATCGGGTGTGATAGATTCTAACATTCACATACAACGGGTGTAAGCCAGATTTACACATGTGAAACACTTAGGTTGACTTGACGAGCCTAGCATGTACAGACATGGCCTCGGAACACGAGAGACCGAAAGGTCGAACATGTGTCGTATAGTAGGTGCGATCAACTTGGAGATGTTCACCGTTGATGACTAGTCCGTCTCACGTGATGATCGGACACGTCCTAGTCGATTCGGATCATGTATCACTTAGATGATTAGAGGGATGTCTATCTGAGTGGGAGTTCATTAAATAATATTATTAGATGAACTTAGTCTAAATTGTCTTTGCAAATTATGTCGTGGATTAATAGCTCGCGCTTTAGCTCCTTGTTTTAATACGTTCCTAGAGAAATACTAAGTTGAAAGATATTGTAAGAAATTGTGCGGACTAGGGCCGTAGTCTGAGGATTGTCCTCACTGCTACGTATAGGCTTCATCCTTGATGCACCGCCGGTGTGCCAACCCTCTGGCATTATCTGTGGATGTTGTGAACATCCGCGCAGAACGCTCGATGACTACCTGATAGTTTAGTGCGCCATGCTTTATAGCTTAGAGTCGGGGCTCCAAAAGCGTTTGGAACGCCATGGAACATATGAGATGTTCCAAGAGCTGAAATTGGTATTTCAGGCTCATGCACGTGTTGAGTGGTTTGAGACCTCTAACAAGGTCTTTGCCTACAATATGGAGGAGAATAGCTCTGCCAGTGAGCATGTGCTCAGAATGTCTGGGAACTTCAATCATTTGAATCAAGTGGGAGTTAATCTTCCAGATAAGAGAGTGATTGACAAAAGTTCTCCAGTCACTATCACCAAGCTGCTAGAGTTTCGTGATGAACTATAACATGGAAGGGAAAATGATCCCTGAGCTATTCGTCGTGCTTAAGGCCGTAAAGGTAGAAATCAAGAAGGAGCATCAAGTGTTGATGGTTAACAAGACCACTGGTTTCAAAGAAGGGCAAGGGCAAAAAGGGAAACTTCATGAATGGCAAGCCAGTTGCCGCTCCAGTGAAGAAACCCAAGAACCCAAACCCGAGACGAATTGCTTCTATTAGGGGAACAATCACTCGTAGCGGAACTGCCTCAAATACTTGGTAGATAAGTCGGCTGGCAACTTCAACAAAAGTATATTTGATATATGTGTTATTGATGTGTACCTTACTAGTACTCCTAGTAGCACATGGGTATTAGATACCGGCTCAGTTGCTAATGTTGGCAACTCGAAACAAAAGCCACGGAGTAAAAGAAGACTAGCTAATGGCGAGGTGACGATATTTGTTGGGAGTGTTTCCATGGATGATATGATCACCATCGCACGCTCCCTCTACCTTCAGGATTAGTGTTGAACCCAGATAAATGTTGTTTGCATTGGTGTCTGCGTTGAGCATGAACATGATTAGATCATGTTTATTGCAATACGGTTATTCATTTAAGTCAGAGAATAATGGTTATTCTGTTTACATGAATAATACCTTCTATGGTCATGCACCCAATGTGAATGGTTTATTGAATCTCAGTTGTAGTGATACACATGTTCATAACATTGATGCCAAAAGATGTAGAGTTGATAATGATAGTACCACTTTCTTGTGGCACTGCCGCTTAGGTCATATTGGTGTAAAGCGCATGAAGAACCTCCATGCTAATGGACTTTTGGAGTCACTTGATTTTGAATCACCTGACACATGCGAACCATGCCTCATAGGCAAGATGACTGAAACCCTGTTTTCTGGTACAATGGAACGGGAAAGTGACTTGTTGGAAATCACACATGATGATGTGTGCGGTCCGATGAGTGTTGACACACGCAGTGGATATCGTTATTTTCTCACCTTCGCCGATGAATTGAGTAAATATGGGTATATTTACTTAATAAAGCATAAGTATGAAATGTTTGAAAGTTCAAGCGATTTCAGAGTGAAGTTGAGAATCATCGTAATAAGAAGATCAAGTTCCTACAATCAGATCAAGGGGAAAGTATCTGAGTTATGAGTTTGGCAATCACTTAAGACAAGGTGGAATAGTTTCACAGTTGACGCCACTTGGAACACCATCACGTAATTGTGTGTCCGAACGTCGTAACCGCACCTTATTGGATATGGTGCGATCTATGATGTCTCTTACTGATCTACCGCTATCATTTTGGGTTTATGCATTAGAGACAATTACCTTCACTTTAAATAGGGCACCATCTAAGTCTGTGGAGACGACACCATATGAACTATGGTTTGGCAAGAAACCTAAGTTGTTGTTTCTTAAGGTTTGGGGCTACGATGCTTATGTCGATAGGCTTCGGCCAAAAAAGCTCAAACCCAAAGCGGAAAATTGTGTCTTCATAGAATACCCAAACAAGACGATTGGGTATACCTTCCTCAAATCTGAGGGCAAAGTGTTTGTCGCTAGGAACAGGTCCTTTCTCGAGAAAGAGTTTCTCTCGTAAGAATTTAGTGGGAGGAAGATAGAACTTGATGAGGTTGTTGAACCTTTACTTCAACCAGAGAGTAGCGCAGCACAGAAAGATGTTTCTGTGGCACCTACCTCAGTTGAAGAGAAAGCTAAAATGATGATGATCATGGAGCTTCAGATCAAGTTACTATCGAACCTCGTAGGTCAACAAGGGTGTGTACAACTTCTAAGTGGTAACCCTGCCTTAAAGGTCATATTGTTGGACAACGACGAACCTATGAGCTATGGAGAAGTGATGGTGGACCCGGATTCCAACAAATGGCTGGAAGCCATGAAATCCGAGATAGGATCCATGCATGAGAACTAAGTATGGACTTTGGTGGACTTGCTCGATGATCGGCAAGCCATTGAGAATAAATGGATCTTTAAGAAGAAGACAAATACTGATGGTAATGTCACCATTTATGAAGCTCGACTTGTCTCAAATAAGTCTCCGACAAGTTCAAGGAGTTGACTGTGATGAGACTTTCCCAATCATAGCGATGCTAAAGTCTGTTAGAATTATGTTAGCAGTTGCTGCATTTTCATTTATGAAATCTGGCAGATGGATGTCAAAACAAAGCTTCCTTGACGGTTTCCGTGAGGAAAGGCTGTATCATGTATGTGATACAACCATAAGGTTTTGTTGATCCTAAGGATGCTAAAAGGTATGCAAACTCCAGCGATCCTTCTATGGACCGGAGCAAGCATCTCGGAGCTGGAACATACGCTTTGATGAGGTGATCAAAGCATTTGGGTTTATACAAAGTTTGCAAGAAACTTGTATTTGCAAGAAAGTGAGTGGGAGCACTACAACATTTTGATAAGTATATGTGGATGACATATTGTTGATCAGAAATGATATATAATTTCTGGAAAGCATAAAGGGTTGTTTGAATGGAGGTTTTCAAAGGAAGACCTGTGTAAAGCTGCTTATATGTTGGGTATCAAGATCTATAGAGATAGATCAAGACGCCTGATAAGACTTTCACAGAGCACATACCTTGACATGATCTTGAAGGAGTCCAAGATGGATCAGTCAAAGAAGGAGTTCTTGCCTGAGTTGTAAGGTGTGAAGTTAAGACTTGAAGCTCGACCACGGCAGAAGAAAGATAAAGGACAAAAGTCGTCCCCTATGCCTTAGCCATAGGCTCTATACGATATGCCATGCTATGTACCGTGATGTGCCTTGCCACGTGTCTGGCAAGGGGGTATAAGAGTGATCCAGGAGTGGATCATTGGACAGCGGTCAAAATTGTCCTTGGGATTAAGGAAATGTTTCTCGATTATGGAGGTGATGAAGAGTTCGGCGTAAAGGGTTACGTTGATACAAACTTTAACACCTATCCGGATGACTCTGAGTAGAAAACCGGATACGTATAGTGGAGAAACCATTTGGAATAGCTCCAAGTGGAGCATAGTAGAAACATCTACAATATGAAATAGGGATTTGCGAAGAACACACGGATCTGAATGTTGTAGACCCGTTGACTAAAACCTCTCTCGTAAGCATAACATGATCAAACCCTAGAACTCATTGAGTGTTAATCACATGGTGATGTGAACTAGATTATTGACTCTAGTAAACTCTTGGGTGTTAATCACATGGCGATGTGAACTAGATTATTGACTCTAGTAAACTCTTTGGATGTTAGTCACATGGCGATGTGAACTATGAGTGTTAATCACATGGCGATGTGAACTAGATTATTGACTCTAGTGCAAGTGGGAGACTGTTGGAGATATGCCCTAGAGGCAATAATAAAATGGTTATTATTATATTTCCTTGTTCATGATAATTGTCTATTGTTCATGCTATAATGTATCAACCGGAAACCGTAATACATGTGTGAATACATAGACCACAACATGTCCCTAGTAAGCCTCTAGTTGACTAGCTCGTTGATCAATAGATGGTTATGGTTTCCTGACCATGGACATTGGATGTCGTTGATAATGGGATCACATCATTAGGAGAATGATGTGATGGACAAGACCCAATCTTAAGCGTAGCACAAGATCGTGTAGTTCGTTTGCTAGAGCTTTTCTAATGTAAAGTATCATTTCCTTAGGCCATGAGATTGTGCAACTCCCGGATACCGTATGTCGTGGATTTGTCACGGCAGATGTCCTCATGGAAGGACTTAGTCTTGGAGCCATCGCTACGGGTTAGCTTGAAGGGGTTAAACCGGACAAGGGACATGGGAGTTTATACAAGTTCGGCACCTTCGATGAAGGTAAAAGCCTATGTCTAGTTTGTGATGGGATTATTGGGGTTTCAATGACCAGGGAGCAAATACGCTTTGCCTGAGTCTCGAGTTGTTGTTGTCTGTCCCTGAACCGTCACCGGGTCGTCCCTTTATATACACAGGGTGACGCCTGGCCGGTCTACACAGTCCCGAGCCGGCTCATACAAGTGTCCAGCTCGGTCTCTTCCTTTCCCTAACTTACAATACAAGTTATACAAACATGGCGGTTCACCACTATGGGCTCTTAATCCGCCTCTAGGCTCTGGGCCTCTAGCCTTATCAGTATAGCGCCATCTTCTTTGTCTTCCTAAGCTTCAGTATGGTTGAGCGTGAATCGGCCCCTCCTGGGCGGTTTACCCTCAATAGTTATATCCTCAACATTAGGCCCCAGATTGATTTGAACCTGTCCATGTCAATCTTCAACTTAAATTTTTTTTGATCTAAAACATCTTCATATTAACCTTATTAAACCGCCATGACATCATCTTCGGAAATCACCGTAAACCGCCATGACGTCATCTGCATAAAAACATAAAGATTCCCTTTCATTAACTGACTCCGAAGATCGAGGCGACATCTGTGCCCCATTTCACTGCTTCGGGCTCCTCGATTCTCGCGCTTGCCTACTTATCCATTCGCCTTATAAATAGGCCCAGGGGTCCTTCCCTTTTCCCCTTCCGCGCTTCTTCTTCTTCCTCTTGACGTTCAAGCCCGACAGCTCCGCCGCCGCCGTCGACCTTCAAGCGCTGCATCATCCCTGGCCGCTTCATCAACCTGAACGCACCAGAGGTCCGCGGCTCTCCTCCGCTACTCCCATGAATCAGGTAAGCCTTCTTCCCTCAACCCTAGATCTGCATTAAGGTTTCGGTGCTTATCTGCGTTCATCAGTGTTCGTCCATGCTCATCTGCTTTCTCTTAGCTTATTTACTGAATCTTACTTATGCTTGATCGTTTTTGCTGCTAGATCCGTAACTTTAGTCCATCACCTAATAGCATCTTGCTGTTCCTAGAAAGAATTGCATCTGGACTATGTATGTTCCTCTTACCGCCATTATAGGGCTCAGAAAAATTTCCTCACTGAACCACGGTAGATCCAAAATTATATCACTATCTTGTGAAACTTGTTTCTGCAATACTTAGTAGATTTTTAGCTCTGGCCCTTTCACCTAAGGGCGGTTTAACCTGTAATAGTTGACAATCCTTCATATGCCATTAGCCCTCACTTAAACCGCCGTCTTGAGTTGGATAGCAATGTCCGGTTCACCTCATACATACGCTTTGATTAAATTTCCGGTTTAACATTGATGAATACACCTGAGCCGCCAATCGTAAACCGGCCTTTATCTTTTAATTACAGTTCTGGTCTTCAAGATGACCAAGCAATTTTACGCTCAAGAATCGGGTTCCATCCCAGACACGGAAACACAAATCAGCGGATTCGTTGTAACGGGTGCTTTAGCTCCAAAAAGTTTCCTTCATTGGCGAAGTTCTCGCCCCGAGTGCCCTCCTGAGCCTCAAGATGGAGAAGTGATTGTATTTATGCAACATCTATCCCGGGGTTTCAGTCCTCCCGGATCAAAAAATTTCCAGGATGTACTTGCCAGCTTCCAACTCCATCCCACTACAAGAAATATGTCAACTTATGACCACCACTATTAGTCACTGAAAGGTCACAAATTTCCATTTATGACCTTTTTGTGACCAAAAACAGAAGGTCAAAAGCTGGCCGTCGTAAACTGACTATAGCGACCTTTCTTCTGGAATGGTCAAAGATGTTTACGACCAAAATATTTCTACTGTGGCGTTTTGGTCACTAGCAACCTCCCCCAGGCCACGTAGGCATCCAGCGTGGCAAGCTGATGTGGCACAAGATTCAGCCCGGTCCAATTCGGTTTTCTACATGGGCCTAGCCCAACAATTCGGCCTATTTGTGTTTTTTCTGTCTGTCAATTTTTGGTTGGGTTCATGGGCCAAGCCCAATATTGCAGCCTTTTTATTGTTGGGTTGTGGCCTTTTGTCTAAACAAATTTAGTTTTTTTCCAAAAGAAGGGTCCACTAGTCAGAAGGGTCCCAATTGTCAGGTTCTAGTAATAGGTTCCCATTTGTCATATTGTGGTAAGTGAGTCCCACTTTTCTATATTTTTGCAATTAGATAATTTGATTCAAAAAGAGCCAATAAGGCATAATATTCCATACAACAGCCAAATAAAGTCCATTACAATCCTGTACACCCAAAAGCGAGATAGTATATTACAACAGCCAAGCAAAGTACATAGTAAAAATCTGGTATTCAGCTATAAAATACAACTAAATATACACATAACTAGCTCCAAAGTGAGCCAAAACGCGTTACGGTCCTGGTTTTTTTTCAGATTCTTCTTCCTACAGCTCCTGTACACCCAACTTTTGAAGAATGAAGGCCAAGACACTGAAAATAATATGAATAGTTAGAAACATAATCAAGTGAAAAATTTGTTGCGTAACTTTAGATTTAACAGAAACCATGCATATAACATTCTCATAACAAAGAAAAACTGAGATATATTTTGCAAATGATAAGTACCAAAGACAGGGCAAGTTAATGTAATGTATGGATAGTACAACAAGTCGTGAGCAACAAGACACAAGCCATATGCATTACAAGCCAAACAGTTCGAGGAACAAAGAAAGCAGTCAAACGGTTCAGGAACAAAGAAACATGCATGCATGCAATTGAAGTGCGTACTAGTAGTTGTACAACACAATGCCAAAGTTGGAGCAAATCATGATTAAGAAAACAATCGCAGCGGCATGGCATAATCAAATAATAATGTGAGCAAACAATTGGATACGAGTCACACTTGATCACAAAGAAAGAATGTGCTAGTAGTGTGCACTCACCAAAGAATGAATGACTTGCCATTGATTTGCTACACTCCATCTGGGACTTCACAGATTCCAAATCCTCGACACTCCAGCAGCAGCTATCCAGGGCCTTCTTCTCCTGCTCGTTCTTTTCTCCTGGCTTGCTCCTTCTCCTGGGGTGCTCCTTCTCCTACAACAAAGAAGAACATCAAAGTTAATGACAACAGCAGTTTGACAACAAGAAGCAGTCAATAACAACAAGATCAATTCCTGGGAATGCTTTAATTTAGTCCATTTCTTTGATCAACAACTTTGGAAAAATACGGTATGAATATGATCAGCAGCAGCAGCAAGTCCTACACTAAACTAAGCAATGATGATGTCTAACAACAGCAATCATCATCAACAAGTCCTAACTTAACAAAGAAGCAAAGAGAAGAAGAGAAGAGAGAAAATAGAAGAAAAGAGATAAGAAGTTTACATTAATGAAAAATAATTACTCATATTTTCAAATGGATCAAATGAGTAGCTCTACACCGCATGTTTAATCAAATGAGTAGTCCATTTTCATAAAACTTTTACACCTCCGCCGATGTAAAACAAACAAGTCGCTCACCAGGTCGATATAAAATAAATTACAACAAAATCATCTGTATGTACGAGGAAAGAATGTGCCTTGAGACTTAACAACATATCCATAAAAGGTGTATACATCTAATGTCAATTAAAAGAAAAAATAATACTCATGTCCCTCGATAAGATGATGCGATAAATCAGGCTAAACAATTACAACACCAAAGCAGCCCTTTCCAAAACTCGCATGGCACGGTCAACACTAAGCAGTCAACACTAAGCGATGCTGCTTGAAATCAGCGTAACAAGTGACTATAACTACAGTCGTAGGCAACAGAACTGTTCCTATTGAACTTTTACAAACAGACTAATAAACACATATGTTCGGTTTTCTTGTTTTCAGAGAAAAAACAACTTGAGCTGATTTTCCTTAACAGGTCAACAATGCATATGCAAGTAATTAGACAGAGAAGCAGCAAAAGAAGAAATTCATTCCGGTTAAAAGCATGGCATTTTGAAACCGATAGCTGTTGTTTGCATTCAAATAACAGTACATCCGCATATGTAAAGGACAACTTATAACCTCAGATTCAGATGTATGCATCACATCCATTCGTACGTGCTAAGGCCAATTCAAACCCATGAGACTAGCGGCATTGAATCATTTTACAGGGTAGAATCATTGTCCCATTGGTACACATGCAACTATTGCACCGCACGCGTACCAACATCGCATCGTGGAGCAGTCTAATCTGAATTTTAGCTGCTATTATAACGTGAAATTGATTTTGGGTTTGGCGTGTGTGACACCGATCGCTCATCGAAAAACTGGCCATGGCCATGGTGGTTAATGCGAACGAAGATGGGCATGGAGGGGACGAAAGGTGGACTTACTACTTGATGTTTATCCTCAGACGACGCGTGCCGGCGCTTCTCCCGGCTGCTGGCCCGGTAGGCCAAGGCGAGGAGCTGGCCCTTGCCATGCAGCTCGAGGCCGGCGGCACCGTCGGCGGCCACGCCAAAGACCGTGACGGCCTTGGACGTAGAAGAGGGAGCCGATGCTGCAGGCCGCCGCCACAGTAGGTCAAGCGCCGCCCAAGATGCCGTACGCTACCGCACACACAAAAAACAGCGATCGATTAGTAACCCGGAAGGAAATTAGATGGCGATTCGAGATCAGGAAATTGACAGCACACGCTTAACATGGAGGGGACAGGGCGGGGTGTTTACAGAGGATGAGGAGGGAGCGGGCGGCAGAGATGGCGGGGAGGTCGACGAGGGAGGAGCGGAAGTGGAAGCCCCTGGCCTGGTCGAGGAGGCTCTGCGCGGAGGCGTGGTGGACGCCGGCGCGGAGGAAGTTGGAGAGGAGCGCGGGCGGGAGGAGCAGGTCGAGGAGGACGATGAGGAGCCCGATGTGAGCCTGAGCAGAGGCGCGCTGGACGAGGAAGGGGCGAAGGCATCGGCGAGGAGCCAGCAGAGATGGCGGTGGAGGTGCGGTGCCGAGGGCGGGACGAGCACGGCGGCCATGCGACGGAGGCCTCCGGGACGGGCGGAGGAGCGGGTGGTGGTGCGCGGGCGCGGGCGGCGGTGTCGGATCTGAATCGGCGGGGTGGCGGCGGCGATGTGGGAGAGGGAGCGCGTGAGGTGGATCTGGAGCGCTAGGGTTCGTGGGGTGAGAGGGTGAGGGAGTTTTCTTTTTTCTTTTTCTTTTTTTGAGACAAATAGGGGGAGCAGGGTGAGGGAGAAAGGGCTGCCGTCCGATCCGAGAGCATCCGACGGTGTTTGAGCACGATCCGCGTGACATGTCCATGGACCAATCAGAATCCAGTACACGTTATGACCTTCTAAATTGGTCGTAATTGACTAAAAATAAGGTGTTAAACCATATTTTTTCAAAAAATGCCTTGAATCATATAAACAATTTTATGATATGAGAAATACAAAAAGAAACATTCTCATTGTGTCACCAAATGTGACATAGTTTTTAGAAAAATTAACAAACTTGTAATTGGAATAAGACAAATATCTTTTAAAAATTGTTATGAGAAATGAGTTTTTAGGGGGGGGGGGTCATTTTCTATTTTTGGAGTGCCAAAAATGTTTACAGCACCACTCCATTTTCCAAAACTATAAGACTGCATTTTATGTATAGTTGACCAAATCTTTAGATGTAAAATGCTTTCGATCCACCTCTTATTAAAAAGACAAATTATGTTTCAAAAAAGCATCTACCTCGGCATTCTTTTGTTTGTCATCTACTTTTTCACATGAAAATTCAATTAAATGATCTCATATTATGCACAATGATGCATCTTGAAATGGCAAACAATGTTACCTAAGGAAGTTTTTATTTTCTTTGCACGGAAAATTCATTTTTCATTTTTTGAGTGCCCGAAAAGAGGTTTTTTTGTGAAGGACCTTCCAAATAATTGTTGCAAAATTGGACCAAATCATTTTTCTAAAATAGTAGGCCATATTTAATGCACAATTGGCCAAATGGTTGGGTGTAAAAAGTTTTGATCCACCTCTCATGAAAAAGACAAATTTTCGCCGATTCGGCTAGAAGCGGGTCAAATTTGAACTGCAGCTGCCTCATACTTTGCTATTTATTTTTTCCAAAAATCATTTCTAGGTACATAATTATCTATTTAATCACAGAAACACCAAAAAAATTCCAAGATTCAACCACTAGCTAGGAACGGTCATTCCCGCCGTTTTGACCGCATTTTGGAACGGGCATAAAAAATTCAAAAAAAATCAAAAAAATGGGAAAAATTTGCATTGTGTCATTATATGTGGCCAAGTTCCCAGGAAAAATAACAAACTTGTAATATGACAATTATTTTAAAAAAGTGTTCTCAGAAATGAGCTATCATCTCTAAAGATTCATGGCTTTCAAGCCAAATGATCAATCTTATGGCCACATTCATGGCATAGTTTGTTCAAATGATCTCATATTGTGCACAAGGGTGCATACTGGAATGGCAAACAATGTTGCCTAAGGAAGTTCTCATTTTTGTTGGACGAAAAAACCATTTTCCATTTTTCGAGTGCCCGAAAGGAGGTTTTTTTGTGAAGGAACTACCAAATAGTTTATGCAAAATTGGACCAAATCATTTTTATAAAATACTAGGCCATATTTAATGCACAATTGACAAAATGGTTGGGTGTAAATTTTTTTGATCCACCTCTCGTGAAAAAGACAAATTTCATACCGATTCAATTTGGAAGCGGGTCAAATTTGAACTGCAGCTGCCTCATAGTTTGCTATTTATTTTTTCCAAAAATCATTTCTAGTTACATAAGGACCTATTTAATCAGAGAAACACCAAAAAAATTCCAAGATTCAACCACTAGCTAGGAACGGTCATTCCCGCCGTTTTGACCGCATTTTGAAACGGGCATAAAAAATTCAAAAAAAATCAAAAAATTGGGAAACCTTCGCATTGTGTCATTTATGTGACCAAGTTTCCAGGAAAAATAATAAACTTGTAATACGGTAATTTTTTTAAAAAAGTGTTCTCAGAAACGAGCTATCATGTGTGGAGATCAATGGCTTTCAAGCCAAATGATCAATCTTATGGCCACATTCATGGCATAGTTTGTTCAAATGATATAATATTGTGCACAAGGGTGCATCTTGGAATTCCAAACAATGTTGCCTAAGGAAGTTTTCATTTTCTTTGCACGGAAAATTCATTTTTCATTTTCCGAGTGCCCGAAATGAGGTTTTTTTGTGAAGGAACTACCAAATAATTGTTGCACAAATGGACCAAATCAATTTTATAAAATACTAGGCCATATATAATGCACAATTGACAAAATGGTTGGGTGCAAAAAGTTTTGATCCACCTCTGATGAAAAAGACAAATTGTCGTCGATTCAGTTGGAAACGGGTCAAATTTGAACTGCAGCTGCCTCATAGTTTGCTCTTTATTTTTTCCAAAAATCATTTCTAGGTACATAAGTATCTATTTAATCATAGAAACACCAAAAAAATTCCAAGATTCAACCACTAGCTAGGAACGGTCAAGCCCGCCGTTTTGACCGCATTTTGAAACGGGCATAAAAAATAAAAAAAAATCAAAAAATTGGAAAACCTTCGCATTGTGTCATTATATGTGACCAAGTTTCCAGGAAAAATAATAAACTTGTAATACGGTAATTATTTTTAAAAAGTGTTCTCTAAATGAGCTATCAAGTGTGAAGATTCATGGCTTTCAAGCCAAATGATCAATCTTATGGCCACATTCATGGCATAGTTTGTTCAAATGATCTCATATTGTGCACAAGGGTGCATATTGGAATGGCAAACAATGTTGCCTAAGGAAGTTTTCATTTTCGTTGGACGAAAAAACCATTTTCCATTTTTCGAGTGCCCGAAAGGAGGTTTTTTTGTAAAGGAACTACCAAATAATTGTTGCAAAATTGGACCAAATCATTTTTATAAAATACTAGGCCATATTTAATGCAAAATTGACAAAATGGTCTGGTGTAAATTTTTTTGATCCACCTCTCGTGAAAAAGACAAATTTCTGACGATTAAGGTGGAAGCGGGTCAAATTTGAACTGCAATTGCTCATAGTTTGCTATTTATTTTTTCCAAAAATCATTTCTAGTTACATAAGGACCTATTTAATCATAAATACATGGTTTGGTGGCGATACGTCGAGGTTTGGGCGGTGGCCGAGGGCCCCAACTCTAGAGCTGCCAGAACTCAAGATGTTCGCCAAGCGTGGTCATCAAGTGACTGGCGTTGCCATGTGTTCTGGGCGGCCTAGGCATGTCTAGTGGGTTGGTCACTCCCCAGGTTTGTGCTAGGAAGAAAATTACAACATAAGATTCTCACGAGGAGACCAATCGATGCTCAAACATGAATTAGCAGCCAAGTGTTTGATTAGCGGTACGGGAAATGTACATGGCTAATGGGCGTGAGTTTTGGCTGAGGATGATCAGTTACTAAGAAGACCGTTTTCACAAATTTTCAGCTCAAAAGGAGGAGCCTAGGTGGTACTTGCTTTGCAAACCACCACACCGACATAAATACGAATGTTGAAGCTCGGCTCAAAATAATGAATGGATTGAGCTGGCATTTGGTGGAGGATGGTTATTTGGGCATAAGAAAGCATCAGAGAAAATGGATACTATTTGGACATGCCAAAGTGGTACTTCCTTCACAAACTGTTACTCTGAACAGAATAGGAAAATGAATATTTTTGAATTATTTTTGAACTAGGCAAGGAAGGTTTTGACATATTTGACGATGATATGACCCAAAGAATTTATGAGATTTTTTTGGGAATTTTGGGAATGATGAAATATAGGTTGCTTCACAACCTAGGGCAAAAACTGCCACATGGACATGACACATAGGCAAAAGCGATGAGGTGGCGCCTAGTCATAGCAACCCACCACAATTTACAAGGCTATGACCATCTATATTGGTCGTTAACAACTAGAAATAAGGCAGCGGACTAGCGCTGTTAGCTTTATGACCATTTCATGTAAGGAAATTATGACCCCAAAATGCTCGCAATGGTTTAGGGTTTGGAGCCCCTCGAACAGCTTTTGACCAATTGGTCTCAAATGGTCATAAATCTATGACCAATTCTTCCAGGGTCACTAACAGAAGGTCATAAGTTGACATATTTCTTGTAGTGTCCTCAGGATATTGGACCAAATTATGTGTCCAACATCTGCAACTTTCAAGTGTTCTGTGAGGTTTATCTGCAAGAAGAACCAACGGTTGACCTCTTTCGGGATTTCTTCCACTTAAACCGCCGCACTGAGTTCTCTGACAGCCCCAATACTGAACTTGGTGGTGTATCAATTCAAAAAAGGAAAGAGGTTGATTTTCCTCATGCCAAACTTCACAGCCACCCTAAAGACTGGAACCAAGCTTGGTTTTATTGTCAGAACACTGCCCCTGCTAGAGAAAACCCTTTGCCGGGCTACCGTGCTCACCCGCTTAGCAATGGCCACCCTTTACCTCCACGAATGACTGCCAAAGAACGACAAGCTTATGCACCTCAACTCGCCAAACTCCGGGCTCTCCTCGCCAACGGTTTGACTGGTGTTGATCTTGTTCGCTGTTGGGTTTCATGGTGCATCCTTCCTTTAAGCCGCCGCCCCGGTTTGATGTATGCATATACCGGCAAGACCAATGATCCTCAACGGTTTAACTAAATAGTTCTGACTGATGATTTAGTCTCTGAAAGTGTTATAAAGATTCTTGACGTACCGACCGTATGCACCCAAACCGTTTGCGCTTTTTTGCGCCTCCAACAAACCGCCAGTGGTAATGACTTTAACCTTGTACATTTTTAATCCGTCTCCGCTTTAACAGTAATATAATTATCCTTTACTTTAATCTTGCAGACCAACAACTCCTTCTAGAAAAGGAAAACTCAAGATAAACCGGCCAGGGCTCCTCGTGCGAAAAGCAAAGTCGTCAAGAAAACTGCCAAAAAGAAAACTGCCGAGTCTTCTGATCCGCCAGAAGATGTTGATGAATCGGCTGAAGAAGTAGAACTTGACTCCCTTAGTTCCTTTTTCATGCACCTTATTGACAATAACTATTCCCAGGATGATGCGAAGGCCAGCCATGCAGACCATGTTGAGGTAATAGCTCTTTCTTCCGATTCATATCTGGTGCCAGTTAAAAGATTTCGTCGTGCAGTTCGAAAAGTGAAATACTCTCACCCTCTTGCTTATCTCGATCCAAAACTTTCTTTGAAGACGCAGCAACCTGAAGGGCGTCGCACAACCCGACACAGTGGCCAGCAAGTCACCTCTTCTGGTATACACCACACACCAACCCGGAAACGTCGTCCAGAGGTTGCTTGTTCTCCTGAAAAACTTTATCCTTTGAAGGGTTTCTTCTGATACCCTCTCAATCCGTCTGATTCTAATTATCAGGTATCTTCCAATTCATCCGACGGTTCATCAGCCACTCAGTTGCCTCCCCTTAAAACCATCGCTGGGTAAGTGTTCTTGCTCTTCGGTTTGTTTCTTCATGCATCGGTTTACCGCACTAATCTTTATTTTGACGTTGTAGTACCAAGGCCCGATTAAGCAAGAAAGCTGTCGGGTGGTAGGTGCGACATATTCCAATTTCCAACGGGTGGCTAATCATAGTGGGAGCCAATAAGACGTCGCTGGTGCCTGGAAACGGGATGAGGCGAAGACATGCACGCCGGCGAATCTTACCCAGCTTCGCGGCTCTTCGTGGACATAACACCCCTACTGCTGCTCTGCGGGGTCTCCGCATGATCACTAGATGAATGAGTTGCTACAAGAGGCTCCTTGAGCTGTTCGGTGTGAGGAAGAAGAAGGGCACGGCTAGCTCTCCTCTTCCCTCTACCTGGTGTCTAAAACTATCAAAGTCCAACCCTTTGCATGGGTGCCCTGGGGGGTTTATGTAGGCCTACCCCCAGGGGTACAATAGTAATCCGGCTAGGCGTGGGCCCTAGCCGTCAGTGTCTTCGTCTGCCCGGCTTCTCCGGCCACTGGGCCCGCTGACCAGGGCCCCGCCGCCGGCTTCCTCGACAAGTGGCCCCACCGCTGAGGGCCTTGTCGGGGCTAGTTATCGTTGCTTCAATCCGATGACGAGGGCTTTGTCGGGTAAGCATGGCTCTGCAGTGCCGCCTCGGCGGCGATCACAAGCCTCATTTCGTCGTGTCTCCTTAATGAGGCGCTTCCTTCGAGGGAGGGAATAAGCCGGCTACGGGGAGCCGGCCATATCTTGGGCCGACTGGGGGAGGCCGAGCCGCCTTCGGGCATCTCTCTGACCGGAGGGACCCGCCGCCTGCGGGTAGTACAGACAGCCTGTCGTGGGTGACGTCACAGTCAACATGGCAACAGTGCCGCGCCGGACGGGTGATGGCTGCCCCGTACGGCGCACTATAGCCACGCGCGCTCCGGGATGCGGGGGTGGCAGGCTTCACTGTAGCCACGCCCCGTCTCATCACTGTTATGTGGGTGCAGATTCTGAGGGTGCGGCCTTGGCCGCCTGCAGGGTGGCCGGCTCCTTGGAGTCGGCCTTATCGTGGCCGGCTGCATGGAGTCTGCCCTCTGGTAGCCGGCTCCTTGGAAGCCAGCCCTCTCGTGACTTTCTTCTATGGACCTTGGGGCCAGGCCGCCTCCTGATAGCCGGCCTAAATGACAGCCGGCCGGGGGAAGGCGGCCCAGCGTCCTGGAGGTTGGATGCCTTGATTGGCTTGTTTGGCTTGTAATTTTTTCAGAAGCCCCAGGGGGAGCCGGCTAGGCTACCCGTGGTCATTTACTCCGACAGTAGTTCCCGAAGCTGATTGGGCTTCGAGGTCGAAAGGAGGACGAGAAGCTCGATCAGCTTCCTATCCTGGGAAGCCGGCAGCTAGGAGCCAGCCTTGAATGGGTGCGCCGTCTTCGAGAGGCTCCGCGGTTAAAAGGAGGGAAAGCGAGCCGGCCCGCGCGTTGACCGCACATCACCTTGCGCGCCACGTGGCCAGAAAAGCCTGCCAGCCCACGCGCGCGACGGGACGTCGCTGCAGGCCAGGGCCTACCAAGCTTCACGATCGCCCACGCGCGGATTCCCTGCGGCCCAAATGGACCGCATGTCTTCTCGCGGCGGTTACAGCACGCCTTTAGGGCGCCATAATCGTGGGACGTGGGGGGAGTGGGCGCAGTTAATCCCACGCTCCCCCACGCCTCGCCTCCTCGGCTCCGCCGCCCGAGCCTATAAGTAGGGGGAGGAGGGGGAGCGGCAGGGGCTCGCACGCTCTCCCTCGCTCCTCTCCTTCTTCTACTTTCTTCCTCACTCTTCCGCCGCCACAGCGCACTCACCACCGCGCTGTTCCGCCGCAAGCTATCTTGGCTTGCCGCAGTTCCTTCATTACGTGGTTGTGCTCTCCGCCGCCGCGGCTCTTTCCTTCCACTCGTTCCCATGGCGTTGTCGAGCTCGTGGGATGGCTCCAACGTCCACGAAGATCACATCGATTGGCTCCGCCGGACGCGGCGGTTGCCGGGTGAGGACCTCGTGAAGACGCCGCTACCGGAGGCGGAGATTTTGCCGGCGCCGGAGGAGGGCGAGCGGGTCATCTTCCGCTCGCACTGCCTGCGTGGCCTCGGCCTGCCGGCGAGCGGGTTCTTCCGCTCCTTCCTCGACTTCTACAATCTTCAGCCGCATCACCTCACCCCCAACACGGTGATGCTGCTATCTTCCTTCGTCACCCTGTGCGAGGGTTTTCTCGGAGTCCTCCCCACTCTGGAGCTCTATGGGGAGTTCTTCCAGTGCAAGCTCGGCACTGTCTCCGCGGGCGTGCCCGCCCCCTGCGGCGCCTTCATCGCCAAGCGGAGGACGACCGACAACAACCCTTTTCCGCCTATCCCGCTGATCCAGTCGGTAAAGCTTTAGCAACAGTCGTACTTCTACGTGAAGAACGTCGCCACGCAAGGCGACTACCTCAATCTGTCGGCTTACGTAGCCGGCCCGCCGCTTGGGAGGCCGGCTTCTTGGTCCTTCCGAGCCCGGTCGCTCACCTTGGCCGGGAACGCCGCTGTCACCCGGCTCCGGGTGATGGTCCAGTCGGAGGGCTTGGTGGGGGCCGACTTGGTGGCCGCCTTCATGGAGCGCCGGGTGCTTCCGCTCCAAAGCCGGCCACACATGATCTGCCAAATGAGCGGCCGCTTCGACCCGTGTCGGCTGAGCACCAGAGAGATGCCTCGCGATGAGGTATCTTACATGGTGAATTATATCTCCAACTGCAAACTCACCGTGGAGTGGCAGTATCGCAAGGCGCCATATTCTCGGGCCAACCCGCCGCCTGTGGTGAGTTTTTCCTTATTCTCTTCTTCTTTTGTTGCCGTGTTCGCGATAGCCGACTCTTGACTAATCGGCTTTGTCTTTGAGCAGAGCCCTCTTCTTCGACCGGCGCCCGGGGCCGCAGGGCCGGAGCGCCAGTTTACGGCCGATCGCACCGTGGACGATCCCGACGACCCGGATCTGGGGGCGGCCGCCATGGACGACGCCGTAGTCGCAACCGGGCGGGAGGCAGCGGCCCCGACCACGGCCGCTTCGAGATCGGCCGAGGATGACGGCCGAGGTTATCCCACGCCGCCAGCCGGGCGGCCGATCGCTAAGGCGCTGGACCTTCCGCCGCCAACCGCCGGTGTGGCGCGCATAAGCGTCGAAGGCTGGTCTCTTCGGCAGCTGGTCAAGAAACCCAAGAGCTCAAGCTGGGCGCGACCAAACGAGACGAGGCGGCTGCGAAAGTGGCCCGCTTCCGCAAGGTGGTGAAGCAGCCACAAGCGGTCTCGGCGTAAGTGTTGTGTGTCTTGTACTTTTGTTGTTTTATTTGGTGGGGGCTCATCTGAGCCGTCTTCTTGGTTTGTTGAACAGGGCGCCGCTTTCCCTTGAGCGGGTTGACGCCGCCTCCATAGTCGGACCGACGGGAGGGTCTTCGGTTCCCGCCGAGTGGACCCCCGCGCCAACCTCATGGAGGCAACGGAGCGGAACACGCGGGAGGCTCGGGAGGAGCGGGAGGCGGCGGAGCGGAGGGCCGTCCAGGAGGCGGCGGAGAAGTTGGCCGAGGCGCAATCCGACGCGGCGGCCAAGGCCAAGGCGGAAACCGCGGCCGCAGAGAGGGAGGCGGAGGTTTTGCGCAATCAGCCTCCGCAACTCGTCATTCCCCTTTGCGTCGTGGCTCCCGATATCCCCGTGCCTTCGTCGGAGGAAGCCGACCGCGACCAGCCAGTGATGGAGAGGAGGGAGGACAACGTGACGATCCTGGGGGAGGCGCCACTGTTGGCGCCGACTGGAGCGGGCCAAGGCGGCCGACCTGCTGAGGCGCCTGGGCAGCCGGCCGGGGGCAAGTCGGCGGTGGGGGTGGATCTCGTGGTGCAGTCAGCACCTCGCCGGCGCGTGGGGGAGGCGTCCTCGACGCTGGAGCCGCAAAGGGCCGCGGGCGCCAGCTCGACGGCACAGGACCTGGATGCGGCCAGCGCCAGCACGTTCAAGTGGACGCCCAACGGCGGGACGACCGAGCTAAACGTGGCGGCACAGGAGGTCCGACGCCGGCTTCAGGCTCCGCTTGCTACAACGATATACCCAAGAGTTCCTTGCTACACGCACGGTCGTCCGGGTGAGTCTTCTGGCTTTGATCGATTTCTTTTTTGATTTCTTCCATGGGGGCGCGTCAGCGCACCCATTGGGTGTAGTCCCCGAGTTTCGAGTCAGCTGCTGAGCAGGTGGCTTGAAACTTCTTAGCAGGTCTTGATAGCAATCTTGTTCTTATGCACACTCCATCTGATTTTCAGGAGTATCACAATCTTCGCGCGACCGCCTTCAACTCCCAGGCCCAGGAGCTGAGCCAGAAGGCCTCCGATCTGACGAATAGCCGGAGTAAGTACTTGGTTCCTTCTATCTCAAGTGGGGGCGCGTCAGCGCACCCACTGGGTGTAGTCCCCGAGATTCAGGCCGGCTGCTGAGCAGCCAGGTTGGATCTTCCCTGACGACTTTTCCCTTACTACTTTTTTTTTCTTTTTCTCCATGCTTGCAGGAGCTAATGCCGACTTGAGGGGGCAGCTAGGCCAGGCCTGCATCACTGCTCGTGCCAAGGAGGCCGAGATCGCCGCCTTGGCCTGTGAATGCGATCGCTGGCCAAGAGGCTGGCCGGGCCAGAGGAGAGCCACCAAAGTGCCCTGAAGAAGGCGCAGGACAACGAGGTCGCCCTTAAGGCCGAGTTCGAGACCGAGGCGGCGGGCTGGGCTGAAGCAAGGCAAGCGCTGAGCGAGGGTTATGGGCGGGTGGAGGATCTGATCGACGGTAGGCCGCCTTCCTCTTCTCACTCCTTTGCTTGCTCCTTGCCCTCTTGTTCATCTTCTGATTTTTGTGCCGTTTCCTTGTTCTTCCCGCAGATTACTTCCCCAGCTACTCCGTCGCCACCAAGCCATCAAGGCCCACCGCGAGACGCTACCGCAAGCAGGTTGCAATTGCGCCGGACGCCACCGGACGCCGAGGAGCAGTTTCTTGCCGATCCAGTTCGCTGCAGCCGGCTCACCGCATGCTCCGCCGGCTTCAGCGTGCCGGTGCGCAAGTCTTGGTCACTCTCTGGCCCGGCGAGGTGATTCCCCGTACCCCCAGTCGGACTGCCGACTGGCTGGAGGTTGCGGTTGGCCGCTTCGAGGCATGGAAGGTTTCCGCTGCTCGGTCCGGCGCCGGGCGGGCGCTGGAGTTCGTCCGGGCCTGGTATCTTGGGCTAAGCCTGCGCCAGCTGAGAACTTGGAGGCAGGAGGCTGACGAGGAGCTGGTGGCGATGCGGCCGGTTATCATCCAGCGCGCCTCAGCTATCATCGAGTACACCGACACCAGCGTGTTCGCTCCTGAAGTGAACGACAGCGGAGTCGCCCAGCCGGAGGAATGGTTCGGGCTGAACCCGGCGGAAGGCGAGGACTCAGCGGAGGAGATTGCTTCCAGCGATGAAGCCGAAGATGACGAGGAGGAGGGCGGCGAAGACGCTGCGCCAGACGGCGGTTTAATTAGCCAGCTTCAAATCGATCGTGTTTCTATAACGAGGCACGCACGAGCGTGCCGCCTGCCAGGGGTGAAGATCAGGACGAGACTCGCCAGCCGGCCACTCCTCCAGCCCGCACTGCCGCCTCCGCCGACCTGCCCGACTCGCCTGTTGCTCCGCTAGCTTGATCTGCCGCTCTCGCTTTTCTGTTGTTGCTCTTTGAACCAATTTTATTAACTTTGCGCAGTTCCACCCACTGGGGGTGTATTCAGACTATGTTGAATGCCGGCCTTTCAAGGCTTTTGTGTAAATATAATTATGCATGTGTTTGGCTTCCATTCGAGTTTGCTTTTTATCCTTTGGCTGTTTTCCTTTGCCGCCTTCCCTTGATTGCCGCCTTCCCAGCCGAACAGCTGCTCTGCGGTCTGTGGCCGGGGAGGAACTTGGCTATTTGTGGGAAGGCAAGTACTTGAGCTTTGTTGGATTGTGGCAGGGTTGAATGGTAAGGCGGCCGGTTACTTTGGTAGCCGGTCGGCAACGGAGGAAGCCGCTTTGTTATATAAGTTTGTTAGTCCTTAGCCGTTTTCGTGTGGGCATCCTTTCACGCCTTTGACTCTTGCCACCGGGACAATCGGTTCTTCGAAAGGCGGCTTTTGACAAGAGAGGGCTTGGGTGCCGCACACTACTTGTCCGACCGCAGGTGGAACTTTAAATATAACTCATAAGCGGCGGTCCCGGGCCGACTAGTCGAACCCGTGTCGGGATTTAAAAGGTGAAATGACAAAATCATAAACATGATACTCGTCATTCATAGATAAAAGGTGGCAGTCCCCGAGTGCTCCTCGGGGGGCCCATTGTCTCATACTTAGTACAAAAGGTAGCGTGATACATACTGCATTTTTAACTGTAAAATCTTTGGAGGAGGTTGGCGTTCCATGGTCCCTCCGACTCCTTGCCGGAATCATCTCTCTTTCGTGCCTTCGGCTTCTGTGCATCGATTAGGTAGTAGGAGTCGTTTCCCAATGCTCTGCTGATGACGAAGGGACCTTCCCAAGGGGCCGAGAGCTTGTGCTGGCCGGCTGTTCGCTGGATCAGCCGGAGCACAAGGTCGCCCTCTTGAAAGGATCTTGGCTTGACCTTCCGGCTATGGTAGCGGCACAAACCCTGCTGGTAGATGGCAGACCGACTGAGGGCTAACAGCCGGCTTTCTTTTAGCAGGTCGACGCCGTCTTCTCGTGCTTCTTTGGCCTCTGCTTCCGTGTACATGGTCGCCTGAGGCGAGTCGAACTCGATGTCGGTTGGGATGGCAGCCTCGGCGCCATATACGAGGAAGAAAGGGGTGAAGCCGGTTGACTTGTTTGGGTAGTGCGCAGACTCCAGAGAACGGCCGGCAGCTCGTCGAGCCAACAGCCGGCCGAGCGCTCCAGCAGCACGACCAGCCGGGGCTTGATGCCGGAAAGGATGAGGCCATTGGCTCGCTCAACTTGGCCGCTTGATCGCTGGTGGGCAACGGACGCCTAGGTCCGGGGATGCCCTGTCGCCGCAGTAAACGTGCCAATGCTCCCCTGGCGAAATTCATGCCGTTGTCGGTGATGATGCTGTGTGGCACGCCGTACCAAGTTGTGATGTCTGCGATGAATGTCACGGCAGTCGGCCCGTTCAGATTCTTAATCGGCTTTGCTTCGATCCACTTGGTGAATTTATCCACGACGACAAGCAAGTGTGTCATGCCGCCGCGCGCCGTCTTGAATGGGCCCACCATGTCCAATCCCCAGACGGCAAAAGGCCAGGTGAGGGGAATGGTCTTGAGTGTTGAAGCCGACAGGTGTTGCTTGGAGCCGAAAACTTGGTAGCCTTTGCAGTGTTTGACCAACTCCTTGGCATCGTCCAAGGCAGTCGGCCAAAAGAATCCATGGCGGAAGGCTTTGGCAACGAGGGATCTTGAGTCTGCGTGGTGGCCGCATTCACCTTGGTGAATGTCCTTGAGGATTTATATGCCCTTCTCTGGCTCAACGCAACGTTGGAAGACTCCAGTGACACTGCGCCTGACGAGCTCTCTGTTCGCAATTGTATATGCGCCGGCTCGGTGTTGGACTTGTCTTGCCGCGATGTCGTCAGCCGGCGGCTCGCTTATCGTAGTTGAGGATGGGCTGAGCCCATGATGGAGCTGTGACTTCTTCTATAGCCAACACGGCCATCGCAACCAGGCAGGTGGGCTGGGTGGTGAGGAGTGGAGCTGCCCACCGCTCGTGGCGTTGAAGCGATCCCCGGTCCGACATCGTAGTCCTCGGGCCGGGTTCTGAAGTCCCCGGGCCGGGTGCGACTATGGCAGTCCCCGAGCCGCCTATCGAAGTCCCCGGGCCGCCTGCTTGGCTCCCCAAGCCGTATCCGGCTGCATCGGGGTTAGGCGGCATGAAGATGGAGTCGGATGCTGGAGACGGCTTGAGGAGGCGTTGGAGAGAGACGCTGGTTGGTATAGCTTGTCCGGTTGAGCCTTTCCGTGCCAGGGCATCCGCTTGCTCGTTGTCGGCCCGTGGCACGTGGAGGAACTCGCATCCTTCGAAGTACCCGCTGATTTACTGAACAAGGAAGCGGTAGCTTGCCATGTTTGCGTCCTTGGCATCCCAATCGCCGGATGACTGCTGGACCACCAAATCTGAGTCGCCATAGCACAGGATCCGGCGGATGCCGAGCTCTTTGGCCAGCCGGAGTCCGTGTATGAGCGCCTCGTACTCGGCCACGTTGTTGGAAGCGGCAAAGTGAATCTGTAGCGTGTATCTGAGTTTGTCGCCTTTGGGAGAGGTGAGGATGACGCCGGCTCCCAAGCCGGTGCGCATCTTGGACCCGTCGAAGTGCATCCGCCAATGAGTGGAGTCGAGCGGCGGCAGTCTTGGGTCTCGGCCCAGTCGACGAGGAAGTCGGCCAATGCTTGGGACATGATGGCGGTGCGGGGCTGGTAGAAGATCGTGTAGGGAGCCAGCTCAATGGCCCATTTTGCCACCCGGCCGGATGCGTCCCGGCTGCCTATGATCTCGGCGAGCGGGGCGGTGCATACGACCGTGATGGAGTGCTCTTGAAAGCAGGGCTTCAGCTTCTTGGCGGCGAAGTACATGCCATAGCACATCTTCTGGTAATGCGGGTAGTTCTGCTTTGAGGCGGATAGTACTTCCCTTAAGTAGTAGACCGGCCTTTGGACCGGCTGAGCTCGGCCTTCTTCTGGGCGTTGGACCACGATGACGGTGCTAACCACCCGGCTAGTGGCAGCGATATAAAGGAGCATGGGCTCTTTCTCAGTCGGCGCCGCCAAGACAGGCGGCGTGGCGAGCATCTTCTTCAGCTCGTGAAAGGCTTGGTCGTTCCACTCAAAGTGAGTGCTTTTCTTCATGAGTCGGTAGAGGGGGAGTGCCCTTTCTCCCAGTCGGCTGATGAAGCGGTTCAGGGAGGCCAGGCACCCGGTAAACTTCTGGACGTCTCGCAGCTTGGTGGAAATCTCCATTCTCTCAATAGCTTTGATCTTCACTGGGTTGCATTCAATGCCGCGTTCGGAGACCAGGAAGCCTAGGAGCTGGCTGGCCGGGCACTCGAACACGCATTTCTCGGGTTGAGCTACCGCGCAGGTTCTCAAATGTTTCCTTGAGGTCCTCCAACAAAGTGTTGCGCTTCTCCGTCTTCACCACGATATCGTCTACATAGACTTGGCCATTTCTGCCGAGTTGCTTGAGGAGGCATTTCTACATGCAACGCTGAAAGGTGGCACTGGCATTTCTCAAGCCGAATGTCATCGTCAGGTAACAGAAAGCTCTGAATGGCGTGATGAAGGCGGTCTTCAGGCGGTCGGCCGGGTCCAACTTTATCTGGTGGTAGCCTGAGTAGGCATCCAAGAAACTCAACAGCTCGCATCCGGCTGTGGAGTCTATTACTTGATCAATCCTGGGTAAGGCAAAGGGATCTTTAGGGCAGGCTTTGTTGAGGCTTGTGTAATCTATACACATGCGCCATTTGTTATTCTTCTTCAGCACGAGGACCGGGTTGGCGAGCCACTCCGGGAAGAAAACCTCCATGGTGAAGCCGGCCGCCAAGAGCCGGGCTATCTCTTCTCCTATGATCCTTCTCTTCTCCTCTGATAGTCGGTGGAGGGGCTGCTTGACCGGCTTGGCATCTGCTCGGACGTGTAGCTTGTGCTCGGCGAAATCCTTCGGCACACCCGGCATGTCCTTGGGAGACCATGTGAAGATGTCCCGATTCTCACGGAGGAAATCGACGAGCTTACCTTCCTATTTACTATCCAGGTTTGCCCCGATGACGGCAAACCTTTCTGGGTGCTCTGGGTCCAGAGGTATCTTCTTTGTTTCCTTGGCCGGCTGGAAGGAACCTTGGGCATCACACTCTTTGGGGTCGGGGGACAGGGCAGGCTGCTTGCCGGCCATGGCCACGACCCGGTCCAACATCTTCTTCTCTTCGGCGACTACGAGGGACTCGGCCAGCCGGCTGCTGGCTGCAGCACACTCGGAGGACTTCTTGTAGTCGCCATCTATGGTGATGATGCCCTTGGTACTCGGCATCTTCATCTTGAGGTAGGCATAGTGGCGTACAGCCATGAACTTGGCCAGAGCAGGCCGGCCAAGCAGCGCATGGTAGAGGCTCTCAAGGTCCACCACTTCAAACCAGATTGCTTCTGGGCGGAAGTGATCCTTGTCTCCGAAGAGAACATCTATCTTGATCTTGCCGATTGGTGAACAGGACAGGCCGAGTACAATGCCATGGAACACGGTCCGGCTTGGCATGAGGTGTTTGGCCTTGATGTTCAACTTCTCCATGGTATCCCGGTACAGGATGTTGATGCTGCTCCCGCCGTCTATCAGTACGCGGGAGAATCGGGCAGCAAGCCTGTCCGTTGCTAGGGTTGCTTCCAAAACCAAGGCATAGGAGCCCGGGGACGGCATCACCTCTGGGTGGTCGGCCCGGCTCTAGCTGATAGGCCTCTCTGACCATTGCATGTATTCGGGGTTGTTGGAAGCAACCGCATTGACTTCTTGGTGTTGTCGGCGCCGGCTGCGCCGGTCTTCGGGCTGGCTCATGAATATGACGTAGGCGGCGTGCTTGTTGGGGAACTCGTCTTGGACGGTCCCGACTGCTGGTCAAGCGGCCGGCTGCTGGGGAGCCGGAGGCGGCTGTCCTGCAGGCGGAGGCGGCACCAGCCCTTCACTTTTGGTGATTCGGGTGAGCCAGTGGCACTTCCGGGTTGTATGGTTGGACGGCTTCGCGCCACAGTGGAACTTGCAGGGGGCGTCAAGAGCTTGCTCGTAGGAGAAAGCCGGCTGCCAAGCCGGCCTGCCACCCTTCTTGGCGTGGGCCGCCCTTCAGCTGCTCGTCTTGACGGTGGCCACCGCCGACTACTGGAGGCGGCATTGGGCCTTGCGCTTGTTGTCGTCTTTGCACGGGCGTCGGCTAGAGTCGCCATGGCGTTTCGAGCAGGGTTGAGTACCTTCCCGACGGCGTCTACCCGGAGCTCGGTCTTCATTGAGGAGTCGGCGGTGGCGTACTTGTCGGCTATGACAAGTAGCTCGTCGAGGGTAGCCGGCTCGTCGCAGAGGAGCTTGTGCTTGAGGAGGGTGCCTTCTCGGCACCCGGCGATGAAGTACTCTATGGCTTGAACCTCGTGCACCCCCTCGCAGGAGTTGCGGAGCTCGGCCAACGCGTGAGGTAGTCGCGAGTCGACTCGGTGGGTCCTTGTACGCACAAGGAGAGTTGCCTGGGCTTGGGAGCCCACTTGTAGGTGCTGGTGAAGTTGCGGATGAAGGCTTCGGTGAAGTCTAGCCAGCTGTTGATGCTGTACGGCTTGAGGTTCTTGAGCCTAGTTCGTGCCGTACCCTGAAGCATGAGGGGCACATATTTCACGGCAACGCGCCTGTTGCCGTTCGCTATGCTGACTGCGGTCGAGTAGTCGATCAACCAATCCTCCAGCTTCACGGAGCCGTTATACTTGGGCGTATCTCTTGGGAGCGAGAACCCTTTGGGGAAGGACTTGTCGCGGATGCGGGGGCCGAAGCAAGGCGGCCCGACATCGTCTTATTCTTCCAACGCCAGGGATCGCGCCAGGCGGTCGATCCTGTGGCGGGCGTCGTTTTCGCCGACTCCTTCGTGGCGGCCGAGTCGGCCGCTGAGAGTCGGATGAGTGACGGGCGGCGGGGTAGGATATCTTTCCCCGCGAGGTGGAGGAGGGGGCGGGTTGCCTCGCCGTTCCACGGCTCGAGGGCGGCCTTCTGCGTCGCGCTCGATGGAGATCCGGGTCCGGCTGCGGCTGGCAGCCGGCTCCTTTTCTTGCCGTGCGCGGGCGTTGCCCGCAGTCGGCGTGCGTGACGTTGCGCCGTGCTCTCGGCGCGGGGGAGGGCTTTCGGCGCGGGCGCTGTCTTCTTGCCGCTCTGCGGCCGCGCCGATCAGTTGCTGGATGCGCCTTGCCATGTAGGGAAGCTCGTCGGGCCCTAGCCCGTTCAGCTCTTCTACGGCCGCCTGGGCGGCGCGCAGGTTCTCAAGGGGCGTGGCGTAGACGGGGCGGTCCACGCCCAGCATGTCGGCGATGGCTGCGCCGCGTTTCTTGACAATGTCGAGTCGGCTCGGCCCTTCGAGAGGCGGCGCGTCAAGGCGGCGCGGTCGACTTTCAAGATCGTGGGCCTCGGTGAGGCGTCTCAAGGAGGCTATCCTCCGGCCCTCCGCGTGGAGGGCGAGGCGACGTGCTTCCAGTGCCTCGGCGTCGGCGTCAGCCGGGAGAGGGGCAGACAGGTCGTGCGGCGCCGCTTGCAGGGCGTCATGGGCGTTCTCGCCCGAGGGGCCGCCGTGACTAAGGACCAGCACCTCGGTGATGGCGCTGCCACAGCTGTCGGCTTGGGGGAGCTGGTCGTCGAAGATGACGATGTTGGTGGGGAAGGCGTCGAGCGATGCCGTGTTGGAGTCGACAAGCATCGGGTCGGTGGAGCCAACCGACTCCAAGTCCACAGCGGGCTCGCTGGAGACGTGGAGCTGGTCGAGGAGGCTGACGAGGTGGCTCTCGAGGCAGCCGGTGCCCGCGTCGGATGCGGGCTCGTCGGAGATGCGAGCCTTGCCAAGTAGGTCGGCGAGGCAGCTCGCCGCGCAGGCGTGAGCGACGCCTTGCAGCGCATCGGGGAAAGCGCCAACGGGCGTGTCGGGCTGGCTACGCCCGCGGGGGAGGAAGAGGGTTCCCGTCCAGAACAGGTCTCCGGACGACGGTGCACCTGACCCCATGGTGGGCGCCAAATGTTGGGTGGTAGGTGCGACATATGCCAACGGGTGGCTAATCATAGTGGGAGCCAATAAGACGCCCGCGGTGCACAGAAGCAGGATGAGGCGAAGACATGCACGCCGGGCGAATCTTACCCAGCTTCGGGCTCTCCGTGGAGATAACACCCCATCGCTGCTCAAGGGGTCTCCGCATGATCACTAGATGAATGAGTTGCTACAAGAGGCTCCTTGAGCTGTTCGGTGTGAGGAAGAAGAAGGGCACGACTAGCTCTCCTCTTCCCTCTACCTGGTGTCTAAAACTATCAGAGTCCAACCCTTTGCATGGGTGCCCTAGGTGGTTTATATAGGCCTACCCCCCAGGGGTACAATGTTAATCTGGCTAGGCGTGGGCCCTAGCCGTCAGTGTCTTCGTCCGCTGGCTTCTCCGCCGGCCGCTGGGGCCCGCCGACTGGTGGGGCCCGCCGGCTGCCGGCTTCTTGGTCGACAGGCTGGCCCCACCGTTGAGGGCCTTGTCGGGGTCTGGTCACTGTTGCTTCAATCCTGATGACGAGGGCTTTGTCGGGGTAAGCATGGCTACAGTGTCGCCGTCTCGGCGGCGATCACTGTAGCCTCATTTCGTCTTGTCTCCTTAATGAGGCGCTTCCTTCGAGGGAGGGAATTAGCCGGCTACGGGGAGCCGGCCATATCTCGGGCCGACTGGGGGAGGCCGAGCCGCCTTTGGGCATCTCTCTGACCGAAGGGACCCGCCGCCTGCGGGTAGTACAGACAACCTGTCGTGGGTGACGTCACAGTCAACATGGCAACAGTGATGCCACGGACGGGTGATGGCTGCCTCAGACGGTGTAATCGTAGCCATGCACGCCCGGGATGCGGGGTGGCAGGCTTCACCGTAGCCACGCCCGTCTCATCACCGTTATGTGGGTGCAGATTCGAGGGTGCGGCCTTGGGCGCTGCGCGGGTGGCTGCTCCTTGGATTCGGCCTTCGTGGACGGCCATGCTGAGTCGGCTCACGGTAGCCGGCTCCTTGGAAGCCGGCCCTCTCGTGGCTTTCTTCTATGGATCTTGGGGCCAGGCCGCCTCCTGACAGCTGGCCGGGGGAAGGCGGCCCAGCGTCCTGGAGGTTGGATGACTTGATTGGCTTGTTTGGCTTGTAATTTTTTCAGAAGCCCCAGGGGGAGCCGGCTAGGCTACCCGTGGTCATTTACTCCGACAAAAGCCAAGACCAGCGACCCCACTGACGATGTTGAACCAGAAAAGACCCTCGAAAATGTCGGTGAAAATCCTGATATTGTCATGGATGACTCCGCCCCGCAAGACCCAGCCATTGATGCTGATCCGGCTACACATGTGGACATATCAAGTCCAAGTGCCACGCCTGCAGGTCCAGTTGTTGATCCGCTAAGTTCAACTGCTAATCCGCCAAGCCCTGCTGCCACTCCGCCAGGCCCAGCCAAAGATAATGTCAATCAATCAAGCCCAGCCAAAGATGATGATGACGTTGTTGTTACTGGCACTGCTTATACCGCCCCGGGCAATCCAGTTGTTTTGTTGAAACATACCGCCAAGGACGAATTTGTTGCTATGGGCAAGGGGAAGGGGGCAACTGACATGTCAAACTATGCTAATCTTTCTGCTCAGGATCTTCATTCCGGATTCTTGAAACGGATTTACACAAGCCAAGATTTTGAAGTCGGTTTGGTAAACCTGATGAAGGAACGCTATGAGGTAAACACATTCATCCTTATTCTGTACCTTTACTGTATTGTAGCCCCCAAGGGCCAGTTTGTCTTTGCAAAGACAAACCAGGACTTTCATTTTCCAAACTGTACTTTGTTGATTTTCCTTGCGTATTTTCCTGATCAAATACACATTAGCCCCCAAGTGCCAAGAGTGAAACTTGCATTAATCCTTGGGACTTCAAACAATTAATAGTAGAGAAGCAATCCGCATTAGCCCCCAAGTGCCAAGTGTATAACTGGTTGTATGCTTGGGACTTTTTTGATAAAATATGTATATGCTCCTCTGATTGTGGCAGGCTGATATAAATCACCAAGGCAATCAAATTACTGATCTTCAAGAGAGTATAAAAACCCAACAAGCAGAAACTTCCAAGGCCAAGGATGAGCTAAAAGCCGCTTTAACCGCCATGGAACAACTTAAAGAATGGTTAAAGACTGAGCGTGCCAATTGGGATACTGAAAAGACTGCATTGCTGAAGCGGGCTGAAGACACCGAGTCAGCTCTTAAACCGGTGATGGAAGAGCTTACTGGGTTGAAGCGCCAAGTGAATGCCATGACCTCTGCAGTATTTGGTAAGTACTCTTGCCAAGGCTTCTTGAATGACTATCTTTGTAATTTGCCGGTTTAACATGAAATTCTTAAACTTTTGTAGGTAGCCGCATTGCTCATCTGGGCTCTGATATGCGGATGAAGCTGAAGGCAGCATATACTCTGATTGAACAACTGTATACCGGTGCCCAACGGGTTATTTGCGCAGCGTTATACAATAATCCGGCCCCAACACTGATCAAGGATACGCTAGCAAGGTTATCCATGACGCCAGCACAGATAGAAGAGATGAAGCGATCCGCTGCCAGGGCTGGCGCTTTGTTGGCACTTACCCGAGCGAAAGCATGGATAGCCGATCTGGATCCGGTGGACATCGCCAAGGGCTTTCCTAGTGCACAAGAAAATGGGGCAGATTTTGATGACGAAGCCCTAAAAAATGTAACAAGGGAGATGCGTCCTCTGGCGAGTCAACTGGCAGAATAAGCGAACTTGACTGTTCACCGGTCTTTCTATGATGCCAACAACAAACGGATTAACGCTGTCATGCCGGAAGTGCAAAATCTTATTCCGCCAATTCGTAAGCACACTTAAGCCCCTGACGTTGATCCGTCCGAACTTATAAGTGAAGAGGCTGTCTTTCAGGCTTTAACCCGGATTGACTGGACCACCGTGGACTTCCAACCACTAGATGGGGAGGAGGATGCTGAACCGATGCTAGATGATCCATCAACTTCACGTCAACATGGTGATGAGGCTTGATCCGGCAATCTGGTTGATGCTTCACAAACTTTGCTCTGTTGGAAGAAACAACACCATATTTTGGGCCTTAAAGTGAAAATACTTTGATCTGCTGCCATCGTGCACTGGGATATACTTTGTTTGATCCGCCGTGACATTTTCAGAGCTGGCTTATATATCTTCATAATACTATGCAATCCCTGTGTCTGCAGAAAAAGATCTTGCCTGCGGTTTATCACGGACGGGTCACAATGCCCCATGCAAAGCCAGGCTAATAACCAAAGCTTAAAAACATGAAATAAACCATACCTGTGATTTAAAATCACTTAGTTGATTTACCAATTTATATTGTAGTAAGGGTGAACACCCAACTTCCACCATGCAGTGCTGGTATGTATAAAGGAGAACCGGGTTGTAATGAACACCAGATGATTGTATTGATAATATGTAATCAAAACCAGTCCGGGTTGTAACACACCGGTTTGACAAAGAATAAGGTCTGACAACTTATAGTTGACAACCAAGCCGGGTTAACAAACACCGATTAACATGAATATGATCTAACAACTTGTAGTTGAAAGTCAAGCCGGGTCAATAAACACCGGATTAATTTGATGACTGATAGTCATGCCGGGTCAATAGACACCGGTTCAAAATAGAATTTATCAATAGAGAAAAAAAGGAAAACTTGACAAAGGCAAATAAAACCGTGTAGTCGAGGCTTTTCAAGGGCTGCCAGACCCAAATTCGAGGCTTTTCATGGGCTGCCAGGCCGCTGAGTTAAACCGTTTTGACAAAGCCTTTTAAGATGGGCCTCCAACTAACCATTCATCGTTTTAAATTTGACAAGTTCAGGGTCTCAATGAGAGTAACTGTCAAACATTCGACGGGTCATGCCAGGATTACCTGGATAGGAGTGGCTTACTTGATAAAGGCAGGTTAACCCGGGGTTTTAGGTGAATACACCTGGCTTCCAAGCCGTGGGTCGATACCCGGTTACAAGGGTCCTTTCAAACTCTTTGGTATTTTACACAAAGAGCCTCCAAGTAACTTTGTGAGCTGTGCTCAATGGGTGCCTATGTTTGAGTCGTGCTTTGAGCAATAGAACTCTCTTTGGCCCCTTGGGTGTGAAGCTCCCAAGATATGTGGTGGCATGATAGCTGGTTTAACAGGTAGTACTTCTCTTTGTCAGCTGAAGTCCCCATGTAAACAGAGATTTGAAGGAAACGGCGGAGACCCTACTTATATCAAGGATGCCGGTTTATTATATTGATCACAATATATACATTGTTGGAATATGTACATAAGAAAAGCCTGTGGCTTCAAGTGTAGTAAGGCCGTAGGAGAGCTATGTTCCATGGCCGCCGGGTCTCCTCCTCAGAACTACGTGAGTCTTATCGAATGTCAATGAGGTAGTATGAGCCATTATGTAGATTTTTACTGACCACAAAGGGTCCTTCCCAAGGTGGGGATAACTTGTGCATATCAGTCTGATCTTGGATGAGCTGGAGCACTAAGTCACCTTCTTGAAAGGTCCTTGACTTAACCCGGCGGCTGTGATAACGCCGCAGGTCTTGTTGATAAACCGCCGATCGAGCCAAAGCCATGTCCTGTTTCTCATCTAACAGGTCCAGCGCCTCTTGGCGTGCTTGCTCATTATCCGCTTCAACATAATTGGCAACCCGGGGCGAGTCATGACGAATATCACTGGGGATGACTGCCTCGGCCCCATAAACCATGAACAAAGGTGTATAACCCATAGAACGGTTCGGGGTGGTCTTTATGCTCCATAACACAGATGGTAATTCTTCCACCCAACAACCCGGCGTCCGCTTCAAAGGAACCATAAGCCGGGGCTTGATACCCTTCAGGATCTCTTGATTCGCCCTCTTAGCTTGACCATTGGACTGGGGATGAGCCACGGACGCTACATCAAGCCGGATGTTCTCTCATTGACAAAACTCCTCCATCTCACCTTTAGAAAGGTTCGTACCATTATCTGTGATGATGTTGTGTGGAAAACCAAAACGGAAAATAATCTTTTTGAGAAATTGAACCGCCGTGGCTGCATCACACTTGCTGACGGGCTTCGCTTCAACCCATTTAGTGAACTTGTCAACCGCCACCAACAGGTGGGTCTTCTTATCTTTGGAGCGCTTAAAAGGTCCAACCATATCAAGCCCCCAAGTGGCAAACGGCCAAGTGATGGGAATCATGCGTAGCTCTTGAGCCGGAACATGAGCTCGACGTGAAAACTTCTGACAAGCATCACACCGCTTTACCAGATCCTCCGCATCAGCATGAGCTGTCAACCAATAAAACCCATGACGAAAAGCCTTAGCCACCAAGGATTTTGAACCGGCATGATGACCACAATCCCCTTCATGGATTTCACGTAGAATCTCTTGCCGTTCTTCAGGAGAAACACAGCGTTGGAATACGCCTGAAATACTGCAACGGTGTAACTCGCCATTGTGAACAACCATGGACTTGGACCGTCGGATTATTTGCCTGGCAAGGAGCTCATCATCTGGTAACTCCCCCCGGTTCAGATACGCCAAATATGGAACCATCCAATCCGGCATGATGTGTAAAGCGGCTACCAATTGGGCCTCCGGATCAGGAACAGCTAAATCCTCCTCTGTAGGCAGCTTAACAGACGGGTTATGCAATATATCTAAAAAGGTATTGGGTGGTACCGGTTTACGTTGAGATCCCAGCCGGCTCAAAGCATCTGCTGCTTCGCTTTTTTACCGGCGTCAATGTGCTCAACCTGATAACCCTTAAAGTGACCTGCCACAATATCCACCTCGCGTCGATAAGCCGCCATGAGTGGATCCTTAGAATCCCAGGTACCAGAAACTTGCTGAGCCACCAGATCAGAATATCCAAGACAGCGAACCCGGCTTAAGTTCATTTCCTTAGCCACACGGATACCGTGGAGTAAGGCCTTGTACTCTGCAGCATTGTTGAAAGCACAAGTGCTCCCTAGGTGGTTTTGGTAATTAATGTCAACATATCTCTTGTTGGACTAACACCTTTATCTAGTATGTTTCAGATAAGTTCAACAATGGAGTGGCATGGACTAAAGGATGTGGGAACTCTTTCAAGATGCTAAGGACAAAGGATTGGCTAAAGCTTCAAGCTCAAGACTCTTCATTTTACATTTTAGTGATCCAAGATCACATTGAGTCTATAGGAAAAGCCAATACTATCAAGGAGGGATGAGGTGTTGCTTAATGAGCCTCTTGCTTCAAGTGCTTAGTGATATGCTCCAAATACCCTCAACTACTTTCCCACTTCCACACATATGTCCTAAAACCAAAAGTCAAACTCGGCCCCACTGATTCTTCCTATTCGGCGCCATCGAGTTTGGATGTCTTAGCCACTGCCACAAACCCTAGGCAAATCGGTCTCACTGATAGGGATCTCGGTTTCATCGTGATGGGATTGTAATCTCTCTGTGTATGTCCAATATCAAAATCGGTCTCACCGAGTTTGAGCAATCGGTACTACCAGATTACAATGCAAACTTTCTGGTTGACTCATTATCAAAATCGGTCCCACCGAGTTTGAGTAATCGGTCCAACCGAGTTTGCCTGACCAACTCTCTGGTTAGCTAATTACCAAAATCGATCTCACCGAGTTTGTGTAATCGGTCTCACCGAGATTACGTTATGCCCTAACCCTAACCATATCGGTCCTACCGAGTTGCATTTTGGTCCCACCGAAAACCCTAACGGTCACTAGGTTTACTAAATCGGTCCGACCGAGTTTGATGATTCGGTCCCACCGAGTTTGGTAAATTGTGTGTAACGGTTAGATATTGTGTGGAGGCTATATATACCCCTTCACCTCCTCTTCATTCGTGGAAAGAGCCATCAGAACAAACCTACACTTCCAACTTACCAGCTTCGAGAGAGAACCACCTACTCATGTGTTGAGGCCAAGATATTCCATTCCAACCATATGAATCTTGATCTCTAGCCTTCCCCAAGTTGCTTTCCACTCAAATCTTCTTTCCACCAAATCCAAATCCTATGAGAGAGAGTTGAGTGTTGGGGAGACTATCATTTGAAGCACAAGAGCAAGGAGTTCATCATCAACACACCATTTGTTAATTCTTGGAGAGTGGTGTCTCCTAGATTGGCTAGGTGTCACTTGGGAGCCTCCTACAAGATTGTGGAGTTGAACCAAGGAGTTTGTAAGGGCAAGGAGATCGCCTACTTCGTGAAGATCTACCGCTAGTGAGGCAAGTCCTTCGTGGGCGGCGGCCATGGTGGGATAGACAAGGTTGCTTCTTCGTGGACCCTTCGTGGGTGGAGCCCTCCGTGCAATCAGCGCAACCGTTACCCTTCGTGGGTTGAAGTCTCCATCAACGTGGATGTACGATAGCACCACCTATCGGAACCACGACAAAAACATCCGTGTCTCCAATTGCGTTTGAATCCTCCAAACCCTTCCCTTTACATTCTTGCAAGTTGCATGCTTTATTTTCCGCTGCCTATATACTCATTGCATGCTTACTTGTTATGTATTGAGAATGTTAAACTTGTGCCTAAACTCCATTTAAACCAAAAGAAGTTAAAAACTGCAACTTTGGTACTTAGTGTCTAATCACCCCCCTCTAGACACCTCTTCTCAAGATCCTACAAGTGGTATCAGAGCTTTGGTCTCCATTGCCTTGGTTTAATCACCATTGGAGGAAGATGGATGAGTCTACTTGGAGTCTTAGTCATAGAGTGCCTATTCTTGATGGAGAGTATTTTCATGAGTGGAAAAATGAGATGCTTGTAATTTTTAATCAATATCAATTGAACAAGTACATTGCTAGCCCTTGTGCACCTCATGTTGATCCTATGCATCCTACCATTGATGAATCTATTGACATGACTAGAAATCTTAGAACTGTTAATCTTATCACTAGAGGCTTGCCTAGAAACTTGATTAGAATCTTGCCTACTTTTGAGTGTGCCTACACTATATGGAAATTTCTTGAGGAACGCTTTCCAAATTATTCCTTGAAAAATCTAGATGAGATTCTCTATAAATCTATTGCCTTGAGTAATATGAACACTAGTGATCCGATGTTTGGTGATCGTCTATTTGAGCTTACAAACCTTATGCGTGCCAAAGGAGATGTTGGAATTATTGGTGATATTATTTCCGAAGCTACAAGAAAATTCATAAGAAAGATCATTGTCAAACTCACTCTAACGAATTACCCTCTCTAGGATTTGATCCACCACATGATGATGTTGAACATGGATACTATGATGAGGATGATGATAGTGACTTCGATCTTGATGATGCAATGAGACACTTTGTTCTTATGGCAAATCTTCGGGGATATATGTCAGGAGGAAAGGAATGGGTTCTTGATAGTGGATGCACCGATCACATGACCGGAGATAAAGACATGTTTCGTGAGCTTGCTGATAATGATAGTCCTCGAAAGTATGTCACTTTCGGTGACAACTCAAAGGGTAAGGTGGTTGGTCTCCGTAAGGTGGCCATCTCACATGATAGCTCCATTCAGAATGTCATGCTCGTTGAATCTCTTGGCTACAACTTACTTTCGATTATCTAGACTTGCTGATTTCGGTTTCAATGTCCTATTTACTGAAATTGATTGCCAAGTGTTTAAATCGAGACAATCATAAAATGGTCTTTACCGGTATACGTAGAGGTGATCTATACATTGTTGATTGCACTAAAAGGCTCAACCTAAAACTTGCTTCATTGCTAAATCCTCAAAAGGTTGGTTATGGCATAGACGATTAGGTCACGTTGGCATGAGAAACCTTGACAAGCTTATTAAAGGAAATCATATCCTTGGAGTTAACGATGTCATATTTGATAAGGATAGACTTTGCCGTGCTTGTAAATCAGGTAAACAAGTCGGAGGAAGGCATCCCGTGAAGAACATCATGACCACAAAGAGGACACTCGAGCTACTTCACATGGATCTCTTTGGTCCCAACTCCTACAAGAGTCTCGGTGGAAATTCTTTTGGTTTAGTTATAGTTGATGATTTTTCAAGATTTACATGGGTGTTCTTTCTCGATGATAAATCGCAGGTCCAAAAGATCTTCAAAAACTTCGCTAGAAAGGCCCAAAATCAATTTGAAGTGAAGATCAAGAAGGTTCGCAGCGACAACGGAACGGAGTTCAAGAACGCAAATGTGGACACCTTTCTTGATGAAGAAGGGATTTCACATGAGTTCTCGGCTACGTACACACCTCAACAAAATGGAGTTGTTGAGAGGAAGAACCGGACGCTCATCGAAATGGCGAGAACTATGCTTGATGAGTACAAGACGCCGAAGCACTTTTGGGCAGAAGCGGTTGAGACAGCTTGTCATGCAACAAATCGCTTGTATCTTCACAAACTACTCGGCAAGACGACATACGAGCTCCTCACCGGTAACAAACCCCATGTTGGATACTTTCGAGTATTCGGCTCAAAGTGCTACATTCTTGATAAGCATCGTCGTTCAAAATTTTCTCCTAAGTCTCATGAAGGTTTCCTACTAGGTTATGGCTCAAACTCTCACACTTACCGTGTCTACAACAATTTCACCCGAAAGGTAGAAGAGACGGTTGATGTGAAGTTTGATGAATCTAACGGCTCGCAAATAGAGCAATTGCCAATTGATGCAGGAGATAAAGATCCTTCGGAAGCAATCCAAGACTTGTCTATTGGCAAGGTTCGTCCAACAAAGGTGAAGGAGAGTACCTCGTCCGTCCAAGTGGAAGCTTCTACTTCACAACAAGGTGAACCAAGAGTTGATACGGAAGTATCCACAAGTGGGACACACCAAGATGAAGAAAACGAGGAAGTGCATCAAGATGAACGTCAACAACCTCCTTCTCCACCATGACAAGAGAACGACAACGCCAACAATGAAGAAGGCCAAGAAGAAGAACAAGATGAAGAAGATGTTCAACAAAGACCCAAGCAAAAGCTTTCACGAGTTCGAGAAAGAATTGCTAAAGATCATCCCGTTGAGAAAATCTATAATGATATTCAAACCGGGAGAATCACTCGGTCTAAAACTCGTTTAGCTAACTTTTGTGAAAACTATTCTTTCATATCTAGCATTGAACCTATGAAGGTTGAAGAAGCATTGGAAGATCCGGATTGGATAAATGCTATGCATGAAGAGCTACACATCTTTGAGAGGAATCAAGTTTGGACATTGGTTGAGAAGCCTGACAACAACCACAACATCATCGGTACCAAATGGGTGTTTCGCAACAAGCAAGATGAAGATGGACAAGTAGTTCGCAACAAAGCACGCGTCTAAATCGCCCAAGGCTACACACAAGTCAAAGGTATGGACTATGGTGATACTTACGCCCCCGTTGCTAGACTTGAGTCCATTCGCATCTTACTTGCCTATGCTAATCATCATGATATCACCTTGTACCAAATGGACATTAAAAGTGCTTTTCTAAATGGTGAAATAGAGGAGGATTTTTATGTTAAGCAACATCCCGGCTTTGTCAATCCTAAGAAACCCAATCATGTTTACAAACTTCACAAAGCTCTTTATGGTCTTAAACAAGCTCCTAGAGCATGGTATAAATGCTTGACCAAGTTCCTTATTGAGAAACTGTTGGGGAACGTAGTAATTTCAAAAAATTTCCTATGCACACGCAAGACCATGGTGATGGCATAGCAACGAGAGGGGAGAGTGTCTCATTCACGCACTCGTGAGACCGTGAAGCGAAGCGTTATAACAACGCGGTTGATGTAGTCAGATGCGTCTTCACGATCCGACCGATCCAAGTACCGAGCGTCTGGCACCTCCGTGTTCAAGACACGTTCAGCTCGATGGCGATCCCGGGCTCCGATCCAGCAAAGCGTCGGGGATGAGTTCCGTCAACCTGACGGCGTGGTGGCGATGATGATGCTCCACCGACGCGGGGCTTCGCCTAAGCTCCATAGCGATATGACTTCACCGGTAGCAGGCTTCGCCTAAGCTCATGACGATATGACGAAGTGGAATATGGTGGAGGGGCACCGCACGGCTAAGGAACGATCCGTAGATCAACTGTGTCATGGGGTGCCCCCCTGCCCCGTATATAAAGGAGCAAGGGGGGTGCGGCCAGCCCAAGGCGCTGGAGGAGTCCTACTCCCACTGAGTAGGACTCCCCCTTCCTAGTTGGAATAGGATTGGGGAGGGAAGAGGGAAGGCGCCGCCCCCTTCTCCTTGTCCTATTCGGACTAGAGGGGGAGGCGCGCCTGCTGGCCGCCCTTTCCTCTTCTCCCTATGGCCCATCAAGGCCCATAGAACCCCGGGGGTTCAGTAACCCCGGTGTTCCGGTAACTTCTTGTTTTCATCCGAACCTTTCCAAGTCCAAACATAGGCTTCAATATATCAATCTTTATGTCTCGACCATTTCGAGACTCCTCGTCATGTCCGTGATCACATCCGAACTCGAACAACCTTCGGTTCATCAATACTTATAAACTCATAATGAACTGTCATCAAAGCGTTAAGCGTCATGGACCCTACGGGTTCGAGAACTATGTAGACATGACCTAGAACCATTCTCGATCAATAACCAATAGCGGAACCTGGATGCCCATATTGGTTCCTACATATTCTCTGAAGATCTTTATCGGTCAAACCGCATAACGACATACGTTGTTCCCTTTGTCATCGGTATGTTACTTACGAGATTCGATCGTCGGTATCCAATACCTAGTTCAATCTCGTTGCAGTAAGTCTCTTTACTCGTTCCGTAATACATCATCTCACAACTAACTCATTAGTTGCAATGCTTGCAAGGCTTATGTGATGTGTATTACCGAGAAGGCCAGAGATACCTCTCCGAGCAATCGGAGTGACAAAACCTAATCTCGATTCATGCCAACTCAACATATACTTTTGGAGACACACCAGAGTACCTTTATAATCACCCAGATTCGTTGTGACGTTTGGTAGCACACAAAGTGTTCCTCCGTAAACGGAGTTGCATAATCTCATAGTTTCGTGAACTTTGTATAAGTCATGAAGAAAGCATAAGCAACATACTAAGCGATCAAGTGCTAAGCTAACGAGAATGGGTCAAGTCAATCACATCATTCTCCTAATGATGTGATCTCGATTAATCAAATGACAACTCATGTCTATGGTTAGGAAACATAACCATCTTTGATTTAACGAGCTAGTAAAGTATAGGCATACTAGTGACACTCTGTTTGTCTACGTATTCACACATGTATTAAGTTTCCGGTTAATACAATTCTAGCATGAATAATAAACATTTATCATGATATAAGGAAATAAATAATAACTTTATTATTGCCTCTAGGGCATATTTCCTTCAGTCTCCCACTTGCACTAGAGTCAATAATCTAGATTACACAGTAATGATTCTAACACCCATGGAGTCTTGGTGCTGATCATGTTTTGCTCGTGGAAGAGGCTAAGTCAACGGGTCTGCAACATTCAGATCCGTATGTATCTTGCAAATCTCTATGTCTCCCACTTGGACTTGGTCCCGAATGGAATTGAAGCGTCTCTTGATATGCTTGGTCCTCTTGTGAAATCTGGATTCCTTTGCCAAGGCAATTGCACCAGTATTGTCACAGAAGATCTTCATTGGTCCCGATGCACTAGGTATGACACCTAGATCGGAAATGAACTCTTTCATCCAGACTCCTTCATTTCTTTGCTTCCGAAGCAGCTATGTACTCCGCTTCACATGTAGATCCCGCCATGACGCTTTGTTTGGAACTGCACCAACTGACAGCTCCACCGTTTAATAAAAATACGTATCCGGTTTGCGATTTAGAATCGTTCGGATCAGTGTCAAAGCTTGCATCGACGTAATCATTTACGATTAGCTCTTTGTCACCTCCATATCTGAGAAACATATCCTTAGTCCTTTTCGTATTTCGGGATGTTCTTGACCGCTGTCCAAAGGATCCACTCTGGATTACTTTGGTACCTTCCTGCCAAGCTTATTGTTAAGCACACGTCAGGTCTGGTACACAGCATTGCATACATGATAGAGCCTATGGCTGAAGCATAGGGAACATTTTTCATTTTCTCTCTATCTTCTGCTGTGGTCGGGCATTGAGTCTGACTCAATTTCACACCTTGTAACACAGGTAAAAGACCTTTCTTTGCCTGATCCATTTTGAACTTTTTCAAAACTTTATCAAGGTATGTGCTTTGTGAAAGTCCAATTAAGCGTCTTGATCTATCTCTATAGATTTTAATGCCCAATATGTAAGCAGCTTCACCGAGGTCTTTCATTGAAAAACTTTTATTCAAGTATCCTTTTATGCTATCCAGAAATTCTATATCATTTCCAATTAACAATATGTCGTCCACATATAATATTAGAAATGCTACAGAGCTCCCACTCACTTTCTTGTAAATCTGAGGCTTCTCCAAAAGTCTGTATAAAACCATATGCTTTGATCACACTATCAAAGCGTTTATTCCAACTCCGAGAGGCTTGCACTAGACCATATATTGATCGCTGGAGCTTGCACACTTTGTTAGCACTTTTTGGATCAACAAAACCTTCTGGTTGCATCATATACAACTCTTCTTCTAGAAATCCATTCAAGAATGCAGTTTTTACATCCATTTGCCAAATTTCATAATCATAAAATGCAGCAATTGCTAACATGATTCGGACAGACTTAAGCATCGCTTCTGGTGAGAAAGTCTCATCGTAGTCAACCCCTTGAACTTGTCGAAAACCTTTTGCAACAAGTCGAGCTTTATAGACAGTTATGTTACCATCAGCGTCAGTCTTCTTCTTAAAGATCCATTTATTCTCAATGGCTTGCCGATCATCGGGCGAGTCAACCAAAGTCCATACTTTGTTCTCATACATGGATCCCATCTCAGATTTCATGGCTTCAAGCCATTTTGCGAATCTGGGCTCACCATCGCTTCTTCATAGTTCGTAGGTTCACCATGATCTAGTAGCATGACTTCCAGAATAGGATTACCGTACCACTGCAGTGCGGATTTTATTCTGGTTGATCTCTGATTCAAAGTGACAACTTGATCTGAAGTTTCATGATCATTATCATTATCTTCCTCGCTAATTGGTGTAGGTGTCACAGAAACCGATTTCTGTGATGAACTACTTTCCAATAAGGGAGCTGGCACTATTACCTCATCAAGTTCCACTTTCCTCCCACTCACTTCTTTCGAGAGAAACTCCTTCTCTAGAAAGGATCCATTCTTAGCAACGAATGTCTTGCCTTCGGATCTGTGATAGAAGGTATACCCAATTGTCTCCTTTGGGTATCCTATGAAGACACATTTTTCCGATTTGGGTTCAAGCTTATTAGGTTGAAGTTTTTTCACATAAGCATCGCAACCCCAAACTTTCAGAAACGACAACTTTGTTTTCTTGCTAAACCATAGTTCATAAGGTGTCGTCTCAACGGATTTTGACGGTGTCCTATTTAAAGTTAATGCGGCAGTCTCTAAAGAATAACCCCAAAACGATAGCGGTAAATCGGAAATAGACATCATAGATCGCACCATATCTAGTAAAGTACGATTACGATGTTCGGACACACCATTACGATGTGGTGTTCCCGGTGGCGTGAGTTGCGAAACTATTCCGCATTGCTTTAAATGTAGACCAAACTCGTAACTCAAATATTCTCCTCCACGATCAGATCGTAGAAACTTAATTTTCTTGTTACGATGATTTTCAACTTCACTCTGAAATTCTTTGAACTTTTCAATGTTTCAGATTTATGCTTCATCAAGTAGATATACCCGTATCTGCTTAAATCATCTGTGAAGGTGAGAAAATAACGATATCCGCCATACGAGCTTCAACATTCATCGGACCACATACATCTGTATGTATGATTTCCAATAAGTCTGTTGCTCTCTCCATACAACCGGAGAACGGTGTTTTAGTCATCTTGCCCATGAGGCACGGTTACTTAAGTACCAAGTGATTCATAATCAAGTGATTCCAAAAGTCCATCTGTATGGAGTTTCTTCATGCGTTTACACCGATATGACCTAAATGGCGATTACCACAAATAAGTTGCACTATCATTATCAACTCTGCATCTTTTGGCTTCGACATTATGAATATGTGTATCACTACTGTCGAGATTCCACAAGAATAGACAATTCTTCAAGGGTGCATGACCATAAAAGATATTACTCATATAAATAGAACAACCATTATTCTCTGATTTAAATGAATAACCGTCTCGCATCAAACAAGATCCAGATATAATGTTCATGCTCAACGCTGGCACCAAATAACAATTATTTAGGTCTAAAACTAATCCCGAAGGTAGATGTAGAGGTAGCGTGCCGACCGCGATCACATTGACTTTGGAACCGCTTTCCCACGCGCATCGTCACCTCGTCCTTTGCCGGTGCTCGCCTATTCCGTAGTCCACTGTTTGAGTTGCAAATATTAGCAATGTAACCCGGTATCAAATACCCAGGTGCTACTACGAGCTCTAGTAAGGTACACATCAATAACATGTATATCACATATACCTTTGTTCACCTTGCCATCCTTCTTATCCGCCAAATACTTGGGGCAGTTCCGCTTCGGTGTCCACCGCTTGCGGTAAAAACACTCGATTTCAGGCTTAGGTCCAGACTTGGGTTTCTTCTCTTGAGCAGCAACTTTCTTGCTGTTCTTTTTGAAGTTCCTTCTTCTTTCCTTTGCCCTTTTCTTGAAACTAGTGGTCTTGTTGACCATCAACACTTGATGCTCTTTCTTGATTTCTACCTCCACGGCTTTTAGCATTGCGAAGAGCTCGGGGAATTGTCTTAGTCATCCCTTGCATATTATAGTTCATCACGAAGCTCTTGTAGCTTGGTGGCGATGATTGGAGAATTACATCAATGACACTATCATCCGGAAGATTAACTCCCAGCTGAATTAAGTGATTATTATAACCAGACATTTTGAGTATGTGCTCACTGACAGAACTATTCTCCACCATCTTGCAGCTATAGAACTTATTGGAGACTTCATATCTCTCAATCCGGGCATTTGCTTGAAATATTAACTTCAACTCTTGGAACATCTCATATGCTCCATGACGTTCAAAACGTCGTTGAAGACCCGGTTCTAAGCCGTAAAGCATGGCACAATGAACTATTGAGTAGTCATCAGCTTTGCTCTGCCAGACGTTCACAACTTCTGGCGTTGCTCCTGCAGCCGAACTGGCACCAGCCGGTGCTTCCAGGGCGTAATTCTTCTATGCAGCAATGAGGATAATCCTCAAATTCTGGACCCAGTCCGTGTAATAGCTACCATCATCTTTCAACTTTGCTTTCTCAAGGAACATTAAAATTCAACGGAACAACAGCACGAGCCATCTATCTACAGTAAACATAGACAAGCAAAATACTATCAGGTACTAAGTTCATGATAAATTTAAGTTCAATTAATCATATTAAAAACTCCCACTTAGACAGATATCTCTCTAGTCGTCTAAGTGATTACGTGATCCAAATCAACTAAACCATAACCGATCATCACGTGAGATGGAGTAGTTTTCAATGGTGAACATCACTATGTTGATCATATCTACTATATGATTCACGCTTTCGACCTTTTCGGTCTCCGTGTTCCGAGGCCATATCTGCATATGCTAGGCTCGTCAAGTTTAACCTGAGTATTCTGCGTGTGCAAAACTGGCTTGCACCCGTTGTAGATGGACGTAGAACTTATCACACCCGATCATCACGTGGTGTCCGGGTACTCTGAACTTTTAGCAACGGTGCATACTCGAGGAGAACACTTCTTGATAATTTTAGTGAGAGATCATCTTATAATGCTACCGTCAATCAAAGCAAGATAAGATGCATAAAGGATAAACATCACATGCAATCAATATAAGTGATATGATATGGTCATCATCATCTTGTGCTTGTGATCTCCATCTCGAAGCACCGTCATGATCACCATCGTCACCGTAGCGACACCTTGATCTCCATCGTAGCATCGTTGTCGTCTCGCCAACTATTGCTTCTCGACTATCGCTCTTTGCTTAGTGATAAAGTAAAGCAATTACATGGCGTTGCATTTCATACAATAAGCGACAACCATATGGCTCTGCCGATTGCCGATAACTTCGGTTACAAAACATGATCATCTCATACAATAAAATATAGCATCACGTCTTGACCACATCACATCACAACATGCCCTGCAAAAACAAGTTAGACGTCCTCTACTTTGTTGTTGCAAGTTTTACGTGGCTGCTACGGGCTGAGCAAGAACCGTTCTTACCTACGCATCAAAACCACAGCGATAGTTTGTCAAGTTGGTGCTGTTTTAACCTTCGCAAGGACCGGGCGTATAGCCACTCGGTTCAACTAAAGTGAGAGAGAGAGACACCCGCCGGTCACCTTTAAGCAACTAGTGCTCAAGCGGTGAAACCGGTCTCGGCGTAAGCGTCTGGCGTAATGTCGGTTCGGGCCGCTTCATCTCACAATACCGCTGAACTAAAGTATGACATGCCGGTAAGCAGTATGACTTATATCGCCCACAACTCACTTGTGTTCTACTCGTGCATATGACATCAACGCATAAAACCAGGCTCGGATGCCACTTTGTTGGGGAACGTAGTAATTTCAAAAATTTCCTACGCTACGCCAAGACCATGGTGATGGCATAGCAACGAGAGGAGAATGTCCGTCCATGTACCTCGTGAGATCATGGCAGGCGTTATAACAACGCGGTTGATGTATTCGTACATCTTCACGATCCGACCGATCCAAGTACGAGCGTCACGGCACCTCCGTGTTCAGCACATCGTTCAGCTCGATGGCGATCCCGGGCTCCGATCCAGCAAAGCGTCGGGGATGAGTTCCGTCAACCTGACGGGCGTGGTAGCGATGATGATGCTCCACCGGCGCGGGGCTTCGCCTAAGCTCGTGACGATATGACTTCACCGGCGCGAGGCTTCGCCTAAGCTCATGACGATATGACCGAAGTGGAATATGGTGGAGGGGCACCGCTGCGGCTAAGGAACGATCTGTAGATCAACTTCGTGTCATGGGGTGCCCCCTGCCCCGTATATAAAGGAGCAAGAAGTGCGGCCAGCCCAAAGGCGCTGGAGGAGTCCTACTCCCACCGGGAGTAGGACTCCCCTTCCTAGTTGGAATAGGATTGGGGAGGGAAGAGGGAAGGCGCCGCCCTTCTCCTTGTCCTATTCGGACTAGAGGGAGGGGAGGCGGCCTGCCTGGCCGGCCCTTTCCTCTTCTCCCTATGGCCCATCAAGGCCCATAGACCCCCCGGGGGGTTCCGGTAACCCCCCGGTGTTCGGTAACTTCCTGTTTTCACACGGAACCCTTCAGAAGTCCAAACATAGGCTTCAAATATATCAATCTTTATGTCTCGACCATTTCGAGACTCCTCGACATGTCCGTGATCACATCCGGGACTCCGAACAACCTACGGTGCATCAATACTTATAAACACATAATGAACTGTCCTCGAAACGTAAATCGTCCGGACCCTACGGGTTCGAGAACTATGTAGACATGACCTAGAACCATTCTCGGTCAATAACCAATAGCGAACCTGGATGCCCATATTGGTTCCTACATATTCTACGAAGATCTTTATCGGTCAAACTGCATAACGACATACGTTGTTCCCTTTGTCATCGGTATGTTACTTACGAGATTCGATCGTCGGTATCCAATACCTAGTTCAATCTCGTTACGGTAAGTCTCTTTACTCGTTCCGTAATACATCATCTCACAACTAACTCATTAGTTGCAATGCTTGCAAGGCTTATGTGATGTGTATTACCGAGAAGGCCCAGAGATACCTCTCCAGATAATCGGAGTGACAAAACCTAATCTCGATTCATGCCAACTCAACATATACTTTTGGAGACACCTGTAGAGTACCTTTATAATCACCCGATTACGTTGTGACGTTTGGTAGCACACAAAGTGTTCCTCCGTAAACGGAGTTGCATAATCTCATAGTTTCGGGAACTTTGTATAAGTCATGAAGAAAGCATAAGCAACATACTAAGCGATCAAGTGCTAAGCTAACGGAATGGGTCAAGTCAATCACATCATTCTCCTAATGATGTGATCTAGATTAATCAAATGACAACTCATGTCTATGGTTAGCAAACATAACCATCTTTGATTTAACGAGCTAGTAAAGTAGAGGCATACTAGTGACACTCTGTTTGTCTACGTATTCACACATGTATTATGTTTCCGGTTAATACAATTCTAGCATGAATAATAAACATTTATCATGATATAAGGAAATAAATAATAACTTTATTATTGCCTCTAGGGCATATTTCCTTCAGAAAGGCTTTGAAATTGAGAAAATTGATTCCACACTTTTTACTAGAAGGGTTAATGGTGAATTATTTGTATGCCAAATTTATGTTGATGATATCATATTTGGATCAACTAACCCTCATTTTAGTGAAAAGTTTGGAAAGCTAACGTCGGAGAAGTTTGAGATGTCTATGATGAGTGAACTCAAATTCTTTCTTGGGTTGCAAATCAAGCAAACTAAGGAAGGTACTTTTGTTTCTCAAACGAAGTACACCAAGGACTTACTCAAGAAGTTCAATATGCAAGAATGCAAAGGTATGACTACACCCATGCCTACTAGTGGACATCTTGACTTAACCAAAGATGATGAACCGGTTGATCAAAAGGTTTATCGCTCTATGATTGGTTCATTGTTATATCTATGTGCTTCACGTCCCGATATTATGCTAAGTGTGTGCATTTGTGCACGATATCAAGCTGCTCCTAAAGAATGTCATCTTAAGGCCGTAAAAAGGATAGTGAGATACTTAATTCATACACCAAACTTTGGCATTTGGTATCCTAAGAGGGCCTCTTTCGATCTTGTTGGCTATTCTGACTCGGACTATGCCGGAGACAAGGTTGATAGAAAGTCCACTTCTGGTACTTGTCAATTTCTTGGTAGATCTCTTGTGTCTTGGTCCTCCAAGAAACAAAACTTCGGTATCCTTATCTACCATCAAGCGGAGTACATTGTCACTGGTTCATGTTGTGCTCAATTACTTTGGATGACCCAAACTCTTAAAGATTATGGGATTTATGTGAAACATGTTCCATTGCTTTGTGACAATGAAAGTGCTACCAAAATTGGTCACAATCCTGTACAACATTCTCGAACTAAGCATATTGAAGTTCCTTATCATTTCATTCGAGATCATGTTGCTAAGGGTGGCATTGATCTTAAGCATGTTCGCACCGAAAAGCAATTAGCAGATATATTCACTAAACCTCTTGATGAGAAAGTGTTTTGCAGGTTAAGAGGAGAATTGAACATCATAGATGCTTCAAACTTGGAGTAGAAACTCCATTGGATACATGCAAGACATGAGCTTATGCCTAATCCTTGATATCTCTCCTATGATGAAAATCTAATGTCTTGGATATATTTGTATCTTGCATGTTATCTAACCCATGTAGGTACTTGGTTGAAACAAATTCCATGAGGTTGTAACCTACTCATATCTTGAGCAATCTCTACATCACCAAGTCTCTACACAAAGTGGTTGAAGCCAAGGATGCACAAAACCATTTAAACATATCCTTTGAAAAATTCTATGTTGAGCTTCATGATTGTCATTGTTGGATACACAAGTGCTCTTCCTTGCACGAACTAACCCACGTAGGTAGATGGACTCAAATTCCAAGTGGTGCTCCAAACTCTTGATGAGCTACATCAACCTTGAGCAACCCACACAAGTTCAACTACATGGACGACACCACCAACCAAGGTATGTTATTCCATCTTAGAGAAGCTTCACTCCAAGTCATGAGTTAAAGCAACTCGACAAGATGTGAATACATCAAGATGCTTAAACGAAAAATGGCAACCCCATTTTGAGCTTAAACGATGAGTATGACCTATGATCAAGTGATCTCACTTGACTCCTAAGTCAATATACTCTAACATAGGTGACTTTGTCGCCTACCATCTCCAGATGAAGGTCTCTTGTGTTCTTTTCTGTGTTTTTGCATTCGACTTATGCATATGTGTTTCCCCTTTTCAAAAAAAACTTCATTTAGATTTCTTTCTGTTTGCTCTGCATTTTCTGCATTCCAATTCATTTCATATCATTCAGCAAACTCCTTGCAAAATCTTTGTGAGATCTTATTAGTCAAGTGAGCTGAGGTGACAAGTGTTTTCTCTGCGATGAACTCGTTTACACCGATTTGTTATTTTCGGTCCAACCGAAAACTTTCGGTACCACCGAAGCATACCACTCGGTGCCACCGATTTCACAACAGGAAAATTAGTTTGCCACTTATTCTGTGTTTCTTCTGATCCAGCTCCACTCAATGGATCTTGTCCTCTACAAGCATCACATTTTTATCATTGCTTTATGTTGTGACTCAAGGATCAAACCCATTCACGACAAATTCCAGAGGGGGAGAAAGAGATCACATCTTTATCAAGCCCTTCTTGGAAATTGATGTCAAAGGGGGAGAGAGAGATCACATCAAAGCTTATCACTTAAAGAGATCACATCAGAGAAGGAGAGAGAGATCCTTTAGGGGAGATAGAGATCTCCAGGGGGAGAGAATACTAGTAGAGAGTATTTCTCAAGGATCCCAGATGCTTGGTGTTCAAGAGGAGAGATGCCACATGTCTTCTTGAGGGGAAAGACATGTTCATTTGTGCTTATTTGCATTAGCTTGCATTAGCTCTGTTCATTTATATCTTTCAGCTTTGATTTTCTTTCAGCTCTGATTTCCTGTTCCCTATCTTCTCCCAGTATCCCATGCTTGATTCAGGGGGAGCAAGACATCTAAGGAAAAGAAATCATTCAAATTCATTGCATATCTTTACTCTTGGGGACATGTCAAATCCAATGTAGTACTTAGTACTCACTCTCTACATGTCATCCCAGTCTTGGTATTCTTGTGGTTTCTTTTGTTTGCTCACGGCTAGTAGGTGCATCTGTGTTATCTAACCTTGTTTACGCAGGTTCATTCCATCCTAAGCCAACTCAAGACTACAAGGTAAGTATATGCATCACAATCATGTGTATGAGGAATTATTGCTGATGTACATACTGTTTGCAAGAAGGACTCATGGGCATGAAGGTATTTTCTTTAATATTCTTTGCTCTGATGCATATGGCCAAGATACATGTAACACATTGCCTGCTCTATCATGGTTATGCTATCACATGTTTCTATATTCCATATTCACATGATTGCATACATGTAGGGGAGCCTATGCCTGTTACATGTCTTTCCAAAGCTTTACTTGCTATTCTTTATATCTTTATCTAAAGCTTTGATGTATGTTGTCATCAATTACCAAAAGGGGAGATTGAAAGCACAAGTGCTCCCTATGTGGTTTTGGTAATTAATGTCAACATATCTCTTATTGGACTAACACCTTTATCTAGTATGTTTCAGATAAGTTCAACAATGGAGTGGCATGGACTAAAGGATGTGGGAACTCCTTCAAGATGCTAAGGACAAAGGATTGGCTAAAGCTTCAAGCTCAAGACTCTTCATTTTACATTTTAGTGATCCAAGACCACATTGAGTCTATAGGAAAAGCCAATACTATCAAGGAGGGATGAGGTGTTGCTTAATGAGCCTCTTGCTTCAAGTGCTTAGTGATATGCTCCAAATACCCTCAACTACTTTCCCACTTCCACACGTATGTCCTAAAACCTAAAGTCAAACTCGGCCCCACTGATTCTTCCTATCCGGCGCCACCGAGTTTGGATGTCTTAGCCACTGCCACAAACCCTAGGCAAATCGGTCTCACCGATAGGGATCTCGGTCTCACCGAGATGGGATTGTAATCACTCTGTGTATATCCATTATCACAATCGGTCTCACCGAGTTTGAGCAATCGGTACTACCGAGATTACAATGCAAACTTTCTGGTTGACTCATTATCAAAATCGGTCCCACCGAGTTTGAGTAATCGGTCCAACCGAGTTTGCCTGACCAACTCTTTGGTTAGCTAATTAGCAAAATCGGTCTCACCGAGTTATTGTAATCGGTCTCACCGAGATTACGTTATGCCCTAACCCTAACCATATCGGTCCTACCGAGTTGCATTTCGGTCCCACCAAAACCCTAACGGTCACTAGGTTTACTAAATCGGTCCGACCGAGTTTGATGATTCGGTCCCACCGAGTTTGGTAAATTGTGTGTAACGGTTAGATTTTGTGTGGAGGCTATATATACCCCTCCACCTCCTCTTCATTCGTGGAGAGAGCCATCGTAACAAACCTACACTTCCAACTTACCACCTGTTAGAGAGAACCACCTACTCATGTGTTGAGGCCAAGATATTCCATTCCAACCATATGAATCTTGATCTCTAGCCTTCCCCAAGTTGCTTTCCACTCAAATCTTCTTTCCACCAAATCCAAATCCTATGAGAGAGAGTTGAGTGTTGGGGAGACTATCATTTGAAGCACAAGAGCAAGGAGTTCATCATCAACACACCATTTGTTACTTCTTGGAGAGTGGTGTCTCCTAGATTGGCTAGGTGTCACTTGGGAGCCTCCGACAAGATTGTGGAGTTGAACCAAGGAGTTTGTAAGGGCAAGGAGATCGCCTACTGCGTGAAGATCTACCGCTAGTGAGGCAAGTCCTTCGTGGGCGACAGCCATGGTGGGATAGACAAGGTTGCTTCTTCGTGGACCCTTCGTGGGTGGAGCCCTCCGTGGAGTCGCCAAGAACTGTTACCCTTCGTGGGTTGAAGTCTCCATCAACGTGGATGTTCGATAGCACCACCTATCGGAACCACGACAAAAACATCCGTGTCTCCAATTGCGTTTGAATCCTCCAAACCCTTCCCTTTACATTCTTGCAAGTTGCATGCTTTATTTTCCGCTGCCTATATACTCATTGCATGCTTACTTGTTATGTATTGAGAATGTTAAACTTGTGCCTAAACTCCATTTAAACCAAAAGAAGTTAAAAACTGCAACTTTGGTACTTAGTGTCTAATCACCCCCCTCTAGACACCTCTTCTCAAGATCCTACAATTGTTAGTACAAGGAAACATTAAGCGGAGAACATAACAAATTTTATCACCTCGAGGGGAAGTAAGGACAACTCCAACCCCCGAGCCTTCCAATTGCCTGGACCCATCAAAGTGAATAGTCCAGTATGTATTGTCCGGTTTGTCCTCTGGTGCCTATAACTCGGTCCAATCATTGACGAAGTCGACAAGCGCCTGAGATTTGATGGCCGTTCGAGGCATATACTTTAATCCATGTGGACCAAGCTCAATTTCCCACTTCGCAACCCGGCCAGTTGCTTCTCTGTTCTGGATTATATCGCCCAAAGGAGCAGAACTAACCACTGTGTTGGGATGGCCTTGAAAGTATTGCTTGAGCTTCCTACTTGCCATAAAAACTTCATACACCAGCTTCTGCCAATGCGGATACCTTTGCTTTGACTCGATCAACACTTCGCTGATATAATAAACTGGCCGTTGAACCGGATATTCTTTCCCAGCCTCCTTACGCTCAACCACAATTGCCACACTGACCGCACGGGCATTGGCAGCCACGTACAATAATAGAGGCTCGTTATCAACCAGAGCAGCAAGGACGGGCGGGTCAGCCAGCTGCCGCTTTAAATCCTCAAATGCCGCATTGGCTGCGTCACTCCAGACAAAATCATCCATCTTCTTCAACATCTGATATAAAGGAATCACCTTCTTTCCCAAACGGCTGATAAACCGGCTGAGGGCTGCAATTCGACCTGCCAGACGCTGAACATCATGGATGCATTTTGGTTCAGCCAAAGATGTGAAAGCCTTGATTTTTTCCGGATTGGCCTCAATGCCTCTGTTGGACACAAGAAAACCCAAGAGCTTGCCTGCCGGAACACCAAAAACACATTTTTCTAGATTAAGCATCATTTTATAAACCCGAAGATTATCAAACGTCTCCTTGAGGTCATCTATCAAGGTTTCCTTCTTCCTAGATTTTACCACAATGTCATCCACGTAGGCATGAACATTACGCCCAATCTGCGTGTGAAGACTATTTTGCACACAACGCTGATAGGTTGCCTGGGCACTTTTGAGCCCAAAGGGCATAGAGACATAGCAGAAGGCTCCAAAGGGAGTGATGAAGGTTGTCTTCTCCTGGTCCTTAACTGCCATTTTAATCTGATGATAACCTGAATAAGCATCCAAGAAACTCAGGTGCTCACAACCCGCCGTCGCATCAATAATCTGATCAATACGCGGGAGAGCAAAAGGATCTGCCGGACAAGCTTTGTTCAAATCGGTGTAATCCACACACATACGCCAAGTGCCGTTTTTCTTAAGAACGAGCACCGGATTAGCCAACCACTCGGGATGAAATACTTTAACGATAAAACCAGCAGCCAACAGCCAGGCTACCTCTTCACCAATGGCCTTGCGTCTTTACTCGTTAAAGGGCGAAGAAATTGCTTGACCAGTTTAAACTTGGGATCAATATTGAGAGTGTGCTCAGCGAGTTCTCTCGGTACACCTGGCATGTCAGAAGGCTTCCATGCAAAAATGTCCCGGTTCTCACGGATGAACTCGATGATCACGCTTTCCTATTTCGGATCCAGATTGGTGCTGATGCTAAACTGTTTGGATGAATCACTAGGGAAAAAATCAACAAGTTTAGTCTCATCAGCCGGTTTGAACGTCAGGGTTGGGTCATGCTTTCGATTGGTGGAAGCTTCTTCAGAGGGTCATATCTGCAAGATCAACATTGTCTTTGTAAAACTTCAGCTCCTCTGTAGCACAAACGGACTCAGCATAAGCCGCTTCACCTTCCTTGCAATCCAAAGCGATCTTCCGACTTCCGTGTACTGTGATAGTTCCCTTATAACCCGGCATCTTAAGCTGTAAATAGATATAACATGGCCTTGCCATGAATTTTGCATAAGCCGGCTGTCCAAACAGTGCGTGATATGGGCTCTGGATTTTCACCACTTCAAAGGTCAGCGTTTCAGACCGGGAATCATGCTCATCTCCAAATACGACCTCCAAAGCGATCTTGCCAACAGGATATGCCGATTTACCTGGTACTACACCATAGAAAACTGTGTTTGACGGTTTAAGATTCTTATCTGTCAACCCCATGCGACGGAAAGTCTCATAGTACAGGATGTTGATACTGCTCCCTCCATCCATCTGAACTTTGGTAAACATATAACCTCCCACCTGAGGTGCTACCACCAAAGCTAGTTGACCCGGATTGTCAACCAGGGGCGGATGATCCTCTCTGCTCCACACAATGGGCTGCTCGGACCACCGTAAATAGCATGGCACTGCCGGTTCAATAGAATTCACTGCCCTTTTGTGAAGCTTCTGATCGCGCTTGCACACGCTAGTGGTGAACACATGATACTTCCCACCATTCAATTGCTTGGGGTGAATTTGCTAACCTGACTGATGCTGATTCCCTTGATTATTCTGTTGATGATTACCACCTTGGTTGTTCTGGTGGCCCTAATTATTCTGAAATCCAGAGCTTGAACCGCCACTACCATGAAAACCTGGACCTGAACCGCCCGGTGGACCCTGATCATACCGGTAGAGATCAGAGTTTTTGAACTCCTTCATAATGTAACAATCTTTCCAAAGATGTGTGGAAGGGGCCTCTTTAGTCCCATGCTTTGGGCAGGGCTGGTTTAACAGCCGGTCCAGATTCATCCCTCCACCGCGCTGGGGCGGTTTACCTTTACGGCGCTGCATATTGGTGTTATCCACAAAATCTGAATTATCTGCTTTGCGCTTACCATTATTCCCATGGCCTCCTTGGTTGTGATCTTTGTCCTTTTGCACCGTCGTTCTTCTTTCCCTTCTCCGGTTTCTCCTCATCAGACTCGGGATCCTTGGTATTATCAGAATCGGCATACTTAACCAAGGCTGCCATAAGTGTTCCCATGTCATTCCAGTGGCGCTTAAGCCGTCCCAACTTCATCTTTAGTGGCTTAAACCGGCAATTACGCTCCAGCGTTATGATTGCTTGGCCAACATTAATCCGGCCTGATGAATGCAAAACTTCTGAAACCCGGCGCACCCAATGAGTTGTTGACTCGTTCTCCCCCTGAACACAGGCATCCAGATCCACAATGGACATAGGCTGTTTGCAGGTGTCCTTGAAATTGGCTATAAATCGGGCCTTCAACTGATCCCATGATTCGATGGAGTTGGCTGGTAGGTTTTTCAACCAAGTACGGGTTGTCCCTTCTAACATCATTGTGAAATACTTTGCACAGGTCGCTTCATCCACATCCAGCATCTCCATTGCCATCTCATAACTCTCGACCCACGCCTCAGGTGGCTGATCAGCAATGTAATTTGGCACCTTACGCGGACCCTTGAAATCCTTAGGCAGTCGCACATTACGGAGAGCCGGAATAAGACACGGCACTCCCCTGAAAGCAATCCCGGTGCCTCGGTCCACTGATGCCGCTGGCTGAATCGGGGCGGTTTGGTAGCGACTCGCATGTGGTGCTGCCAAAGCGGCCTCCCTTCATGCTCTGCCATTATCCACCACATCCTGCGCCGGATTACGGCGCCGAAGGCCATAGACACCTCCGGTTCATCCATGTGCCTGCTATAGCTCTTGCTCGGACGAGGGGTCGAATGAATTCTATCTCGGCTATAGGAATAAGCCTGCTGCTGCACCACGGCGGTTTGAAGAAGATCCCTGGCCCGCCGTGTCTCAATCGCCGCCAGTGAATAGCCTTCCATCAAAATAGATGCCAGGCGAGATGCCGCAGCAATCATGTTATCCAAAGGGCTCGAAAAGTGACCTGGTGGTGTTGGCACATACGGCGGCGGGTTGTCCGTTCGCCGAGGTGGTTCCATTATTCGTGGTTGATCCGGCGTTGCTCCAGGCGCATCGGTCCGGTTTACTCGTCCCATCCCCCGGCGTATTAAAGAGATTTAATCCTTCGAAACCCGGCTGCATACGTGATCGGTACTTCCTTCGCATCATGTCGTTTGACGCGTTTTGATCCAACATGAGCCAGAAATTCTGTGCCTGTATCTGCTGTGATTGGGCATCCAAATCGGCCCGTTCTTCAGCCATCCTGACATCCTCAGCTGCCAGGTCCTCCTTAGCCTGCGCTATCTGGTCCTTCAGTTTAGGAACTTCCGCATTGTGCTGATCCTGTGTCTCGGGGGTAACTGTCGTGGTTAATAAGGTCGTCCAGGCATCCATGAAATCGGAGAGAACTTGAGCCACGGCGCCGAGCCTCTGTCATGCGCCGCCGATCCAGAAATCGTGGCTGCTGTAGATGAAGATTGCAAAGCGGGATGTGTCCCGGCCATGTAGATAGCAACCCGACTCGGTGGTTCAAGGAGGTCCGGAATACTGTTGCCGTCGGAATAGCCTCCGAACACACCATCATGAACTTGGTATAAGGACTCGGTTTCACCGCTGGATGACTCGTCGTCGGAATAAACAGCTGTCTCGCCTTCAGACACCGATTCAGATCCGATCCTATGGACACATCCTACGAATGCACGCTTCATGGCAGACTTAACCCGGGCAGGACTTGCACGCTGAGCCGTCTCGACGAGGTCGGTGCAGGTGTCCGGCTCAGGGCCCGGTTCGCCGATCTTGCCGATAAAGACATGAATTCCGCAAAAGGGGACCCGATACCCGTACTCGATTGAGCCGGCTTCGGGGCCCCATCCTTCGTCGTCGATGTAGAGCTTGCCGCAACGACTCTTGGCCATCCGGCCAACCGCGTACCCCTTCAGTCCTTCAAAGATGCCCTTCAAACACTCAAAACCATCGTGCGATAGCCCCACGGTGGGCGCCAACTGTCGTGGATTTGTCACGGCAGATGTCCTCATGAAAGGACTTAGTCGTGGAGCCATCGCTACGGGTTAGCTTGAAGGGGTTAAACCGCATAAGGGACACGGGAGTTTATACTAGTTCGGCCCCTTCGATGAAGGTAAAAGCCTACGTCTAGTTTGTGATGGGATTATTGGGGTTCCGATGACCAGGGAGCGAATACGCTTTGCCTGAGTCTCGAGTTGTTGTTGTCTGTCCCTGAACCGCCGCCAGGTCGTCCCTTTATATACATAGTGTGACGACCGGCCGGTCTACAGAGTCCCGAGCCGGCTCATACAAGTGTCCAACTCGGTCTCTTCCTTTCCCTAACTTACAATACAAGTTATACAAACATGGCGGTTCACCATTATGGGCCCTTAATCCGCCTCTGGGCTCTGGGCCTCTAGCCTTATCAGTAAAGCACCATCTTCTTTGTCTTCCTAACCTTCAGTATGGTTGAGCGTGAACCGACCCCTCCTGGGCGGTTTACCCTCAATAGTTATATCCTCAACACCGTAGGAGTACTTTTGGTGCAGATGGGCCGCCTGGTTGTGCGAGCGACAGAGGAGCAGCAACAGAAGCTCAGGTACTTTAGTGACCGGCACTGGTCAGGGTCAACGAGCTGCAGGAGCTGCGCAAGCTCCAAGACGAAGTTTCTCTTCTAAGCGCAGTGTGTTGCTGCGTGCTTTGCCAACCGGATCGTCGTCCGCAACCTATGTTAGGCACGAAGGCGTCGCATCGGCCTGAGGCTCGGGACCTCCTGCCGAGGAGCTTATGCCCCGATCGCCACGTCATATATAAAGATGAGAGGCAGCCGACCACGCTTGATCTGAATAGTTCATGTGTGTCTGCTCTGCCCTCTACATCTCAAAAATCACTTGCCCAATCTGGGGAAGGGTTGTCCGATGGAAAGACCTTTCCGAACATCTCCTATGTTGCCCGAGGCAGCGCCAGCACCCGTGAGGAATGCCGCTACCCATTGCAATCGACTACGCCAAGCCTACATCACGCCCCGTGCATCAGCGGAGACACGGGACATTGCATCGACAACGCCAATGAGAGCACCCATTGGTAGTAAGTTCCTCGACTATCTCCCTCGCTAATCATGTGTAGATGATCTAATGTCTACGCTTAACGATCCTATCATGTTATAACTCTAAAAATTAGATTCAACATTGGTATATACTCCCTCCATTCCTTTCTGTAAGGTGTATAATTTTTGGCACAATGACCAAGACATATAATTTTACACAATTTAGGATGAAATTAATCTTGGCTAAATCATTGATTAGCGGCAAGTAATCATTTAGGCTTTGAAAGGAAGAGATACACACAACCGAGGGAGAGATACTTTCCTTTAGTCTCTTTAATGGGAGAACATGCAATTAGGGGAGAGATTATTTCATTTTTCTGGAGGGCTAAAGACGGAATTCCGAGGAAACTAAAATAAATGCACCTTACATTGTTGAATTTTATCAAAAAACAAATACACCTTATATAAAGGAACAGACGGAGTAGTTGATAATGCCTATATTAGATTCCTAGTGATCTTCCATTTGTGTTAGTGTGCATGATCAAGAACTAATGGTCACTTGTTAAGATTAACAGAAAGATTAATGCCTCTGTTAAGTTGATCGTGCATGATTAGGGTTAAAAGGTTTTGGTTAAGACTAAATTGCTATGGGTTAGTGCTACAATTGTAAGGTACAATATATTTTGTTGGATTAATTTAGCCATTCATCGATGTCATCTGATGTTCTAATTAGGATTGTTAGCCCTGGTTCAGATATTAGAAGGAGGGGGGGGGGGGGTCAAATGATTAAATAATGTCCCAGTTTAGAATCCCTAGAGAAATTCCCCAAAAAGAAAGATCGAGAAAAGGAAGGAGTTTGGGCCACACATGTTGACGTTGCGTCAGATCCGCATGAGTGCCACCATGCTCGGGCACATCACGATGCCGCCGTCTCATAGGAGAAGTGCCATTATGTTAGATCTTTTTTATTTCTGAACTTTGATATCATAAGCATTTTTAAGGTCTGTGTACCTCGCACATCCATTTTAGGTTCCTCTGGTTTACTTTCCCTCAAAGCAAGGTCCACCTCGCTCCAACCTAAGTGTAAGATAAATGAGCCTTTCCATATATGGAAATCATTTCCAGTAAGTGGCTCAATGCTCTCGAAACCACGAGGATGGAAGCTATCATTATTTCAAAATATGCATAGAAAAGAACATAACTGTATAAAATTGCATGAAAATTAACCCTACATTGGTTTGATCCTTTTGAATACCTTACTGAAAACCAATTGGCATTTCCTTCTGCTCCTCGTTGGGTTCGACACTCTTATTTATCGAAAGGGCTACAACTGATCATGTATACTTGTGGGTCATCACCGAACGATGAAGGAGGTGCTGGTACATGTCCGGGGGCTCTGCAACGGAGGGTGAATCCATGTCGGTGAGATTGAGCGGCATAGGGTCCACGATGGATCCTTGTGCTGCTCTTGTGGAGCGTATATATAAGGCTAGTCATAGTGGGAGTAACTTAGCAAGTAACATAGCGCACTCCGAGAAATTTTTGCTTATGTGGCATATAGTTAATGAGATGTGGTAACATAATATGTTACTGTAACATAGCGCTTTCCAAGACAAGATGAGTCTACAAGCTAATTAATGAAGTCCTCTATGACACTACTAATATGTTACTTTGCACTATGAAGGTAGTAACTTGGACTAGTGTCATATGCATGACACTAGTATAAGTTAGTCCCCACTATGACCAGCCTAATGGCGGACGATGGGGTTTCGCTTATATGCATTGATTATTGCGGTAAGCCACTTTGCTTTGCTCCCCTCCAATGAATAAGCTGCACACACAACCCAAAATGCAGATTTGGCCGCAGATTAGATTAATAACAATACTCCCTCTGTAAACTACACTAGTAATAGACACATATCCCTAGACTATGTTACTACCTCCATAGTGGGTAGTAACATAAGTGTGGTAACATGCAAAGCTTCATTTATTAGGTTATAGACTCATATCGCATTGAGACATGTGATGTTACAGTAACTAGCTAAGTTATTATAACTACCTCTCTCCTCATTAACTCATTGCCACATAAGCAAATTTGCTGAGTTGGACTCGATGTTACTGCTGAAGTTATTCCCACTGTGGCGAGTCTAAGAGTGTTTAGATTACTATTTTAGTAATCTTAACGCTTTTATATTAGGTTACAGAGGGAGTATTTTATTTGATGGGTGATTGGAAACGTTGATTATTTATTTGACGTGTATTTCGAGCGAGCCATTTTGCCCAGCCTTTGAGCTTAATGCTTCAGTGTCGTCCGTGCAAAACAGACAAATGGCTGGGCTCCCAAAAAGTATTCGGCATACTCGAACAATCAATAGATGCTCGCTATGTACATCACCTTCTATTCAGTGCATGATCCGAGTACAACCTGTGCGAACGAGCGACCAATGTGTGTCAATACTATCTTTTTCAATGCGCGTGCTCGGATGCCCTGACCCACACCTGCGTCGCCTGAGAGTGAGAGGATTGCTAGGAGTCAGATGCTCTCATAAAGATGCCAAAGGGAATCCAACGGTAAAGCCAAGGCAGACGTTGCGGGGAAAACTTTTAGTGCATTCACCTGCTCAAGAAAATGACTTATGTTTGCCAAATAAAGCCATGGTCAACGATCATTGTTAATTGTCATTAGTAAATACAAGGCAAATACAAAGATAACAATTTAGGAAAAAACATTTTTCAAATGGTTTATCTTTTTTTTGGGCAACTTCAAATAGTTTATCGAAGTTCTCGGTTCTATTTGGTTTTCGCCCTTTACAGATCATTCTGATGTATGAGCTGGCCTCTCCCACAAACAATTGGCTGCCCAGGAGCAAACTATTGCGACAATGACTCATCCATCTACTCCAAAAAAAAAGTGCGACAATTGACGCGACGGTGCACTTTGTTTGAACGCACATAGTGGTTTGATCTGCAATATGTGCTCAGAATAAAAAGGTAAAAATGGTATAGTGAAATTATTCTTTAGTTTTGTATGTCTAATTGAGAAAATTAAAGGCGAAAAATTGTTCTTACAAAATTTAAGAATTGTTCACACATTATTTTTAAAATGTCTCCTATGATTAAAAAGTGATCCTTATACTTTTTCAAATTTAATATGATTTCAAAAAAATGTTCATGCATTTTGAAAAAAATATTCTGTGTTATAAAAATGAGAAGTTTTGTCTAAATACAGTCTAAAAAAAATCAATACATGATGAACATTTTTAAATACCCGATGAACATTTTTAGTACACTATAAACAAGATTTAATACACGATGGACATTTTAAATACACGGTGAGAATTTTTTTAGTACAGGAGGAGCACTTTTTAAATACCCAATGGATATTTTTAGTACACCATTAAAAAATTTCTAATACATGCTGCACTTTATTTATTACACGATGACTGTTTGTTAATACACGATAAATATTCTACACGGTTAATTTATCTGAAATAAACAAAAATATTTTTAATACAGAAACAGATTTTAATGCACAATAGTTTTTAAAAAATACATGATTGAAAAAAAGGAATAGGAAACAAAATGTAAAAGAAAAACAACTACATCAAAATCTTAAAACTAGCAGAACGAGAAAAAACAAAAGAAAAATGAAAATGGAACAGGAAGCAAAAAATATAAAACACTTAAATAAGAAGTAAAATGAGAGAAAAAAAGAATAAAAATCTCAGCAGATATACACTTAGAACCAGCAAAAAGAGGAGCATAAGCCAGCTTTGAAATCTGTTATTGGTATCACCTCGGAAGCTTTGAGTGAAAGGTGCCTTGGGCTATCAACAGTGGTTGGTAGATCCAAGGAGGGTACGTTTAAGCATGTAAAGGAAAGTTTAAAAGGAAAAGTGGGAAGCTGGAAAGGACAAGGGCTCTCCAATGCGGCAAAAGAAGTTCTTGTCAAATATGTGCTCCAAGCTACTCCAACTTACACCATTAGTTGTTTCCAACTCACAAAGAAATTGTGCAGGAACCTGACTTCGATCTCTTCGAACTTCTGGTAGGGTGCAACAAATGGTGAAAGGAAGGTACGTTGGATCACATGGGACAAGCCGTGTGAGAGAAAAAATGAGGGGGTTTGGGCTTCAGGAGCCATGAAGCTCTTAATCAAGCTCTGCTTGCCAAACAAGCTTGGAGGATTTTTGATACACCTAGCTCTTTATGTGCAAGAGTTTTAAAATCCCGTTATTTCAAGGATGCAAATATTATGAACGCCATGTGCCCTCAAGGAGGATCATTCACTTTCAAGAGCATCATATACGGAAGAGACTTGCTAAGGGAAGGTATGATTTGGCGGATTGGGGATGGCACAAAGATAAATATTGGAAGAGGCTCTCAGAGTGCAATGTCTGGCTGGCTATTATCATGGCTCATGGAAGCTGGGAGAAGGAAAGAGCGTTGATGTTGCAAGCTGTCTATGGCCTATGGTTGGCAAGGAACGAGACAAGGGAGGAGAAACGCATTGTGGAGCCTCGGGTAGTGGTTAATTCGATGCTCAGCTATGCAGCAGAGTGGAAGTCTGCACAGCTCGCTCGCCCGCTGAAAATGAAAACGCCGACGCGGGTGCCGGTGCTAAAGGAACGGTGGCAACACACCCAGACGTGGGCTGGATGAAAATGAATGCTAACGGGGCACTAGCAAAGCACCAGGACAAAGGAGGCGGAGGTGTCGTCATGAGAGACCACAACGGTGCATATCAGGGAGGGGTGATGTATGTCTTTCAGTCCATTGCAGACCCAGACGTTGCTGAAATACTTGCATGACGGGCAGGGGTTCAATTAGCCAAGGATCGGAATATTGCTAAGCTACACATAGATCTTGATTGCAAGGGCCTTGTTACGATGATGGATAGAAGGGAGAAGAATTTGTCAGCAAATGGACCGCTGATTGAGGACTTGAAGGTGAGGATCGGTGGTTTTCAGGAAGCCAAAGTAAGCGGGGTACATTGATCGGCAAATGGAGCAGCCCACTCCTTGGCTAGGGAGGGTTTATATTGTGATGGTAGTTTATTTTGGGACTCAGTTCCCCCAGATTGTATTTTGCATGTCATATCTTCATAAATATCTGAGAACTAGTATATTTAAATAAAGTTCTAAGTTTTCCTAAAAAAACAGCGAAAACTGGGCTCCCCCCAATATAAAAGGGATGCCCCTATTTCTTGCCTTCAGCAAGTCTGGCTTCAGACTCGCTGGCGAGAGACCTGGGTCGGCCCACGAGCGCGGAAGGCTAAAGTTTCTTTTTCCTGGGTTTTTTTACATTTTCTGTTTTCTTTTTTGCTTCTATTTTTGTAATTTTGTTTATACTTCAAAATATAAAAAAACACTCTTCAAAAAACATTTGAGAAAATGTTGAACAAGAATTTGTAAATTGTTGATTTTAAAAAAAAAATGTTGAACAAGTATTTGAAAAAAGATGAACAATTATTTGAAAAAAGTTGAACAAGTATTTAAGAAACTTTTGATCATGTATATAAAAATGTTGAACATGTATTCGACAAGTGTTGAACAAGTATTTAAAAAAATGTTGATTGTGTACATAAAAAATGTTGAAAACCAAAAAATAAACAAAATAAACCAAATGAGAAGAAAAATGAAAAAAAATCTGAAGAACAAATGGAAAAAAAACTGGAGAAGAAAAAAAACAAAAAATAATATAAAAATAAATAAGAAAATCAAACAAAAAATAAAAGAAAAGGGGGGAAACCCCCTGAGAACGAACCAGTGGTACAATAAAGAAAAAATAAAAAAAGGAAAAGAATGAACCAATATGAAGAACGGCTTCTGTTTCCTTCTATTAGGTGGCGTTCTGTGAATTAGACAACAACTCAGCTCTAGCGCGCACAATCTTTTTTAGTCTCTGTTTTCTCGAAAATATGCGCGGGTGGGCCAGCCCAATACTGCAACGCTCGACGCGAGAGGGTTCATCCATCTCGCTTAAAGCGAGAAATAGCTCTCGCGATATAAAAACAGCATAGGAAAGAAACCACCGCTACTGGGCTTCATCTCGGGGGCGCGGGCTGTGCTTCTTCTGTGCGTATACGGTACGGATTCCTCCTTAAGGCTGCTGCTACGCACTTACGTGTAAGAGTTTGTCTCAAAAACTTACGTGTAAGAGTTTGTCTGAGAAAAAACTTACGTGAGCTCGGATTGGACTCTTATAACCAGCCATGCTTCTGGTGTGTATAAAGATCTCGCCAAGGACCCAGAGAATATCAGCAGCCGGCAAACCCGTAGACAAACGTAGCATCCAAATAGTTCTCGAGGATCGCTAATTAGGAGATAAAGCAGCGGCCATGGATAGGAACCGAGATCACAGGTATGGTCCACCCGTTCGATTGACACAATCTTCGTTATATATTTTTATTTATTACACAGGTTAACTTGATTTCACGAGTCATGGTACTCTTTTTCTTAGTTGTATGTTGAGCATAATCTCATTACGATATTGTTATAAACCTAACCCATCATGATTTTTTTACATTGGGCAGCAAAACCATCCGAGCAAAAAATCAAGATGCCAAGAAAAGGTTTTAGACTTTGTCAACGTAATGAGTATGGTACTTTCTCTTTTGGTGACCGCTGTCTTATGCTCAAGACCACATCATTGTACCGTGAAAAATACAACCGCACGTCTCTTGGATTAGCACTTGACAACTACAATGAACTCGTGAGGAGAGGCATGCTCACATGGGAAGCTTACACGAAACACCACCTCGCCATCAACAGCTCATTGCAAATTATTAGGAATAGCATCCAAAAATACAAAGAACGTCGCTTGCAGGCGGGAATGTTTTACTTGGTGCCGTATACAGAAGGAGAAGGGCTGGAAACCCGTACACACTTGTACCACATGCCTCTCAAGGAAGCGCTAAGGAAACGACGGCAGGAAATGAAAAGGAGGAAACAACTATTGGATGCATCCGACAATTCCAAGGAATATTCGAACATCCTGGACTCCATGCTGAGACCGTCTGTGAAAATGTTGGTCATGTATACCTTATCTTCCATTGTATTAGGATGTGTGATACTGTATTTTTGAAAGGTCATCAACAGTGTGCAATATAGCTTGTTTGGTACGGTTTATTTCCTCGTTGAGAGATTTTCTCTTAATGTTAATGTACTGGCTGTTAATCCATCAATTATTTGTTTATAGTGTATTAAAAGCCATCCGGGCAAAAATATCAAGATGTCAAGAAAAATGTTTTAGACTTTGTCGTGGTGATGAGTATGATAATTTCTCTTTTGTTGACCGCTGTCTTATGCTCAAGACCACATCACTGTACTGCGCGCGCCTCTTAGATTAGCACCTGAGGACTACAATAAACTCGTGAGGAGAGGCATGCTCACATGGGAATATTAGAAAAAACACCGCCTCACCGTCGATAGCTCAATGCAAATTATCAGGGACAACATCAAAAAAAATACAAAGAGCATGGCTTGTAGGCTGAGATGTTTTACTTGGTGCCTCTTCTAGACGGACAAGGGGAGGAAACCCGTACACATTTGTACCACATGCCTCTCAAGGAAGCGCTAAGGAAACGACGTCAGGAAACAAAAAGAAGGAAACAATTATTCGATGCATCCAACAATTCCAAGGAATATTCAAACATCCTAGATTCCATGCTGAGACCGTGTGTGAAAATGCTGGTCATGTGCTTTTGAAAGGTCATCAATAGAGTGGAGTATAGCTTTCTGGTAGGGTTTGTTACCATTGTTAATAGATTTTCTATTAATATCAATGTGCCAGATGTTAACCTTTCCCACTGATATTACTCATGTTTTGAAAATTTCTCAATTTGAACCTTCATTGATGCACTTTGGTGCCACATTCTACCCCCAACCAATTTTTTTTCCAATTTTGTGCTTAGTTGGCATGCAATGAAGTCTTTTTTCTGCAAAAAATAAATATAAATCGTTGTAAGTTACTTTGTGCTACAGATTAAGAACAAGCCATAGCAGTGAAAGCATAGGTAATATGAGATTCCACTACCACAAAAATCTAAAAGAGAAAAATGGCCCTGTTACCGAGCATTTAACACTGCATGAACTACTAAGCAAAGAGTATTGAAGGGGAAAAGAGGAGGGGGTGGAAGCTGCTCACAAGGGGAAGGCCGAAAGCAGGTTGCAGCGACTGATCGACGTTGACGGCTGAGGCAGATTCTGGCGAGGGGGAACTGGCGCGGGTGGCGTTGCAGGGGCTCCTCAGCTTCAATCAGATGTTGAGGGAGATGAAGACGAAGGCTGTGGTACTGTCGGACTTTGCAGAACGACAAATGGTGGCCGGTAGGCACATCGACGACAGTGGTGCGGCGACGGTCGCGCTCTCGGGTTCGTCTGGAGCTAGGGGAACGAGCGGGGGGAATGGTCAGGGGGTTAGGTGTAGGATCGAAAGTATGTCTAGAGGGGGGGGGGTGATTAGACTACTTGACCAAATACAAATCTAGCCTTTTCCCAGTTTTAAGTCTTGGCAGATTTAGCAACTTATCACAAGTCAAGCAATCAACCTACATATGCAAATCTAAGAGTATAGCAGCGGAATGTAAATCATTGCATATGAAGGTAAATGGGAGGAGTTTTGAGGGAGCAAACGCAATGTAGACACGGAGATTTTTGGCGTGGTTCCGGTAGGTGGTGCTATCATACATCCACGTTGATGGAGACTTCAACCCATGAAGGGTAACGGCTGCGCGAGTCCACGGAGGGCTCCACCCACGAAGGGCCCACGAAGAAGCAACCTTGTCTATCCCACCATGGCCATCGCACACGAAGGATTTGCCTCACTCGGGTAGATCTTCACGAAGTAGGCGATCTCCTTGCCCGTACAAACTCCTTGGCTCAACTCCACAATCTTGACGGAGTCTCCCAAGTCACACCAAACCAATCTAGGAGACACCACTCTCCAAAAGGTAATATATGGTGTGTTGATGATGAACTCCTTGCTCTTGTGCTTCAAATGATAGTCTCCCCAACACTCAACTCCCTCTCATGGATTTGGATTTGGTGGAAATATGATTTGAGTGGAAAGCAACTTGGGGAAGGCTAGAGATCAAGATTCTTATGGTTGGATTGGAATATCTTGGTCTCAACACATGAGTATGTGGTTCTCTCTCAGAAAATGTATGCTGGAAGTGTAGGCACGTTCTGATGGCTCTCTCCACGAATGAAGAGTGGGTGGAGGGGTATATATAGCCTCCACACAAAATCTAACTGTTACACACAATTTACCAAACTCGGTGGGACCGAATCGAGAAACTCAGTCAGACCGATTTAGTTCAAAATGTGAACGTTAGGCTTTTCGGTGGGACCGACATGTCAACTCGGTGGGACCGATTTCATTAGGGTTAGGGCATAACGTAATCTCGGTGAGACCGATCACATAAACTTGGTAGGACCGATTTCAGTAATAGGCAAACAAAGAGTTGGTCAGGCAAACTCGGTGGGACCGAATCGCTCATTTCGGTAAGACCGAAATGTTATAAAAGGGAAACAGAGAGTTTGCATTGCGAACTCGGTGGGATCGATTGCTCAACTCGGTTGGACCGAAACATTATGAAGGGAAACAGAGAGTTTGCTATCCCATCTCGGTGAGACCGAGATCCCTATTGGTGAGACCGAAGTGACTAGGGTTTCTGGCTATGGCTATGTCAAATGAACTCGGTGGCGCCGGATAGATCAAATCGGTAGGGCCAAGTTTGACTTTTGGTTTGGGACAAATGTGGAAATGAGAAAGTGGTTGAGGGCTTTTGGAGCATATTGATGACCCACAAGTATAGGGTATCTATCGTAGTCCTTTCGATAAGTAAGAGTGTCGAACCCAACGAGGAGCAGAAGGAAATGATAAGCGGTTTTCAGCAAGGTATTCTCTGCAAGCACTGAAATTATAGGTAACAGATAGTTTTGTGATAAGATAATTTGTAACGAGCAACAAGTAACAAAAGTAAATAAAGTGCAGCAAAGTGTCCCAATCCTTTTAGTAGCAAAGGACAAGCCTGGACAAACTCTTATATAGAGAAAAGCGCTCCCGAGGACACATGGGAATTATCGTCAAGCTAGTTTTCATCGCGTTCATATGATTCGCGTTCGGTACTTTGATAATTTGATATGTGGGTGGACCGGTGCTTGGGTGCTGTCCTTACTTGGACAAGCATCCCACTTATAATTAACCCCTATTGCAAGCATACGCAACTACAAAAGAAGTATTAAGGTAAACCTAACCATAGCATGAAACATGTGGATCCAAATCAGCCCCTTACGAAGCAACGCATAAACTAGCGTTTAATCTTCTGTCACTCTAGCAACCCATCATCTACTTATTACTTCCCAATGCCTTCCTCTAGGCACAAATAATGGTGAAGTGTCATGTAGTCGACGTTCACATAACACCACTAGAGGATAGACAACATACATCTCATCAAAATATCGAACGAATACCAAATTCACATGACTACTAATAGCAAGACTTCTCCCATGTCCTCGTGGATCAAACGTAACTCACTCACAAAGCATATTCATGTTCATAATCAGAGGAGTATTAATATGCATAAAGGATCTGAACATATGATCTTCCACCAAATAAACCAACTAGCATCAACTACAAGGAGTAATCAACACTACTAGCAACCTCATGTGCACCAATCCCGCATTTGGAGACAAGAATTGGATACAAGAGATGAACTAGAGTTTGAGAGGAGATGGTGCTGGTGAAGATGTTGATGGAGATTGCCCTCTCCCGATGAGAGGAGCGTTGCTGATGACGATGGCGATGATTTCCCCCTCCCGGAGGGAAGTGTCCTAATACATCTCCAACGTATCTATAGTTTTTGATTGCTACATGCTATATTATCTATTGTTTTGGACTATATTCAGCTTTATTTTCCATATTTATATTACTTTTGGGACTAACCTATATTCAGAGGAGGACGCAATCTCATTCTTTTGCAATAATTGCACAGACAACGGGATCCTCAACGCTATAAGTCGCCGTGACATTACACGCTTTGCCGACTTGGCGTCCATAGTACGGAAGTACTGTGCGATGGAAAGCGCCTAGAAAACCGAAGCAAGATTTTGGGACAATCCGGCCTTGAATACAACCCCAGTCAAATAAAAGGGCGATCATTGCCGTGCACCGGGTTAAATACCGTAAAGCAAAAACCCTCTATAGGGCATGGAACCGTCTGAGGGATGGCTCAATGGACCCCGTAAAATTCATAGTACGTAGGGCGCCACTCCAACTCATAGCCTTAGAGCATGTTGGATACTACGGCAGGTGGCCAAAAGTGGCGAAGAGCTTCTAGCTCTAGAGCACCAGCCCAGGGATACCAGTACGGTATTAACAGTCTTCGAGACTTTCGCATCAAATAATATGCGGAAACGAACACTCCATAGCCTTGCCGAAGTCTACCAAGTAGCAACACGAAATCCATGGAGTGACACGGCTATTACCTTTAATGCCGCGATTTAACCTAAATTCGAACAGCCCGAGCACCACCGCATTGGTCCTCGGTCCGATAGTGGACGGCTTTCGCCTTACCAAGGTACTCATGGACGGTGGCAGCAGATTGAACCTCATTTACGAGGAAACCCTCCGAAAAATGGAAATAGATCGAGCCGCGTTGAGCTAAGTAGCACAACCTTTAGAGGAATAATCCCTACCGGGAAGCATGTCAGACAGGAAAAATCACACTGGATATGGTGTTCGGAACGCCGGATAATTACAGGTCCGAGGAGGTCACGTTCCAAGTGGCACCGTTCAGCAGCGGATACCACGCTCTATTAGGGCGAGAGGCATTCACAATTTTTCAAGCTATACCCCATTATGGGTACATGAAGCTCAAAATGCCCGGGCCCAACGGAATCATCACTCTTGCTAGTGACCCGGACATAGAACTCCGCGCCGAAAGTAAGAAAGCCGCACTGGCCCTTAAGGCACTATCTGAAGCCCTAGCGGCCGAGGAACTCACTGCGCTGTGCTCCACGGTGAATAGGGACAATGTGATACTCAATAAGAGATCCAAGTCCACCTCCTTTAAATCGGCTGACGAAATAGTCAAATTCCAAGTCCATCCAACGGACCCTACAAAAACGGCCTCCATCGGGCACAATTAAATCCTGATGTAGACGCCAAGACTAAGAGAATTCCTACGCAAAATTGGGACATTTTTGCCCGGCACCCTTCAGACATGCCAGAATCCCACGCCACTGGCCGAGCACAGCCTAAACATCCTAAAAGGATTCAAGCCAGTCAAACAGGCTCTTCGGCGTTTCTCCGAACCCAAGAGACATGCCATGGGAGAGGAGCTAGCCAAACTATTGGAGGCCGGATTCATCAGAGATATAAAACATCCGGACTGGCTAGCAAACCTGGTGATGGTACCAAAGAAGGACAAATCCTGGCGCCTATGCGTCGATTTCAAGGACCTCAACAAGGCTTGCCCAAAGGATCCCTTCCCCCTCCCCCGCATCGATCAAATTATCGACACTACCGCAGGACACGATTCATTGTGCTTCCTCGACTCATACTCTGGCTACCACCAAATTAAGATGGCAGAGCCTGATCAAGCCGCAACAACATTCATCACTCCATACGGCCCATTCTGCTTCAACACAATGCCCTTCGGGCTCAAAAACGCCGGCGCAACATATCAGCGCATGATTCAGACATGTCTGGCAAACCAGATCAGCAAAACAGTGGAGGCATACGTGAGACGATGTGGTCGCCAAAAGCAAGCATGTCGAAACTCTAGTAGACGACTTGAGGCTCACATTCGATAATCTCCAAACATATGACATCAAGCTCAACCCGAAAATGCGCTTTTTGGCATCAGCCGGAAAGCTCTTGGGCTTCATTGTATCCGTAGAGGAATTGAAGCAAACCCAGCCAAGATCCGAGCTCTGTCACAATTGGATATCCCAAAAGACCTCAAACAAATACAAAATTGATCGATGCATGGCGGCTCTAAGCCGCTTTATCTCCGCTTGGGAGAAAAGGCATTACCCCTTTATCGCCTCCTCTGACGCACCGAACACTTCGAGTGGACGGATGCCGCCACGACCGGACTCGAAGAAATAAAAGCCATATTGGCAACAAACCCGGTCTTAGCCGCGCCCAACATGGGCGAACCAATGCTATTATATATCGCGGCAACTCATCATGTTGTAAGCGTGGTGCTCGTTGTCGAACGAGAAACGGACGGACACAAGTCCCCCCTTCAAAAACCAGTTTACTACGTGTCCACTATCCTAACTCCATGCAAGTCACGGTACCCGCATTATCAAAAGATAGCATACGCGGTGTTTATGGCATCCCGGAAGCTGCGACACTACTTTCAAGAGTGTTCGATTACAGGAGCATCCGAAGTACCTCTTAACGACATTATAAACAACCGCGACGCGACGGGCCGGATTGCCAAATGGGCCATTGAGCTCCTCCCATTCGACATAACCTATAAGCCACGGCGAGCTATTAAGTCGCAATCTTGGCGGACTTCGTCGCCGAATGGACCGAAGCCGAACTCCCTAAAGAGTACGGCGCATATTCCAACTGGATAATGCACTTTGACGGCTCCAAAATGTTGGCTGGCCTGGGAGCTGGCGTCGTTCTGACATCCCCAACCGGAGATACAGTTCAATACGTACTCCAGATAATGTATACGGACTCCAACAACGCAGCCGAATACGAGGCCCTTCTACATGGTCTCCGGATGGCAGTCTCCATGGGCATTCAGCGCCTAGAGGTGCGAGGGGATTCGAACCTCGCGATATCCCAAATAAGTGGAGACTTTGATGCCAAGGATCCGAAAATGGCAGCTTATCGCAATGTTGTCCTAAAAATGTCAGCTCGGTTTGAGGGGCTCGAATTTCACCATATAGCCCGGGATAACAACCAGGCAGCAGACGTGTTGGCACGCATTGGCGCAAAGCGCGATGCCGTCCCGCCCAACATCTTCCTAGAGAGGCTGTTCAAGCCATCCGTATTATGGGAGGGAGAATCCAGAAATAACAACCCGGACCCAACCGCACTGCCCCACACCAAACATTCTGACACAGTTGGTGGTTCTGCCAACGAAATAACACCCTCAACCCACGTAATAATGGCAGTCATTGCCCCATGGACAGAACCATTCCTAGCCTACCTAACCAGGCAGGAACTTCCCGAGGACCAAACCGAGGCCCGCTGCATAGTGCGGCGATCTAAAGCTTATAAGGTCCATGAGGGAGAGCTTTATAAGAAAAGCACAACCGGAGTCCTTCAAAGGTGTATCTCCGAAGAGGAAGGGCGGAATCTTCCGGTGAAATTCATGCCGACTCGGCGGGCACCACGCCGCAGCCCGGCCCTTGTAGGCAAGGCCTTCCGTCAGGATTTTATTGGCCGACGGCCCGGCAGATGCTCAGACTTAGTCCAACGATGCGTCGGATGCCAGCTCTTTGCTAATCAAAGCCACATGCCACCCACCGCCCTCAAAACTATACCCATCACCTGGCCCTTCATGTCCGGGGCTTGACATGGTTGGACCCCTTAAAGGGGAACCCACAAGCAATAATACCTACCGGTCATGGTGGATAAATTCACCAAATGGATAGAGGCCAAGCCTGTTAAGACCGCCGAATCCGGACCGGTGATAGACTTCATATCGTGGGTCGTGACAATCGCTACGGTGTCCCCACAAAGATCATCACCGATAACGGCACGAACTTTACGACCGACGAGGTCAAACTCGTGCAAAAACATGGGCATCAAGCTCGACTACGCCTGACCTATCACCCTCAAACTAATGGTCAAGTCGAGCGAGCAAATGGTCTAATTATGAGCGGCATCAAACCCAGATTAGTGCGGTCCTCAAGGAATCTAACACGCACCGGGTAGAGGCTCGACTCCGTACTCTGGGGGCTGCGGACCACTCCGAATCGCATCGACGGATTCACACCATTCTTTATGGTATACGGCGTAGAGGCAGTTCTGCCCTGCGACATAATTCATGACTCACCTCGCGTGCGCATGTACGAAGAAAGAGAAGCCTAGCTCGATCGGCAGGACATTTTGGACGCCTTGGAGGACGAGCGTGACGTAGCAAAGGCCCGTTCCGCATTCTATCAACAACAGAAGCTTATTCAAAGCAGAGAAGTACGGGCCAAAACTTACAATGTTGGCGAGCTAGTTCTACGCCTGCCGGACAAGAAAAAGGACAAACTGAAGCCCAAATGGGAAGGTTCCTTTATCAGCGACCAAGTCCTGACCGGTGGAGTGTACCGTCTGCGAGATGCATCGGATAACCGACTCGAGCCGAACCCATGGAACGCAGCCCGTCTCCGAAGATTCTACGCCTAGCGCCGGATTCTGTGTTCGTCTCCTTCCTCTGTCCATATTTTACACTTTAGCTGTCTTCTATTTTTCTCCTTCTCCCTCCTTTTTTTTCCAGCCTTTGAAGGCTCGTTAGCGCATTGTTCGCACACACTTGACGCGCTATCCGCGCCTGGGGGCTTCTTTCACATAAGCTTATTTATAAGGGCTTCATTCCCAATACATGTGTCACACTTCCGCATGTACCCTTTATTCACCATTATATGCATCGATATGACTTAAGTTTTGGCCAAGCTGGGTTGCTGGCTCCTGCTTACCCCTACGTTCCCGATTGTTCGGCTAGGTGGTAAAGGGAGCACGTCTGCGATTGTTACTGCCGGGTCAGCCGGATGTGTACCTCAGACTAGGTGAAGCCGAAAGCTAGCGTTCTTAAGAGAATATTCAGTGGATGAACTAAAAGAAGATTTCTTACCTATTTATTTATCTGCCCCCAGATGTTTTTCTACTTTTTTTGCAGTCCGGACATGCACTTTAGGGCATGCCTCCCAGGGAATGGAACCCCTAACGGAACTATTCTCCCTGGAAGATGTTTCTTACTAACCATGTAATATAACATAACTAGTTGGGCACTTGTCTGATAAAGCAATAATGACCCCTACGCCTCGGTCTCCATGCATGCCCCGGTTTTTATATAACCGCGAGGGTATTCGTACACACTCCGACTACTGGGTCCCGAGGTTGAAGCGAAAAGGTCCGCTATGACAAACGATCTACAATCCGGCTAGAAGGCATTTTACATGTCACCTTAAATTACATAGTCAATTTGACTGATTGTATTCCTCTTCAATGCCATCTAACATGCTGTCTAGTTTACAGTCCTGCTGGGAATACTTTATGCCAATTCTACCTGGCCGTACACTAAGCTCACAGGATCTCCTTCCCATCGGGCCCCACAGTATGACCTCGGCCATGTGGTTTGGGTCAGCCTTCGTACCGCTGCCTTCACCATGGCCTGTGCCTCCTGGCGCCTTTGACGGCAGGCCGATATCTTCCATAATCGGAGCGCTGTGGCGCCCCTCGAGCCTGTCTGCAAGCTCCCCAAGGCCTTCGGGCAGGGAGATAGATGGCCACAAGGCACTGGGCGACGCCTTTCATCACCCGCCAAACTCGTTAGTGTAGTTGTAAGAGCTCGAAGAAGGTCACCCAGAGAACTGGCATTTCCTCCGCAGGATGGCTCGTGAGCATACCTACAGACATAACTCTGTTAGTCGACTTCCTCGCCGAACTCTTTTTTCAAAGTTCGTTTAAGCACTTACTAAAAATGCCGCGTCGAAGCCGCCGATTCTCAACGGAGTCAGACAGCTGGGCACGATCATCTTTTAGTTCCTCACCCAGCGTGTTGGCATCTTGGAGATTATTTTTCTCCTGCCTCACCCTCGTAAGCACATTCTCGCCGGCCTTTAACCGGCGCAAGAGCTGTTGCTTGTCCGGATCCACCCCGGTGCCATCTGTAATGTTATTGTCAGATTTATACACACACCACACTTCACAACATACTTATCTTTTAAAAGAGTATATTACCAGAGGGGGTCTCTTTGGCTTCCCCTGTCGTGGCTTGTGCGGCCTCAAGTTGGGCTTTGCACTCTTCAAGCTCCCGACAGTTGGGTATTCTTTCAGTAAGATCCTCAGATAATAAATGATCCTTAAATCAGTTATTCTAACTATTTCAAGTCTCGGGGCTACTCATATATAATCGTTAAATTTCCTCACTCGCATGTCTTTTATATACTGCTCCGTGGCTCTGGCAAGAACATCTTGAGCGGCACGGAGGTGCGCATCTCCCGAATTGAAGGCGTTTAATGCCTCTTGGGAGAAACATGTGTCACGAAGAATTGTCCGGCGGCGCCTGTGATTCATGGCACTCTCCACCTCAGAGTTGGTGGCGGACAATCTGTCAAGATCCTCTCGCCGGAGGAGCATCCGACGCACGCCTCATGTTCGCCTCCGCTTCTGGGCCTGGCTTTGGAGCCTGGCTAGCGGAGGCTCAATTGGCAACCTCTCCGGATATAGTCCGGCGAGCGCTCTTTTTCCTGAAGAGAGCATGAGCGTTAGTATGCCTTCCGGAATAAAAACTGGGAATAAGGTGACACGCCATACCGTTGCACCGACGTTTCAATCTGGACCGCACTTCTTTTTAGCCTGCTGGGCCGTGCTGCCCCTTGTTGGCTAGCCGCCGCAGGCTCGGCCTTCCGCCTGAAGGGCTCCCCCTGCAAAACACCGTTGGTATACGGTGATAAAAAATAAGCACGGATGAATTATTCTCAAAGTATTGGGGCTTCGGTCTCGCCACTGTGAGGCTGGAAGTATTCCGGTAATCGGCCGTAATGGCAACCAGGCATTATCAATGCTCGCCAGGTGAAATACCCCCATCGATCAGCTCCACCGATATGTCCGGATCCTCTTGGGAGGCCGGATCGAGGAACCGTTCCGGATCTTCGGGTTGTGGAGGCAGGCTGTTTATATCCTTTACGGCCTGGCGCAGTTCCTGCGTCGAAATCACAAAATGAGATACTTCCTAGGGCAAAAAGAAATGTCCGCTTACCCAACTTGGAGGATTGTTCATAGAAAATCTGTCATGTGGATTGACGCAAAGAAATTCCTCCTCTTCTCCCTTGTACAATGCGGACAAGGTCTTCATCAGATCGGCGACCGATCCCGGCCCCTTACGGCCATGGCAGGTGGCATCATCCTCCCCGTTGAAATCCCACATGGGTTGGCCTCTATACTGGAGCGGCTGCACCCCCGGCATAATGCATGTGGCCATGACCCCGATCATGGTCAGTCCGGAATGAGCCAACAACCTTATTCGCTCATCGTAAAGGACGCCCCTGTCATTTTCCTCCGAGGGCTCCATGGATGCCAGCTTAGGCGCTTTCTTCAAAGGAGCATTATCAACCCCGGAGACCGATCCGAATAGGGTCCGCAGGGGACATCTTCTATATAAAACCATTCTCAAGGCCAGTCTTGGACGCTTTCTTCGTGGTTCCGGATAGATATCCGGTCCCGCGATGCGCCATAGTTCGCTCCGCCCACTTGATATATCGACCCCTCCCGAGAACGGGTACGAGGCGTAACAACCTCTTCCACAAGGCGAAATGAGCCTCGATGCCCAAAAATAGCTCGCAAAGGGCCACGAAGCCCGCAATATGCGTAATGGAGGCAGCGACGGTTGTGCAACCGAGGCCATAGAACTCAGAGCCCCGGAGAAACGGATGAATTGGAACCGAACCTCTTATCAAATAAGGGACAAGGCATACCCGCTCTCCTTGGGAGGGACTGGGACGCTCTCCGCTTGTTTTCCGCCTTATAGGTGGCGAGTCCGGCTCGAACTGAACCATGAAGGCTGGGGAAGAAATCCTTGGTTTGGAGCGCCACTAGCTCATTGCAGGCAGGACGGAGCATCTCTCCCAATCTCCAGCTGAGGACTGGAGGGCGCGAGGAGGAGCCACGCCGATCGTCCATGATGGAATGGATTTCTATCAGATGCGCTCCGATGAAAGCTCGCGAAGGGAAGATGGTGTGATTCGGATCTAGATCCTCGTCTCTTATATAGGCAGCTCATTTGCGCAGCTAGGGGGTAAATGTAAAAATACCCTAGCTTTTCGCATTCATTCAACATGTGGAAGATGGCCATTATTGGGCGTGGAAGCCAAGGAGCGCGATATTTATGAGAAGCCGGGCACTATTCAACAGGTACACAGGATTTGGAGAAGAACCCGCCTTGCAATGCCGAAGACAATCTACGCGCCGGACTCGTCGTCATTGAAGCCTGGTTCAGGGGCTACTGAGGGAGTCCTGGATTAGGGGGTATCCGGATGGCCGGACTATAACTGGCCGGACTCCTGGACTATGAAGATACAAGATTGAAGACTTCATCCCGTGTTCGGATGGGACTTTCCTTGGCGTGGAAGGCAAGCTTGGCGATACGGATATGCAGATCTCCTACCATTGTAACCGACTCATGTAACCCTAACCCTCTTCGGTGCCTATATAAACCGGAGGGTTTTAGTCCATAGGACTAACAACAATCATACCATAGGCTAGCTTCTAGGGTTTAGCCTCTCGATTTTGTGGTAGATCTACTCTTGTACTACCCATATCATCAATATTAATCAAGCAGGAGTAGGGTTTTACCTCCATCGAGAGGGCCCGAACCTGGGTAAAAACATCGTGTCCCTTGTCTCCTGTTACCATCCGCCTAGACGCACAGTTCAGGACCCCCTACCCGAGATCCTCCGGTTTTGACACCGACAACGAGATCCCATCTTGGGGCCTGTTCCGGAGCTCCGTCGGAAGGGGATTCCACCACGGAGGGCTTCTACATCAGCATCATAGCCTCTCCGATGAAGTGTGAGTAGTTTACCTCAGACTTTCGGGTCCATAGTTAGTAGCTAGATGGCTTCTTCTCTCTTTTTGGATCTCAATACAATGTTCTCCCCCTCTCTCGTGGAGATCTATTCGATGTAATCTTGTTTTTTTGCGGTGTGTTTGTTGAGACCGATGAATTGTGGGTTTATGATCAAGATTATCTATGAGCAATATTTGAATCTTCTCTGAATTCTTTTATGTATGATTGAGTTATCTTTGCAAGTCTCTTCAATTATCCGCTTGGATTGGCCAACTAGATTGGTAGTTCTTGCAATGGGAGAAGTGTTTAGTTTTGGGTTCAATCTTATGTGTCCTTACCCAAAGGATGTAAAGGGTTGCAAGGCACATATTGTATTGTTTCCATCGAGGATAACAAGATGGAGTATTTATCATATTGCATGAATTTATTCCTCTACATCATGTCATCTTGCTTAAGGCGTTACTCTGTTTTCATTAACTTAATACTCTAGATGCATGCTGGATAGCGGTCGATGAGTGGAGTAATAGTAGTAGATGCAAAAGTGAGTCGGTCTACTTGTCTCGGGATGTGATGCCTATATACATGATCATACCTAGATATTCTCATAACTATGCTCAATTCTGTCAATTGCTCAACAGTAATTGCTCACCCACCGTAAAATACTTATGCTCTTGAGAGAAGCCACTAGTGAAATCTATGGCCCCCAGGTCTATTTTCATCATATTAATCTTCCTATGCTTTATTATTGCTTTGCTCTTTACTTTGCCTTTTTATTTTACTTTGCATCTTTATACCAAAATAACAAAAAATATTATCTATCATCTCTATCAGATCTCACTCTCGTAAGTGACCATGAAGGGATTGACAACCCCTATTCGCGTTGGTTGCGAGGAGCTATTTGTTTTGTGTAGGTACGAGGGACTTGTGCGTGGCCTCCTACTGGATTGATACCTTGGTTCTCAAAAACCGAGGGAAATACTTATGCTACTTTGCTGCATCATCCTCTCCTCTTCGGGGAAAACCAACGCAAGCTCAAGACATAACATGTCCCCGGCAGAACAGCTCTGCCGGAGCCCTAGATTGGTTCCGCCAAGGTTCCCCCTCGTGGCGACGGAGTCTCGTCCCGAAAGCTTGCTTATGATTTTTCTTCGGATGAAAGACTTCATATACCAGAAGATGGGCATCGGAGAGCCAACAGGGGCCCACGAGGTGGGTGCGCCTAGGGGTAGGGCGCGCCCACCCTCGTGGGACAGGTGGAGGCCCCCGACGTAGATTCTTCTTCCGATTTTTTATTATTTCCAAAAATAACTTTCGTGGAGTTTCAGGACTTTTGGAGTTGTGCAGAATAGGTCTTTAATATTTGCTCCTTTTCCAAATTTCGTAATTCCAGCCAAAGATTCTCCTCCTTATGTAAACCTTGTAAAATAAGAGAGAATAGGCATAAATATTGTGACATAATGTGTAATAGCAGCCCATAATGCAATAAATATCAATATAAAAGCATGATGCAAAGTGGACGTATCGACTCCCCAAGCTTAGACCTCGCTTGTCCTCAAGCGGAAGCCGATAATGATAAATATGTCCACATGTTTAGAGGTAGAGGTGTCGATAAAATAAAATACGAACATGAGGGCATTATGATTATTCTCATAACAGCAACATATGTGGATATTGTCATATGATTTATTATCCTCAAGTAATAATCTTTTCACAATGCAAAGTATGAATCAGAAACTTTATTGAGAACTAACAAACTATAATCTCAGTCATTGAGGGAATTGCAATTTATCATAATATCGGAAAGATTCAAGTCCACATACTCAGCTATCATTTAGTCTTTCATAATTGCTAACACTCACGCAATACTCGTGGTTATGGAGTTTTAATCGGACACAGAGAAAGATAGGGGCTTATAGTTTCGCCTCCCAACCTTTTACCTCAAGGGTAATGTCAACAATAATAATTCATGCTAACCCACATCCAATTAGATATATATATCAGGATCTTTCCAACATCCTGTGCTAGCCAAAGGATAAAATGTAAAAAGGAAAGGTGAAGATCACCATGACTCTTGCATAAGGTAGAAGATAATAGTAAAAGATAGGCCCTTCGCAGAGGGAAGCAGGGGTTGCCATGCGCTTTCAGGGTTGGATGCACAAAATCTTAATGCGAAAGAACGCCACTTTATATTGACACTTGTGATATAGACCTTTATTATGCAGTCCGTCGCTTTTATTTCTTCCATATCACAAGATCGTATAAAGGTTATTTGCTCCACACCAATCAATCATACATATTTAGAGAGCAATTTTTATTGCTTGCACCGATGACAACTTACTTAAAGGATCTTACTCAATCCATAGGTAGATATGGTGGACTCTCATGGCAAAATTGGGTTTAAGGGTATTTGGAAGCACAAGTAGTATCTCTACTTGGTGCAAAGAATTTGGCTAACATGAGGGGGAAAGGCAAGCTCAACATGTTGGATGATCCATGACAATATACTTTATCTCAGATATAAGAAAACATAACCCATTACGTGTCTTCCTTGTCCAACATCAACTCTTTAGCATGCCATATTTTAATGAGTGCTCACAATCATAAAAGATGTCCAAGATAGTATATTTATATGCGAAACCTCTCTTTCTTTATTACTTCCTATTAATTGCAACGATGACCAAAACTATGTTTGTCAACTCTCAACAACTTTTAATCATCATACTCTTTCTATGTGAAGTCATTACTCTCCATAAGATCAATATGATCTCTTTATTTCTTTTTATTCTTTTCTCTTTTCTTTTTATTATTCAAGATCATAGCAAAATAATCAAGCCCTTGACTCAACACTAATCTTTATTATATAACTCACACACTCGATTACAAAGAAAGATCAAAAAGCAAAACTCAGAACTAGATCATACTAAAACTTTATTCTACTAGATCAAGATACTGCTAACAGGATCGAACTAAGAAAAACGGTAAAGATAGGAGTGTGATGGTGATACAATACCGGGACATCTCCCCCAAGCTTGGCGGTTGCCAAGGGGAGTACCCATACCCATGTGGTTATGTCTCCTTCTTTCTCTTGGGTTCATAGTCCTCTTCTTCTTCCGTAGTCCAACCACAATGCTCCACATCCCCATAGACCTTAGGATCTGCAAGGTAATCAGCCACATAGCTTTCTCCTTCCGAATCCTGGGACGACATGTTGCTCTAAACTGCAGCAGGACAACTCGAAACAAAGACAGGAGATATTTGCGTGATACGGAGGTCAAAGCCTTCGGGAGATTATATAATGAATTTTTACCGACCAAAATACGTATCGTGCAAGAAAACGGAGTCCAGAGAGCGCACGAGGTGCCCACGGGGCAGGGGGGCGCGCCCAGGGGGGTAGGGCGCACCCTCCACCCTCGTGGAGGCCTTGTGTCCTTCCCGGACTGCTTCTTATTTTTCTATTTTTCTAAATATTCCAAAACGGAGAAAAATTGCCTTTAGAACTGTTTTGGAGTCGGTTTACTTACCGTACCACATACCTATTCCTTTTCGGAGTCTGAAACGTTCCAAAAGGTGTCCCTTATGTATTCCTCCGGGATTACGGTTTCAATAACATTGGTTTTGACATTTATGGGATTACCTGAGATATAATGTTTGATTCTTTGACCGTTCACCACCTTCGGATTTGTGCCTTCGAAGTTGTTGATTTTTATGGCACCGGAACGATAGACCTCCTCGATAACGCATTTTGACCTTCCCATTTAGAGAGAAGCTTTCCTGCAAAAAATCTTAAACGAGAGTTGTATAGCAATACATAATCACCTACATTAAACTCACGCTTTTGTATTCTTTTGTCATGCCATCTTTTAACTTTTTCTTTAAACAACTTGGCATTCTCGTAAGCCTGGGTTCTCCATTCATCAAGTGAGCTAATGTCAAATAACCTCTTCTCATCGGCAAGTTTGAAATCATAATTGAGCTCTTTAATAGCCCAATAAGCCTTATGTTCTAGTTCGAAAGGTAAGTGACATGCTTTTCCATAAACCATTTTATATGGAGACATACCCATAGGATTTTTATATGCAGTTCTATAGGCCCATAATGCATCATCAAGTTTCTTGGACCAATTCTTTCTAGATCTATTAATGCCTTTTGCAAAATTAATTTGAGCTCTCTATTACTCAATTCTACTTGACCACTAGACTGTGGGTGATAGGGAGATGCAATTCTATGATTAACATCATACTTAGCAAGCATTTTACGGAAAGCACCATGAATAAAATGTGAACCACCATCAGTCATTAAATATCTAGGGACTCCAAACCTCGGAAAAATAACTTCTTTAAGCATTTTAATAGAAGTGTTATGATCAGCACTACTAGTTGGAATAGCTTCTACCCACTTAGTAACGTAATCAAAAGCAACTAAAATATGTGTGTCTCCATTAGAGGCAGGAAAAGGTCCCATATAATCAAAGCCCCAAACATCAAATGGTTCAATAACAAGTGAATAATTCATAGGCATTTCTTGACGTCTACTAATATTACCAATTCTTTGACATTCATCACAAGATAAGACAAACTTACGGGCATCCTTGAAGAGAGTAGGCCAATAAAAACCGGATTGCAATACCTTATGTGCAGTTCTATCTCCAGCGTGATGTCCTCCATAAGCTTCGGAGTGACACTTGCGTAGGATCTGTTCCTGTTCATGCTCAGGTACACAACTTCTAATAACACCATCTACTCCTTTATAAAGATGTGGATCATCCCAAAAATAATGTCTCAAATCACATATTTTTTCTTTTGTTGGTATGTGAAACTAGGTGGTATGAATTTAGAAACAATGTAATTAGCATAATCAGCATACCATGGAGTCGTACGATAAGCATTTATGACATTTAATTGTTCGTCAGGAAAGCTATCATCAATAGGCAGTGGGTCATCAAGAACATTTTCTAACCTAGACAAGTTGTCTGCAACGGGGTTCTCAGCTCCCTTTCTATCAATAATATGCAAATCAAATTCTTGTAACAAGAGAACCCATCTAATAAGTATAGGGTTAGAATCTTTCTTTTCCATAAGATATTTAATAGCAGCATGATTAGTGTGAATAGTTACTTTAGAATCAACAATATAAGGTCTGAACTTACCACAAGCAAATACAACTGCTAAGAATTCTTTTTCAGTAGTAGCATAATTTCTCTGAGCATTGTCTAGAGTTTTATTAGCATATTGAATAACATTTAATTTCTTATCAACTCTTTGCCCTAGAACAGCACCTACAACATAATCAATCGCATCACACATAATTTCAAAGGGTAAATTCCAATCAGTAGTCGAACAATAGGTGCAGAGATCACTGCTTTCTTAAGTATTTCAAATGCTTCTACACAATCATCATCAAAGACAAACGGTATATCTTTTTGCAATAAATTAGTCAGAGGCCGAGAAATTTTGGAAAAGTCCTTAATGAACCTCCTATAAAAACCGGCATGACCAAGGAAACTTCTTATACCTTTGATGTCCTTGGGACACGACATCTTTTCGATAGCATCAACCTTGGCTTTATCAACCTCAATACCTCTTTCAGAAACTTTATGCCCCAAGACAATACCTTCATTAACCATAAAGTGGCGCTTCTCCCAATTCAAGACAAGGTTAGTTTCTTCACATCTCTGCAAAACTCGATCAAGGTTGCTTAGGCAATCATCAAAAGAGGATCCATAGACGGATAAATCGTCCATGAAAACCTCACAAATATTTTCACAAAAGTCAGAGAATATAGCCATCATGCATCTTTGAAAGGTAGCAGGTGCATTACATAAACCAAAAGGCATATGTCTATAAGGAAAAGTACCGAAAGGGCATGTAAAAGTGGTCTTTGGTTGATCATCGGCTGACACAGGTATTTGAGAGAAACCAGAGTAACCATCTAGAAAGCAAAAATGTGTATGTTTGGATAATCTTTCTAGCATTTAATCGATGAAAGGTAAGGGGTAATGATCCTTTTTAGTAGCTTTATTTAATTTACAGAAATAAATTACCATCCTATAACCTGTAATAATTCTTTGCGGAATCAATTCATCTTTATCATTAGGAACGACGGTAATACCTCCCTTCTTAGGGACACAATGGACAGGACTTACCCACTGACTATCAGCGACGGGATAAATTACACAATGGACATGAGATTTAGTATTTCCTTTCTTACCACTTCTTTCATCTTAGTATTTAGCCGTCGTTGGGGATCACGAACTGGTTTGGCATATTTCTCCAAATTTATTTTATGTTGACATAGAGTGGGACTAATGCCCTTAAGATCATCAAGAGTATATCCAATAGTAGCGCGGTGCTTCTTCAGAGTTTTCAATAATCTCTCTTCTTCATGATCTGAAAGGTTAGCACTAATAATAATAGGATATATCTTCTTTTCATCAAGATAAGCATATTTAAGAGTATCAGGTAATGGTTTAAGCTCAAACACGGGATCACCCTTGGGTGGAGGAGGATCCCCTAGGATTTCAATAGGCAAATTGTGTTTCAGGATGGGTTCCTATTTAAAGAATACTTCATCTATTTCCCTTCTTTCATTCATAAACATATCATTTCATGGTCTAGCAAATATTGTTCCAATGGATCATTAGGAGGTACGACAATAGAAGCAAGACCAATAATTTCATCTTTACTAGGCAATTCCTCTTCACGGTGTTGTCTACGAAATTTAGAGAAATTAAACTCATGAGACATATCACCCAAGCCAATAGTAACAACATCCTTTTTGCAGTCTATCTTAACATTAACAGTGTTCAAGAAGGGTCTACCAAATATAATGGGGCAAAAACTATCTTGTGGGGAACCAAGAACAAGAAAATCAGCAGGATATTTAGTTTTCCCACACAAGACTTCAACATCTCTAACAATTCCCATGGGTGAAATAGTATCTCTATTGGCAAGTTTAATTGTGACATCAATATCTTCTAACTCAGTAGGTGCAATATCATGCATAATTTCTTTGTATAAGTCAATAGGTATTGCACTAGCACTAGCACCCATGTCACATAAGCCATGATGACAATGATCTCCTATTTTAACAGAAATAACAGGCATGCCTACCACAGGTCTATGTTTATCTTTAGCATAAGGTTTGGCAATTCTAGTAGTTTCATCACGGAAATGAATAACATGCCCATCAATATTATCAGACAAGAGATCTTTAACAATAGCAATATTAGGTTCAACTTTAACTTGCTCAGGAGGTGTATAGGTTATAATATTACTTTTACGAACCACAGTTGAAGCTTTAGCATGATCCTTTATCCTAACAGGGAAAGGTGGTTTCTCAACATAAGAAGAAGGAACAATAGGATCATTATAAGTGACATTCTTTTCTTCAACTTTAATAGGTGCATCTACTTTTACTTATATGGGAGGATGATATTTAAACCACTTATCCTTAGGGAGATCAACATAAACAGCAAAAGATTCACAGAAAGAAGCTACTATCTCAGAGTCAAGTCCATATTTAGTGCTAAATTTATGGAAAATATCGGTATCCATAAAATATTTAACACAATCAAACTTAGGTGTCATACCTGACTCCTTACCTTCGTCGAGGTCCCAATCTTCGTGAGTTGCGTTTAATTCTTTACAATAAACCAATAAATCCCATTTGAATTCAATAGTCTTCATCATAAAAGAGCCAACACAAGAAGTATCGAGCATGGTGCGATTGTTATCAGAAAGCCAAGCATAATTTTTTTGAATAATTATTTCTCTTGAGAGCTCATGATTGGGGCAGGTATATAACATTGATTTAAGCCTCCCCCAAGCTTGAGCGATGCTTTCTCCTTCGCGATGCCAAAAATTATATATATAATTGCGATCACGATGAACAAGATGCATAGGATAAAACTTCTGGTGAAATTCCAATTTCAATCGTTTATAGTCCCAAGATCCCATATCATCACATAGCCCATACAATGTCAATGCATCTACCTTCAAAGATAAAGGGAATACCTTCTTCTTAATAATATCATCGGGTATACCTGCATGCTTAAATAATCCACAAACTTCATCCACATAAATTAGGTGCTCATCAGGATGCAGTGTTCCATCTCCTGCAAAAGGATTAGCTAGTAGTTTTTCTAACATACCCGAAGGAATTTCAAAGTAGACATTTTCATTTTCAGAAGGTTCAGTAGGTTGAGGAGCAACTCTTTGCTTTACTGGTCGGGGTGAAGATACCCCGAACAAGCCCCTCCGAGGATTACTTTCCATAGTAACAAGTGACAGTAAATTTCAGCACACTATATAAATTTTTCCTTACCAAATTCCACCTACCAAAGGCGCTTCACCGCAAGAACGGCGCCAGAAAAAGAGTCTTGATGACCCACAAGTATAGGGCATCTATTATAGTCCTTTCGATAAGTAAGAGTGTCGAACCCAACGAGGAGCGTATGAAATGATAAGCGGTTTTCAGCAAGGTATTCTCTGCAAGCACTGAAATTATAGGTAACAGATAGTTTTGTGATAAGATAATTTGGAACGAGCAACAAGTAACAAAAGTAAATAAAGTGCAGGAAAGTGGCCCAATCCTTGTTGTAGCAAAGGACAAGCCTGGACAAACTCTTATATAGAGAAAAGCGCTCCTGAGGACACATGGGAATTATCGTCAAGCTAGTTTTCATCACGTTCATATGATTCTCGTTCGGTACTTTGATAATTTGATATGTGGGTGGACCGGTGCTTGGGTGCTGTCCTTACTTGGACAAGCATCCCACTTGTGATTAACCCCTATTGCAAGCATCCGCAACTACAAAAGAAGTATTAAGGTAAACCTAACCATAGCATGAAACATGTGGATCCAAATCAGCCCCTTACGGCTAAGCAACACATAAACTAGGGTTTAAGCTTCATCACTCTAGCAACCCATCATCTACTTATTACTTCCCAATGCCTTCCTCTAGGCCCAAATAATGGTGAAGTGTCATGTAATCGACGCTCACATAACACCACTAGAGGATAGACAACATACATCTCATCAAAATATCGAATCTAATACCAAATTCACATGACTACTAATAGCAAGACTTCTCCCATGTCCTCGTGAACAAACGTAACTACTCACAAAGCATATTCATGTTCATAATCAGAGGAGTATTCATATGCATAAAGGATCTGAACATATGATCTTCCACCAAATAAACCAACTAGCATCAACTACAAGGAGTAATCAACACTACTAGCAAACTACAGGCACCAATCCCAGACTTGGAGACAAGAATTGGATACAAGAGATGAACTAGGGTTTGAGAGGAGATGGTGCTGGTGAAGATGTTGATGGAGATTGCCCTCTCCCGATGAGAGGAGCGTTGGTGATGACGATGGCGATGATTTCCCTCCCGAGGGAAGTGTCCCCGACAGAACAGCCTCACGGGAGCCCTAGATTAGTTCCGCCAAGGTTCCGCCTCGTGGCGGCGGAGTCTCGTCCCGAAAGCTTGCTTATGATTTTTCTTCGGACGAAAGACTTCATATACCAGAAGATGGCATCGCAGAGCCAACAGGGGGCCCACGAGGCAGGGGCGGGCCCCCCACCCTCGTGGACAGGTGGAGGCCCCCCAGACATAGATTCTTCTTCCAATATTTTTTATTATTTCCAAAAATAACTTTCGTGGAGTTTCAGGACTTTTGGAGTTGTGCAGAATAGGTCTCTAATATTTGCTCCTTTTCCAAATTGCATTCCAAATTGCCGGCATTCTCCCTCCTTATGTAAACCTTTTAAAATAAGAGAGAATAGGCATAAATATTGTGACATAATGTGTAATAGCAGCCCATAATGCAATAAATATTGATATAAAAGCATGATGCAAAATGGACGTATCACATATCACTAAGCATTTTGAGCAAGCAAGCCATTAAGCAATACCTCATCCCCTTTTAATAGTATTGGATTTTCCTATGGACTCAATGTGATCTTGGATCACTAAAATGAAAATGTAGAGTCTTGAGCTTGAGCCAATATGTGTCCTTAGCATTTTGAGGGGTCCACATTCTTAGTGGTTAGGCGTTGCATGTAGATGTAGTTCAAATTTGAATTACGATCATTAAATGGTTAGAAAATCACTTAAATGTCTTTAAAAGGTCAAATGACCCCTGAATTTTTCCAATTTTTCACATGGCAGTTGTATTAGTGCACGTTAGACATAGGAAACAATTTGAAGGCCGTTAGAGGAAGCTATCTCCTGTTCGTCATCAAACATGCATTGTTCCCTCTCGGAACCACGAACCTTCTAGCGAGTTGCTCCAGTTTGCGAGGGGTGTGTGTCCAAACATTTGTCAAACATGCCAATTTCTTTACCACATCATCTTGGTGGCATGACATTAAATCAAGCAAGGTTTCATGTTTCTCTGATCATTTTTTTTGGAATTAAAATGCCATGGCACTCCATGCATGTGCCCATGCCTTGAGACCAATATGTTTGAAAATTCCTTCTAATTTACTGCACATGGAATTAACTCACACATAAGTACACAAAAATATGATTTTTCAAACCATTATGGTTAGACGTTGCATGTATATGTAGTTCAAATTTGAATTGTGGTCATTACATGGTTAGAAAATCACTTAAATGTCTTTAAAAGGTCAAATGACCCCTGAAATTTTCCAAATTTTCACATGATAGTTGTATTAGTGCACGTTAAACATATGAAAAAATTTGAAGGCCGTAAGAGGAAGCTATCTCCCGTTCGTCATCAAACATGCATTGTTCCCTCTCGGAACTACTTAACCTTCTAGCGAGTTGCTCCGGTTTGTGAGGGGTGTGCGTCCAAACATTTGTCAAACATGCCAATTTCTTTACCACATCATCTTGGTGGCATGACATTACATCAACCAAGGTTTCATGTTTTTCTGATCATTTTTTTATTTTTTGGAATTAAAATGCCATGGCACTCCATGCATACGTATGCATGTGTCCATGTCGTGAGACCAATATGTTTGAAATTCCTTCTAATTTATCGCACATGGAATTAACTCGCACACAAGTACACATATATGATTTTTCAAACCGTTTTGGTTAGGCGTTGCATGTAGATGTAGTTAAAATTTGAATTACGGTCATTAAATGGTTAGAAAATCACTTAAATGTCTTTAAAAGGTCAAATGACCCCTAAAATTTTCCAAAATTTCACATTACAGTTGTAGTAGTGCACGTTAGACGTAGAAAATAAATTGAAGGCCGTAAGAGGAAGCTATCTCCCGTTCGTCATCAAACATGCATTGTTCCCTCTCGGAACCACGAGCCTTCTAGTGAGTTGCTCCGGTTTGTGAGGGGTGTGTGTCCAAACTTTCGTCAAACATACCAATTTCTTTACCACGTCATCTTGGTGGCATGACATTACATCAACCAAGGTTTCATGTGTTTCTGATTTTTTTGGAATTAAAATGTCACGTCACTCCATGCATACGTATGCATGCATGTGTCCATGTCGTGGGACAAATATATTTGAAAATTCCTTTTAGTATACTGCACATGGAATTAACTCACACACAAGTACACAAATATGATTTTTCAACCCGTTTTGGTTAGGCGTTGCATGTAGATGTAGTTCAAATTTGAATTACGGTCATTAAATGGCTAGAAAATCACTTAAATGTCTTTAAAAGGGTAAATGACCCCTAGAATTTTCAAAAAATTCACATTACAGTTGTAGTAGGCATGTTGGACGTAGAAAAAAAATTGAAGGCCTTAAGAGGAAGCTAGCTTTCTCCTGTTCGTCATCAAACATTCATTGTTCCCTCTCGGAACCACGAGCCTTCTAGTGAGTTGCTCCGTTTTGTGAGGGTGTGTGTCCAAACTTTCGTCAAACATGCCAAAATTTTACCGCATCATCTTGGTGGCATGACATTACATCAACCAAGGGTTCATGTGTTTCTGAATTTTTTTATTTTTGGAATTAAAATGCCATGTCACTCCATGCTTAATTGTATGTCATAGTCGTTAGACCGATATGTTTGAAAATTCCTTCCAATTTACTGCACATGGAATTAAATCACACAGAAGTACACGGAATATGAGTTTTCAAACTGCTATGGTTAGCTGTTGCATGTACATGTAGTTCAAATTTCAATTACAGTCATTAAATGGCTAGAAAATTACTTATATGTCTTAAAAGGTCAAATGACCCTTGAAATTTTCTAAAATTTGACATGACAGTTGTATTAGTACTACAAAATTTCTCGTTCAATTTAAACACCATCCATTAGCCCTTTAGGCCAAATTCATCTTTCACAGCTAATAAAAAATATCTAGAACATCACACACAGTTGTTTTCTAAGAACTGCTTATGGCGAAAATATCTGGGTCTATTTAAGTCTCCTCCTTAAGCTTCGCTGCTCGTTCGCTTCCAAAGGCCGCAACCCCGAATCCACAATCCCGATCCCCATTCCCGCACCCCCTTCTTGCAAAGATGGCCCTGTGGAAACACTTCATGAAGGCCCGTATGATGGTCGCGTCCCCCCCGAGCGCCGCCGCCTGCACCGAGAGCGCGTCCGCCTACGCCAAGAGTGCCACCGCTTCCGCATTGAGCGTGGCCGCTTTCGCCGAGTGGGCATCTGCGGCAGCCGACAGGGCAGCTGCAGCAGCCGAGACGGCTGCGGCTGCTGCTGCGACGACAGCTATAAACGCCGAGAGCGCTCTAGCTGCCGTCCGTGCCGCTGATGTCGCCCTGTCCCGGGTCGAGGCCATCCATGCCAAGATCGACGATGCACACGCCAAGATATTCCAGGCCACCTCGGACTCCAGCATGCAACCCACGTCTGAAAAGGCGGCGGTGGCCATGGAGCACCTGCTTGCTCATGAGGTGGCCGAGTGGGAGCTGGAGATGCAAGAGGCAGTGGAGATCCAGGAGCGCCGGCAGAAGGAGTTGCACGTGGCTGAGGTCGAGGTAGAGAAGAGTCTATCCGTTGAGGAATCGGCGGTGGAGTACCAACGCGAGCTCTGGCGCAACCACTACTACGAGTACTACAACCTTGAGGGAAGCGCCGCGGACGAGGACGAGGACGAGGACACGGTCGACTTCAGCAGGGGGGACGTGGAGTCCACCAACGGCGGCATGTCGCCAGGACAAATCATCGACGTCTCATCTCACACCGGCGATGCATAGGCTGGCTTGGCGGCGTATTTGTTAAAATTATGCGTACTTAGGCTTTGTTTTTAATGCTGGTCTTTTATTAGAGCTATGTTTAGGTCAATTGGCTCTGTTTAATTGCTAAAATTGCTCGATTCAGTAAGTGTGGTCTCTCTGCTGTACGCTCTTTTGTGTGCCCAAATTAGCAAGCGATGTTAAATTATGCAATGACGTACCCAGGGAAATTTCCACCAAAATTTGAATTATCAAACTCATCCCATGCGCCTAAAGCAGAAGAATCATTTGCGATGCACACAATCGTTCAAAGTGAATGGTCCGGCGGCACCGCGCGCAAAGTTCCCCTCCACATTTCCAAAATTTTGGCCTACCGCCAAAATATCTACCCCCTTCCCCCTTCCCCCTTCCCCACCCGTTTTCTCCCCGACCACAAGTCACATTTCCCTTGTTTCCTCCTTCCTTCCTTCCTTGCTAAGCTATAGCCGCTTCCTTGCTCTCGTCGTCTCGCATTGAGGGAGTCCAGGATTAGGGGGTCTTCGGACAGCAGGACTATATCCTTTGGCCAGACTGTTGGACTATGAAGATACAAGATTGAAGACTTCGTCTCGTGTCCGGATGGGACTCTCCTTGGCGTGGAAGGCAAGCTTGGCAATACGGATATGTAGATCTCCTCCCTTGTAACCGATAACCGACTCTGTGTAACCATAGCCCCCTCCGGTGTCTATATAAACCGAAGGGTTTAGTCCGTAGGACCAACAACAATCATACCATAGGATAGCTTCTAGGGTTTAGCCTCCACGATCTCGTGGTAGATCAACTCTTGTAATACTCATATCATCAAGGTCAATCAATTAGGAAGTAGGGTATTACCTCCATCAAGAGGGCCCGAACCTGGGTAAACATCGTGTCCCCCGCCTCCTGTTACCATCCGCCTTAGACGCACAGTTCGGGACCCCCTACCCGAGATCCGCCGGTTTTGACACCGACATTGGTGCTTTCATTGAGAGTTCCACTGTGTCATCACCATAAGGCTTGATGGCTCCTTCGATCATCGTTAACGATGCGGTCCAGGGTGAGGTTTTCCTCCCCGGACAGATCTTCGTATTCGGCGGCTTCGCGCTGCGGGCTAACTCGCTTGGCCATCTGGAGCAGATCGAGAGCTACGCCCCTAGCCACCAGGTCAGGTTCAGAAATTTGAACTACACCGCCGACGGATTCGAGCCCATGTCAGGTGCGCCGCACGATCATGACGAGCATGATCTAGCTCTGCCGTTGGACAGTGTTCGGGAGATCACACCTGCGACTCCGGCCCTCAATCCGGAGGAAATTGCGCCATCCGAGGACGGGTGGATAGACCCCGCCATGGAAGCTGCACTCTCAGTGGCGATAGAGCCAGATACTGACTTCACCCCTTACGAGAGCCGTGTTGCTGAACCATTGGATTCGTCCGCGGCCACAGGCTCCGAGCTGCCTGCGTCCGTGCCTATCGAACCTGATTGGGCACCGACCATGGAGTTTACCTCCGCGGATGTTTTTCAGCACTCGCCTTTCGGGGATGTGCTAAATTCATTAAGGTCCCTCTCCCTGTCAGGAGAACCTTGGCCGAACTATGTCTGGCTAGAAGGGGATGTGGACAACGAAGAAATTCGCTGCCCACCCACCACCCACTTAATAGCCACTGTCGAAGATTTAACCGACATGCTCTATTTCGACTCCGAAGACATCGACGGCATGGACGACGATCCAGGAGAAGAACAGGAACCAACGCCCATAGGGCGCTGGACAGCCACTTCATCACATGACATATACATGGTGGATACACCAAAAGAAAACAATGACGAGGAATGGAAGGAAGCAGCGAAGAACAACTCCATCGAGAAGCAAACAAAGCGTCGGCATAGACGCCGCTCCAAATCCCGCCTCGACAAAAACAGCGATAACAGCGAAAGAGAAACTAACACCCCAGTCGACTCCAGAGGAAACGACGACCACATCGACCCAGCGGCATAGCAGGATGAACCAGCAAAAGGCGAACATTGTACGGATCCACTGTCGGAACACGGCGACACCGAGGATAAAGCTCACCAACCTCCCTCCGGAGAGGAAAACAGTACGGACGAAGATGCACACATCATCCCAGAAGGCACTTGGAACAAGAAAACCTCCGCAGAAGGCTTACTGCCACCGCGAGGAGTCTGAAGAAGCAGAAGCAAAGGCTTAGGGCCGCGCAGAATACGCTCAACAATAGATGGAACAAAGTGCTCGACAATGAAGAAAAGTATGGTGGTAGTTACCACACAAAGAGCTATCCAAAGCGCAAGCTATTGCCCGAATTCGACGATGAGGCCTTAGAGCCCGCACAGCCGAAAAATAAAACGGCCAACCGGTCGGATCAACCACCTTGTGGCCGCGATAGAGCAGCTAACAAGGCCGCACATAAGTCAACACACAATCTACGTGAGGACTTGCGCCAAAAATCCAGTATGACCAGATCCATCTATGGATCTAGGAAGCGCGCTACGGCACAAAATCAAAACAGAATACTACAACCGTCCGAATGCCATGATACATCTAAATACAGGGGTGCCGCACACCCCCTATGTTTCACCGATGAGGTGCTGGACCACGAATTTCCAGAAGGATTCAAACCGGTGAACATAGAGGCGTACTACATGACCACATACCCTAGGGGTCTGGATTGAGGACTTTATCCTCCATATATATATGGCTCGCGGAGACGATCTCCACGCCATCAAGTACTTGCCCCTGAAGCTTAAAGGACCAGCTCGGCACTGGCTAAAAAGCCTCCCCGAAAACTCAATTGGAAGTTGGGAGGAGCTTGAGGATGCTTTTCGGGCTAATTTTCAAGGGACCTATGTCCGACCTCCGGATGCAGACGATTTAAGTCACATAATTCAATAGCCCGGAGAGTTAGCCCAAAAGCTTTGGAACAGGTTTCTCACTAAGAAGAACCAAATCGTTGACTGCCCGGACGCCGAAGCCTTAGCAGCTTTCAAGCATAGCGTCTGAGACGAATGGCTCGCCAGACACCTCGGCCAAGAAAAACCGAGAACAATGGCAGCCGAAAAGCCTCATGACCCGCTTTTGCGTGGGCGAAGATAGCTGGTTAGCCCGCAGTAGCACCAGCAACCCAAGCACATCCGAAGTCAGGGATGGCAATGGAAAACCACGACGCAGCAAAAGCAAGCATCAAAATACAGAAGACAACCCAGATGATATGGCGGTAAACGCCGGATTCAGGGGCTCTTGACCAGGTCAGCGGAAAAAGCCTTTCAAAGGCAGCAGAGATGGACCGTCCAGCCTAAACAAGATTCTAGACAAACTATGTCAGATTCACGGCACTTCGATAAACCTCGCAAATCACACCCACAGAGAATGCCGGGTCTTCAAGCAGGCCGGTTAGCTAAACGCCGAAAACAAGGAGGGAGACACTAAGTGAAGACGAGGACGAGCCTCGCCAAAGAAAGCACTGGGGGACAGAAAAAATTCCCACCAGAGGTTAAAATAGTAAACATGATCCACGTGACGAAGAGGAGAAGCAAACATGCACTCCTAGACACACGCGCCGATGAGCCCGTCACCCCTAAGTTAAACCCCTGGTTGGCCTGCTCAATCACTTTTGATCGCAGGGATCACCCGACAAGCTTCCGGCACAAAGGATTGGCTGCCTTGGTGTTAGAACCAATAATAAATGGATACCATCTCACACGAGTCCTTATGGACGGCGGCAGTAGTCTTAATCTGATATATCGTGACACAAATTCCGAAATGGGGATAGACCCGACAAAAATCAGCCACATTAATACTACCTTCAAGGGAGTAATGTCAGGCCCAGAGGCCCGCTACGGGCTCTCTATTACTAGAGGTTGTATTCGGTTCTCCCGACAACTTCTGAAGCGAAAAGTTAACCTTCGACATTGCTCCATTCCGAAGTGGCTATCAAGCACTACTCGGAAGAGCGGCTGGCTCATTTTAATGCAAGATCGCATTATGCTTCTCTCAAGCTTAAGATGCCCGGTCCACGTGGCATCATCACCATTAGCGGAAACATTGAACGTTCCTTACGAGCGGAAGAATGTGCGACGACTTTAATAGCCGAACACTAAATGGCCCCTCCAACCAGAATAAAGGATCGGTCGTCAAGACCGCGGACACGGCTAGACGAGTCCGGCGCATTACTAGCTATAATAGCTTTGATAAACCCGAGATTGGTTCGATGGTTATACCCCCATAGACGACACCAGGGGCTTCCCGCGTGTAATCAGGGCTACTTCGACTCAACTTGACTTATCTTGAATTTTAATGGTTTTAACCAATTTTTTGGCACGACAACTTTCACCTAAGTTCTTCTCTTTTACAGATGACAATCGCGCCACACCCGTCCAGGATACGGCACAACGGAGACACAGGCGCAGACGTGCAGCAGGGACCCGCTCAAAGGTTTCTTTTTAGATTAAGACCCTGCGTAAACCTTTTTTACTGTCTCTTGTTGTTAACATCCTCTGGATACTTAGTATAACCGAGAGGGATGCTGATGTTATTGGCATTTCGTCACGTCAGAGCATTGCACGTACCTGGACACTTGGGGTTCATTATCAAGGGCACTGTTCAGCGTGTTCGGCGTGTTCGGCGTCGCGAGTTTGGCCTTATATGCATCAGCTCCGAATCATGTCTTTGGTCAAATGTTGGGTTTGGCCGGCTCCCGTGTTTTGCTACCTTACGTTCCGCTCTATCGGTTATGGTGGCACCGGGAGAACTACTGCAATTGTGCCCTGGTTCATCCGGATGAGCACCTCAATAGAGAAAGCCAAAAACTAACTGTCATGATAAAGCGCGAGACTGGTCAAACACTCGATGACTTAGCGGAATCTTCGGGATTCCTCCGCATTAACGAAGGGCCGCTTCCCGGTCATGTACATACGCGCCCCGTATTCAGACGAGCGCGGAGGTACTAGGGGCTATATAGTAGTCCCACCGTCAAACTCCTATGGCTAAGTGAAAGTGTTAAAGCAATATAGTCTAATTGCCTCGTTACAAGCGCTTACCACCTCCTTAATGGACCAAGACGTTGGATCAAGTGTGAATACACGTTTTTTGCGAACACCCCCGCATTATATGCATGGGGGCTGAAGCCGACGACTGCAAACTTTCAGGTTATATACATACATACATAAACGGCCGCACAGGAGGCATCATAATACTTTCAGGCAAAAGTATAAACACAGCCTTTATAATTCAATAAAGCATTGTTTTTTACAATGAGAATACATGTCACTAGAAAATAATATTCTTCATGCACTGAGCCTCTATTGCACGAGCGCCTTGAAGGACTTCTTCAAAGTAGTGCTCGGCAGATACTCGGCCTACGGCCGAACTCTGGGTTGCAATAGCAGTGGCCTCCATCTCTGTCTGGTATGTCTTGACACGGGCAAGTGCCATCCGTGCACCCTCTATGCACGCCAACCTCTCCATAGCGTCGATATGCGGCACAGCACCAAGGAACTGTTGCACTAAACTAAAATAACTATTCGGCCTTGGCCCTTCCGGCCACAGATGATCCACAACATACCCCATGGAAAGCCCAGAGAACCTATGGAGCTCGGCCCACTCGGCCATTCGCCCATTCAATAGCAGCGGATGCATTGGACCATCGAACTATGACCAGAACAGCTTTTCCACTTCACGATCTTTTTGATCCTTGAAGTACTCGGCCGCATCAGCAGCATTGGCTGCCAAATCCACGTATGCGTCTGTAGAACTCCATAGTTGATCAAGAGGGGCATACTTCGGATCTCTGAACTTCGTCCGCAACAAAAAGGGCTTCCTAGCCGCGATATCTCCAGCTTGACGCAGCTCCTCCTTCGCCGCTCTGATTCTAGAGCGGGCTTCCTTGGCTGCTACCATGGCCTTCTTCAGGTCCGTCGCCTTCGCTCGGCTTTCTTTTTCAAGAAGCTGGTAACGGTCAGTGGCATCTTTCAACTCAAAGGCCATCTTGGCCATTTTTTCCTTGCTTTGGCAATGTGCAGCCTCTTCGACTCTCAGCTCTTCGACCGCCTTTAGAGCGGCCGCATCACTACTCCTGGCTTGTTCCTTGGCTCGGGCAAGTTCCGCCCGAAGGGTCTCCACGGCGGCAACTCCATCTGCAGTCACAAACATATTAAAGATACTAGCATCGTGCTCCTCTTACTATGTGTTGATCACCGGATAAATCACATACCATGTGCCTCGTCGAGCCGCTTGTTGACAAGAACAATGTCGGCATCTGCTGCATCAAGTTGCCGCTTCAGCTTGGCAAACTCACCAGTCCGGCTAGCCACCGGACCTTCAGCCACCTGTACATGAAGGCAACTTGATTATTACCTGGGACTATGATCCTCTGTTGGCCACCGTTCTCGACGGCAACCAGAGTCTCAGGGGCTACTATCTGTATAGGGCACACCTAACGTGTGCGGTACCGTAAAAAACATACACTATTTCACGTACCTCAAAGCCTTTCAGCAGACTCATAAAAGCTTCATGCAACCCGCTTTCGGCGGATGAAATCCTCTGAATCACCGTACCCATTAGCGTACGATGCGCTTCTGAGATAGCCACTTGCTCCAGAAGATCCTTCAGTGCGTCCGATCTCACACCGGACGGTTCCGGACTCTTTCTATTACTTTCCTTAGGAGCCGAATGCTGAGGACTTCGGGTGGCCGAGGGATTACCCTCTGGCCTTGGTGGATCAGGAGAAGCTGTCAGGACCCCGATTCCAGGTCACATCGATCTAGCCGGTAACACCTCATATCACTTTGCGGCCTCACGCACGGTATTCCCACGGTGTCGCCTTACCATGGGCCGGGACCGTTTGCGCCTTTTGGCTCACGTATATGATAGCGTCGCTAGCATCCATATGACAAAGAACCCGGGCCGACATGGCTAGTCGTGAACCCAAAGCAGCACTAACCCATGGGGACAGGCATACATGAATCACATCGAGCATGTCGGTCATCAACGTGTGAATCCGGGCTGTAGCACTGGCTAACAGGACTCCGGTAACCCGGCTGTAGCAGCTAGGCAGACTCGGATGTCACCGCGTGACATTTCCCGAAGGGACGAACCACGATAACGAAGTGAAACACATGCCGCTACCAAGTGTCCAGAGCAAGAGTCTTTGGGGTAGTAGGACTCGGTGAACCGGTCAGAAGCGGACTACTATCGGTCAGGAAGCACTAGACTACATTTCCCCATATCAGAGGCTGCCAAGGATAAACAACTAGATTGTCGGATCCCACACATACCAAGCATTTCAAACATACACACAATATGCTCAATATGTGTAAATACAAATGGCATCACAACATAACTCTACGACTCAAATATTTATTCATTAGGCTCCGAGGAGCGAGATATTACAAACATGGGTCTCATGACCCAACATTCAGAGCATACAAAACAAAGCACACGCTGAAGCTTAACATGTCCGAAAGTACGTACATCTACAAATGAAAAAGGGCTGAGAAGCGACTATCTACCAGATCTGCCGAGGGCACAAGATCGTAGCTGAGGTAACAAGCTAAACGTCAAGTCCACGCTGAACTACTAAGCGAGACTGAAGTCTCTCGCAAAAACATAAAATAGGCAAACGTGAGTACAAATGTACTCAACAAGACTTACATCGTAACTAACTACATATGCATCATTATCAACAAAGGGGTGGTGGAGTTTGACCGCAGCAAGCCAGCTTTGACTCGGTGGCTATCCTGAACTACGACCGCAAGTAACTCTTTTGAGGTGGCGCACACGAGTCCACATATTCACCATATCAATACACCACTATGGATCCGCTCCCGTCTCCCTACAAGAACGCCATCCATAGCACTCACGCTTATCTTGCGCATTTTAGAGTATCCACTTTCACTTGTCTATGAACTTTGCAAGGGGTCCAAGTTTCCATATCCGAGGAATCCGGCTATTCGAATAGATAATGATAACCCTGCAGGGGTGTACTTCTTCACACACGCTCTCGCCACTTATCGCCTGCAGACACGTCATGTACCTCGGCAACCTTCAAGCGGAAGCCGGGCGAGGGAGTCGTCCACGACCTGACTAACCACACAAGTCTCTCGTCCAGGTTTATCGCCTATTCGGGTTCCATCCGCAAGGAGATCCGGCCGGGGTGTCGCTCACGGCCCAAACGATGTGTGCAGGTTTCCCAAGCCCACCAACCGGGTGCCACTTGGTACACCGAACCCATCAGGTTTAGTCTGTCCCAAGCCCACCTGTGCAGGTGCCACTTGGTAGACTACTAACACTACCTACAAACACCGAAACTAGTTGCAACTCACCGGACAGAGATCAAGTTGATTAATAAGTCGAGAGGGGTCGAGTTACGGAACCCAATGTGTTGTAGTAACTGCTCATGGATCACAAACACGTAACTTCGGTTCTCGAGGACGGGCTGCAATGAGACAACCCACCATGTACTCCTACATGGCCTCTCACCGCTACCTTTACCAAATCGTGTTCACACACTTAGCTCACACACGATGAGGACATGTTCACCACTTTCCAATTCATTCCCAAGAATCAGACTGACACAACTCTAAGCAATAGCAGGCATGACAAACAAGCATGAATGAGTAGGCACATCGTGGCTCAAACAACTCCTACTCATGCTAGTGGGTTTCATCTATTTATCGTGGCAATGACAGTCTGGTGACGCCGGATAATTATACTACAAGAATCCCCATTAATGATGCCACGCCACCTCTCACATCGTAGTTAATCTCGGGTTAGTTCAAAATCCGATTCAAAATTCAAATTCAAAGTAAAGTCAAACAATAAAAGTTTTCAAATGTCAAAACTAAAATGTTCTAAATGTGACAAATAAATCATATGTAATATTGGTGAAGAAGCCAAGCCTTTATACAATGTTTAAATGTAATAAACCAATCAAAACAGTAGCTAAAACCATTATTAAATGCCTTTCAGATTTTGTAGAATATTAAACTATATTATTTAGGGATGAAACATTTTGTGGTTGTGCATAATTTGTAAGAACAATTTAGGTGCCACTTTGGTATTTATTGAAACTAAAATAAATTGAAAGTTAAAAGAAAACAGGAAATAAATAAAAGGAAAAGGAAAACAAGAAGAAGAAGAAAAAGAGAGAGACCCCCCTCCCATTGGCCACGGCCCGGCCAGCCATCGAAGCCGCCAAAGCCGCCCACCAAGACCCCACCCTCCCCTTATCCCCACCAGGGAAACCCTAATCCCCACCCCGATCCCCACTCCCCCACGACGCCACTCCCCTTTCCCCGATCCACTGGATCGGGCCGACGCCCGGCCTCTGGCCCCATCGCCCGATTCCGCCGCCCGCGACCCCCCTCGCGCCCCCCTCACACGGGCCCCGCCGCCTCTCTCCTTCCCGTCCGGATCGGGGCAAGGGCCCCGATCCCCCCAGAACGCCGCCCGCCCAGAGCCCGCCCGGGTGCGCCCGCCACATCCGCCCCGGCCGCCCGCTTTGCCGCCCACGCCGTCTCCATCGCCTCGAGGCGGCGACCTCCCCGCCTCGTCACCTCCCCGAACCCCGTCCATGCCGTTCTGCCGCCCGAAGGCCTCACCGTCGCCGGACCACCGGGTCGCCGCCTAGCCCTCTCTCCTCCCCGACGGACGCCTTCCCCGACCTCCTCCCCGCCGGCGCCATCGCGCCTCCCCGCCGAACTCCCCTACAACGGGGTGAGGACCCCATCCCCCTGCTACCCTCTTCCCCCGTTCATTGTGACCCCAGCGCCTCCGGCTCGGCAGCGCCATGGCGGCGTCGTGGCCTCGCCGCCGCCGGGCACCGCCCTGGCCGGCCTCGCCTCCCCTCGCGTGGTGGGCGCCTAGACACGCCTCGCACTGCTGCGCCAACCCCACTCGGTTCCCCCTTTTGCTGCCGGGCGAGCCAGCTTATGGCCGAGCCTTGCTGCGCCAGCGGCCTTCACCGCGCCCCTCGCCAGTCCCGTTCGGCCGGGCGCCCGGCGCACGCCCCTTTGCCCGTTACGCCCGCACCCGTCGCCCGCTTGGCCAATAGGGTCTATGACACCGGGGCCCCATGCCCCTGTTAAAAGGAAAAAAGAAAATGAAAATGAAAATGAAAATGAAAATGAAAATAGTAAAATAATTAATTAATTAATTAATTAGTGAATTAATTAAGTTAATTAATTTGGTTTAACTAAATTAATTAGGATTAGTTAACCTAATCAAGTAATTAAGCTAATTAACCTGTTTAGTTAAACTCGCATAATGACAAATGGGACCCACCAAATAAAGTTGACCAGGTCAACGGTCAACGTTGATCGTCGACGCCAAGAACACTATTCTGGATAATGTTAATTTAATTAATAATTAATAAATTAGAAAATGGTTTAAAACTTTAAAAATTAATATAAAATAATCCGTAGCTCGAATGAAAATACTTTCTACATGAAAGTTGCTCAGAACGACGAGACGAACCCGGATACACAGTCCGTGCGTCCGCCACACACCCCCAACCTATCGAACCTGCAACTTTCCCCCTCCGGCTCCTCTGCCCGAAAACACGAAACACCGGGAATATTTTCCCGGATGTTTTCCCCCTTCACCGGTACCACCTATCCCTGCATTAGATCACCTCTAGCACCGCATTTGTCATGTTATGCTTTGATTGCTCTGTTATTTATTATGTTCCCTCTCCGTTACTTTTTCCGGTAGACCCCGAGGCCGCTGCCGGTACCCCCCGTGTGATCGACTACGGTGTCGACGACCCCTCTCTCTTGCTAGAGCAACCAGGCAAGCCCCCCTCCTTGATCACCAGATATCGCCTACTCTGCTCTTTACTGCTTGCATTAGAGTAGTGTAGCATGTTACTGCTTTCAGTTATACCTATCCTGATGCATAGCCTGTCCTTGTTACTACTGTTGTTACCTTTACCTGCAATCCTATATGCTTAGTATAGGATGCTAGTACTTTCATCTGTGGCCCTACATTCTTGTCCGTCTGCCGTGCTATACTATCGGGCCGTGATCACTCGGGAGGTGATCACGGGTATATACTATATACTTATACACGATACATGTGGTGACTAAAGTCAGGTCTGCTTGTGGAGCACCCGCGAGTGATTCACGGATTGGGGGCTGAAAGTACCTTTGTCCCGACGGCCCTCTGGATGGATCTTTGTGGCGGAGCGACATGGCAGGTTGAGACCGCCTAGGAGAGAGGTGGGCCTGGCCCTGTTCGGGCGCTCATGGATACTTAACACGCTTAACGAGGTCTTGGTATTTGATCTGAGTTGGCTACGAGCTTATACGCACTAACCATCTACGCTGGAGTAGTTATGGGTATCCCGTGTCGTGGTATCACCGAAGCACTTCAGACGTCGGACGGGCGCGCTGCCGGATTGGACTGGAACGCCGCTATGGCTAGGGTCTGCTTCCGGCCGCCCTACGAACGCAGGTGTGTGCTTTCAGGCGATGGGCCTGCACTTCTGCTTAGGTTTAGACCGGCGTGTTGGCCTCTCTCACAGTGCCTAGGTGGGGCTGCGACGTGTTGATCTTCCGCCGGGCATGACCCAGAAAGTGTGTCCGCCAAATGGGATCAAGCGTCTTTGGGTAAGGTGGTGCACCCCCGCAGGAAGTTAATCTATTCGAATAGCCGTGATCTTCGGTAACAGGACGACTTGGAGTTGTACCTTGAGCTTATGACAACTAGAACCGGATACTTGATAAAACATACCCTTCCAAGTGCCAGATACAACCGGTGGTCGCTCTCTCTCAGGGATACGAGGAGGGGATCGCCGGGTAGGATTATTGCTATGTGATGTTACTTGGAGGACTTCAGATTCTCCTCTTCTACCTGTTGCAAGACAGGTGACTGTGCGTAGTCTTTGATAAGACTAGCTATCCCCTCTTATTTTGGCATTCTGCAGTTCAGTCCACCGATATGGCCCTTTACACATATATCCATGCATATGTAGTGTAGCTCCTTGCTTGCAGTACTTTGGATGAGTACTCATGGTTGCCTTGTTCCCCTATCCCCTATCTCTACTCGATTGCTGCAACTGCATCGATGGAGCCTGTGGAGGCAGACGCCACCGTCGATGACGACTACTACACCTGGAGGTGCCTACTACTACGCAGGCAGCCACGGCATTTACCAGAGTAGCTTAGGAGGATCCTGTGCAGGAGGCCTGCGCCTCTTTCGATCTGTATCCCAGTTTGTGCTAGCCTTCTTAAGGTAAACTTGTTTAACTTATGTCTGTACTCAGATATTGTTGCTTCCGCTGACTCATCTATGATCGAGCACTTGTATTCGAGCCCTCGAGGCCTCTCGCTTGTATTATGATGCTTGTATGACTTATTTTATTTTTAGAGTTGTGTTGTGATATCTTCCCGTGAGTCTTCGATCTTGATCATACACATTTGCGTGCATGATTAGTGTACGATTAAATCGGGGGCGTCACAAGTTGGTATCAGAGCCGACTGCCTGTAGGAATCCCCCTTCCAACTCCTTGGCCGAAGTCGAGTCTAGACATTGCAAAAACTTTTACTAACTTGGCGGTGTGCCTTACGGGCCCACGTCGCCATTGGGTGGTATTAGGATCTTTTACTCCTCGATCTTTACTCTGGGATTCTGAACTCTCTTCTATTCGGGCTAAATGATGTTGCTAAAAACAAAACTAACTTTAGGTTCTCGCAAATACTTTCTACCGGAGAGGCCCTTCAGTCCGGATGATCACCGACTGCACCAGAAAATTTTGGAGATACTCTCTGATGTTCTCTCGAGACGTTGTGCCCATCACTTTTGCTATTCCTGACCACCGATAAATCCGTATGGATAACTACTTACACTTGCCATTCATACGATCATCCCCCAGTGATCTTGTTATTACAAGATACCCCGAAGTTTTCTCTATTGTTCCGAGAATACTTTTGTGCCTACTGCCTAGCGCTTCTTTGCCACATGAATACCCCTTCAAATAAATCCTCGCACTTGTTGAGTATCCGCCATTCCTCAGCTTGTTCATGAGTTTCACAAAAGTCTTCAAAATACTATTCGATCTTCCGAAAATCCTCTGGAGCCCTTGGCTCTTGGAATTCTTGCTTGCTCGCATTATGGTTAATCCCATAAGTCTCGTAGTCTTATTGACATTCCTTGTCATTATCATTTGGGGTCAATTGACTCAATATGTTTGCGAATACGCGAAATCATCATTGATCCTTATAAATCACCTTTCCGGCTGAGCTGCAATTCTTTTAACTGGAATTGGTTCTCGACCAGTCCAATTGTCGTTGATTGTATCCCTAATTCTATTCAGCTTATCCATTCTAATCTGACCCCTTGATTTGGGAATCATAATTCCTTTGCATTTGACAATTGAGTTAGTCAGTTGTTTCTATAGTTTGATCTCCTTGCATTCTTCTTCCTCTAGTTGAGTACTGATGCTCACGTCAGATCCCTTGTGGACCACAAGATCCTTTGTTGGATTTTATCTGACAATGCCCTTCATATTCAATAACCTTGTGAGCCTTTCCTCTGATACATAATGCCTTTGGTAAATCAGATCCTCTGCTTTCTCAACCATGCTCGCCTTCGAGCTTGAGTTAATTATTTCTAAAGATTCGGTATATGATTCCAAGAAGCCCTATGGGTTGAACATACGCCTTCACTAAACCGTGAACCCGAAAGTTTTCACGAATCATACTCTTCTGGTGCTTCGCCAGATAAAATTTTCAACACTGCAACTTCATCGAACGTGAGAAGTGAATGAAAGGTTATGCATTGGAGAAGTGGGAGTCGACTTTGAACTTGTGTTCATGCCCATGGACATGATGTAGATCTTATCATAAAATCTTCTCTTAAATTAATTATTCCTTTGGTATAAGTTCATCTTATATCAGGGATCTGGCCTTTTGCAATCGTGGTTCCGACCATGTTCTCCTTTAAATACCATTTCTCGTGCAAGTTTTAGCACTTGTCTTCTGTAGAGCAATACCCCCGTCCAACCTCTACTTTGATATGTCATCGAGTATTACCCCGGTATCTCGAGATTATCATGGAACTGCATAACTTCTTATGAGTTCTTCATCAAGTGCTACCTTCCCATCGATTCCAATTTTTCTCGGCTCGAGTTATTAAACACTCAAAGACACCGATATCTGAACCGAGTCCGCACTACGGTTCAACAACTCTTCAGTAAGCTTCTATAAGTACGAGTTTGTACCCGACCACGCCATTCCTAGCCTGTTTGGCTATATCATTGTCATGACGATTCTAACTGTGCTACCTGGTCCTTCTTCTCGGAGCACAATTTTTGACGATGAACTAACCTTACGTCGATCCTCATCGTCATATCATTTCGCCTTGAACAACAAGCTTGGATTCGAGTTTGTGTCGTAACCTTGGTTCCAGTAACCTTTCACTTCATCATTACCTTGACTTGATGTCGTCGCTGATTGATTACATCTGCATGAAATCTGTCGAAAAATGTGCCGTGATCCACATCAACCTTATGAGCTCTTCCAGGATATCAATTGAGATCATGATGAGAAATACCATCCTTGCCCCCGATGATTTGGGTTATCTTTGACCACTTTATTGCCTTCCGTTCAACACAAACTTGTTCGTGTTTCGTGTTATACCTTGAGATCCTTACTTATGTTCTCCTTTAGCTTGGAGTATTACCCTCTTTTATGACAAGAATGTCATGAGGATTGCTCCACCTCTTAGAAATTCTCAGTAAGATGATACTTTTCACCATCACCATTCTTCCTTGGTCCCCGTGTTGTTTTTAACCGGGATACCAATATGCTGACGATGCTGCTTGAGTTCTATACTTCTAGCAACCCTATTGCTTTGAAGTTAATGATCGACAGTTCGATCTTAGACTGTTGGATATTGAATCGTCACTCTAACAAAGGATCTTGCTATCTAAGGTCATATTTCGGTCACACCTTTCAACTAATGATTAATGGAGTATGTTTTCCTCGAGCATACAACATTATATCATTTGAATTGACAAGTGTCATCTTCTTGCTCACATTATTATGGAAATCCAACCGTTTGGAATTCTCGATGAATTGTCGCTGAGCCCGTCAGCCATCTCCTCATCCTCTCCTTGGATTAATGATGAACTCTTGTTAATGGAAATCACTTCATAGTTCATTTCCCGAGAATCTTACAGTGTCATCCCGTCAATTTGTGTTGCACCTTTCTTCTCAGGCATCCTAAGCCTGAGGTATCCTCACACCAATCATACCCGAATCTCCGTCAGATATGATGGTTGGGACAACTTTCCAAGAGTTATGATGTTGATCCTTTGATGACCCGGTAACATGATGTCATGCCTAGCACCCCCCCCCCCCCGGCTGGAGGACCTATCATTATAGATTCCTTTTCAGCAAGGTTATCCATTCATCCATGAGGAAATTGTAAGACTTATTCTACAAGTTATTCCTGATGGATCCTTCGTGTTTCCAAAGTCTGATCTTCACCTGAAGACCATGTCAATGCTATCTCGAAGCATGTCAATGGTACTCCGATTTTCAACAAGAACATTCAAGCACGATGCTAAATTTTATTTATCATTTATCCTAACACCGTTGTATGGGTAATGTCATGAGATTCCTCCCCCCCCCTTACCTGAAGAGTTTTCTACAATTATATCCTGCCACGGATATCATGCTCTGCTTGTCCCTGGGAAGGATATATCCCTGAAATATGTGTTTAAACACATTTTCCTTTCCATTGTTCTGTTTAATATGAAAATCATATTTTACTTTCCATTGGTTGTTTGAACCTTTCTTGTGATCTATATGATCTAAGCAGCAATATTCTACTGCTTATGTAAACTCCTCGGTGTGCAATTCTGTCAGTAAGACCCTGTTACTATTGTTGATGACATTCCGGTAGCCACCGATGGACGAGAACCTTGCCTATTGGTCCGCCTCGTTCAACGAAAGGTGAAAGTGGTTCTCTTCGTCCCTCGCCCTTGGTACCTACGTTGATGCCGACATAACCGACATGGTACTCTCGACATGCCTTGCTATCATGACCGTGAAAGATGTCAATGCTCCTATTAAAAAACCACATGGTGGGCCCATAACCCACAGCCCACAGGATCGAAACCTGATCGTATCTGTACACCCCTATTCCCAAAGTTATTCCTCGCTGCGTGGACTCGTATGTAATCCACGGGCCACCGTCCTAGTGGTCTATTCTCGTATCGACGCAATACTTACTCTCGCTACTCAACCCCTTCTCACTCGTTCAGGCTTCGAGCAACTATCTATCCGCTTGGAGCCTATTATGGTACCTTCGTACCTTACTCTCGAGGTATTTCATATGTTCAACTCGAGAGATAATCTTATACTAATTCATGGGTTAACCCAGATTGTTTCCCTCAAAAGCATTATGTCGTAATGAGCTGCCCCTTACCTATTCGTAAGTACGTTGGAGATCCTGAAGGAAAGGACGACTTCACCATGATGACTTGAAACAGAAAAATGAAGACATCAATATAATGGATCGACCACTTCGAGAAGAGCAACCAAGACCGGGAATATCTGTTAGAATTTCGTAACTAGACCTCCCCTTACTCCCCTCTTAAATCTCGGACGAGATTTCTTGTAGTGGAGGAGAATTGTGACGCCTGGATAATTATACTACAAGAATCCCCATTAATGATGCCACGCCACCTCATCAATCGTAGTTAATCTCGGGTTAGTTCAAAATCCGATTCAAAATTCAAATTCAAAGTAAAGTCAAACAATAAAAGTTTTCAAATGTCAAGACTAAAATGTTTTAAATGTGACAAATAAATCATATGTAATATTGGTGAAGAAGCCAAGCCTTTATACAATGTTTAAATGAAATAAACCAATCAAAACAGTAGCTAAAACCATTATTAAATGCCTTTCAGATTTTGTAGAATATTAAACTATATTATTTAGGGATGAAACATTTTGTGGTTGTGGCATAATTTGTAAGAACAATTTAGGTGCCACTTTGGTATTTATTGAAACTAAAATAAATTGGAAGTTAAAAGAAAACATGAAATAAATAAAATGAAAAGGAAAACAAGAAGAAGAAGAAAAAGAGACCCCCGCCCATTGGCCCACGGCCAATCATCGGGCCAGCCGCCCGGCCAAGACCCCACCCTCCCCTTATCCCCACCAGGGGAAACCCTAATCCCCACCCCGATCCCCACTCCCCAACGACGCCCTCCCTTTCCCCCGATCCAATCGGGATCGGGCCGACGCCCGGCGCCCCGTCCCCATCGCCGATTCCGCCGCCCGCCGGCGACGACCCCCTCCCTCGCGCCCCCCCTCACCAGGCCCCGCACGCCTCTCTCCCCTTCCCCGTCCGGATCGGGGCAGAGGCCCGACCCCAAGCGACGCTACGCCCGCCCAGAGCCCCGCCCGGCCAGGTGCGCCCGCCGCATCCGCCCCCGACGCCGCCTGCCGTCGCCGCCACGCCGTCTCCATCGCCTCGGAGGCGACGACCTCCCCGCCTCGTCACCTCCCCGAACCCCGTCGATGCCGTGCTGCCACCCGAAGGCCTCACCGTCGCCGGACCACCGCGTCTCCGCCTAGCCCTCTCTCCTCCCCGACGGACGCCTTCCCCGACCTCCTCCCCGCCGAACTCCCCTACAACGGGGTGAGGACCCCATCCCCTGCTACCTCTTCCCCCGTTCAGCTGTGACCCCAGCGCCTCCGGCTCGGCCCGCGCCGGGCCGTCGTGGCCTCGCCGCCCGCTGGCACAGCCACTGGCTCGCCTCCCCTCGCGTGGTGGGCGCCTAGGCACGCCCCCGCACCCCCCTGCGTCGAACCCCACTCGGTTCCCCCTGTTCTTGCCCGTGAGCTCAGCGGCATGGCGAACCTCGCCCGCCTTGGCCAGTCTTCGTCGCCGCGCCCCTCGCCGATCCCGTTCGGCCGGGCGCCCGGCGCACGCCCCTTTGCCCGTTACGCCCGCACTCGTCGCCCGCTTGGCCAATAGGGTCTATGACACCGGGGCCCCATGCCCCTGTTAAAAGGAAAAAAGAAAATGAAAATGAAAATGAAAAAAAATGAAATTAGTAAAATAATTAATTAATTAATTAATTAATTAGTGAATTAATTAAGTTAATTAATTTGGTTTAACTAAATTAATTAGGATTAGTTAACCTAATCAAGTAATTAAGCTAATTAACCTGTTTAGTTAAACTCAGACAATGACAAATGGGACCCACCAAATCAGTTGACCAGGTCAACGGTCGGCGTTGATCGCTAACGTCATGCTGACGTCAGCAAACACTATTCTGGATAATGTTAATTTAATTAATAATTAATAAATTAGAAAATGGTTTAAAACTTTAAAAATTAATATAAAATAATCCGTAGCTCGAATGAAAATACTTTCTACATGAAAGTTGCTCAGAACGACGAGATTTAACCCGGATACGCAGTCCGTAAGGCCCGCCACACACCCCTAACCTATCGAACCTGCAACTTTCCTCCTCCTCCGCTCAAAACACGTAAACACCGGGAATATTTTCCCGGATGTTTTCCCCCTTCACCGGTACCACCTATCCCTGCGTTAGATCACCTCTAGCACCGCATTTGTCATGTTATGCTTTGATTTCTCTGTTATTTATTATGTTCCCCCTCCGTTACTTTTTCCGATAGACCCCGAGGCCGCTGCCGGTACCCCCCCTGTGATCGACTACGGTGTCGACGAACCCTCTCTCTTGCCAGAGCAACCAGGCAAGCCCCCCCCTTGATCACCAGATATCGCCTACTCTTCTCTATACTGCTTGCATTAGAGTAGTGTAGCATGTTACTGCTTTCAGTTATACCTATCCTGATGCATAGCCTGTCCTTGTTACTACTGTTGTTACCATTACCTGCAATCCTATATGCTTAGTATAGGATGCTAGTACTTTCATCTGTGGCCCTACATTCTTGTCCGTCTGCCGTGCTATACTATCGGGCCGTGATCACTCGGGAGGTGATCACGGGTATATACTATATACTTATACACGATACATGTGGTGACTAAAGTCGTCTGCCTTGTGGAGCACCATGAGTGATTCACGGATTGGGGGCTGAAAGTACCTTTGTCCCGACGGCCCTCTGGATGGATCTTTGTGGCGGAGCGACATGGCAGGTTGAGACCGCCTAGGAGAGAGGTGGGCCTGGCCCTGTTCGGCGTTCGCGGATACTTAACACGCTTAACGAGGTCTTGGTATTTGATCTGAGTTGGCTACGAGCTTATACGCACTAACCATCTACGCAGAGTAGTTATGGGTATCCCGGCGTCGTGGTATCACCAAGCACTTCAGACGTCACGACGGAGCGTAGCGCGCCGGATTGGACTGGAACGCACCGCTTGGCTGGAGTGCTTCGGCCGCCCTCTAACGTGCAGGTGTGCTCAGGCGGTGGGCCCCACCCTGGCGCTTAGGTTTAGACCGGTGTGTTGGCCTCTCACAGTGCCTAGGTGGGGCTGCGGCGTGTTGATCTTCCGCGGCGGGCATGACCCAGAAAGTGTGTCCGCCAAATGGGATCAAGCGTCTTTGGGTAAGATGGTGCACCCTGCATGGAAGTTAATCTATTCGAATAGCCGTGATCTTGATAACAGGACGACTTGGAGTTGTACCTTGAGCTTATGACAACTAGAACCGGATACTTGATAAAACACACCCTTCCAAGTGCGAGATACAACCGGTGGTCGCTCTCTCGTGGATACGAGGAGGGATCGGGTAGGATTATTGCTATGTGATGTTACTTGGAGGACTTCAGATCGCCTCTTCTACCTGTTGCAAGACAGTGACCGTAGCTTATAGTCTTGATAAGACTAGCTATCCTCCTCTTATTCGGCATTCTGCAGTTCACCCACCGATATGGCCCTTTACACATATATCCATGCATATGTAGTGTAGCTCCTTGCTTTGCAGTACTTTGGATGAGTACTCACGGTTGCCTTGTTCCCCTTTCCCCTATCTCTACTCGATTGCTGCAACTGCACGATGGAGCCCAGAGCGACGCCACCGTCGATGACGACTACTACACCGGAGGTGCCTACTACTACGTGCAGCCCGGCGACGACTGTGAGTAGCTTAGGAGGATCCTGCGGGAGGCCCGCTCCTCTTTCGATCTCAGATCCCAGTTTGTGCTAGCCTTCTTAAGGCAAACTTGTTTAACTTATGTCCGTACTCAGATATTGTTGCTTCCCACGACTCGTCTATGATCGAGCACTTGTATTCGAGCCCTCGAGGCCCCTGGCTTGTATTATGATGCTTGTATGACTTATTTTATTTGTAGAGTTGTGTTGTGATATCTTCCCGTGAGTCCCTGATCTTGATCGTACACATTTGCGTGCATGATTACTGTACGATTAAATCGGGGGCGTCACAAGGTCATGCAGAGGATAAAGGGGTTCAGCTACCGCAGCAAGTAACAGATGAATCGTTGTTGTCCTAATGCAGTAAAAGAGAGCAGGAGCGAGAGAGTGGGATTGTATCGGAATGAACAAGGGGGTTTTGCTTGCCTGGCACTTCTGAAGATATTATAGTTCTTCATCGGTGTCATCGAGCTCATCATCGGAACGTCGTTTACTGAGAGGGGACAAATACTGGCAAACAAGGAAGAACACAATCAATGCAATGCAACAATATGATGCATGATCATGACATGGAAATATGTTGTGTTTTGAGCTAATGCAACTAGCAACATGTTAAATGGAGTTGGTTTGAACCCTAGGTTCAAATTCAAACTTCATATGTGAAGGTTTAAATGCCATTATATGATTTGTCCTAAACAGCAGCTATAAGTTGTTCTAACATGCATGAAAACAGTACATATGGATAGATTAGATTTTTCTGATCATTTTTCATATATAAATTATTTCATTCTGAATTATGGTTGAATCTATATGAATTTTTGAAGTTTAGGACATTTTCTGGAATTTCCTGAATAAACTTAAATCCAGAAAATCAATTACTGCAACAGCGTGACATCACAGAGGCGTCAGGAGGGCTGACCAGGTCCAACCTGACGTGTGGGGACCACACGTCAGTGACACTGGGTTTAACCCCGAGTTAAATCTGGGCTGATTAGCTTTGACTAAGCCCTGGGGCCCACTGGTCAGTCTCAGGGGGTAATTAGAAGGGGGGTTAAGCACTAATTAAGCAGCCACGTCAGCGCCCGCCGGAGTTGGCCGGTGGCGACCAAACCCATGCGGTGCCACGGAACGCACGCTTCTGAGCGGAAAAGCGCTGGGACTACTTTCGGCAGCTCGCTCGACCGCATCCACACAGGCATAGGGAGGTCGCGGGGGCCGGAGCTTCGCGGAGCAGGGGCTCGCGGCCGGCGGAGCTCGGTTGATGCGGGTTAGGCACTGCAGGCCACTAGGGGGGCTGCGGTTAGGCGCGTTGGATTCGTGGGGGTGCGGTGATCTCAGTGGTAAGCTTGGATGCATGCTTGCACGACCGTAGCCGCGGTGGCGACATGGCCGGCGGCGAGGAGCAATAGGCTCCAATGGCCACGGTGGCTAGAAGGCACGGATGAGCACGGGGAGAGAGGGGAAAGAAACAGGGGCTCACGGCGAATCCAGCAGAGTCAACGGCGAGGCCGGGGAGGGTCTTGAGCTCGCGAATCCACGCCGGCGAGCTTCGGTGGGCGACGATGAAGAAGATGGAGATGGCGTTGATGCAGAGCTTCCCGGGTCGCCTGGCTTGTTGAGGATGTAGCAGGCGGCGAGGCGGAGCTCTGGGGCAAGATGAGAGGCCCAGAGGGGCACGGTGGCTACGGTGAACGGCGTCGGTGGCGACGAGCGGGTTCGTCTGCCTTTCGGGAGAGGGGCTAGAGGCCAGGAGAGAGTAGAGCGAAGGGAGAGTCGAGGGGTCTGCGTGGGCGTCTCGAGGATCGCGGGAGCAAGCAGGGGCAGGAGGAGGTGGAAGCAGGAGGTGGAGCTCGAGGCGGCCAAGGCGTCGACCACGCCCGGCGACGCCCTTGGCGCAGGAGGAGGTGGTGGCACGGGCCAGGTGGGCCGGCCCAGCCAGGTAAGTGGCCTCCTGGCCTTTCTCTCCCTCTCTTCTTTTCATTTAGTTTGCTTTTCTATTTTCCTGTAATGTTGGGCTTTATTAAAAATACTAAAAGATTTCCAAAAATCCTACAAATGATTGTGGGCTCTGCGGGGATTATTCCTAATAGCCCACACTTAAATTCAGAATTAATTGAGAACTTAAAATAATATATAGCATTTAAATGCCCAATTGCAAATACTAAAGATTTAGTTCAGTTACCAAATATGTCATGGAAAAAATGTGCAACACCTCTGGTTATCGCTTCCAGCATTTCCAAAAATCATGAACATTTTTCTAAGACCATTTTGGGTTTTTGGGATTTATTTTCGCTGAACCTATTTGATTTTTCTTAGGTGCTATGGTTTGAGTCAATCCCCATTTCAAATTTAAAAGCAATTTAAACATGATGCAACACAAAACTAGCTAGCCCAGAGCATACCAGAACTAGGGATGTGACAGAAACCCTTCGCGACGACACTTCAACGTCGCCCGCCTCATGAGGCGGGGTGGCTTGGGGAGGTGTTTCGCTCTCGATCATCTTCGGAAGAAGATCCCCCGAAGACGAACTCTGTCGAGAAGGGCTACGATCCGAACTACAAAGATACATGCTTTGATTATTGTCCTCAGAGGTAAAGCAGGATATTTCTACTATTAAGTACCTTTTTTACTTACAGCTCGGTGGAGGGCTGATCCCCTTACGAACACTATGCGGCAAGGGTACCCTCCGAGGCAGGACCCTCTGGCGAAGATTTCTTCCCCCGTTTGGAAACCTTTGTTTCCGGGTCTTCAGAGGTGGTCCTCTTCCTTCCTTGGGGAGAGGGAATTTCAGATTCTTCTCCCGGTTATCCTCCTTCATGCGGGCGCTTAATTCCCCGGTTTGGATGAATAATGAGTGAGGCCCGCTTTCAGCCTCTTTATTCCCCCTTTATCTTCCCCTGAGGGTGCCTGATAAGGTGCCGGCTCGAGCATTCTGGCTAGTACTGGATCTGCTGAGCCTTCGGGAAGAGGGGCCGAACACCTGATCATCTTCGCCTTTGTTACCCAGTCCTGGTCAAAGAGCGAATTTTCAGAATGATGTCGTGATAAATAAAAAAGACATCGTATTCGACCACGGGATCACTTACTTGGGTATCTGGACGATTGCAGCTCAGACCCGCATCCTCGGTGATGTCCGGACACCTTATTTGTGGTCTGAAGAACAATTTGTACATCTCTTCGAGCGTCATGCCGAGGAAGTGTTGAATAGCTCGCGGTCCTTCCGGGTTGAACTCCCACATACGGAGGGGTCGACGTTTGCAAGGCGGGACTCGACGAACTAGCATGACTTGCATTACCGTGACCAGGCTAACATCTGTCTCGAGGATATCTAGGATGCGACTCTACAACATCGGCACATCATTTGCTGGCCCCCAGTCCAGCCCCTTGTTGATCCATGACGTCAGTTGTGGTGGGGGGCCTGAGCGAAAGGCAGGAGCAGCCACCCACCAGGTACCCCGGGGAGCTGTGATATAAAACCACTCCCGTTGCCGTAAACTGGACACCTCCGGGAAGGAACCCTTTGGCCATCGAACATCGGCGCCTTTGCTTATTACTGCACCTCTGCACTCTGCATGTCGCCCCTCAATCATCTTCGGCTTCACATTGAAAGTTTCGAGCCACATGCCTAAGTGTGGGGTAATGCGGAGGAAGGCCTCACACACGACGATGAACGACGAGATGTGAAGGATGGAATCCGGAGCTAGGTCATGGAAATCCAGCCCATAATAGAACATGAGCCCTCTAACAAAGGGATCTAGAGCAAGGCCTAGCCCTCGAAGGAAGTGAGAGATGAATACAACGCTCTCGCCGGGTTCGGGAGTGGGAATGACCTGCCCTCGAGCAGGCAGCCTGTGCGAGATTTCGCCGGTCAAATACCTGGCCTCTCTTAGCTTCTTGATGTCTTCCTCTGTGATAGAGGAAGGCATCCACCAACCTTGAAGGTTGGATCCGGACATGGTTGAAGGTCCGAAGCGCCCGGCTTGAGCCTTGGGTGTTGGGACTCGAGGTGGGGGGAAGGATTCGATTGAGTGCAAGAAGAAAAAGGACAGTCCCTGGCCTCTTTATAAAGGGGATGAATATCAAGCGTCCTCTGCATGGCCGGTTGGGAGTTGCCTAAAATCGAGGAGTCGTACAAATGGGCACGATGGGGTTACCCACATCCGTATTGATGAGAATCCCGTAATAAGGGGGACACGATCTTTACTTCGACAAGACGTGCCAATAAAATTTCCTCGCAAAACATGCAGTGGCAGGCTGATTGAGAAAGACGGTTCGTCATGGCCAGACCACGGCAATACGTCACATTATGAAAAACGGTCGGCATATTGGATTTGTGGAAATATTATTCTCTATACGATGGTATGTGGAATTTGTTTCGCAGAGCCGGACACTATTCTTGTGTTCAAAATCTTCTATGGAGTATTCGAAGCTGGAACCCGCCTTGCAATGCCGAAGAAAGTCTGCGCGCCGGACTCATCATCATTGAAGCCTAGTTAAAGGGGCCCGAGGAGTCCTGGATTAGGGGGTCTCCGGACAGCTGGACTATATCCTTTGGCCGGATTGTTGGACTATGAAGATGCAAGATTGAAGACTTCGTCTCGTGTCCAGATGGGACTCTCCTTGGCGTGGAAGGCAAGCTTGGCCATACGGATATGTAGATCTCCTCCCTTGTAACCGACTCTGTGTAACCCTAGCCCCCTCCGATGTCTATATAAACCGGAGGGTTTAGTCCATAGGACCAACAAAAATCATACCATAGGCTAGCTTCTAGGGTTTAGCCTCCACGATCTCATGGTAGATCAACTCTTGTAATACTCATATGATCAAGATCAATCAAGCAGGAAGTAGGGTATTACCTCCATCGAGAGGGCCCGAACCTGGGTAAACATCGTGTCCCGCCCTCCTATTACCATCCGCCTTAGATGCACAGTTCGGGACCCCCTACCCGAGATCCGCCGGTTTTGACACCGACACGCATCCTACCGCCGGGGTCGCCATGGTCTTCTTCAAAGACCTCTTGAGGGGTTCCTCCTCCGGCGACTACTCCTTCACCACCCAGGTATGCCTCTCTTCTCTCTCTCAGGCTATGACTTGGAATGAATGATTTTTACCCGGTGGTCTATTTGAGTCATTTCTTCCTCTTGTAGCTCCCTAAGACCATCAGTGGCAACGAATGGAGTGGGGTGGCTGAAGATCTATCTGGTCATTGTCACCATCAATCTCCATGCATGAAGCTAGTTGCATTTGATTCTGTGGACAGTGGGAGGAAGTTTCTGGCATGTGCAGAAAAGGTTAGACCCTCTTTTGTTGTTACAAATCATTTGTTAGGTGTGATTCAGACACTGTCACGATCCCAACCCATTCATACCACACCTTCAACCAAACGCATCCTAAGACAATGTCACAGTTTGTACCTAGTATCTTAAATTGTTGCCATCTCATTAGCGGTGCCATTAGAAAATTATTTGGCGCCGTTTCAGCAGTTTGTGCAGCCAACTTTGGTCCACACATCCGAGCAGACAAGCAGTAAAATACTAAATCTTTATGGCACGAATGAACTGGGCATCGGAGCAACTATGTGCTCCGGAGTCCGAGTCCTAGATTTTTTTCTGCTGCATCGGCTCGCTAGTGAAGGGCACCAGTGCGAGATGTGGCAACAGTTCTCTTTACCCCAGTTTTGGCATACATAGTGGACGGCTTTAGTGCTATTAGTTCCATGTTACTAAATTTATGCATGTACACACCTGTTAGTATCAATTTGCTGTCATCCAAACACTGTCGCTATGAAGTTACAGTTATATTTACCTTCCTCATAAAATGTTCAAATTGTTATTTATTGTACATGAGTAAGAACTTATAGCGTCGTTGTAGTTAATTATAGCTTCTGATGTTCCAGAATTTGGTTGTTGTCCTAGTACAAATTATTTCATTTGTACATTGATCTTTTGAGAAGATATGTCATAATTAACATGTTTCTTCAGTTTTTCAAAATAAGCATTGGTGATTTTCTATGTTGCTATAAACCCATTTCCCATACAACTGATCTAGTTTTAAATATTATAGGATGAACGGAAGTGTTCTTACTTGGAGTGCGTTGATCAAGAGTGGACAAAGTCTTTGAAGATGTGCCTAGCGAAGCTCTGGAGCATGTATGAGGAAGAGAACACACGTAGGATTAGAGAAAGTGTTGTCAACACTGAAGCATATTTCGATATGCGGGATAAAAAGTTGAAGGTGGAGACTGAGCTCAGATTTTTTAAATCAGACTTTGCTAAGATGGTGTTGGCGAAGGAGGAGGCACTTTCCCAGTTGGCCCGTGCAAAATGGGTTCTTACTGAACTGAAAGCAGAGGTGGATAAGACGAGCCTGGATGATCTCGATTAGGGAAATGAATATATTGTTCTTATGAAGTTGAACTAGCTATATGTTGTACTGTGCTGTTTTCATGTAGCTACCGTACTGTGATGTTACAATATATTTATGTGTCTGATATGAAATTGGCAAACAGTTGTTCGATATGAAATATGAATTTGCGTAATACTAGAATTATTAATTGTAAACTAATAAACCTGCTAAATGTGTCATGGACCTTTGAAAACGGTTCTAGCAGTAAAAGCGCTTGCGATGGATAGCCCAATGCCACACAGTTTTCTTCATCAAATCATGTCTGATATAGTTGATAAAAGCAAACAGTTAACCATGGCAGACCGTGTGTGATAGTTACACCTTTCACACATGAGCCTACACATAAAACTGTGTGGGATGTACGTCCGAACGGGAACGTGTTCCCTGGATTGACTGTGTGGGATGTACATAAGAACGGAAACGTATTCCTTGGATTGACTGTGTGTGATATACATATGAAAGAAAATGTTTTTCTAGGATTCACTGTGTGGGACGTACATACCTACGAAAATGATTTTCTCGGATTACCACGTGAGATGTACATACCTATGGAAATGATTGAGTTTCGATGCCTCGCCTCGATCGCACACGGCCTCAGCCTGGGTCCCAGGAGGGCCTATCCCCGACGATTTCTGGGTCGTGTGGGAAGGACACCCTATCGCACACACTCACTTGGCGACTGTTCCAAATGCCGTCGCGGAAAGGGGTTAAAAACCATTTGTTTAGGACCGATGCGTACCAATGGCACCACCTATCGAAACCACGCCAAAAATCTCTGTGTCTACATTGCATTTGCTCCCTCCAAACTCCTCCCCTTTACCTTCATATTCAATGATTTACATTATGCTGATATACTGTTAGATTTGCATGTGTAGGTTGATTGCTTGACTTATGATAAGTTGCTAAGATCTGCCAAGACTGAAAATTGAGAAAAGTCTAGATTTTTATTTGGTCAAGTAGTCTAATCACCCCCCTCTAGACATACTTTCGATCCTACAAGTGGTATCAGAGCTTTGGTATCCATTTGCCTTGATTTTGATAGCTCTTGGTGATCATAGTCTTGGTTTCTCAACTAGGAGAGTATGGCGTCTAGCGAGGGAAATTACCATCGTAGAGGTCCTTACCTTGATGGTACTAATTTTGCTAGTTGGAAGCATAAGATGAAAATTCATATTCTTGGACATAACCGCGCCGTTTGGGCTATTGTGTGTATTGTCTTGCAAGGTGAATTCTTTGATGGGAGAGAACCAAACCGTGAAGCTACCACGAAAGAGTTGAAGATGCTGCAATACAATGCTAAAGCTTGCGATATCCTCTTCAACTGATTATGCTCCGAAGAGTTCAACAAAATCAGCCGTCTTGAGAATGCAAAGAAAATTTGGGATACTTTGATTGATATGCACGAGGGTACCAACTCCGTCAAGGAATCCAAATTGGATGTGCTTCAAAGTCAACTTCACAAGTTCAAAATGAAGGATGGTGAAGGTGTCGCTGAAATGTACTCTAGGCTTGCTCTCATCACAAATGAGATTGCCGGCTTAGGAAGTGAAGAGATGACCGATAGATTCATCATCAAGAAGATCCTAAGAGCCTTGGATGGAAAATATGATACCGTGTGCACATTGATCCAAATGATGCCCAACTACAAAGATCTCAAGCCAACGGAAGTCATTGAAAGAACTGTTGCTCATGAGATGTCACTCAAGGATAAGGAAGAGCTTCACAACAAGTCAAGTGGTGCTTACAAAGCCTCATGTGATGCTCCTACATCATCAAGTGAGAAACAAACCTTCAATGAGGAATTGAGCCTAATGGTGAAGAACTTCAACATTTTCTACAAGAGTAGAAGCAAGGAAAGAAGTTCCAAGTCAAGGTCCTAAAACGACAAAAGATCTTCGAGTCGTGAGTGTAATTGCTACAATTGTGGAAGACCCGGACACTACTCCAATGAGTGTATGACTCCCTACAAAATAAGAGAAGATTCGCCCAAAAGGAGAAGTAGAAGAGAAGAATCACCTCCAAGAGAGAGAAGGAGTAGGGATGATCGTTATGAACGAAGAACCTCTCGGAGAAGCAAGGATTCAGAAAGAAAGGACAAATCATCAAAGAGCTACACAAAACAAAGACATCGAGCTCATGTTGGTGAATGGGTATCCGACTCCGACTCCGACCATCACTTCGAAAGAAGTTATCACTCCGACTCCGAATATACTCAAGATGAAGGTGTTGCTGGTCTAGCACTTGTGTCAACCAACTCCTATGACATATTTGATTCACCAAATGAAGGAATTGGAAGATGCTTCATGCCTAAAGGCCCAAAGATATCACACCCCGATTATGTTGACTTCAATAGTGATGAAGATGATTTGCTAGGTGATGATGATTTACTTGTTGACAACTCTAGTAACGAAAACTATGATGAAATTGCCATTAATCATGCTAATCAAGATAAAATGAATGATGATGATAAGAAGGATATTGAGCGTCTAAATAAAGAGCTAAACACTCTTAAGTTAGCTCATGAAACTACCTTGGAAGATCATCGAGAACTTTCAAAGACTCATGAGAAGTCACGCTTTGAAAATCTCAACCTTGAGCAAGAGCATGGGTTCTTAAAAGCAATCAATGATGATCTTCGCAAGAAAAGTTCTTCTTACATTGCCAAGCATTTACTCTTGTCTACTTACATGCCACAAGTTAAATTTAGCAACAAGAGCAAGAAAGATTCTTCTTCTAGTGGTAACAATAATCATGTTAAATCCAATATTGTTGCTTCTAGTAGTTCTCTTGATTACACTAATGATTCTCTTAGCCAAGTTACACTTGAGCAAGAAAATAGCTTATTGAAGGGATTTATAGAGAAAGGTGTTTACAAGAGCCTTACCAGAAGTAAGGAATTTGAGGAAATTGTACGCAAGCATGGAAGGCACCGAAAGAATCAAGGTGTTGGTTTTGAATGAAAGTTCAATGCCAATGGAGTTGAGTGGGAAGAAGATCAATACCCCAAGACGAAGTTTGTTCCTCAACAAGACAAGTATGATCCTACTTCTTTCCAAGGGACACAAGCTCAAGATGATCTTCCACCACAAGACCACAAGCAAAAGGGCAAGGACAAGCTTCAAGAGGAGATTGATTTATTTGAAGAAGCTCCTAAGGCCTTGGTCAAGTGGGTTCCCGAGACTACATCAAGTTCTACTTCATCAAGTACGACTACAACTCCAAGGATTCCCATCAAGATGATGTGGATCCCGAAGAAGAACTAGAGAGTTCTTGAGGGTGACTCCGCCAACACACTTCACTCATATCATTTTGGCGAGGACAAGTGCAAACAACTTCCACATCTTGCACTAGTTTAAGGAGTCACAAACCCTCTTGTTGGTAAGACAAGGGACAAGGTAACCCAATGCTTTCATGGACATCATCTTGTGTGAACATCATTCTATGTCTACGGATATCCTTGTTTGTTCCTTGTGGGACTAACCCATGTAGGTATTGAAAGTGCAACTAACTCCAATGGATTGCTCCGAATGATCCACATCAACATTGAGCATCCACATCTTCAACATCTACATGAAGTCATCATCGACAAAACCCAACGTTAGTTCATCCCTCTTAGGGGGGATATCACATCTAGGGGGAGCTTTAATCTAAATATTGAGCTAAAGAAACTCTAATGGTGTGAACACAACAATGCTTTATGTAAAAGTGGTAACCCCACTTGTGCTTAAAGGATGAGTATGACCTATGATCAAATGTTCTCATTTGACTCCTAAGTCAATATACTCATATATAGATGACCTAGTCATCGCCAATTGCTTGATAGATGCTAGAGTGTTTGTGCATGCTTTGCCACATATTTCATTTGACATTTTATTGTGTGAGCATATTGATTGCATATTTTACTCATTTGAGGACATCCATTTATTGCTTCGATTGTCTAGCTTTTTATCTTTTGCCAAATGGATGGACAAGAATGCCTAAGAACCTCCTATAGCTATCTATGCTTTTCTCGTCTCAAACTCTACTCATGCTGCATCACAAAGTTTGATAAAGTCAGATTCAAACACTCTGTGTGAGGAGCACTCGGAGTCCCCGATTCGTCATAGACTTAAACTTCCAAAACCTCTTTGTGCATTTTAGTCTGACCGATTCATCCTTTTCGGTCTGACCGAGTTCACTGAGTTGATCTAGGTTTTCAATCTCCGTGCAACCGATTAGAACTTTTCGGTCACACCGAGTTGCAGTAACCGCTTGCGATTCTGCATCTCGGTGCCACCGAGTTGTTCCACTCGGTCACACCGACAGGGTCAGGATATAAATACCGATGGGTTAAATTTTGGAAATATCTCCAAAACCCTTCGAATCGCGCGTGTCCTGCTCTGCCGCCTCGGGTCTCAGGATTGTCTCCTCGTCACCAGCAACCTCCCGCCGCTGGTTTCCGTCGTCGTTAATGGGATTCAACCCCGCCGTTGCTGCCATAGCAAACTCACCGCCGAACTAGGGTATGAGTTTGAAACTTTGTGTTGTTCTTTACTCTGATTCCTAGCACGAAGCAAATGCCATGTTCTTTACCCCGTATGAAATCATCCTGTCCAGCAAGAACATCCCTTAGATTAGATTTCATTCGAAAATTTAGGGTTAGGTTTCTGTTGAACTCATCTCGGACCGACCGAGTTGTGGAAATCGGTCTCACCGATTTGGCTCAGGCCATTGCACTTGCACTTTTCGGTCTGACCGAAAGTTGCAAATCGGTGTGACTGAGTTCAACTCTCTTGAAACCCTAGCAATCTCGGAGTCACGGAACTATGACTTGGTCTGACCGATTTCACTAGTTTAGACTCCAACAGTTGCTTCGGTGTCACCGAGTTTAACAAATCGGTAGCTCCGAAATGCTTTATGTGGAAAACTAAAACTAAGTTTTTGACTCATCTGTTTTGCAAAATCTCTGCACTTTGTGATGCTTATCCACTCTACCTCATCTATATCTATTCACAGGGTCTGCTATCAGTTTGCTTTGCCAGTATGTCTGACCAGAGTGATAGCCAGAACAAGTCAGAAGAGCAAGTGAACATGAGTGAGGGCACTAGTCCCTCTATCAGCTATGATGAGGGCAGCAGGAGCACTCCAAGCAATTTGCCCAAGGCAGCTACAAGAACTAGGAAGAAGAGAAACTCAGACTCAGAGGATGAGGACTATGTGGCTGTTGAGGAGGAAGTGAGCTCCAAGAAGAAAGTGCTGAAGAAGGAATATGGAACTAATGTTGCAATAAAACCTGGAATGCACAAGAAGGCACCTGCCAAGAGAGTTCCTATGTCAAAAGCAGATCCTCAACTCAGGAAACTATGGAGTTCACACTTGAACTAAAGGAGGCTGGTGAAGGAAAAAAGAGGAAAGAGAGGGTCAAGAAGACCACTGCCAGAGTCATTGGGAGATCCTCTATGATAAGAGATCCAGCTGAAGATGAAGAAGAGGAAGAGGATGCCGCACCATCACCCAAGTCTCAAAAGCTGATGGGGGATGCCATCAAGTCAGGGGCTGCCCCTTCAAAGCCCAAGACTGCCCCCAAAGCTTCTGCTCAAGCTCCAAAGACTTCAAAGCCCATGAGGAGCACAAGGAATATTCCAGTAGCTGAAAAGAACAAGGCCCCAGTGCCTGAGGTGGATGAAGAAGTAGATGTTGAAGCCCAAGTGCTTAGGAAGCTCAAACCAAAAATTCCAGATTATGATGACAACCATCCAGTGGCAGAATATATGAGCATCGGGAAGGATACATGTCTCAGACTTTGGAGACAAAGTGATCCATATGTTGTGAGGAGAAAGACTGTTGTGGACTATAGGTTCCATACCAAAGAGCAGCAAGATTTCTATGAAACCATATTGCTTGACAAGAAGCCCATTGTTTGTGATATGAAGTGGGCTGGCTGAAAATACATTGATGAGAATGAAGACCATTTTCCAGGTGTGCGTGAGAGCTTCAGAGCATGTGGAGTGGACAAGTTTGTGTGTCAGAAGCTGACCAAGTGGAATGATGAACTCATCATGCAAGTCTACTCCACAGCACACTTCTATCCTGATGGAAGAATAGTTTGTACGTTTGAGGGTACAAGGTACCAATCTACTGTTGATGAGTGGGCCAATTTGATCAATGCCACTGAAGACCATGAAGATGACTTGGATGTCTATGCCAAGAAGAAGAAAGGCCACAACTCTATGGCCAACATGTACAAAGAGATTCCAGACAAAGCTTTGGAAACTCATAAGCTTGGGTATGTACATTATTTGTTGTCTGGCTTAGCTACTATCAACACCATTCTGAGTCATACATTGTTGCCAAAATCTGGAGATCACAAGATGACCAGAGGTCATTCAATCAACTTGCTGCAACTATTTGATGTGCCCCAAAAAGGACAGCTGCAGATCAGAAGAGATCTTGTGGGTACGCTCCACATATTCAGGTGCTCATCAACTCCAAGATGGGCACAAGCACCTACCTGTTGGATAAGGAGCATCTACCTTTGAGACCGGATTCTAAGGACAACACTGCTGTCATGAATGAAGAAGATCCCACATCTGTGTAGGCACAAGAAAAGAGAGAGAAAGCAAAGGCTGAAAAGGCTGCAAAGATGCCAAGTGTTGAAGAGGCATCTCAAGTGTTTCTGAAGAGAAAACAAGATCAACTTGCTTATTTGATTCAAGCAACCTTGAGGATTGAGAAGGGCTTGGCCACCCTGACTCAGAACCAAGAGAGCCTGGAGAGGATCATTGAAACAAAGTTCTATGATCTTGATCTGAAAGTGACTGACATGGAGACAACTGTTGAGCAGCTCCAGGAAGAAGCCGAGGAGAGGAAAGGGCAGGCTACCACAGATGCCTTTCAGAGAGTGCCCAGAGGTCAGAGGTCTACTGCAGTGCCCATGGCTGACACTAGAGCTACCACATCAGCACCAGCAGCCATAGCTTCAGTGCCACCTCCAGTTGCCACTCCACCAGCTCCAACAACTTCTACATATGCTTTTGTCCTTGGAGTCCTCTCAACACCACCTCCCGAAGATCAAGCGTAGGGAGACGCATAGAACTATGCATTTTCAAACTTTTTGTTAACTTGTTGCCAAAGGGGTAGAAATGTATAGATCATAGGCTTCGATAGAGAGTGTTTTTTGCTTCTTTTGTCTCTTTGCTTTGGTTGATACTTTTGTGTGCTTGCTTGATACCTTATGACTATGTGTGTAAGATACTTGTATGATCATGTGTTTGATCATATTATACTTTAATGCTTGCTTGGATGATGTTATCTTTTATATCTCTCCAATATGATCATTCACTTTGCTTGGTGTGAGTGCATGTTCTTACTTTCTATCATTTTGAGTGCTCCACCAAGATGTATGTGACATGGAAGAGTAACCCATGATTCTAATCGATTGTGCATTTGCATTCAAAAGCAAATCTCAAATAATGCACAAATTTAGGGGGAGCTCTTACTTATCACATACTTCTCAAAGCGACAATGTACTTTAAATCTTATTATCATTTGTGGAAGCTTTGATCCATATGTTGTCATCAATTACCAAAAAGGGGGAGATTGAAAGTGCAACTATCCCTGGGTGGTTTTGGTAATTCCTAACAACATATAGCTCATTGAACTAATGCTCTTTCAAGATGATCATTTCAGAAAGTTCAATGATTGGCATGGCACCAAGATGATGTGGTAAAAAATTTGGCCTGTTTAATGAAAGTTTGGACACGCACCCCTCACAAACCGGAGCAACTCGCTAGAAGATTCGTGGTTCCGAGAATGAACAATGCATGTTTGATGACGGACGCGAGATAGCTTCCTCTTACGGCTTTCAATTTTTTTCCTACGTTTAACGTGCACTAATACAACTGTCATGTGAAAATTTGGAAAATTTTAGGGGTCATTTGACCTTTTAAAGACATTTAAGTGATTTTCTAATGATTTAATGACCGTAATTAAAATTTGAACTACATGTACATGCAACGCCTAACCATAACAGTTTGAAAAATCATATTTTTGTGTACTTGTGTGCGAGTTAATTGCATGTGCAGTAAATTAGAAGGAATTTTCAAACATATTGGTCTCAAGGCATGGGCACATGCATGGAGTGCATGCCATGGCATTTTAATTCCAAAAAATTAAAAAATGATCAGAAAAACATGAAACCTTGCTTGATTTAATGTCATGCCACCAAGATGACGTGGTAAAAAAATTGGTCTATTTGACGAAAGTTTGGACACACACCCCTCACAAACCGGAGAAACTCACTAGAAGGTTCGTGGTTCCGAGAGGGAGCAATGCATGTTTGATGACGGACGGGAGATAGCTTCCTCTTACAGCCTTCAAATTGTTCCTATGTTTAACGTGCACTAATACAACTGTCATGTGAAAATTTGGAAAATTTCAGGGGTCATTTGACCTTTTAAAGACATTTAAGCGGTTTTCAAACCATTTAATGACCATAATTCAAATTTGAATTACATCTACATGCAACGCCTAACCAAAACGGTTTGAAAAATCATATTTTTGTGTACTTGTGTGCGAGTTAAAAAATCATCAGACGATGTAAATATCTGGTGTTCAAAAAAGAAAATGTAAAGATCAGGCAAGACAACCGCCCCACCACGATTGGCACTCTATCTCATGACTCTAGGTTTGGTAGGTGATTGGCGGGGATCATTAATCAGACACGGTTCTGTATTGGAAACCGTCAGCTATTATGTTCACACACGGATTTTGCTGCGGGAATCGTGTGTAATTCAAACTACAATACTCGTAAAATCCAGCGACCGGCGTGTGTACTATCCCCGTCTATCTAGATTCCGACGGCCAATAAATACTACCTTGCTCACGTCGTCCCGCCTGCATTCTCATCTAGATCCTCCCCTCGCTCGCCCTCTCCCTCTCTCTCTCAAATTTCTGCCATGGTGCCGCCGGTCTACCCACGCGCCGACGAGGTGTCACCGCCACCCGAGGGTGCTCACTCGATTAGCAGCGACGAGGACCCCTACGCGCCGCCTGACGAGGTTGCGCCGGACCCTCCAACTTTGGATTGGTTTTGGGGCCAATACAATCTTTGTCTATGGAAGTCACTGCCGCCGGCTGAGAAAGCCAGGCAAGTGGCGTTCAAGAAGGAGAAGGCGGAGGAGGAAGCCTGGTACCAGGCGGTCTGTGAAGCCCGTGATGCCGCCTGGAAAAAGAAGCCGGTGGATCTTTGTGGGCGGGCGCGTCGTCGTGCCGATGAGGTGTACGAAGACGGGTACTTCATGAGGAAGGTCATAGGCGTTGGGCGCCTCGTCGCTGTGTGGAGGTGGGCCGATAAGCTCCAGCGTGCCACCAATGAAGAGCTCCGGTGGGTGCCCAACGAAATGGCAAGATCGGCCGCGCGCGTCCGCCAGTAGGAGGCAGATCGGTACGTCAAGCGCTGTGAGGCGGAGGAGTCAGAGTACTGCCTCCGCACTCGGAGTACTGGCCCCAGGAGGGATTATTAGTTTTAGTATTGTTCGTTTTCAATTTTATGCATTGTACCTAGTATATATATATATATATATTATGAATTCCATTTTCTATCTGTTTTTGTATACTAATTTGAATCTAGCTATTATCATCCACATATACAGAATGGAAAGCGTATATACACACATTGAAACAGAACATATAAGAATGGAAAATAGAGTACACACATTGAAACAGAGCAATAAACAGAGCAATACTATGATTGCTGTGAATACATAGCTGTCGGGGGAAATGACACCTATGGGATCACGGGGAATCCCTTGTACGGTCGGCGGGAGCGGGGCTGTGGAAAGAGCGGGTTTAAGAGATCAACATAGGAAATTTATCCAGGTTCGGACCGCGAGTGACGCGTAATACCCTACTCCTCCTGGTTTGTGTTTATCTGGTGTTCTTGGATTAGCTACAAAGCGTGCAGGGTCCAAAAAGTTTGAATCCTCTCCCAGTACGCCGCGGGCCTCCTTTTATAGTCAAAGGGGCTACCACAGTGGCACATAGGAGGTGCAAAGTTGTACAGTAGTCGAGTTTATCTCTGACATCTCAGGTCAAAACGCATTAAATGTGCTAGTTAGGTGTCCTCTTACTTTATCGGGGACGGTAACGAAGCCCGTCCTTTCCATCGCCGCTTCATCTTGCTCCGACACGCGTCCAGGCCAACGAGGCATGCAACGCCATGTAGGCTGGCTGGCTGCTGAGCTGGCGCAGTGGCAGGGTCTTCACTAAGATGTACATGCCACCATGTAGGTGCTTGACTAGTTGGCTTAGGAGCCACGTACTACCACGCAGGGACCTGCTTAGTTGGTGGGTCGGCCGCTAAGCTGGGGCGGCGACGGGGCGGCAAGGCCTTGCCGCGGTCTTGCTGATATTCCCGGCAAGGGTCTTGCCGGGGCTTTGCGGGCGCCCTCGGCAAGAGTCTTGCCGAGGCCTCGCGGGCGCCCTCGACAAGAGTCTTGCTGGGGCCTCATGGGTATCTTTGAAAGGAGCCTTGCCGGGGCCTCGTGGGCATCCTCGGCAAGGAGCCTCGTTGTTGCCTTCTCTTCTGGTTCTTATCTAGGCCTTGTAGGACCTTTGTCTTCACAAAGATCTGCATGCCACCATGGAGGCGCCTCCCGAGCCTTGGTTCCAATATGGTTGATGGCGTCGGAACTCTTAGGCTCAAGGGTGGCGGCCTCGTTGGTGCTGGGAAAGTTGCCCCGGTAAGGCTCTTGTCGGGGCCATGAAGGCTGCCTCGGCAAGGGCCTTGCCGGGGGAGTTCACCTCGCCCTTCTGCTGTCCATGCTTCTGGTCTTGAGCGCTACTCTTGTAGTCTTGCGGCTTTGTTTCCTTCCTCTTCCCCGCTAAGTGTGGCCGTAGGTGCGGCTCTGACTGCCCGTGCACAAGGAAAGGGGTACAAATAAGGGCCCCCACTTTTGTACACCGACAGGAGCCCCCGGGCCTGCGCCACACATAAGCGCGACGCGTTGTTGAGCTAGGCCCAAAATGGTGCGTGGGCACACGGGGCTGAGTTTTACCGCAGTAACTTCCCTTGCCATTTGCGCTTCCCCACGACCCATGTTGAATGCTGACGTGGGGGTCGTGCGTGGGGCAGTTGCTTCACGCGTGTGTCACATCATGGTAGATGGTAAAGAGGCGGCTTGCGCCTTCCCCATAAAAATGAAAAACCACAGGCGTGTTGCTCATTTACCCTATGTGCCTTTTCCAATCTCGGAACCTTCATTCCCCTCTTCTTCCTCAGGCGAAAGATTCTAAGCTCTCGTCTCTTCTTGCCGCCCCCCCATTGCTCTCGATTCTTCGCCCTCTCCCAGCCGCCATGGCACCCAAAACCAACAAGGGCAAGGGAGCGGCCAAGGACGCCGGGGAGAAGGAGGCGCCGGAGAGCGTGCTGGCGGTGCTTCGGATGCAGCACACCTACTTCCCTTCGACGGTCGACGCGGTCCACCTTAGGGACTACTTCAAGCGCCCGTGGGGGAGGAAGACGCAGGGGCACCCTGCCACACACATCATTCCTGCCGATTTCGCCAAGGCCGGCCCAAATCGGTACCCCTTCTTCATTGATTACTTTTCTTGCGGGCTCTGCCCCCCTTTCTATGATTTCTTCAACGACATCATGCACACCTACGGTTTTTATCTCCTCTACTTTACGCTGAATGTCGTGGCGTGCATGGCCTTCTTAGCCCATCTCTGCGAGGGCTTTGCCGGAGTGCTCCCCATCACGGCGCTCTTCCTCCACTACGTCTATCCTCGCATCCAGCCAGGGGATGCCATTTCTGCGTGCATCTCCTTGATCCCGAGGACCCAGGAGAAGGGCACGTACCAAGAGGGCGCCCAGAAGGAGAGGTGGGACAAGTGGCGGGGCCGGTGGCTCTGGATCAGGGACGAGGATCCGCGGGAGTTCTGCCAAGTTCGCCAGAGCCCGCCGACCCATCGCAGGGACTGGAGCGACCTCGACGCCGATGACAAGAAGCTCACGGTCGCCACCACCAGGATCCATCGCCTCACCATGGCCGGGCTCACCCTCGAGATGATTGGGGCCGATTTCATCTGTCGCCGAATCGCCCCGCTACATAACAAGGGGAGGCTGGCCTGGGATTTCAGGAATGCGGCCGACGTCATGAGGCTTCGCCCTAGCCTGAAGCATAACTTCACGGTGCTGGTGTCGGTGTCAAAACCGGTGGATCTCGGGTTGGGGGTCCCGATCTGTCCGTCTTAGGCTAATGGTAACAGGAAGCAAGGGGCACAATGTTTACCCAGGTTCAGGCCCTCTCGGTGGAGGTAAAACCCTACTTCCTGCTTGATTAATATTGAAGATATGGGTAGTACAAGAGTAGATCTACCACGAGATCGTAGAGGCTAAACCCTAGAAGCTAGCCTATAATGGTATGATTGTAATTGTTGTCTCTCTATCGACTAGCCTGGCCTCGGTTTATATAATGCACCAGAGGCCTAGGATAGCAAGAGTCCTAGCCGAATACGCTGGTGGGGAGGAGTCCTTGTCTTGATCGCTAAGTCTTGTGGAATCTTCCTTGTATGCGGCTGTCCGGACTGGCCCATGAGTATCTGACCATGGGGTCCTCGGCCCAATCCAACGGTCGGGAGATGACGTGGTGAGTACCCCTAGTTCGTGACACCGTCGATAGCCCCTGAACTGGTCTTCAAGTTAGGGACGCTCCTCGATTCTTCCGAACTGTTCTTCATCTTCGGTCGTCGGTCTTGAAAACTGGCTCAACAAATCTTCTCATCTTCGATCTTGAGGATCGCCGAAGTGCATCCGAAGAGTTTACACGTTGGGTATCCGAGGAGCCCCTTTAAGTCTCCGGCCTTTGTCCATGCCTTGTTATTTTTATGCCCTACCTCTGGTTTGAAGTTTTTCCCGGGAGGCAGTGTCCTCTTGCGTCCGAGCTCCAATGCCGGACTGCATTCGAGGTATCTTTTGCAGCCGAGCACCAATGCCGGACTGCTTCCAAGCTCCAACACCGAAATGTATCCGAGCTCCTACCCCGGACTGTGTCCAAGCTCCAACGCCAGACTATATCCAAGATGACATAGATCATCTTGGTTCAAAAAAGGTGAAGGAGTTTAGCCGAGCTTAATGCCAGAAATGCCCTCTATGGAGCTAGCCGTTAGCGACCGAGCTTTATGCCGGACTGCTTCCAAGGTGGTGCACCACCCCGACCGCGGGCTGAGTTTTCGTGAATATTTTTAACTGGTGCAGTTTATTCTCTGCCGATGTATATCCAGTAGCCCTCAAGGTGTGTATCAGTCTAAAACCCGAGATGCACCTGAAGGCAAGCATAAAAACCGCTGTTCCCAGTAGCCCCTGAGACTCAGGTCGATGCGCGAAATCAGCCTGAGGATCAATTCCTAGCTCGGCAGCATACATAGGAATAAAAACGCAGTGTAATATATTAGAGATAATAGTGATCGACGAACGGGCCCTTAAGAGAGGGTCGTGAGAAGTCGCCGCAATATACTAGCTTGATGCCGGATAGGTCCATATGGTACCTATTATTGTCCGAAGACATGTATGCACATAGTTCGTTCCAAATTAACACCGAGCACTTTGAATTCTCTGCATTGAATAAGCAATGCAAGAGCCCCGAGACACCGGTTGGGTGGCAAAACCAGATCGAGGATCGATGTGCCCCTTTAATATTTATAAATAACGAGCACGAAGCCCGGTAGCCCCGAGCCTTAATGTGGGCACGGGTGGCCGAATTAAGGATCGATATCCAGAGTAAAATCACAGATTATGTGTAACGATTCTATGTATCCAAGTACTTTACATCATTATTTTGACTCCATTGTGATCGTTTATCAGTTGAAAGTGGCCCATAGTCGGCTTCTACCCCTTGGTAGATACTACGCAGGGTGTTTCCGTACAAACAAAACAACCCTTAGCCAACGTCTCGGTGCCTGAAGGCGGTTGTGTTTAGCAGAAACGAGGCAATCACATAGGCGGGCTTTAAAACTTTTGCTTAGTCATAGGAGCTTTATACTGGGGAAGCTAGCTATGAGCCCCCAGTTAGTGTTTCAGCGACAGCCGAGGTCAAGCCTAAACACTTCGGCCAATGTTATGAACAGCCTGTCATTTAACATAGTCATCGGATCGTGACGATTTACGCCCATTGTGACGATCGGTTTCGGCTTTCTCCACTGAGGTGCTTGACCATGCGAGCTGGAAGCACAATCGCAGTGGTTCTCCCTTGGCACACCTAGCCGAACAAAGCAGAACGTAGGAGGCAAGCACAGGAGCCGGGCAACCCAACTATTGAGCGAAGACACAATTCGAAACTGATGCATATATGGCAATATCCGAAAAAGGTTTTTGCCGAATCCCTAAAGGTGTCCGGTGTTGCACTGCGAGACTAATTGGAAACACACAAATAGTTTAAAAGTGCCATAGGCTCGAAAAGCCAAAAAACTTATTCAAAAGTTTAATGTCCGAACTAGATCAAGTGTTCGGTGCCAAATCGAAAATTGGTCTTAGAAAAAAGGTGTTTCTGTCGTGCTTTAACATGACACATCCTATCTCGAGACTTCAAGCGGGTCAGCCTATGGCTTCAACCTCCTATCCCGAAGGCAGAGTACTTCTCGTTAGGTCAGTTTAGCAAACTTTAGCGGCTTTGAGAGAGAAATTAGGCGCCCCGGCTATTGACCACACACTCGCGTCGAAAAAAAGGAGTGATAGAAAAAGACTTTGCAACGACTAAGAAGAAGAACACTTATTATAAAACAGCTCACATAAATTTAAGAGTCCCCAAGTGACTTGGGTAAAAGAATGATTGTATGTATCGAAGTACTTATATCATATCTATGTTCACCCGAACTTTAAACCCGTCTTAACCGACCGCCGGCTTCTCCCTCTTCGGTCAAGGACCGAAAAGTGTTATGTACTCCACCTGTCGAGAATATCGACGGTGTTTCCGATAACCAGGCAATCAGGTCATAAGGCTGTAACAGACAAAGCACGCTCAGGGAACTTATGCTATATTACTGATAAAGTGTAAGAAGCATCTTCGAAGAAAATAGTACCCCCACCGATACCTTACTTTGGTGCTCATTGTTAATATGAGACTTGTGCAATAGATTTTTTGTACTCATGAGTTCCGTTGTGTGCCGACCATAATTGAAAACAGTAAGAGCGCTAGCTTTCGGCTTCACCCAGTCTGAGGTCCGGCTCGGGTAACCCGATCGTGACAATCGCAGAGGTGCTCCCTTTACTCCCTAGCCGAACAATCGGGAACGTAGGGGTAAACACAGGAGCAAGGCAACCCAACTTGTAAATCACTTAGGTCAATATGGTGCATATTGTGGCGTAATACACGAACAAGGAACGAAGCCGTACAAGTATTATCATATGCAAGAGGAAAAGCTCCAGCAAGGGAGCCCCCAACTAAACGGGGTATTTGAATTTGTGCGTCACAAACAAAGTTTGGCCAAGGAAATTTTTACAAGCAACTTTTTTCCAAAAAAAAGTATAATGCTTGGGTGAACCGAACATAAATTAAAAATTTAAAACTTTGAGCATGAAGGCAACTTAGCTGGTTAATGTGTTCGGTAGTGATGACGCGGTCCGAGCTTGATGCGGGACAAGGTTCCACCCCCCAAGCCGGTCCCGAGGTGGCGGAGCAAAGAGCTCGGCACTCCGAAGTAGTGACATAGAACGGTCAATGCAGGCCGGCGGGGTGATGCCGAAGTCCCCGACATGGGGTAATGAAGTGTTGATGAAGCCCCCCGTCCAGCCGAGGTGACGCCAAAGGATATAGTCCGGCTGGATCATTTTCCTGTGCACAAAAAATAGTGCAGACCAGGGATAATAGTAATAATAAAAAAATGTTGCATAATAAATAATTTATGCAAATTGAGTAATAAAAGAAATATGGCCTGGCGCCGAAGTCAATGTCGATGCAGGGCGTCAGCGTGATGCGGTAAAGGCGTGGCAAAGCCTGAATTCACAGGTCGGTCCGAGTTCCTGATGCGTCGTTCGCCGGACTTTGTAGGGAAACTGACCGAACCACCATGCGACCGTCGTTAATGCGGCCACCATTTGATAAACCTGCGTACATATGATGGACAAACCAGAGTAATAATTCCTTGGAAAAAATGAACCCAAACAAGCAAAAAATACTAGGATTAATAGCACCTGGTTTATTAATTGTAGCAATCCGAAGAAAGGTGATTCCAAAAATTGGGACTCGATCCGCACACTGCCTGACGGGTGATAAAGCGACGACATGACAATGCTGGCAAAGGTTGGCTCGCCAAGGCAAAGCCCTCGGTCCTCCTAACATAACTGAGCTGGTCGGCTAGTGACGACGAAGTTTCTTGAGTATAGGTTGATGAAGAGATGGCGAAGCCCCCGGTCCAGCCGAGATGTCGAAGCCTCGATGTCAGCCGATGAGTCGAAGTAGCAACAGTGCGGCCCTGCCGATGCAGGTCGTGACGTGGTCAATGCCGGCTTGATGAAGTGACCGTGCGGCGATGCCGGTGCGCCTGCTCCATGTAATCCATGGGGCGGCGATGTTGGTGATGATTTATCCTTTCCGATGCCGAACTCTTGTTCGGCTTGCCGAGATGATGATCCGAAGAAGGTGAGCTGGGCTCAACAAAGTGACGACGTGTTTAGCGCAGGTCTGCGGCCGTGGAGCAATATTGCCGGACTGGTTTGACACCAGCATGATGTTGAAGATCATGTTCAAAAGATTTTAAAGTTAGTGGGATGTATTCGGGAACAAAACACAATACCCCATACAAAACTTCCTTCAATAAGGATGTCCGAAATCCCGTTCATAAAAAAGATGAACTCGGGTCGGATTCGTTTTCATGCAGAAAACAGATCCGAAAAGTGATGCACTAATCGGAAGGTTCCCGGAGTTTGGACGGTCCGATCGAGCTGAAATTTTGAGGGTGGTAGATATAGGAATTCCGCAGCCGATCAACGGTTGGATATTCCAAAGGACGTCCGAGCTAGAAGCTGGACACCACGCCCTAAACTCGTCTAGATTCTCGTCCAGATTTGACAGGGCTCTGGTATATCGCGGATTGCCAGAGATTCCTCCATCGGAACTCGATGAAATTTTCCAGGGTTATTGTAGACTTAATTGCGCACAATTCCACCGAAGCAATCGTTAAAACGACAATCGAGGAGGCGGTGGCGGCGGACACAAGTTCGCTGTCCAAAAAAAAACAACCTGATGCCTCGAGGGCAATGTTGGCGTTGAGCCCCCGGGCTCCCTGGATGATTCCTCCATGATCTTGATAGAGATCGGAGTTGATGTTGATGAAGGTCCTCATCCGAACATGACGATCGGAGGTAGGGCATAGTCCTTGGTCGAACCAAGGTGACGGTCAGCTGGTGACGAAGATGCCGAAGTCGCAGTTGATCTACAGGCGAGCCATCGACCTTTTGCCGAACACACAGCGGAACTCTCAATGAAAGCACCAATGTCGGTGTCAAAACCGGCGGATCTCGGGTAGGGGGTCCTGATCTGTGCATCTTACGCTGATGGTAACATGAAGCAAGGGCACAATGTTTACCCAGGTTCGGGCCCTCTTGATGGAGGTAAAACCCTACTTCCTGCTTGATTAATATTGAAGATATGGGTAGTACAAGAGTAGATCTACCACGAGATCGTAGAGGCTAAATCCTAGAAGCTAGCCTATAATAGTATGATTGTATTTGTTGTCTCTCCATCAACTAGCCTAGCCTCGGTTTATATAATGCACCAGAGGCCTAGGATAACAAGAGTCCTAGCCGAATCTGTTGGTGGGAGGAGTCCTTGTCTTGATCGCCAAGTCTTGTGGAATCTTCCTTGTATGCGGCAGCTGTCCAGACTGGCCCATGATTATACGGCCATGGGGGTCCTCGGCCCAATCCAACAGATCGGGAGATGACGTGGTGAGTACCCCCTAGTCCAGGACACCGTCAGCTGGGGCATGCCCATTTTTGCCAGAGTCTCTTTCAGCTCAATGTGGGCGACGACGGCAGGGCCGGCAGGGCCGCAAAGACCGGAAAGGCCGTCATGGGGCCCCTGTTTGGGTTGCCGGCGGGAGTGGTCCCACTGAGCAACAATTCTCGCCAGACTGTCATCATCGCCATGATGCCGGACTTCAACATGCACGGCCTTGATTCGCTCTGGGATGAGCCGAAAGCGGAGGAGGTGCAAGCGTTCTTCGATAACTTGTCAGAGGGTTACATCCGCGACGAGCCGGTGCTCATCCGCGACACCACCAAGGAGGAGCTGGACTACATCGCTGCCAGGGCGGCGGAAGCGGCGCTCGCCGCGGCGGCCAGCAGCGCCGACGTCGTGGAGGACAAGGCCGACGCGGCGGCAGAGGAGAAAGAGCTCGCCCGGTGGGTCGAAGTTCTGCACAGGAGGCAGCGGCGCCGCGCCGGGCCCCTTATTAGACGCGACGAGTCGCCCGAAGAGGAAGCCGAAGCGGACGACCCTCCGTCCGCGGGAAAGAAGCGCGTCCTGCAGCGGGCCAGCTCTGGCGAGCCGGTCCGGCCCTGCAGGACCGCACAACGGCAAGAGGTCCAGGAGCAGTACGTGCGCCAGACGAGGGCTGCAGCGACGAAGGCCGCGGCAGCGAAGAAGGCGGTGAAGGCCGCGGTGGCGAACAAGACGGCGACTGCCTCCTCCTCGTCCAAGCGGCAGCGGACCCCATCCCCTTCTCGCTCTCCCTCGGACGGCACCCTGGAGGCCGAGTTCGACCTCGGGTCTTTTAGCCCGAAGAGGAAGAGGAAGCCAGTGGGGGATGTCGGGGAAGCTGATCGTAACCCACGAACACCTATGGGACCGGCGGACCGAGCCCCTTTCGGTTCAGTGGGGGGCGGAGATCGCACGAAGAGCAGATCGAGGCGATGCACACGAGCAGTTTACCCAGCTTCGGAGCTCTCCGGAGAGATAATACTCCTGCTGCTGCTTGTCTGATTGTATTGTGTTCTTGCTGGAGAGCTATGGGAGCTACAAGACCTAGCATGAGTGTCTCTGGTTTCGAATGAGTCGAACCTCCTCTACGTTGCGCATGGGCCTCCTTTTATATGCTCAAGGGGTCACCAACAGGTGGCAACGTAGACAAGGGCAAAAACGGGAAAATGAGTTCGGTTGGTACAGCTACCTTGTACAGTGTATTCTACCTAACCCTGACGGCAGGGGACAAAAGCATTAAATGCCCGTCCATGTCGCCTAAACAGTGCAACAGGGACCGTCAGGGGCGCCACCGCTTGCCACGATGGCAATCTTGTCAGCGCCGCTTACCGCTGCGCTCCGCTGGCCGCACAGCCTCTTGACACGCGCGCCTGGAATGGTCCCATGGCGACACGTTGGTGGATGAGCTGGAGCGGAGATGAAGAGTGGTTGCACTTGTGGCAAGCGCCTTGCCGCGGCTGAATCCTTGTCGCGTCCGGAAGCTTGTCGCTCACCGAGCCTTCCCGGCAAGCTCCTCTTGCCGGGGTCTTGTCTTCTGCGTGCCTTGAGTGGCCTTCCCGGCATGCTCCTCTTGTCGGGGCCTTGTCTTCTTGGCTTAAATACTTTGTTCTTGAATGGCTCCAAAGGAACCATGGAGGACCTTGGCGGTCACTAGGCAAGCCTTGCTGTGGGGTGCTGCAACTGCCCGTGCACGAGTTAGGGATACCAGGGTACCCCTACTCTAGTACACCGACAGGAGCCCCCGGGCCTGGGCCACACACGGTGCCGAGCGCTGTTGGGCCAGGCCCAAAACAATGCACGTGCACGCGCGGCCTAGATCACACCGTAACCTACTCCGGACCCACCACGTCCCCCACGAACAGCACGCGTCGAACGTGGCGTCGTGGGAGAGATCGTGGGGGGCTTTCTTTAATTGGAAAAGCGGAACATCCGCTCCCTCTCCCTCCTTATAAATAGGGGAAACAGGGGCACGTCGCCCACCTCGCCATTTGCTGTCCCATCTCGAAAACCACCGCCGCTCCCCCCTTCTTCTCTAGTGCAGAAGAGCAACGCTCCGCTTCCATCGCCACCAGCGCCATCAACGCCGTCGGTCTCCTCCACCACCTCCGCCATGGCTCGGAAGCCGACAAGGGAAGGTCGTGAAGTCGGCCGAGGCGTGGCGGTTTCAAGGGCGCCATGCGAAAAGCAGCGGTTGCCTCCCCCCTTGACGCAAAGGAGCTGAGGGAGGGCTACTACCTCTTCTGGTCGACGGAGACGCGGGCGCATCCGCGCACGAAGGTACTCTCAGCTGCCGCATCAGAGTTGGTTACGAGCGGGTACCCCTTCTTCGCGCTCTTTTTCTATTGTGGGCTCTGCCCGCCCTTCTCTTAATTCTTCTGCGATATCATGAACACCTACGGGCTTCGCCTCCTTGATTTCACCCCCAATGCTGTCCTGACCATGGCAGTTTTCGCACACCTTTGTGAAAACTTTGTCGGAGTCCATCCAAACGTAGCACTCTTCCGCCACTTCTTCATGCCCCGCGTCGAGAGAGGAGAGCCACTTGCCGGAGGGATTGCTTGGATCTCCAGGATCGGCAAGAAAGAAGCCTATCTGTAAGGAGAGCTCCGCAGCAAGTGGGAGGAGTGGAGAGCCGATTGGTGTTGGATCGTTGAGGAGAACCCGCAGCCCTTCACTGCCCAGCGCCAAACTCCAATAGTGCGCGGCAATGATTGGAGCAACTTGGCGCCGGAAGATGCTAGGTTGAAGATTGCCGTGACCCGGATCTTGCGCCTCAGGCTTGCCGGACTCACTGTAGGCGCCGTTGGCGCAGATTTCCTTCGCCGCCGCATCGCTCCCTTGCAGGAGAGGAGGAGACCTGCTTGGGAGTTCCAAAATGCGGCGGACATCATGAGGCTGCGCCCGGGCCTCAACTGGAATTTCACCGTCTTGGAGTTGGACGCAATGGTCCTGGAGTTGTTCAAGCATGACCCCGATCACCCTAAGTGGTTTAGGTTACCGAGGGGAGTCGTCCCATTGTGCAACAACTCTTCGCTCGACCGCATTCACGCAATGATGCCGTTGTGTGATTCGCATGGGATTGTTCCAACCTGGCAAGAGCCTTCAGACGACGTCGTGCGGCAGTTCTTCGATTGCTTGGAAGAAGTGTCGATCCGCCCCGACGAGCAGAAGTGGCTCACCCATGACACTACCGACGACAAGATGCAACGCATTGCCACGAGGTTGGAGGAGGCGGCAGCAGCTGCTGCCGCGGGCGAATTTGGATTCACCGTGGAGGAGGCAGAGGCAACGGAGGCGGCAAGCCTTGCCGATCGAGAGGAGCTTGCCGGCGAGGAGGAGCAGGCCGAGCCCGAAGTTGAGCCGAGCGAGTCTGCCGAGGGCGCCTCCTGCACACCTTCAAGTAGCTTGCCGCGAGCGGAGCCCACAGCTCCACCAAGAAGGCGTCTCCGCAAGGCCGGGGAAGTGACGGGCGGGCAGACGGGCTAACAGTCATGTGCTGCAGTGCGACGCAGCTCCATCACAGCGGCAAGCATCAAGTTGCCGGGAGCACCCACACCGCCGCAACAAGCGAGGCAGGATCCTCTCGAGGCCACCTCGCCACCCCGCCAAGCGGTCAAGAGAACCTACTCCTCCGCCTTTTCGCACCGGAGGCGAGCCGAATTTGATCTCTCCAGCTCAGCTCAAGCGAGGAAGAAGAAGAAGAGTAAGCTTCTATGCGTGCTTGTATTTCTTCAATTTGGTTGCTTTGTCTTGTATCTGATTTGCTTCATTCTGAACTCTTTCCTTTTCAGGGGCCGCCCAGTGGCGTCGAAGAGAGCCAAGACCCGGTGGTTGTCATCGAGGATGATCCCCTGCGGCAACAGGAGGCGCGTCTGAGACCCCCTTGCCGGACCCGGCAACCCTTCCTCAAAGCAGCCCCCAGCACAGCCCCCAGCGTGAGTATATGGTTTACTTCTTACGGTTAGGTGTGCATGGGTGCCCCTTCTTTGCTGATATCTGACTTGTTGATTTGTGTAGGAGCAGAGCAGCCTCATCAGGAGTGCCCGGAAGCCGCTCCCGAAATACCATCTGCTTCGACTTCACCGCCAAGGGAGGATTCTTCGGCAAGGGAGCGTTCTCCGGCAAGGGAGACTTCTCCGGCGAGAGGCAGCACCAGTGATCCTCCGGTGGTTGAGACCATGGCTGCAGATCCCATCGCAGGTAATCCTCTTGCGTGAAAATTTCCCTTGGGTTCTTTTTATTCTGTTTTTCTTTTTGAACGTTTGCTTGACTTTTCTTTCTTTGTCTGGTCCTCAGATCCATCCGCCGCAGAGCCGATGGAGACTGAGGTCGCCGGCGAGGAGAGTGCGCGCGGCAACACTGATGACGTCGCCACCATGGAGGAAGAGGCTGGCGCTGATGGATCCGCCGGCGAAGAGGCCGCCAAGGCTGCTGCCGCACAGGCTGGCGAGGGGTCTGGCGATCGTACTGACGACCCTGAGGCCGCAGGAGCGCCAGGCGCTACGCCGACCGCCGATCCCTCCGCCACCGGTGCAGCGTCAGGCTCCGAAGAGCCCCAGCCCGACGCTTATCTGAAGGCCGGCGATGGCATCTTCATCAAGCTCCCCTGGGCCTCGAGCTCCAGGGCGCTGGTCGAAGGAGAGACCTTCGACGGAGAGCTGCTCGCCTCCGCTGGGCTGACGCTGGTGGACGCGCCAAGCAGCAGCAGCGGCGAGTCTGAGGAGGAGCGATTCTTTGAAGAAGCCTTTGTCGCTCTACCGCGCCCGACAAGCCAAGTTGGAGTCCCGGGAAACACTTGTCACGAGGGCGGGAGCAGACATGGAGAAGCGCGCAGAAGAGCTCCGGCGCGCCAACCAAGAAACCCTCCGGGACGTAGCAGAAGCGCGGGAGCAACTCTCCGAAGAGCACACAGCCTTCATTCTGGAGAAGGCTGAGGTCGAGGAGCAGCAGCGGCTTGCGGCTGAGAAGTTGTCTGCGCAAGAAGGTGAGCTGGCGCAGCGGAAGATCAACCTCGACAGCTATGAGGAAGATCTTGCCGCGCGCGAGCAATCAATTGGCGGAGCTCTCAAGGAAGCAAAGGATGCTGCCGCAGCTGCCGAGGCTGCCAAAAAGGAATTGGAGACAAAGGTGACGCAGCTGGAGGCCAACCTCCAGAAGAGCGGTGAGGAGCTCGCTGCGCTGAAGCACGAGCGCGAGAAGGACGCCTACACTCTTGGCGAGTTGCAGGGCCGTCTCACTGAGAGGATCAAAGAGCTCGACGCTGCCAAGGACTCCAAGGCAGATCTTGAGCTGAAGTTGACCACCTTGATGCAGACGCTGGACGGGGCCAAGGAGTGGGAGGTGGCCTTGTTGGAGAAGATCAAGGCCAACGAGGAGCTGGCAGCGAGTGCTATCGCTGCCAGCAGCACCTTCGGGGAGAATGTGGAGCTACGGATGAAGGTCTTGTGAATATCGCCGCCGCCATCGACAAGGAGCTGACGGAGCTGGGGATGGTGGATCTCGGGTACTCCTCCGACGAGCGTCTCCAACCCAGCGCCAAGCTCAGCTTGTTCCTCAAGGGCGTGGTGACGGCTCTCCAGCGACTCCGGGAAGAGATCCCAAAGCAGCTGGCCGAGGAATCGCGCCAGATCTGCGCGGGAGCTCTCCAGAAGGTGTTGATGAAGGTGGCCTTCCGCAATCTAGGCCTCAACCTCAACGGCGTCCTCAGATCCTTGCCGCCAGATGCCGATGTGGCGGCGCTCAAAGCCCTTGTCGCACCCATTGTGGACAAGGTGGGCAAGATCAAGCGGGTTGATGGCGACCGCGTAGACTAGGCCGCCAATTTTATCTTTCCCTTGTCGCTGCTGATCATGTTTAGGAGAACAATTTATTAGATCTGTGGCAAGCTATTTTTGTAATATAACTCTATCTTAGGCAATGATTGCAATGTTATTTCCTTTGCTTGATTCCTTCCTTTGTATGTTTGTGCCCTACGCTTTTAGGGAACTTGTCGGTGCGGGCACCTTTGTCATGTTGAGTGCGGAACGTCGGCAACTTCTTTGGCGGTGCCACCTCCGACAAGCAACCTTGTCGCAACTAGTTGCAACTCACTTAAGTTGTTGAGCGGACTCGAAACAAAGTAAGGGCGCGACTAGCTACGAGTTGGTTCGTCCGCGCACAGGTTTTCCATACAAAGTACTATCGTTCGAGGAAGATAACTTAAAAATTTTAAAAACTGGTTGCTCAAACTTTGGCAACTTAGCTTTTCTGCCGTTTGCTTCCCGATAAGGTGAAACTTCCTCGAGCAACGCTTGGTCCATGGCATTATCTTCTCCTTCCCCCCTGGTCAACTTGTGTGCGAGGGAACCTTCCTTTCTTTGAGAAAGAGAAAGAAGAGAAAATAAAGTTACGGAGCCTTATGGCTCGTTATTGCTTACCGGGTGTGGGTGCTGCACAAAATGTTAGATAATACATGCAAAAATAATTATGAAAGCATGTAGTTGACAAGTTATGCGCAACACATGAGCTTTACTGATGCACGGGGTCTGCGCTCGGCTTTGTACAAAGGATTACATGCAACATGGCAAGACTTGTACAAAAAGGTGAATTCTTAACAGGTTAAAACAACCCGCGCCTATGGGTAAAACTTACGAAGATGCTCAATATTCCAGGAGTTGCTCACGGAATGCCCTCTTCGGTCTCAAAGGCGAACAGCGCCTTGAGCCTAGTGACTCGTTTCACTGATAAGGGCCTTCCCACTTGGCGTCAACTTGTTGGAATTCTTGGCGGACTGAGCAGCGAAGAACAAGGTCGCCTTCCTCGAGACTTCTGGCATTAACTTTGCGGCTATGGTAGCGGTGCAAAGCTTGCTGGTAACGAGCAGCTCATACAACAGCCTGAAGACGGTCCTCCTCAAGGAGCAGCGCGTCATCTTGTCACAGCTGCTCTTGCTTAAGCTCATCATAAGCGAGTACTCGAGGTGACCCGTATACGAGTTCCGTGGGGAGAACTGCCTCTGCTCCATAGACTAGAGCGAAAGGTGTCTGGCCAGTGGCTCGATTTGGCGTCGTCCTGATCGACCAAAGAACCACCGGCAGCTCCTCAATCCAGTTTTTTCCACACTTGTGCAGCCTGTCAAAAGTTCTGATCTTGAGCCCTCGCAGCACTTCAGTATTTGCCCTCTCTGCTTGACCGTTGCTTCTTGGATGAGCAACAGAAGCAAAGCAGACCTTGGCGCCAAGATCTTGGACGTACTGCATGAAGGTGCGGCTCGTGAACTGTGTGCCGTTGTCGGTGATGATCCTGTTCGGAATCCCAAAACGGCAAACAATCGACCTGAAGAACTTGATTGCCGACTGTGCTGTCACCTTCCTCACTGCTTCCACTTCCAGCCACTTTGTGAACTTGTCGATTGCAACGTACAAGTACTCAAAGCCCCCGACAGCTCGGGAAAAGGGCCGAGAATGTCGAGCCCCCAGACCGAAAATGGCCAGGATAAAGGGATCGTCTGGAGAGCTTGAGCTGGCTGGTGTATCTGCTTGGAATGGAACTGGCATGCTTCACACTTGGTTACTTGCTAGCTTGCATCACGGAGGGCTGTCGGCCAAAAGAAACCTTGCTTGGAAAGCTTTGCGGCAAGTGCTCTTCTTGCCAATGTGGTGACCACATATGCCTCCGTGTATCTCTGCCAATAGCTTTTGTCCATCTTCCCGGTGAATACACTTCAATTTCACTCCGTTGAGTCTTCTTCTATACAGAATGTTGTCGACAAACTGGTACATACTTGACTGCCGGGCTACTCTTTCCGCTTCTTCTCGCTCTTCGGGAAGTTCTCCATCTAAAGGAAGCAGGCGATCTCAGTGCCCATCTTTGGAGCTAGCGGCTCGACAACAAGGACTAAAGGCACCGATGCTGCTACGGGAACATCCGCTTCTACGGCCAGGACCTGCGGCTCGGCCGGAGCTTGATGTTCCCCGTCAAGCTTGCCGGAGCAAGACTTGTCGGGAGCTTCTGCTTCAACGAAACAAACCCTAGGGCTTGTCGGAGCAGACTGCTCCTCAGCACTCTTGGTGTTGATCCTGGGGACCTTTTTGGTGGCGGCTTCGGGAAGCTCTGCCGGAAAATAGTCACCAGAGATCAACTTCCTCTTCTTGTCCTGTCCAGTTGATGGCGTTACAGTCAGTTGAGTCAGCTTGAGCACAAAAATCCCTGGCTCCACAGGTAACTTGAGTGCGGCGCACTTTGACAGGCCATCAGCAATATCATTCTGAGCTCTTGGAACATTTTCCATTTGTAGGCCGTCAAAGTGCTCTTCTAGTTTTCTCACTTCGTCAACGTAGGCTTCCGTCAACGGACTCTGATAATCTTTGTTTACTTGGCGGACGACAAGCTGCGAGTCACCCCTGACAATGAGCTTCTTGATCCCAAGGTCTACCGCGATTCTGAGACCGGCAAGCAAACCTTCATACTCTGCTGTATTTTTTGTTGCTTGCTTCTTGGGAAAGTGCATCTGGACTATGTACTTGAGCTGCTCTCCGGTGGGCGCGACTAGCAGCACGCCCGCACCGGCGCCTTGCAGCGAGAAGGTACCATCAAAGTACATCAGCCATTCTTTGCTTGCTTCCTTGACGGGGATGCTCGTCTCTGGAATTTCTTCATCTTGTGTTGGCGTCCATTCTGCTATGAACTCTGCCAATGCTCTGCTTTGGATAGTTGAAGTGCTTTCAAACTTGAGGCCAAAGCTTGATAGTTCCAGTGCCCACTCGACAATCCTGCCTGTTGCTTCCTGGATTTTGCAAGATCCTCTTGACGGAAAGCGAGTGACAACTGTGATCTCATGTGCTTGGAGGTAATGGCGCAGCTTTCTCGAGGCCATGAGGAGGCCGAAAAGCAATTTATGTACACCAGAGTACCTTGATCTAGCCCCCTGTAGAAGGGAACTGACAAAGTACACTGGGCGCTGCACCATCCTTTTCTGTATCTTCTCGCACGCCTGCGCCGATCCGTCCTTGTCGGGACCAGAGCTTGTCGGTGAAGCCCCTTGCTTGTCGCTGGATGCATCTGCCCTGGTTTCCGGCTCATCATCTGCCTCCCTTTCCGCTACTAACGCAGCACTAACCACTTGATTGGTTGCCGCTATATACAGCAGCAACTTCTCTTGTGGCTTAGGTGCGACAAGTATTGGAGTGGAGGACAGGTACCTCTTTAAGTCCTGCAGCGCAGCCTCCGCCGGGAGTCCATTTCATTGGACCTGCCTTTTTCAAAATCTTGAAAAATGGCAGGGCGCGCTCAGCAGACCTAGAGATAAACCTGCTGAGAGCAGCCACGCAACCGGCAAGTTTTCGTACATCCTTGACGCGCTTTGGTGCTTTAATCTGCTCAATGGCATTGATCTTGTCGGGATTGGCTTCAATTCCCCGCTAAGATACGAAGAACCCGAGAAGCTTGCCGGAAGGGACTCCAAACACGCACTTCTCGGGGTTGAGCTTGAGGTTGATCTTGCGCAGGTTTGCAAAGGTCTCATCTAAATCTTGAACCAGAGTTGCTTTGTCCTTGCTCTTGACCACTATGTCATCCATGTAGGCTTCTACATTTCTGTGCATTTGCGGCTCAAAAGCGTCATGGACTACTCTCGCAAACGTTGAACCAGCATTCTTTAGCCCAAAAGGCATCCGTACAAAGCAGTATGTGCCACATGGGGTGATGAATGCGGTTTTCTCCTCATCCTCTTCTGCCATGAAGATCTGATGATATCCACGAGTATGCATCGATGAAATGAAAGCAAATCACATCCAGCCGTGGAGTCAACAATTTGGTCAATGCATGGCAAGGGAAATGGGTCTTTGGGACAAGCTTTATTAACATCTGTGAAGTCGATACAAAGTCTCCATTTCCCATTTGCCTTTCGTACAACTACCGGATTGGCCAACTACGTGGGATGGAGCACTCCTCGACAAGGCCTGCTGCTTCCAACTTCTTGATTTCTTACGCTATGAATTCTTGGCGCTCCTTTGCTGTTTCGACTTTACGCTTGTGGGCGCGCATGAGGACAGACAGCTAGGTGATGCTCAATTAGTTTCACAGGAACACCGGGGATGTCAGACGGTTGCCATGCAAACACGTCGACGTTCGGCCGCAGGAAAGCAATGAGCGCGCCTTCCTATTTAGGGTCGAGAGTGGCACTGATGGTGAAGGTACCACCAGAGCCGTCCTCCTTGTCGGGCACCTTCTTGGTCATCGGTGGAGCTGCCATCGTCTTCTTGCACTTGCCGGTGGAGCTCGATGGTGCGTCCTCGACGGTAGCGCAGCACTCCGAAGAGGTGCGCTTGCCGGAGTGGGAATCAGAGCTCTTGCCGGACTTGGTCTTCTTCTTCCCCCCGGGAGCTTCAGCGGCAAGTGACTTGCTATCTGTTGCGGCTGCTGCCTCCCGGTAAATCTTGTCGGCGCAGATAAGAGCATCCTTCTTGTCGCCATGGACAGAAATGACACTTATCGGGCCTGGTATATTGAGCAAGTTGTATGCATAATGAGAGGCTGCCATGAAGTTGGCGAGTGCTGGGCGGCCAAGTATCCCATTGTAAGGCAATGGAAAATCAGCAACGTCAAACATGACCCTCTCAGTCCTGAAGTTTAGCTCGCTGCCAAACGTTACCGGTAACGTGATCTTCCCCTTCGGCTTGCTCCTTCCCGGGTTGATTCCTTGAAATGTGCCAGTCTCTTTGAGCTCGTTGTCAGGGATCTGAAGCTTCTGGAGTGCTGCAAAGGAGATCAGGTTCAAGCCGGCCCCGCCGTCAACTAACATCTTGGTGACCTTGAGGTTTTGGATAGTTGGTGAAACCAACATCGGCAAGCACCCGACCGCAGTTATGCGATCAGGGTGATCCTCAACATCAAAGATGATAGGCGTGCTGGACCATTTCAGAGGTTTGCGTGACTCTATGGATGGTTCTGCTGCATTAACTTCCCGCATCCATTGCTTGAGTTGGCGGTGTGAAGTATGAAGAGAAGCACCGCCGTCAATGCAGAGGACCTCTGTGGCTTTCTGGAACTCCTGCTCATCGGTCTCGTCGTCTTCCATATCTTCATCGTCATCGTCGTCTTCATCCTTGTCGCGGCCGCGGGGAGGTCTGTCTCCTTGCCGCTGCTTGGCCTTGCCGCGGCGTCCTCCCCGGCCGGGTCGCTTCTTGCTAACTCCCCCAGCACCTTCCTGGGCCTTCTACTGTTCAACAAGCTGCTCGACCTTCTTGCAGCTCTGGAGGTCGTGGCCCTTGGTGCGGTGAATCTTGCAGTACTGTTTGTTGGAGCTGTCACCTTGTCGTGACCGCCACAGCTTGGCGGTCGGTGCCAGCGGCAACTTCCTTGCCGGAGCCACCTACTTTGGATTTCTTGGCGGCACCACCGTTGCCGGACTGCTCGACAACTAATACCTCTTTGCTCTTCTTCCTTCTGTTGTTTCGTCGCCGGCTCTTCTTCGTCGGGGCGGTCTCCTCACTATCAGATCCTGCTTCCGCATTCTCTCCTGGGAGTCTCCTCCCTTCCTCAGCACGTGCACACTTGTCGGCCAAGGCATACAGCTCACTGACGTCCTTGACTTTACACATCGCCATTTCTTCCCTCATTCTGCGGTTCCGCACGTTCTGATGAAACGCGCTTATCACCGCGGCAGGGTGGGCATCTGGGATGTTGTAGTGCACACGGCTGAACCTCTGGATCAACTTGCGCAGAGACTCTCCTTCCTTCTGGGCGAGCAGGTGAAGGTCACTCTCTTGGCCATGAGGTTTGTGGCCGCCTGTGAAGGCGCCGACAAACTGATGGCATAGATCTGCCCAAGAAGATATGGATCCGTCCGACAAGTGCATGAGCCAAGATCTGACATTGGGCTTGAGTACCGGTAAGGAAGTAGTTGGCGAGGATCTTGTCGTCTCGTCCCCCCGCAGCTTGCACTGCGATGGTGTAGATGCTGAGGAACTCCGACGGATGCGTCCTGCCATCGTACTTCTCTGGCACATCTGGCTTGAAATTCTTCTTGCTGGGCCACTGGACTTGCCGCAGCTCACGAGTGAACGCAGGACAACCTACCGCGTACGGCAAGTCGTCTAGTTCCCCTGGCGCATGCATATCGACAGAGGGCCCAACGCGCTGGTCGGATTGACGTCGCGCTTCCCTTTGGCGCTTGATGCGAGTTCGAGCGTCTTCTTGTTGCCGTTCTTGAAGAACTTGGCGCTGATCACGGCGAGCCCGTGAATCCGATGACGCGGTGGAGTCGCCGTCGAGGTGAATCCGATGAGTTGGCGATCTTGGCCTTCGGGGTGGAGAGTGCATGGTGGTTGCACCCCCACAGGTTTCGTCGCCGCTGGCTCGTGCCTTGTCGTCTTGCAGCAGCGGCAATGCGATTAGTTGCAGCGGGCGTCACCGTTAGCAAAGCCGATGAGACTACGGATGGTGGCCTCCATTAAATCGACCTTGTCGGCTGTTGGAGGGTAGTCTAGGAGCAGTTGAGCTCTCGCCAAGGCTTCCGCCGGAGTGGTGGGTGGCAACGGCGAACGGTGCGAGGAGCGGGATATGCTCGGAGCATCCCGTCCAGGCGACCGCACCCCGCTCGTGCCAGCATGCTGACATGCACGCTGGTCTTGAGGGCCTCGCGATCCCCCAGTTCAGTCTTGATCCAACAAGCGTATGGTACTATGAATACCATGACGCTGTCGGTCCCGCGCCTCCTAAGATGGGCGCGGTGCGTGTACGGACGCCGAGGTCTGAGCGGCCTTGTCCTTGGACTTGGCAGCATCATGAGCTCCCTCGTCGGCGCCCGTTCTTCCGCCGGTGTCTACCCCACCACCCGTTTGCTCCGGTGGTGGCGGGTTCGACGTGGACGGCTCCGCTGCCGCCGAAGCCTTCTTCTTCGGTGGCATGTTGATGAAGATGATGAAGATGTAGCCCGTGTGAACGCCGGATCAGGTTCACACAGCCTCGACGCCCCCTACCTGGCGCGCCAAAGATGTCGGGGAAGCTGATCGTAACCCACGAACACCTATGGGACCGGCGGACCGAGCCCCTTTCGGTTCGGTGGGGCGGAGATCGCCTGAAGAAGCGGTCGAGGCGATGCACACGAGCAGTTTACCCAGCCGGAGCTCTCCGGAGAGATAATACTCCTACTGCTGCTTATGCGATTGTATTGTGTTCTTCTTTGAGAGCTATGGGAGCTACAAGACCTAGCATGAGTGTCTCTGGTTTCGAATGAGTCGAACCTCCTCTACGTTGCGCATGGGCCTCCTTTTATATGCTCAAGGGGTCACCAACAGGTGGCAACGTAGACAAGGGCAAAAACGGGAAAATGAGTTGCGGTTGGTACAGCTAGCTTGTACAGTGTATTCTACCTAACTCTGACGGCAAGGGACAAAAACATTAAATGCCCGTCCATGTCGCCTAACAGATTACCTGTGAGGGACCGTCGGGGCGCCACCGCTTGCCACGATGGCATTCTTGTCGGCGCCGCTTACCGCTGCTCTCCGGCCGCCTTGACCTCTTGACCTGTAGCGCTGGAATGGTCCCATGGCGACACGTTGGTGGATGAGCTGGAGCAGAGATGAAGAGTGGTTGCCTGCCGCGGCAAGCGCCTTGCCGCGGCTGAATCCTTGTCGCGTCCGGAAGCTTGTCGCTCACCGAGCCTTCTCGGCAAGCTCCTCTTGCCGGGGTCTTGTCTTCTGCGTGCGTTGAGTGGCCTTCCCGGCAAGCTCCTCTTGCCGGGGCCTTGTCTTCTTGGCTTAAATACTTTGTTCTTGAATGGCTCCAAAGGAACCATGGAGGACCTTGGCGGTCACTAGGCAAGCCTTGCCGTGAGTGCTTTGCAGAATCGCCGATGCGAGTTAGGGATACTAGGGTACCCCTACTCTAGTACACCGACAGGGGACGAGTAAGTACTTCGCCCCCCATCATTTCCTGACCTCACGCCTGTGTTATCCTTCTTTGATCTGATGTTACCTTCAAAAGGACACGGAGACGCTGGCCCAGAGGGCGGCAAAGAGGGCCAAGGCCTCGACGGACGACAAGCCCTCGGCAGGTACTTCGCGTACACCGGTGTTGGTGGGGAGCAGTCCGGATAGTAGCCCCCGGTTCAGCCCCCAGCTGAGCCCATCACTCTCTCCTTCACTGATGAACATCAGGGTGTGAATTATTGATGCTGACCTTGCCTTTGTAGGAGGAGAACGGCAGCAGGAGGAGCCGCCGAGGGCCACTCCCAACACGCCCGCCCCCTCGACTACGCCGCCCAGAGGGGCGTTCCCAGCAAGGGCATCCGCCACCGAGCCCACGCATATGCAGGAGGAGGAGGCGAGCATGGGTGCCGGTTGTCGGGGAGGCTGATCGTAACCCACGAACACCTATGGGACCTGGCGGACCGAGTCCCTTGTGCTTCGATGGGGGGCGGAGATTGCGCGAAGAGCAGATCGAGGCGATGTGCACGAGTAGTTTATCCAGCTTCGGAGCTCTCCGGAGATATAATACTCCTACTGCTGCTTGGTTGATTGTATTGTGTTCTTGCTAGGGAGCAATGAGAGCTACAAAACCTAGCTTGAATGTCTCTGGTCTCGAATGTGTCTAATCCTAACTGAGCCGAACCGAACCCCCTCTACGTTGCATATGGGCCTCCTTTTATAGGCTCAAGGGGTCACCACAGGTGGCAACGTAGACGAGGGCAAAAATGGGAAAATTAGTTGCGGTTGGTGCAACTGCTTTGTACAGTGTAATCTACCTAACTCTAACGGCAAGGGACAAAAGCATTAAATGCCCATCCATGTCTCCTGAACAGTGCAACAGGGACCGTCAGGAGCGCCACCGTTCGCCACGATGGCCTTCTTGTCAGCACCGCTTATCGCTGCTCTCCGCTGGCTGCACAGCCCCTTGACACGCAGCGATGCAGAAGAGCCCCATGGCGACACGTTGGCGGATGAGCTGGAGCGGAGATGAAGAGAGGTTGCCTGCCGCGGCAAGCGCCTTGCCGCGGCTGAACCCTTGTCGCACTCGGAAGCTTGTCGCTCACCGAGCCTTCCCGGCAAGCTCCTCTTGCCGGGGTCTTGTTTCCTTCGTGCCTTGAGTGGCCTTCCCGGCAATCTCCTCTTGCCGGGGCCTTTAATACTTTGTTCTTGAATGGCTCCAAAGGAGCCGCGGAGGACCTTGGCGGTCACTAGGCAAGCCACCGCCGGGATCTTGCAACTGCCCGTGCACGAGTTCGGGATACTAGGGTACCCTACTCTAGTACACCGATAGAGCCCAGACCTAGGCCACCTGCAGCGCCCGAGCTCTGTTGGGCCGGGCCCAAAAGCAGTCTGCAGCACGCTGGCGGCCTAGATCGCGCGATTACTCGCTCGGACCCACCATGTTCCCCACGAGGCAAGCCTGGCGTCGACTGCGGTGTCGTGGGGAGAGATCGTCAGGGGTTTCTTTAATTGGAAGCGGGCGTCCACCCCTCTCCCTCCTTATAAGCGGGGAAAGCAGGGCGGGGCGCCCACCTCGCCATTCTTGTCACATCTCAAAAACCACCGCCGCTCCCCCCTTCTTCTCAAGTCCGAAGAGAGCGACGCTCCGCCCCCCATTGCCATCGGCGCCATCAACGCCGTCGGACTCCTCCACCACCTCCGCCATGGCTCCGAAAGCCGACAAGGGGAAGGGCGTGAAGTCGGCCGAGGCGCAGCTGCTCGTGGCGCTGCGAAAGGAGCGGGCCACCTTCGACCCCATTTCGACGCAAAGGAGCTGAGGGAGGGCTACTACCTCTTCTGGTCGACGGAGACGCGGGCGCACCCGCGCACGAGGGTGATCTCCGCCGCTGCATCCGAGAAGGTTTCCGTCGGGTATCCCTTCTTCGCGCTCTTCTTCTACTGCGGGCTCTGCCCGCCCTTTTCCGAATTCTTTTGCGATATCATGAACACCCACGGTCTTCACCTCCTTGATTTCACCCCCAACGCTGTCCTAACCATGGCAATTTTCGCACACCTTTGCGAAAACTTTGTCGGAATCCACCCAAACATAGCCCTCGTCCGCCACTTCTTCATGCCACGCGTTGAGAGAGGAGCGCCGCTTGCCGGAGGGATTGCTTGGATCTCCAGGATCGGCAAGAAAGAAGCATATCTGGAAGGAGAGCTCCGTAGCAAGTGGGAGGAGTGGAGAGCCGATTGGTGTTGGATCATTGAGGAGAACCCGCAGCCCTTCACTGCCCAGCGCCAAAATCCCATAGTCTTGCGGCAACAGCGATTGGAGCAACTTGGTGCGGAGGATGCTAGGTTGAAGATTGCCGTAACCGGATCTTGCGCCTCGGGCATGCCGGACTCACTTGTAAGGCGCTGTTGGCGCGGTTTCCTTCGCCGCCGCATCGCTTCCCTTGCGGGAGAGGAGGAGACACTGCTTGGGAGTTCCAAAATGCGGCGGACATCATGAGGCTGCGCCCGGGCCTCAAGCCCGGAATTTCACCGTCTTGGAGCTGGATGCGATCTTTCTTGGAGCTGTTCAAGCACGACCAGATCACCCGAGTGGTTCATGTTGCCGAGGGGGTCGTTCCTTTGTGCAACAACTCTTCGCTTGACCGCATCCAGCGATGATGCCGTTGTGCGATTCTCATGGGATCGTTCCAACTTGGCAAGAGCCCGCCCGACGTCGTGCGTGATTCTTCGGACAGCTTGGAAGAAGTGCCGATCCGCCGCCGGCAGAAGTGGCTCACCCGCGACACCACCGACGCCGAGCTGCGCGCCATCGCCACCAGCCTGGAGGAGGCGGCGGAAGCTCGCCGCTGGTGAATTCGGGTTCACCATGGAGGCCGAGGCAGCGAGGCGGCAAGCCTTGCCGACCGAGAGGAGCTTGCCGGCGGAGGAGCAGGCCGAGCAGGCTGAGCGAGCAGGCCTGCCAGGCGCCTCCCTCCACCTTCAGGTAGCTTGCCGCGGGAGGAGCCCGCGGCCCTGCCAAGAAGGCACCTCCGCAAGACCGGGGAAGTGGCGGGGCGGCAGACGGGCCAACAGCCGTCTCGCTGCGTGACGCGCTCCACCGCGGCAAGCTCTGTTGCCGGGAGGCGCCCTCACGCCGCCCACAAAGCTGGAGCGGGGCCTTACAGGACCACGGCCCTGCTCCCGCTAAGCGCCCGAGGGAGCCTACTCTTCCGGCTCGTCGCAGAAGCGGCGGAATTCGACTTCTCCCGCTCAGCTCAGGAAGAAGAAGAAGAGTAAGATCTTGTCGCTGTTACTTGTAATTCTTCAATTTCTTTGCTTTGTCTTGTATCTGGTTTGCTTCATTACGAGCTCTTTCCTTTTCAGGACGCTGGCTCGAGAGCGTCGAAGAGAGCCAAGACCCGGTGGTTGTCATCGAAGGCGATCCCCCCTGCTGGCGTGAGGCGCGTCTGAGACCCCCTTGCCGGACCCGGCAACCCTTCTTCAGAGCAGCCCCCAGCACAGCCCCCAGCGTAAGTATTTGGTTTATTTCTTACGGTTAGGTGTGCATGGGTGCTTCTTCTCTACTGATATTTGACTTGTTGATTTGTGTAGGAGCAGAGCAGCCTCATCAGGAGGGCCCGGAAGTCGCTCCCGAATTCATGCACTTCAACTACGCCGCCAAGGGAGAATTCTCCCGGCAAGGGCGCTCTCACGGCATGGGAGGCTTCTCCAGAGCAAGGGGCAGCGCCGGCGACCCTCCGATGGTGGAGACCGCGCCACGAATCCCATCGCGGGTAATCTCCGTGCTTGAAAATTTCCCTTGGGTTCCTTTTCTTCTGTTCTTCTTTTCGAACACTTGCTTGACTGTTCTTTCTTTTTCTGATCGTCAGATCCATCTGCCGGAGAGCCGATGGAGACTGAGGTTGCCGGCGAGGAGGACGCGCGCGGCAACAATGACGACGCCACCAACATGGAGGAGGAGGCCGGCGCCGATGGGTCTGCCGGCGAGGAGGCCGCCAAGGCTGCCGCCGAAAAGGCTGGCGAGGGGTCTGGTGATCGTACTGACGACCCTGAGGCCGCAGGAGTGCCAGGCGCTACATTGACCGCCAACCCCTCCGCCACCGATGCGGCTTTCAGTTCGAAGAGTCCCCAGCCCGCTTTATCTCAAGGCGGCGACGGCGTCTTCATCAAGCTCCCATGGGCGTCGAGCTCCGAGCGCCCGGTCGAGGAGAGACCTTTGACGAAGAGCTGCTCACCTCCACGGGGTTGTCGCTGGTTGGCCAAAGCAGCGATGTGGCAGTCACGAGGAGGAGGAGCTGCTGAAGAAGTCGCCGTCGCTCTACCGCGCCCGACAAGCCAAACTGAGTCCCTGGAAGCACTTGTCGCGAGGGCGGAGCTGACATGGAGAAGCGCCAGAAGAGCTCCGTGGCGTAACCAAGAAACCCTCCGGACGAAAGGCGAGCAACTCTCCGAAGAGCGCATGACCTTCATTCTAGAGAAGGCTGAGGTCGAGGAGCAAGCGACTTCTTGGTGAGAAGTTGTCTGCAAGAAGGTGGTGGCGCAGCGGAAGATCAACCTCGACAGCTATGAGGAAGATCTTGCAGCTGCCGAGCAATCAATTGGCGGAGCTCTCAAGGAAGCAAAGTCTGTTGCCCGCAGCTGCCGAGGCCGCCAAGAAGGAGTTGGAGACGAGAGTGATGCAGCTGGAGGCCACCCTCCAGAAGAGCGGCGAGGAGGTCGCCGCGCTAAAGCACGAGCGCGAGAAGGACGCCTACACTCTTGGCGAATTGCAGGGCCGTCTCGCTGAGAGGATCAAAGAGCTCGACGCCGCCAAGGACTCCAAGGCAGATCTTGAGCTAAAGCTGACCACCTTAGCCGGAGGCTGGGCCGAGCGCCAAGGAGGCGGGAAGTGGGTTTGTTGGAGAAGATCAAGGCCAACGAGGAGTTGCTGGCGAATGCCGCGACCGCCCAGGATACCTTCAGAGAGAACGTGATGCACTGGACGGAGGGTCTTGTAGATACTGCCGCCGCCATCGACAAGGAGCTGATGGAGCTGGGGATGGTGGATCTCGGGTACTCTACCGACGAGCGCCTTCAACCCAGCGCCAAGCTCAGCTTGTTCCTCAAGGGCGTGGTGACGGCTCTCCAGCGGCTCCGGGAGGAGATCCCAAAGCAGCTGGCCGACGAGTCGCGTCAAATCTGTGCAGGGGCTCTTCAGAAGGTGTTGATGAAGGTGGCCTTCCGCAATCCAGGCGTCAGCTTCGCCAACGTCCTCAAGTCCCTGTTGCCGACTGCTGACGTTGAAGCACTCAAGGCCCTTGTCGCACCCATTGTGGACAGGGTGAGCGGGGTCAAGAGGGTTGATGGCGACCGCGTAGACTAGGCCGCCCGCTTTATCTTTCCCTTGTCGCTGCTGATCATGTTTAGGAGAACAATCTATTAGATCTGCGACAAGTTATTTTTGTAATATAACTCTATCTTAGGCAATGATTGCAATGTTATTTCCTTTACTTGATTCCTTCCTTTGTATGTTTGTGCCTTACGCTTTTAGGGAACTTGTCGGTAGCGGGCACCTTTTGCCGCGAAGTGCTGAGTGAACGTCGGTGACTTCTTTGGCGATGCCGCCTCCGACAAGCAACTTTGTCGCAACCAGTTGCAGCACACTTAAGTTGTTGAGCGGACTCGAAGCAAAGTAAGGGCGCAAACTAGCTACGAGTTGGTTCCTCCGCACACAGGTTTTCCATACAAAGTACTATCATTCGAGGAAGATAACTTCAAAATTTAAAAACTGATTGCTCAAACTTTAGCAACTTAGCTTTTCTGTTGTTTGCTTCCAGTAAAGCGAAACTTCCTCGGCGGCGGCTTGGCGGCCCACACCATTATCTTCTCCTTCCCCCCGGCTAACTTGTGGGCGAAGGAACCTTCCTTTCTTTTGAGAAGAAAGAAGAGAAAATAAAGTTATGGAGCCTTGTGGCTCGCTATTTCTTACCGGGTGAGGATGCTGCACAAAATGTCAGGTAACACATGCAAAATGATGATGAAAGCATGAAATTGACAAGTTGTGCGCAACACATGAGTTTTACTGATGCACGGGGTCTGCGCTTGACTTTTGTACAAAGGATTACATGCAACATCGGCAAGACTTGTACAAAAGGGTGGTTGCCGGAACGGGTTCCGACAACCGTGCCCTATGGGTAAAACTTACGAAGATGCTCTATGTTCCAGGAGTTGCTCACCGGAACGCCATCTTCAGTCTCTAGGCGGACAGCGCCAAGCCTAGTGACTCGTTTCACCCGATAAGGGCCTTCCCACTTCGGCGTCAACTTGTTGGAATTCTTGGCGGATTGAGCGGCGAAGAACAAAATTCGCCTTCCTCGAAACTTCTGGCACTAACTTTGCGGCTATGGTAGCGGCGCAAAGCTTCTTTGTAACGAGCAGCTCGTCTGACTGAAGACGATCCTCCTCAAGGAAGCGGCCAGCGTCATCTTGTCGCAGCTGCTCTTGCTCGAGCTCATCATAAGCGAGCACTCGAGGGGACCCATATCACGAGTTCCGTGGGGAGAACTGCCTGCTCCATAGACTAGGCGAAAGGTGTGCGGCGATGGCTCGATTTGGTGTTGTCCTGATCGACCAAAGAACCACCGGCAACTCCTCAATCCAGTTTCTTCCGCACTTGTGCAGCCTGTCGAAAGTTCTGGTCTTGAGTCCTCGCAGCACTTCAGCATTTGCCCTCTCCGCTTGACCGTTGCTTCTCGGATGAGCAACAGAAGCGAAGGAGACCTTGGCGCCAAGATCTTGGACGTACTGCATGAAGGTGCGGCTCGTGAACTGTGTTCCGTTGTCGGTGATGATCCGGTTAGGAATCCCAAAACAGCAAACAATTGACCTGAAGAACTTGACTGCTGACTGTGATGTCACCTTTCTCACTTCTTCCACTTCCGGCCACTTTGTGAACTTGTCGATTGCAACGTACAAGTACTCAAAGCCCCCGACCTCTCGGGGAAAGGGGCCAAGGATGTCGAGCCCCCAGACCGAAAATGGCCAGGATAAAGGGATCGTCTGAAGAGCTTGAGCTGGTTGGTGTATCTGCTTGGAATGGGCCAGCACGCTTCACACTTGGTTACTTGTGCGGTTGCATCTGGAGGCTGTCGGCGGAAGAAACCTTGCCGGAAAGCTTTGCTTGCGGCAAGTGCTCTTCTTGTAATGTGGTGACCACATATGCCTCTGTATCTCTGCCAACAGCTTTGTCCATCTTCCCGATGAATACACTTCAATTTCACACCGTTGAGTCTTCTTACATGCAGGATGTTGTCGACAAACTGGTACAAACTTGATTGCCGGGCTACTCTTTCCGCTTCTTCTTGCTCTTGGGAAGTTCTCTGTCTGAAGGAAATGGACGATCTGCTGCGCCCATGCAGGAGCTTGCGGCTCGACAACAAGGACTAAAGGCACATCTGTTTCTGCGGAACATCGGCTTCTCTGGCAAGAACCTGCGGCTCGGCCGGAGCTTGATGTTCCCAGCAAGCTTGGGAACAAAACTTGTCGGGGCGTGCAGCTTCAACGAAGCAAACCCTAGGGCTTGTCGGAGCAGGCTGCTCCTCGGCACTCTTGGTGTTGATCACAGGGACCTTGGCGGCTTCGGGTAGCTCGGCCGGGAAATAGTCACCAGAAATCAACTTCCTCTTCTTGTTCTGTCCAATTGATGGTTTTACAGTCGGCTGAGTCAGCTTGAGCACAAAAATTCCTGGTTCCACAGGTAACTTGAGTGCGGCGCACATTGACAGGCCATCAGCAATATCATTCTGAGCTCTTGGAACATGTTCCATTTGTAGGCCGTCAAAGTGCTCTTCTAGCTTTCTCACTTCATCAACGTAGGCTTCCATCAACGGACTCTGGTAATCTTTGTTTACTTGGCGGACTACAAGCTGCGAGTCACCCCTGACAATGAGCTTCTTGATCCCAAGGTCTACTGCAATTCTGAGACCGGCAAGCAAACCTTCATACTCTGCAGTATTATTTGTTGCTTGCTCCTTGGGAAAGTGCATTTGGACTATGTACTTGAGGTGCTCTCCGGTGGGTGCGATAAGCAGCACGCCGGCACCGGCGCCTTGCAGCGAAGGCACCATCAAAATACATCAGCCACTCTTTACTTGCCTCCTTGGCGGGGATGCTCGTCTGGAATTTCTTCATCTTGCGTTGGCGTCCATTACGCTATGAACTCTGCCGATTGCACTACTTTGGATAGTTGAAGTGCTTTCAAACTTGAGGCCAAAGCTTGGCGGTTCCGATGCCCACTCGACAATCCACTGTTGCTTCGGATTTTGCAGTATCCTCTTCACGGAAAATGAGTGACAACTATGATCTCATGTGCTTGGAAGTAATGGCGCAGCTTTCTCGAGGCCATGAGGAGGCGAAAAAGCAACCGCACGCCCAGAGTACCTTGACCTAGCCCCCTGCGAAGGGAACTGATGAAGTAAGCGGTATTTGCACCATCCTTTTCTGCATCTTCTCGCAATCCTGCGCAGATTCGTCCTTGTCGGGACCAGAGCTTGTCGGCGAAGCCCCCTGCTTGTCGCTGGATGTATCTGCCTTAGTTGTCGGCTCATCTTCCGTCTCCCTTTCCGCTACTAACGCAGCACTAACCACTTAATTGGTTGCCGCTATATACAGCAACAACTTCTCTTGTGGCCTAGGTGCGACAAGTATTGGAGTGGAGGACAGGTACCTCTTTAAGTCCTGCAGCGCAGCCTCCGCTTCGGGAGTCCATTTCATTGGACCTGCCTTTTCAAAATCTTGAAAAATGGCGGTATGCGCTCAACAGAACCTAGAGATAAACCTGCTAAGAGCAGCCACGCATAACCGGCAAGTCTTCGTACATCCTTGGCGCTTTGGTGCTTCAATCTGCTCAATGGCCTTGATCTTGTCGGGATTGGCTTCAATTCCCGCCGAGACACGAAGAACCCGAGAAGCTTGCGGAAGGGACTCGAACACGCACTTCTCGGGGTTGAGCTTGAGGTTGATCTTGCGCAGATTTGCAAAGGCCTCACCTAAATCTTGAACCAGAGTTGCTTTGTCCTTGCTCTTGACCACTATGTCATCCATGTAAGCTTCTACATTTCTGTGCATTTGCGGTTCAAAAGCGTCATGGACTACTCTAGCAAACGTTGAACCAGCATTCTTTAGCCCAAAAGGCATCCTTACAAAGCAGTATGTGCCACATGGGGTGATGAATGCGGTTTTCTCCTCATCCTCTTCTGCCATGAAGATCTGATGATATCCTGAATATGCATCAAGAAATGAAAGCAAATCACATCCGGTAGTGGAGTCAACAATCTGGTCGATGCGCGGCAAGGGAAATGGGTCTTTGGGACAAGCTTTATTAACATCTGTGAAGTCGATACAAAGTCTCCATTTCCCATTTGCCTTCGATACAACTACGGATTGGCCAACCACGTGGGATGGAGCACTCCTCTAACAAGGCCTGCTGCTTCCAACTTCTTTATTTCTTCTGCAATGAATTCTTGGCGCTCCACTGCCTGTTTCCTGACTTTTTGCTTGACGGGCCGCGCATGAGGACAGACAGCTAGGTGGTGCTCAATTACTTTCACAGGAACACCGGGATGTCGGGCCAGTTGCCATGCAAACACATCAACATTCGTGACGCAGGAAAGCAACGAGCGCCTTCCTATTTAGGGTCGAGAGTGGCAATCGATGGTGAAGGTACCACCGGTGTCGTCCTCCTTGGCGGGCACCTTCTTGGTCTTCGGTGGAGCTGCCATCATCTTCTTGCACTTGCCGATGGAGCTCGATGGTGCGTCCTCGACGGTAGCGCAGCACTCCGAAGAGGCGCGTTTGCCGGAGTGGGCATCAGAGCTCTTGCCGGACTTGGTCTTCTTCTTCCCCCCGGGAGCTTCAGCGGCAAGTGGCTTGTTATCTGCAATGGCTGCTGCTTCCCGATAGATCTTGTCGGCGCAGATAAGAGCATCTTTCTTGTCGCTAGGGACATAAATGACACTTATCGGGCCGGGCATCTTGAGTAAGTTGTATGCATAATGAGAGGCTGCCATGAACTTGGCGAGTGCTGGACGGCCAAGTATTCCATTATAGGGCAATGGAAAATCAGCAACGTCGAATGTGACCCTCTCAGTCCTGAAGTTTAGCTCGCTGCCAAATGTTATCGGCAACGTGATCTTCCCTTTCGGCTTGCTCCTTCCTGGGTTGATTCCTTGGAATGTGCCAGTCTCTTCGAGCTCATTGTCGAGGATCTGAAGCTTACGGAGCACCATGAGCGAGATCAGGTTTAAGCCGGCCCGCCGTCAACTAGCATCTTCGTGACCTTGAGGTTGCGGATAGTTGGTGAGACCAACATCGGCAAGCACCCGACCCATGATTTACCGCGATCCGGTGGTCCTCAATATCAAAGATGATAGGCGTCTTTGGACCATTTCAAAGGCTTGCGTGACTCTACGGATGGATTACGCTGCATTAACCTCCGCATCCATTGCTTGAGTTGGCGGTGGGAGGTATGCGAGAAGCAACTACCGCCCAAATCAACGAGAGGACCTCCGTGGCTTTCTGAAACTCCTGCTCACCAGCTTCATCGTCTTCCATGTCTTCATCGTCATCGTCGTCTTCATCCTTGTCGCGGCCGCGGGGAGGTCTGTCTCCTCGCCACTGCTTGGCCTTGCCGCGGCGTCCTCCCCGGTCGGGTTGCTTCTTACTAGCTGCTCCAGCACCTTCCTGGGCCTTCTCCTTATCGCGCCGCTCGTACTCAGCTTTCTGTTGTTCAACAAGCTGCTCGACCTTCTTGCATCTCTGGAGGTCGTGGCCCTTGGTGCGGTGAATCTTGCAGTACTGTTTGTTGGAGCTGTCCTGCTTATCGGCGGCCGCCACAGCTTGGCGGTCGGTGTTAGCGGCAACCTCCTTGCCGGAGCCACCAGCTTTGGATTTGTTGGCGGCACCACCGTTGCAGGACTGCTCGACAACTAGTACCTCTTTGCTCTTCTTCTTTCTGTTGTTCCGCCGCCGACTCTTCTTTGCCGGGGCGGTTTCCTCACTGTCTGATCCTACTTCTGCATTCTCTCCTGGGAGTCTCCTCCCTTCCTCAGCGCGTGCACACTTGCCAGCCAGAGCATACAGCTCGCTGACGTCTTTGACTTTGCACATCGCCATTTCCTCCCTCATCCAGCGGTTCCGCAAATTCTGATGAAATGCGCTGATCACTACGGCAGGGTGGACATCTGGGATGTTGTAGTGCACGCGGCTGAATCTCTGGATGAACTTGCGCAAGGACTCTCCTTCCTTCTGGGCGAGCAGGTGAAGGTCACTCTCCTGGCCATGAGGCTTGTGACCGCCTGTGAAGGCGCCGACAAACTGATGGCATAAATCCGCCCAAGAGGATATGGAACTGTCCGGCAAGTGCATGAGCCAAGATCTAACATTGGGCTTGAGCATCAGCGGGAAGTAGTTGGCGAGGATCTTGTCGTATCGTCCCCCTGCAGCTTGCACCGCGATGGTGTAGATGCTGAGGAACTCCGACGGATGCGTCCTGCCATCATACTTCTCTGGCACGTCTGGTTTGAAATTTTTCTTGTCGGGCCACTGGACTTGCCGCAGCTCACGAGTGAACGCAGGGCAACCTACCGCGTACGGCAAGTCACCTGGTTCCCCTGGCGCTTGCATGTCAACAGCGGGCCCAGCACGCTGGTCAGATTGACGCCGCGCTTCTCTTCGGCGCTCGATGCGAGTTCAAGCGTCTTCTTGTTGCCGTTCTTGAAGAACTTGGCGCTGATCACGGCGAGCTCGTGGATCCGATGACGCGGTGGAGTCGCTGTCGAGGTGGATCCGACGAGTCGGCGATCTTGGCCTTCAGGATGGAGAGTGCATGGTGGTTGCACCCCCACAAGTCTCGTCGCCACCGGCTCGTGCCTTTTCGTCTCGCTGCGGCAGCGATGTGCTTGGTTGCCGCGGAACATCGCCGTTGGCAAAGCCGATGAGACTTTGAATGGTGGCCCTCCATTCAGCTGTTGGAGGGTAGTCTAGGAGCAGTTGAGCTCGCGCCAAAGCTTCCGCTTGAGTGGTGGGTGGCAATGGCCAACGGTGCGAGGAGCGGGATATGCTCAGACGTCTAAATGTGTTAGAAGGAGCAGCATCCCGTCCAGGCGACCGTGCCCCGCTCGCACCAGCCTGTTGGCGCGCGAGCTGTTCTTGAGCATCTCTGGATCCACCAGCTCGATCTTGGCCCAACGAACGTATGGCACTGCGAGCACCATGACGTTGCCGGTCTCGCGCCTCCTGGGATGGACGCGGTACGTATCCGGACGCTGAGGTCTACGCCGCCTTGTCCTTGGACTTGGCAGCGTCGTGGGCTCCCTCGACGACGCCCGTTCCTCCGCCAACGTCTTCCCCACCACTCGTCAGCTCCGGTGGTGGTGGGTTTGACGCGGACGGCTCTGCTGCCGCCGAAGCCTTCTTCTTCAGTGGCATGTTGATGAAGATGATGAAGATGTTGCTCGTGTGAACGCCGGATCAGGTTCACACAGCCTCGACGCACCCCTACCTGGCGCGCCAAAGATGTCGGGGAGGCTGATCGTAACCCACGAACACCTATGGGACCCGGCGGACCGAGTCCCTTGTGGTTCGATGGGGGGCGGAGATTGCGCGAAGAGCAGATCGAGGCGATGTGCACGAGCAGTTTACCCAGCTTCGGAGCTCTCCGGAGAGATAATACTCCTACTGCTGCTTGGTTGATTGTATTGTGTTCTTGCTAGGGAGCAATGAGAGCTACAAAACCTAGCTTGAATGTCTCTGGTCTCGAATGTGTCGAATCCTAATCGAAGCCGAAACCCCTCTCACGTTGCATATGGGCCTCCTTTTATAGGCTCAAGGGGTCACCACAGTGGCAACGTGAAGCGAGGGCAAAAATGGGAAAATGAGTTGCGGTTGGTGCAACTGCTTTGTACAGTGTAATCTACCTAACTCTGACGGCAAGGGTCAAAAGCATTAAATGCCCGTCCATGTCTCCTGAACAGTGCAACATGGACAGTCAGGAGCGCCACCGTTCGCCACGATGGCCTTCTTGTCAGCGCCGCTTATCGCTGCTCTCCGCTGGCTGCACAGCCCCTTGACACGCGTGCCTGGAATAGCCCCATGGCGACACGTTGGCGGATGAGCTGGAGCGGAGATGAAGAGAGGTTGCCTGCCGTGGCTGAACCCTTGTCGCGCTCGGAAGCTTGTCGCTCACCGAGCCTTCCCGGCAAGCTCCTCTTGCCGGGGTCTTGTTTCCTTCGTGCCTTGAGTGGCCTTCCCGGCAAGCTCCTCTTGCCGGGGCCTTGAATACTTTGTTCTTGAATGGCTCCAAAGGAGCCGCGGAGGACCTTGGCGGTCACTAGGCAAGCCCTGCCGCGGGGTGCTGCAACTGCCCGTGCATGAGTTCGGGATACTAGGGTACCCCTACTCTAGTACACCGACACCGGTGGTGCTGCCCCGACAACGAATGCTGGTGGGGAGGGCGCCACTTCTTCCCAGCCTGGTGTGGGTAAGTCGTTTGCTTCCCGTCTCTGTTCTTTCTTTTCTTTTTTGAACGTCGATTTTGGCCCTGTCTCATTCCCCTTCTTGGTATCCAGACCCTTCCTCGGCGGACCGGGAGGATATTGACATCGTCGTCGAGGAGGTCGCCAAGGATGCAGAGGCCGATAAGATGCCACCAAGGAGGCCGCCAAGACTGCCGCTGAGGAGGCTGCCAAGGGGCCTGCCGGGGAGGCCGGCAAGGCCGCTGCCAAGGAGGCCGGGAGGGATACTGCCGAAGGGGCGGCGAGGCCGCTGCTGGGAAGGTCGACAAGGCTGCCGCCGAGGAGGAGGTGGCCAATGACCAACCTTCCTCCCCTCCATCCCCCGCCCTAGGCAGGTACTTGAAGGTGGGCGACGGCCTGTTCGTCCACCTCCCAGGGACGGCGGGCACCAGGGCGCCGGACGAGGGGGAGGTGTTCGACGACGAGGCGCTCGCCACCGCCGGGCTCCAAGTTGTCAATGAACCGAGCCCCATCGATGGCGGTTCCCAAGAGGAGCAACTTCTCCGGGCAATGGGCGCCAACTTTCAGAAACTCCAGGCACTCCATCGTGCCCGCCTGGACAAGGCGAAATCCAGGTTGGCGGCCGTGGACAAGGCGGAGGCGGGTCTTGAGGAGCGCGTTGCTGAGACGCAGGCCTGGTTTGGCGAGGCTTGGGAAGAAATGAAAGCTGCTTAGGATGAGCTGGCTGAGCGTAAGCGGGAGCTTATCCTAAAGTAGGCTAATATCGAGAAGGCCCAGGAGGTGGCGAAGGCACATGCTGCCCAGGACGAGGCCGCCCATCAACAGCACCAGGCTCTGCAGGACTCCCAGGAGGAGGACCTTGCACGCGTGAGGAGGCGCTCGCTGCCACACTCCGCGACAAGGACGAGGAGGTTGAGAAGCTCGTCGTGTAGCGGACCCAGGAGCTGGAGTAGAGGCACAAGGATGCACTCGATGCCCTGAACCTGGATCACGCCGGCTAGGTGAAGGAGCTGGAGCGGGAGCGGGGGGAGCTAAAGAAGGTGCTCTTGGAGCTAACGAAGGAGAAGGACACAGCCAACGACGCTTTGGCGGAAGCGCAGGCCACGGTCCTCGGCAAGGCCGAGCTACTCTCCAAGGCCAACAACTCCACTAGTGACCTGAAGTTAAAGTTGGATGGCCTGGAGGGGAAGCTTTCGGAGGCCAAGGCCCGTGAGGAGACCCTGACCAAGGACCTGGAGGAGGAGAAACAGCTGCGGAGGGACGGCGACGCCGAGTACGAGGAGTACGCGAAGGGTGTGAACCTCTAGATCGGTTGCCTCGTCGACATCGCAGGGAAGCTCACCGCCCAGCTGGCCGTCATGGGCATGCCGGACATCAGGCTCTCCGAGGACAGGAACATAAGCCCCAACGCCAGGCTTACCTTGTTCTTCAAGCGCATCCTCGACGCCCTGGATCAGCTCCGCTCCAACCAGGTAACTTATCTGGCCAACGAGGCCCGGAGGCTCTCCCGGGGTGCCCTGACCAAGGTGCTCACCAAGGTGGCATTCTGGAACCCCACCATCAACTTCGCCGACGCGCTGGAGAGCTTGCCGGAGGAGGCGGACCTCGCTGCACTCAAGGAGCGTATCAAGCCCATCATCGACTGCATCGACAGAGTCTAGAGGGTGGAGGGCCAGCGCCGGGACTAGGCACCCCGTTTCTTGTTGCCTCTGCGAGTTCAAGACCAAGACAATTTTATCTTAAGTTAGAACCGCAGCGATTATTTGATGTATCATAACTTTGCAGTACTTCAAGATTAAGCATGCTATCTTCCTGTTAGATGTTTCTTTGTATGTTTGCACCCTACGCTTGGTTGGATCAGGCTGTCAGCGCGTAAACCCATGCCGTGGTGCTTTGAGGATGGATCCTTAGCACCCTGCTGGGGGGGGGGGGCGCTTGCTGCCGGGCAAATCACCTTGCCGTTCTCAGCGCGGCCGCTTGAACTGTCGAGCGGACTCGAGACAGAAACAAGGGCGTTGCTAAAAGCGGGTAGGCCACCTTGCCGTTCTCAGCGCGGCCGCTTGAACTGTTGAGCGGGCTCGAAACAGAGCAAGGGCGTTGCCAATGGCGGAAGGGTCCCGTTGCGTGCAGGTTTCCCATACAAGGAACGAGATCCTTCGAGGAAAACCAACTTATATAAACAAAATTAAACATAATTTTGCGTGACTTAGCTTTTTGTGGCCACGCGGATGGTTATTCTTGTTGCGGGCGGCACCGGAAGGGCGGTGATTCACGTCGCCTTCTCCTCTCGAGCCATCGCCATGAAGAAGTCGATGCACTGACCTTCAAGCCGGATTTTCACACCTGCGCCCCCTACCTGGCGCGCCAAAGATGTCGGGGGAAACGACACCTATGGGATCACGGGGAATCCCTTGTACGGTCGGTAGGCGCGGGGCTGTGGAAAGAGCGGGTTTAAGAGATCAACATGGGAAATTTATCCAGGTTTGGGCTGCGAGTGACGCATAATACCCTACTCCTACTGGTTTGTGTTTATCTGGTGTTCTTGGACTAGCTACAAAGCGTGCAGGGTCCAAAAAGTTCGAATCCTCTCCTAGTACGCTGCGGGCCTCCTTTTATAGTCAAAGGGGCTGCCACAGTGGCACACAGGGGGTGGAAAGTTGTTCAGTAGTCGAGTTTATCTCTGACATCTCATGACAAAACGCATTAAATGCGCTACTTAGGTGTCCTCTTAATTTATCGGGGATGGTAACGAAGCACGTCCCGTCCATTGTCGCTTCGTCTTGCTCCGACACGCGTCCAGGCTAACGAGGCATGCAACGCCATGTAGGCTGGCAGGCTGCTGAACTGGCGCGGTGGCAGGGTCTTCACGAAGATCTGCATGCCACCACGTAGGTGCTTGACTAGTTGGCTTAGGAGCCACGTACTGCCACGTGGGTACCTTCTTAGTTGGTTGGTTGGCCGCTGAGCTGGGGCGGCGACGGGGCGGCAAGGCCTTGCCGTGGTCTTGCTGATATTCCTGGCAAGGGTCTTGCCGGGGCTTTGCGGGCGCCCTCCGCAAGAGTCTTGTCGGGGCCTCGTGGGTATCTTCGGTAGGAGTCTTGCCGGGGCCTCATGGGCATCCTCGGCAAGGAGCCTCATTGTTGCCTTGTATTCTGGTTCTTATCTAGGCCTTGTAGGCCCTTTGTCCTCACAAAGACCTGCATGCCACCATGGAGGCACCTCCCGAGCCTTGGTTCCAATGTGGATGATGGCGTCGGAACTCTGAAGCTCAAGGGTGGCGGCCTCGTTGGTGTTGGGCAAGTTGCCCCGGCAAGGCTCTTGCCGGGGCCGTTGCTACCTCTTGAGCACTGCGTTGGTTTTCCCTTGATGAGGAAAGGGTGATGTAGCAAAGTAGCGTAAGTATTTCCCTCAGTTTTTGAGAACCAAGGTATCAATCCAGTAGGAGACTACACGCAAGTCGCCTCGTACCTACACCAATAGTTGTCAATCCCTTCACGGCCACTTGCAAAAGTGAGATCTGATAGAGATAATAAGATAAATATTTTTGGTATTTTTTATGATATAGATTGAAAGTAAAGTCTGCAAAGTTAAATAGATTGGAAACTTATAGGACGGAAAATAGACCCGGGAGCCATAGGTTTCACTAGTGACTTCTCTCAAGATAGCATAAGTATTACGGTGGGTGAACAAATTACTGTCGAGCAATTGATAGAAAAGTGCATAATTATGAGAATATCTAGGTATGATCATGTATATAGGCATCACGTCCGTGACAAGTAGACCGAAACGATTCTGCATCTACTACTATTACTCCACACATCGACCGCTATCCAGCATGCATCTAGAGTATTAAGTTGATAAGAATAGAGTAACACATTAGGCAAGATGACATGATGTAGAGGGATAAACTCAAGCAATATGATATAAACCCCATCTTTTTATCCTCGATGGCAGCAATACAATGCGTGCCTTGCTACCCCTGCTGTCACTGGGAAAGGACACCGCAAGATTGAACAAAAAGGTAAGCACTTCTCCCATTGCAAGAAAGATCAATCTAGTAGGCCAAACCAAACTGATAATTCGAAGAGACTTGCAAAGATAACAAATCATATACAAAAGAATTCAGAGGAGATTCAAATATTGTTCATAGATAATCTTGATCATAAACCCACAATTCATCGGATCTCGACAAACACACCGCAAAAAGAATTACATCAAATAGATCTGCAAGAAGATCGAGGAGAACTTTGTAGTGAGATCCAAAGAGAGAGAAGAAGCCATCTAGCTAATAACTATGGACCCGAAGGTCTGTGGTAAACTACTCACACATCATCGGAGAGGCTATGGTGTTGATGTAGAAGCCATCTGTGATCGATTCCCCCTCCGTCGGAGCGCCGGAAAAGGCCCGAAGATGAGATCTCATAGGTACAGAAGGTTGCGGCGGTGGAAATAGGGTTTCGTGGTGCTCTCAGATGTTTTCGGGGTATATGAGTATATATAGGCGAAAGAAGTCGGTCAGGGGAGCCACGAGGGTTGGGAGCGCCTACCCCCCCCCCCCACCCTCCCCCGGGCGCGCCCTCCTGCCTCGTGGCTGCTATTTCTTGAGCTTGCGTTTGTTTTCCCCGAAGAGGAGAGGATGATGCAGCAGAGTAGCGTAAGTATTTCCCTCAGTTTTTGAGAACCAAGGTATCAGTCCAGTAGGAGGCCACGCACAAGTCCCTCGTACCTACACAAAACAAATAGCTCCTCGCAACCAACACGAATAGGGGTTGTCAATCCCTTCAGGGTCACTTACGAGAGTGAGATCTGATAGAGATGATAGATAATATTTTTGGTATTTTTGGTATAAAGATGCAAAGTAAAATAAAAAGGCAAAGAAAAGAGCAAAGAATAACAAAGCGTCGGAAGATTAACATGATAAAAATAGACCCGGGGGCCATAGATTTCACTAGTGGCTTCTCTTAAGAGCATAGGTATTTTACGGTGGGTGAACGAATTGCTGTTGAGAAATTGACAGAACTGAGCATAGTTATGAGAATATCTAGGTATGATCATGTATATAGGCATCACGTCTGAGACAAGTACACCGACTCCTGCCTGCATCTACTACTATTACTCCACTCATCGATCATTGTCAAAGATGCATCTAGAGTATTAAGTTAATGAAAACAGAGTAACGCCTTAAGCAAGATGACATGATGTAGAGGAATAAATTCATGCAATATGATAAAAACCCCATCTTGTTATCCTTGATGGCAACAATACAATACGTGCCTTGCAACCCTTTCTGTCACTGGGCAAGGACACCGCAAGATTGAACCCAAAGCTAAGAACTTCTCCCATTGCAAGAACTAACAATCTAGTTGGCCAAACCAAACGGATAATTCAAAGAGACTTGCAAAGATAACTCAATCGTACATAAAAAAATTCAGAGAAGATTCAAATATTGCTCATAGATAATCTTGATCATAAACCCACAATTCATCGATCTCAACAAACACACCGCAAAAAGAAGATTACATCGAATAGATCTCCACGAGAGAGGGGGAGAACATTGTATTGAGATCCAAAAGAGAGAAGAAGCCATCTAGCTACTAACTATGGACCCGAAGGTCTAAGGTAAACTACTCACACTTCATCGGAGAGGCTATGATGATGATGTAGAAGACATCCGTGGTGGAATCCCCTTCCATCGGATCTACGGAATAGGCCCCAAGATGGGATCTCGTGGATACAGAAAGTTGCGGCGGTGGAATTAGGTTTTTGGCTCCTTATCTGATCTGTTGGGGTACGTAGGTATATATAGGAGGAAGAAGTACGTCGGTGGAGCTTCGAGGGGCCCACGAGGCAGGGGGCGCGCCCTCCACCCTCGTGACCGCCTCATGGCTTTCTTGACGGAGGGTCCAAGTCTCCTGGGTCTTATCCGATGAGAAAATCACGTTCCCAAAGATTTCATTCCGTTTGGACTCCGTTTGATATTCCTTTTCTTCGAAACACTGAAATAGGCAAAAACATCAATTCTGGGCTGGGTCTCCGATTAATAGGTTAGTCCCAAAAGTAATATAAAAGTGGAAAATAAAGCCTAATATAGTCCAAAACAATAGATAATATAGCATGGAGAAATCAAAAATTATAGATACGTTCGAGACGTATCAGGCATCCCCAAGCTTAATTCCTGCTCGTCCTCGAGTAGGTAAATGATAAAAAGAGAATTTTTGATGCGGAGTGCTACTTGGCATAATTTCAATGTAACTCTTCTTAATTGTGGTATGAATATACAGATCCAAAAGATTCAAGACAAAATTTCATATTGACATAAAAACAATAATACTTCAAGCATACTAACTAAGCAATTATGTCCTCTCAAAAATCATATAGTTTAGTCATGCTCCATTTTCGTCACACAAGAATGATCTCATCATGCACAACCCCGATGACAAGCCAAGCAATTTTTCATACTTTAGTAATCTCAAACCTATAAACTTTCACGCAATACATGAGCGTGAGCCATGGACATAGCACTATGGGTGGAATAGAATATAATGATGGGGGTTATGTGGAGAAGACAAAAAAGGAGAAGGTCTCACATCAACGAGGCTAATCAACGGGCTATGGAGATGCCCATCAATTTATGTTAATGCAAGGAGTAGGGATTGCCATGCAACGGATGCACTAGAGCTATAAATGTATGAAAGTTCAACAAAAGAAACTAAGTGGGTGTGCATCCAACTTGCTTGCTCACGAAGACCTAGGGAATTTGAGGAAGCCCATCGTTGGAATATACAAGCCAAGTTCAATAATGAAAAATTCCCACTAGTATATGAAAGTGACAACATATGAAACTCTCTATATGAAAAACATGGTGCTACTTTGAAGCACAATATATGAGACTCGCTATATGAAGAACATGGTGCTACTTTGAAGCACAAGTGTGGAAAAAGAGATAGTAACATTGCCCCTTTTTATTTCCTTTTTTGGGCCTTTTTTTCTTTGGCCTTTCTCTTTTTTTGGGGGGGACAATGCTCTATTAAATGATGATCATCACACTTCTATTTATTTACAACTCAATGATTGCAACTTGATAGTAGACCAAAGTATGACTCTATATAAATGCCTCCGGCGGTGTACCGGGATACGTATGAAAGAATTATGAACGGTGGCTGTGCCACAAATACTATGTCAACCACATGATCATGCTAAGAAATATGACAATGATGAATGTGTCATGAAGAACGGTATGGTGGAAAGTTGCATGACAATATATCTCAGAATGGCTATGGAAATTCCATAATAGGTAGGTATGGTGGCTGTTTTAAGGAAGATATAAGGAGGTTTATGTGTGAAAGAGCGTATCATATCACGGGGTTTGGATGCACCGGCAATGTTTGCACCAACTCTCAATGTGAGAAAGGGCAATGCACGGTAATCAAGAGGCTAGCAATGATGGAAGGGTAAGAGTGCCTATAATCCATGGACTCAACATTAGTCATAAAGAACTCACATACTTATTGCAAAAATCTACAAGCCATCAAAAACCGAAGCACTACGCATAGCTCCTAGGGGATAGATTGGTAGGAAAAGACCATCGCTCGTCCCCGACCGCCACTCATAAGGAGGACAATCAAATAACACCTCATGTTTCAAATTTGTTACATAACGTTTACCATACGTGCATGCTACGGAACTTGCAAATTTCAACACAAGCATTTCTCAAATTCACAACTACTCAACTAGCATGACTTTGATATTATCACCTTCATATCTCAAAACAATTATCAAGCATCAAACTTTTCTTAGTATTCAACGCACTCAAAAGAAAGTTTTACAAATCTTGAATACCAAGCATATTATTATTAAGCAAATTACGATGCTATTTAAGACTCTCAAAATAATCTAAGTGAAGCATGAGAGATCAATAGTTTCTTTAAAACAAATCCACCACCATGCTCTAAAAGATATAAGTGAAGTACTAGAGCAAAACTATCAAGCTCAAAAGATATAAGTGAAGCACATAGAGTATTCTAACAAATTCCAATTCATGTATGGCTCTCTCAAAAGGTGTGTACATCAAGGATCATTGTGCTAAACTAGCAAGCAAAGACATAAATAATACAAGACGCTCCAAGCAAAACACATATCATGTGGTGAATAGAAATATAGCTCCAAGTAAAGTTACCGATGGAAGTGGACAAAAGAGGGGATGCCTTCCAGGGCATCCCCAAGCTTCGACTTTTTGGTGTCCTTGGATTATCTTGGGGGTGCCATGGGCATCCCCAAGCTTAGGCTCTTGCCACTCCTTGTTCCATAATCCATCAAAAAAATTCACCCAAAAATTGAAAACTTCACAACACAAAACTCAACAGAAATAATATAAAAGTGTATGATAAAGCCCATTAAACATCCAAAACAGATAATATAATAGCATGGAACAATAAAAAATTATAGATACGTTGGAGACGTATCAAGCATCCCCAAGCTTAATTCATGCTCGTCCTCAAGTAGGTAAATGACAAAAATAGAATTTTTGATGTGGAATGCTACCTAACATAATTTTCAATGTATTTTTCTTTATTGTGGCATGAATGTTCAGATCCGAAAGATTCAATATAAGAGTTTAATGTTGACATAAAAATAATAATACTTCAAGCATACTCACTAAGCAATTATGTCTTATCAAAATAACATGGCCAAAGAAAGTTCATCCCTACAAAATCATATAGTTTGGTCATGCTCCATTTTCGTCACACAAGAAAGTTCTCATCATGCACAACCCCGATGACAAGCCAAGCAATTGTTTCATACTTTAGTAATCTCAAACTTTTTCAACCTTCACGCAATACATGAGCGTGAGCCTTGGATATAACACTATGGGTGGAATAGAGTATAATGATGGGGGTTATGTGGAGAAGACAAAAAAGGAGAAAGTCTCACATTGACACGGCTAATCAACGGGCTAGGGAGATGCCCATCAATTGATGTCAATGCAAGGAGTAGGGATTCCCATGCAACGGATGCACTAGAGCTATAAATGTATGAAAGCTCAACAAAAGAAACTAAGTGGGTGATGTCTACTACACAACCTTCTTCTTGTAGACATTGTTGGGCCTCCAAGTGCAAAGGTTTGTAGGACAGTAGCAAATTTCCGTCAAGTGGATGACCTAATGTTTATCAATCCGTGGGAGGCGTAGGATGAAGATGGTATCTATCAAGCAACCCTGCAACCAGATAACAAAGAGTCTCTTGTGTCCCCAACACACCCAATACAATGGTAAATTGTATAGGTGCACTAGTTCGGCGAAGAGATGGTGATACAAGTGCAATATGGATGGTAGATATAGGTTTTGTAATCTGAAAATATAAAAACAGCAAGGTAACTAATGATAAAAGTGAGCGTAAACGGTATTGCAATGATAGGAAACAAGGCCTAGGGTTCATACTTTCACTAGTGCAAGTTCTCTCAACAATAATAACATAATTGGATCATATAACTATCCCTCAATATGCAACAAAGAGTCACTCCAAAGTCACTAATAGCGGAGAACAAACAAAGAGATTATGGTAGGGTACGAAACCACCTCAAAGTTATTCTTTCGAATCAATCTGTTGGGCTATTCCTATAAGTGTCACAAACAGCCCTAGAGTTCGTACTAGAATAACACCTTGAGACACAAATCAACCAAAAACCTAATGTCACCTAGATACTACAATGTCACCTCAAGTATCCGTGGGTATGAATATACGATATGCATCACACAATCTCAGATTCATCTATTCAACCAACACATAGAACCTCAAAGAGTGCCCCAAAGTTTCTACTGGGAGAATCACGACGAAAACGTGTGCCAACCCCTATGCATAGGTTCATGGCGGAACCTGCAGGTTGATCACCCAAACATACATCAAGTGAATCACGTGATATGCCATTGTCACCACAGATACGCACGGCAAGACATACATCAAGTGTTCTCAAATCTTTAAAGACTCAATCCGATAAGATTACTTCAAGGGGAAAACTCAATTCATTACAAGAGGGTAGAGGGGAGAAGAAACGTAAGATCCAACTATAATAGCAAAGCTCGCGATACATCAAGATCATGCCAAATCAAGAACACGAGAGAGAGATCAAACACATAGCTACTGGTACATACCCTCAGCCCCGAGGGTGAACTACTCCCTCCTCGTCATGGAGAGCGCCGGGATGATGAAGATGGCCACCGGTGAGGGTTCCCCCCTCCGGCAGGGTGCGGGAACAGGGTCCCGATTGGTTTTTTGTGGCTCTGGAGGCTTGCGGCCGCGGTACTCCCTATCTATTCTCTTCTCTGGAAGTTTTAGGATACGTAGGTATATATGGGTGAAAGAAGTACGTCGGGGACCGAACGGGGGGCCACGACGCAGGGGGGCGCGCCCTAGGGGGGCGCCCTCCACCCTCATGGGCACCTCTCTTCTTTCCTGACGTGCACTCCAAGCTTTTCCGGTAGCTTTCCTTCCAAAAATAACTTCTCCAGTTGATTTCGTTCCGTTTCGACTTCGTTTGATATTCCTTTTCTTCGAAACACTGAAATAGGCAAAAAACCAGCAAATCTGGGCTTGGCCTCCGGTTAATAAGTTAGTCCCAAAAATAATATAAAAGTGGATAATAAAGCCCAATATTGCCCAAAACAGTAGATAATATAGCATGGAGCAATCAAAAATTATAGATACGTTGGAGACGTATCAAGCATCCCATGGCTTAATTCATGCTCGTCCTCGAGTAGGTAAACGATAAAAAGATAATTTTTGATGTGGAATGCTAGTTGGCATAATTTCATTGTAATTCTTCTTAATAGTGATATGAATATTCAGATCCGAAAGATTCAAGACAAAAGTTCATATTGACATAAAAATAATAATACTTCAAGCATACTAACTAAGCAATTATGTCTTCTCAAAATAACATGGCCAAAGAAAGTTCATCCCTACAAAATCATATAGTTTAGTCATGCTCTATTTTCGTCACACAAGAATGCTCTCATCATGCACAACCCCGATGACAAGCCAAGCAATTGTTTCATACTTTAGTAATCTCAAATTTATAAACCTTCACGCAATACATGAGCGCGAGCCATGGATATAGCAGTTTGGGTGGAATAGAATATGATGATGGGGGTTATGTGGAGAAGACAAAAAAGGAGAAAGTCTCACATCAACGAGGCTAATCAATGGGCTATGGAGATGCCCATCGATTGATGTTGATACAAGGAGTAGGGATTTCCATGCAACGGATGCACTAGGGCTATAAATGTATGAAAGCTCAACAAAAGAAACTAGTGGGTGTGCATCCAACTTGCTTGCTCACGAAGACCTAGGGAACTTGAGGAGGCCCATCGTTGGAATATACAAGACAAGTTCTATAATGAAAAATTCCCACTAGTATATGAAAATGACAAAACAAGAGACTCTCTATCATGAAGATTATGGTGCTACTTTGAAGCACAAGTGTGGCAAAGGATAGTAGCATTGTCCCTTCTCTCTTTTTCTCTCATTTTTTGGGCCTTCTCTTTTTTATGGCCTTTCTCTTTTTTGGTGGCTTTCTCTTTTTTTTATTCCTCACTTGGGACAATGCTCTAGAAAATGATGATCATCACACTTCTATTTATTTACAACTCAATGATTACAACTCGATACTAGAACAAAGTATGACTCTATATGAATGCCTCCGTGATGTACCGGATATGCAATGAATCAAAAGTGACATGTATGAAAGAATTATGAATGGTGGCTTTGCCACAAATACTATGTCAACTACGTGATCAGGCTAAGCAATATGACAATGATGTATGTGTCATGATGAAAGGTATGGTGGAAAGTTGCATGGCAATATATCTCGGAATGGCTATGGAAATGCCATAATAGGTAGGTATGGTGGCTGTTTTGAGGAAGATATAAGGAGGTTTATGTGTGAAAGAGTGTATCATATCACGGGGTTTGGATGCACCGGCGAAGTTTGCACCAACTCTCAATGTGAGAAAGGGCAATGCACGGTACCGAAGATGCTAGCAATGATGGAAGGGTGAGAGTCCGTATAATCCATGGACTGAACATTAGCCATAAAGAACTCATATACTTATTGCAAAAATCTACAAACCATCAAAAACCAAAGCACTACGCGCATGCTCCTTGGGGGATAGATTGGTAGGAAAAGACCATCGCCGTCCCGACCGCCACTCATAAGGAGGACAATCAAAGAACACCTCATGTTTCAAATTTGTTACATAAAGTTTACCATATGTGCATGCTACGGGACTTGAAAACTTCAACACAAGTATTTCTCAAATTCACAAGTACTCAACTAGCACAACTTTAATATCACTACCTCCATATCTTAAAACAACATCAAGCATCAAACTTCTCTTAGTATTCAACACACTCAAAAGAAAGTTTTACAAATCTTGAATACCAAGCATAAGATTATTAAGCAAATTACCATGCTATTTAATACTCTCAAAATAATATAAGTGAAGCAAGAGAGATCATTATATTTATTAAAAATAAAACTACCACCATGCTCTAAAAGATATAAGTGAAGCACTAGAGCAAACAACAAACTACTCTGAAAGATATATGTGAAGATCAATGAGTAGTTGTATAATTATACAACTATGTGAAGACTCTCTAACATTTAAGAATTGCAGATCTTGGTATTTTATTCAAACAGCAAGCAAAGCTAAAGAAAATGGCATGACGCTCCAAGCAAAACACATATCATGTGGTCAATAAAAATATAGCTCCAAGTAAAGTTACCGATGAACGTAGACGAAAGAGGGGATGCCTACTGGGGAATTACCAAGCTTAGGCTCTTGGTTATCCTTGAATATTACCTTGGGGTGCCTTGGGCATCCCCAAGCTTAGGATCTTGCCACTCCTTATTCCATAGTCCATCGAATCTTTACCCAAAACTTGAAAACTTCACAACACAAAACTTAACAGAAATCTCGTAAGCTCCGTTAGCAAAAGAAAACAAAACACAACTTCAAGGTAATGTAATGAACTCATTCTTTATTTATATTGGTGTTAAACCTACTGTATTCCAACTTCTATATGGTTTATAAACTATTTTACTAGCCATAGATTCATCAAAATAAGCAAACAACACACGAAAAACAGAATCTGTCAAAAACAGAACAGTCTGTAGTAATCTGTAACTAACGCAAACTTATGGAACTCCAAAAATTCTAAAATAAATTGGTGGACCTGAGGAATTTGTCTAGTAATCTTCTGCAAAAAGAATCAACTAAATAGCTCTTTCCAGTAAAAATTTCTAGCTAATCTAGTGAGCGCTAAAGTTTCTGTTTTTTACAACATGATCATAAAGACTTCACCCAAGTCTTCCCAAAGGTTCTACAAGGAGCTTAAGGACACCATCTATCAGATATGTGGGCGCCAAGATGAGCAATGGGAGATGATCAGCACCAGGAGGGACAGGTCCATTGCAGCTTTCATCCAGGAGTTAAACCAGCACATTCGTCGCCAGGAGAACCAGATGTGCGCAAGCATGATAGATTTGAAGAAGGTAATGACCCGGAACATGGAGCTAGAAGAGGAACTCAAGTCTACACGTGACGGATATGAGGAGGAAATCGCAATACTATTGGAGAAGAATGACGACCTGACAAGGAAGCTCAGAGTATTCATGGGAGACCCCGCACCAGGAGGAGATGACGACCATCCCGAGGACTACATCATCATCGCATTTACACCGACTCCAACCCCGACAGTAGTGATGATGATTACAAAGACGAAGCTAGAGTGGATATCATGGAGTCTTCCACCGATCAAAATTTCTAGTAGACCACCATATGATTAGTAGTACTCCCCCATGTATATAGTAGTAGTCTGAGCACTTTTGTAACGATAGTTCTAGACCGATTGTATGCCCTTGCTTGAATTGATTTGGTGTGATATGAATGGGTTTCTCTCATGTGCACATGGGTAGTGTTTTCTCACTAGACCTCATTCTATTATAATCTCTCCCCTCTAAACCCATCATATGCCTCCTAGACGTGACACCGAATTTGTCTTCCCATCGAAGATCACCCAGTTGATCCAACAGCAGAATGCCTTGATACGGCAACTAGTCCAGAACCAAGGCAACAAAAACAACAACCCACCGCCACCACCTCCAGTTGACAACTTAGCATGTTTTCTGAGGTTGCAGCCGTCGGTGTTTTCCAGTAGCACCGAGCCAATAGTTGTTGATGACTGGCTACGCAGGATTGGAAGGGAGTTGACCATCGCAGGTTGCACAGATGCTGAGAAGGAGCGTTTTGCCGCACATCAATTGGATGGACCCGCAGCCGCATGGTAGGAGAACTACACGACCACTTTCCCTATAGCCAATGTCACTTGGGATCAGTTTCAGTAAGTGTTCCGCACTACACATGTCTCAACTGGAGCTATGAGCATGAAGAAGCGTGAGTTTCGCAACTTGCTCCAAGGAAACCATATGGTGGGGCAGTACGTGGATGAGTTCAGTAAGTTAGCTCGCTATGCCCCGGATGATGTGGCCACCGATGCCGTGAAGCAGGAGAAGTTTATGGAAGGGTTGAATGATGAGATGAGCAGGTAGTTGATGGTAGCGACATTCGCTAACTATCAGGAGTTGGTAGACAGGGCTCTTATGATTGAAGGGAATCAGCAGCAAATTGAGAGCCACAAGAGGAAGTATGGACAGGGGAAGTACAATTTAGGAGCCCAGAAGAAGCCTCGTTACACCCCGAACTCGGGAGGATTTACCCATAACCATGGAGGCCATACCCACAATGGAGGAAGTTCGCATAACCACAGTGGTCCCAAGAATGGAAATGGGAATGGAGCAGGCAGCAATCAGAACTGCTCTAACCCAGCAACACCCGCCAAGAAGGATCTAAGTCACATTACTTGTTTCAAGTGCGGGAAGACTGGACATTACGCCACTGAATGTTCTGAAGCAAAGAATGGTAATGGCAATGGAAGCTCTGGGAAGAAGCCCAACCCTTTCAACAGGGGACAAGTGAACCACGTGAACGTAGAGGAGGTTGAAGAGCAGCCAGATGCAGTTATCGGTAAGTTTTTGGTTAAGACATTTACCGCTCTCGTTATTTTTGATACTGGTGTATCGCATTCATACATATCAAGGGGATTTGTGGACAAGTTTAAGTTACCCACCTTAGCCCTTAGGACACCCTTATTAGTAAGCTCACCAGGAGCAGAGTATATGGCTAGTCGATGGTGCGATCAGATACTCTTAACCATTGGTAGCCATATTTTCCCCTCAGACCTAATAATTTTGGAGTCACAAGGATTGGATGTGATACTGGGTATGGATTGGCTATCGAAGTATGGAGGAAACATTGACTGTGCTAGTAGGTCAATTCTGCTCACCACCCCGAAGGGAAAAAGGATCAAGTATGTATCCAGGCATGCGCCAAGGAGGACCCAAGTAAATTCTCTCACGGGAGTTGTTCAGGAGGAAGTGCCGGTTGGAAGGATTACTTGGATGTATTTCCTGAGGAGCTACCAGGCATGCCGCCGGATCGGGACATTGAGTTTTTGTTAGAGCTATTGCCAGGCACCGGACCAATATCGAAGAGACCGTATCGGATGACCGCAAATGATCTGGAAGAGATCAAGAAGCAGATTAAGGAGTTAAAGGAGGAAGGTTACATTCGACGACGTTCGTCACCATGGGGAGCCCCAGTGCTCTTGGTTGAGAAGAAGGATGGATCATTAAGAATGGTTGTTGATTATCGTGCACTGAATGAAGTGATGATCAAGAACAAGTACCCACTACCGATGATTAATGACTTGTTTGACCAGCTGCAAGGAGCTAAAGTATTCTCCAAGATCGATCTACGATCAGGATACACCAGCTGAAGATCCGAGAACAGGATATACCTAAGACAGCCTTCACCACAAGGTACGAGCTATATGAGTCCACGGTTATGTCATTTGGATTGACAAACGCCCCTGCCTATTTTATGAGCATGATGAATATGGTGTTCATGGAGTTCTTGGGTAAGTTTGTCGTGGTGTTCATTAATGATATCTTGGTATACTCGAAGAATGAACAGGAGCACAAGGAGCATTTGCGGTTAGTTCTCGAGAAGCTCAGGGAACATCAGTTATATGCCAAGTTCAGCAAATGCGAGTTTTGGTTGAAGGAAGTAGGATTTCTTGGACATGTTATATCGGGAGAAGGTATAGCGAGAGATCCTACCAAGGTTCATCGATCCATCGAGTGGATGGCACCCACCTCAGTTGGAGAGATCCGCAGTTTCCTTGCACCCCCGGGATACTATCAGAGATTCATTGAGAATTTCCAAGATTGCGAAGCCTATGATGGAGTTGCTGAAGAAGGATACCAAATTCAAATGGACTGAAGAATGTGAAGCAAGTTTTCATAAGTTGAAGAAACGTTTGGTTATAGCCCCAGTGCTGATTCTGCCGAATATACACAAGGATTTCCAAGTGTATTGCGACGCTTCTCGCTTAGGACTTGGAGGAGTACTTATGCAAGACGGAAGAGTTGTTCCATATGCCTAACGTCAACTTCGACCACATGAGTTGAATTATGCCACGCATGATTTGGAGTTAGCAGCCATAGTGCATGCACTCAAAACCTGAAGACATTTTCTTATCGGAAACCGTTGTGATGTGTACATGGATCGTAAGAGTTTGAAGTACATTTTCACACAGAAGGAGCTGAATCTTAGCAGAGGAGATGGTTGGAGCTTATAAAGGATTATGATATGAAGCTACATTATCATCCAGGAAAGGCCAACGTCGTAGCAGACGCTTTGAGGCTGAAGAGTTATATCAATACCCTCGTAAGCGGAGGATTGCCAAAGGAGTTAGCCGAGGATCTCAGGGAGCTTCGTTTGGGGATAGTCCCTAGAGGTTTTGTCGCAGCAATGGAGGTTCAGTCGACATTATTGGGAAAGATTCACGAAGCTCAGAAGGATGACAAAGAAATTGTTGAGATAAAGGAGAAGATGAGTAAAGGAAAGGCCAAAGGTTTTTGTGAAGATGAGCACGATACCCTGTGGTTTGAGGACCGTGTTTACGTGTCCAATAATGCAGAGATCAGGAAGCTGATACTACAGGAAGCTCGTGACTCACCATACTTGATACACCCCGGAAACACTAAGATGTATTTGGATTCGAAGGAGCATTTCTGGTGGACTGGTATGAAGAAGGATATCGCCGAGTATGTAGCCGTATGCGATGTATGTCAGAGACTGAAGGCAGAACATCAGAAGCCAGCTGGATTACTGCAGCCTATGTCGATACCCGAATGGAAGTGGGTTAAGCTTGGCATGGATTTCATCAGCGGATTAGCCAGGACACGATCGGGATATGATTCTATCTGGGTAGTAGTGGATCGTTTGACCAAAGTGGCTCACTTTATCACAGTGAAGACCACCTATACAAGTGCAAAGTTGGCCAAGATATATATGACCAGGATTGTATGTCTGCATGGAGTTTCGAGGACCATCGTATCAGATAGGGAATACAGTGTACTTCAAAGTTTTGGCACCAGCTGCACCAGACTTTGGGTACCAGGCTAGAGTTCAGTACAGCCTTTCATTCGCAGACAGATGGACAGACCGAGCGATTCAATCAAATTCCAGAGGATATGTTGAGAGCTTGTGCGCTAGATTATGGATCTTCTTGGGATGATAACTTGCCTTACGCAGAGTTCTCATACAACAACAGTTATCAAGCCAGTTTCAAGATGGCACCCTCATAAGCTTTGTATGGAAGGAGGTGCAGGACACTGTTGATGTGGGATGAAGTTGGAGGCCGTCAGTTGTTTGTACCAGATTTGATTAGAGAGTCTGAAGAGAAGGTTAAGCTGATTCGGGATAGACTGAAGGTAGCTCAGTCCAGGCAGAAGAGTTATGCAGACTCAAAATGCAAGGAGGTAGTTTATGAAATCGGAGACAGAGCATATCTTCATGTATCACCTCTGAGAGGAGTAAAACGATTCAGAGTTAAGGGAAAGCTAGCCCCGAGATTTGTAGGACCATACCGAGTTATGGAATGTATGGGAGAAGTGGCCTACAAGTTAGAGTTATCCGAAGGTTTGTCAGGAGTTCATGATGTGTTTCACGTTTCCCAGCTGAAGAAGTGCCATGCTGAGATGGCCGATATTCCCCTGAGAGATACAGTGCCCCTGGAAGGAATTCAGTTGGATAGTGATCTAACCTACGAGGAGAAACCTGTCAAGATTCTTGAGTCTGCCAGCCGAGTCACCCGCAGCAAGGTTATTAAGTTTTGCAAAGTTCAGTGGAGCCACCATACCGAGGATGAAGCCACCTGGGAACGCGAGTATGATCTACGGAAAGACCACCCACACCTATTTTCTAGCCAACCCGAATCTCGAGGACAATATTCATCTTAAGGGGGTAGGTTTGTAACATCCCAAATTTTCAATTTGGAATGTTATACATAGGTCATCATATGCATATCATATTGTGTTTGCATTTTGGTAGTGATCCTAAAAATCCTAAGCAACTCAAGGACCCACGGAGAGAGTTGGGGATTTTACTATTTTCATATTTGAAATTTTCTCAAATATTGAAACGGGGATCTTTTTGGTTTTAATTATTTTTCTCTCCAAAAAAATATATTTCATATTAAAAATATATGAGAGGAGATAATATGAATTCTCCCAAACAAATGAAATATTGGAGGAAAAAGTTAAAATCAAATATAATAATATTATTTGGATTTTATCGCTATTTTGTTTGCATTAGATAAATATGCATTTTTCGAAATTGCATTTTTAGGCCAAGAAAATGTTCACTTTGTTCTAAATATTTTATTTAGACGGTGAAAATTGTTTTTGGAATTTTTAGATTTTTATTTATTTAGAATTTTTCTCGGCGGAATCTTATTTTAAAAACGAACCAACCTTGGGCCGTGCCCGAGCCGGACTCTGTCCGCGCTCCGGCCTTATAAGCCGCCGAGGCCCTTGAGCCGCTTGACCAAGGCCACCGAACCCTAGCACCGCCACCAGTCGTCGCCGCTCGCTGCCGCCGACCGCCGTCGCCGCCACCGCGGATCTCGCCGGATCCGCTGCCATCGTTTTTTCGGTTAGGTAAAAACCGATCGGTTTTCTTTTGAAAACCCTAGATCTGTTTTTTCGGTTTTTATTCGATTTAGTTATTTAGCGGACGTTCATCCGTTCGTTCGTGTTAACGAACGTTGTTCGCCGGTTAGGTTCAGACAGCGAACATTCGTTCGTTAGTCTTTTATTTTTATTTTATTATCGGCCAGGGACCTATCTGCGATTACTTTTATCGTAGATTAGCCCCTGATCTTCAAACCCTCGTAACTGTTCAACCGTTTGTCCAAATCCAGTGAAACCAACGCCAAAATCTTCGTCTCGAGCCCCTCTTTCTGTTTAATCAACTTGAACATGGTTTTGAAAATTTAAACTTTAGTTTCAAGCAGATTTGAATTCGAAGTTCTTTTGACCGTAGTTTCAGTTCCGTAGCTCTGATTCGATTGATTCTTTTTGCAGATCGAATCTCTTCAGTTGGATTTTCAGATTTGATCTTATTATTTGAGTTTTACCCGTGCATCCTTGCTTGAGTGCTTATGTATGCTATTCTTTGTTTGCGATAGAATTCCTAGAGTGCGAAGCATGCTACTACGAGTCTCTAGGTTTTGCGGATCGTCAGCAAGACAAGTAACACATTGATCATACTGTTTTCATACCCAGTTTTTATGCATTAGTTACAATACTCAAACATTGCTTTATTAGGATGTGATTAACTTGTGGGCATTGGGAAGTAGATGATGAGGTAGAACCCATTGTCCTTTTATTATCAAACCCTTGGAAGTTACTTCTACGCTATGCTTATATTGCCATGCTATGCTCGTAGACGTGGATTGGGTTTGAGTGTATCCACGAAAGATGTGAGATTGTTAATTAATGGTTAACATAAGGTGGCTACTTAAATACACATCTGGGTGGATTGGTTGCGGGCACCTGGAGAATCTAGTGTTGTCCTAGGATATCCAGGAGGACCCGTGTGATCATCCTCACTACAAAAAAAATACACTTCCGTGATGATACGTGTTTGTCACAGTAGGTCCCGTTTTTTGTCATGCATGTACATCCATGACAAATTTATGATGTAATCAAGATAGTCATACATGTCTTTGTCGTAGAAGTGTTCCATGACATTACGAAAATTATCATCACGGAAGTGTCCACTTCCATGACGATAAATCGCGCGTCACAGAAGTTCTTTCGTCAAGGGTGACCGAGACGTGGCATCCATCATAACGGAACGCTGTGAAGCTATCGGGTTGGGTTTTGGATCCGATAACCCGTTAACAGCCTCGACTAATGGGGATTTTCCACGTGTAAAATCATCGATTGGCTGGAGAAACGATGTCGGCTCACCGGGGACAGATGTCATCCACTCATTGGATGAAGGCGCCTATGATACGTCGACACGTGGCACGGCCCAACAAGTTTAATTGGGCCGGCCCAATTAAAGGCCCTCAAGTTTTGCGGACCGTAATGGGCCGGCCCAGCTAAAGGCCCACAAGATTTTGCGGACCATAATGGGCCGGCCCAGCTAAAGGCCCATAAGATTTTGTGGACCATAATGGGCCGGCCCGGCTAAAGGCCCACGAGATTTTGCAGGCCATAATGGGCCGGCCCAGCTAAAGGCCCACAAGATTTTTGTGTGCTATAATGGGCCGGCCCAAGTAAAGGCCCACAAGATTCTTGCGGATCATAATGGGTCGGCCCAGCTAAAGGCCCACGAGATTTCGCCGACATTAATGGGCTGGCCCAGCTGTAGGCCCACAAGATTTTGAGGACCCTAGTAGGCCGGCCCATTAACTAGCTGCCATGTTTTGGGCCAAATGTCGGACCATATCTGATTCGGTCCATTAATGGCCTGCCATGTTCCGGGCCTAAAAAGTGGCCCATTTGAGATCCGGCCCGTTATAAGCCTACCGCGTTCTGGACCAAATTACGGCCTAGATCAGGTCTGGCCCTTTAAGAGGCTTTGGGCTCAATTATGGCCCATATCAAATTCGGCCCGGCAACTGGACACTATGCTTTTGGGCCCACTTGCTAAAGGCCCACTTAGTAATTCGGCCTAATATTAGTTTTGTCCTGTTAAGGGCCCGTTTAACATTTTGGCCCTATATTAATTTCGGCTGTTAAAAGCCCGTCATATAGTTGGGCCTAACTATGACCCGATTTGCATCCGGCCTGCTCGCAGCCGATATCTGATTGGGCCAAACAAGGACCGAGACAATTTGGCCTGTTAAAAGCCCGTGATTTGATTCGCACAATCATGGGACGGGGTTCATTTTGGGCTGCTACCGGCCCGTGAGCTGTCTGGCACGTTTCAGGCCCAACCTACATCGTGATTGCATGACGGCCCGATTATGTACCGTAATTTTACGGTTTGGCCGGTTTGCTGCGGAGACAGGATATATATACAGTAAAATAACTGCAGCATCGTGAATAAGAAAAAACCTAGACTATACAACAAAGAAATTACAGCATATTACATCCACTGGGCATCAAAGTTCTCCACTATGATAATAAAGCATAAGCAGACAGCAGATTACATACACTGGGCATCAAAGATCGCCACCAGTGCAAATAAACACGCCGACAAAATAATATACAAAACCGACATCACTTCAATAGAGTTCAAGAAAGGTTAGCCCTGCTGGGGAGCTGCGCTTGTTCAACACTTATATCTTCCTCACTCTGAAAGATAAACAAGCAGACAGATGACAGGTTTTGCATGTAAAAGTATCAGTGCTGACAATTCATAACATTTCTTACTAACGAATAAAGTGACACAGTTTAAAATTGCATTAACACAATATGGTATTGTTCAGGTCAAGACATGGCAGGAAATGACATTGTGAAGGAGTTGGCAGCTTCACGACAACACTTGATTACGTATCAAGAACTCCAAGTATCAATGGTTAGTGTCTTTGTCAATTTATACCATTTCAAATTGGCAAATAAAGAGACGGTTTAAATAATAGTAGAATGATATGACATTGTTCATAGTTAAGACATTGCAGAATATGACATTGTCTTTGTAGTGGGTAGGTTCACCACACCACTAGATTACGGATGAAGAACGAAGCATACATGCAAAGTGCAAAAGAAGATCACTTGCTCAGCATAGTTTAATTTACATGGTATGAAGAAGGAACTTGGTTGTACAACCGAAAACTTAAATTGAGGAAGGACAAACTTTTGTTTATGAACTACATAATAAACTTTAAATAAGCAATTTGATGCAAACACCAAAAATAAGCAGTTATTTGCAGTCATGCCTAACCTACAACAAAGTTTGAAGGCTTGAGATGGACAAACTTACATTATTGGTGAAGACAGGCTCTATAAAGGCCTTGTCGATCTTTGATGGGGGGCAATTCAAGAAGTTTACCACAGAATCTTCTTCAAAAGCATTGCCTTTATTCTAAATTTTGTTAAGAGTAAATATAGATGTGATAATATACGAAAAAATGGGGAATATTTAAGACAAGATGAAGAGTGATGCTACATAACCAAGTAGCTATAAATGTAAGTGGAGCGTCTGAGGCAAAAGGTACAACCAAGAGCAATGCACATTAAACTTCTTGATTACCAACCTTATGGTAAGAGTAAATATAGATCCGATGTGTAGAAAATGGAGGGCAAAGGAAAATAAGCTGCAGAGTGATGGTACATGAACAACTACATCATTATAAGTACTATCGATAAAGGATAGCATGTACTTACAAGAACAATGCAGAGCTAAAGAAAACATTGGCATTGGATATATTCTACACTAATGTAACCATTCATACAGATCAGATAATTTGGAGCGTACAATTGATAAGCAAGCTATCATGCATACTGCTGTCACATAATGAACCAGGTATGTATGCAAGTACAGTGATACAGGACAACAGGTACTAACAAGAGCAAAGCAGCGGGCAGCATATTTGCGATATCCTGTCGTTCTTTTCAAAATCGGAATACTTCTTCGAGCAGATTTCTGGCAAAAAAGATCGGAAAGGCACATGCGGAAAAGTAGAAGTTCAAATTGTCATGTGATTTCATAGACGATTACCTCATCACAGGAACGAGACCGATTGCATAACAAGGTTTTTCCATTCAATGTCTTCTAAATTTAGCACGAGGAGACTTCATCGGAAATTGTTTATAGACTTGCCACCAAAGTGTGATTTCCTCGGGTAACACCGATCTTTGCTGCAATGCTTCCTTGAAAAGCACAAGCAAGCTTTGCTCGTCATGACTATCCAGATTGACCCTCGCCTAGTTACAACAATGTAATGTAAATCATTGATGTGTTCAATCGGCAGAAATCAGGAAAATAATAACCATGAATAATAGCACTTACACGTCAGTTGGACAGGAAGATGTGAAAATGGTGTTTGTCTTCACAATAATCTTCCCATGATGGGAATATATGCACGTAGTCCCTAACAACATTGAAAACATTGTCTTTTAAACTAGGAATAAATGGAATGGGGTTCCAATCTACAGGAATTAGCCGTCTCTGCAGTTGAGATAGGTCTTCGGTCGGTGGACTTGCTACACTTTTTGCTGGAGTGGGATTTTTCTGTGGTACAACTAGTGCTATGGCAAATGAAATCGGTATACCTTTTGCTGGAGTGCAGGTCCTGTGTGGTGGGGCTAGTGGTGTGGCCAGTGAAGTATGGGTACAGTCTGCTGGAGTCGGTCCTACGTTTTGTGTCACTGGTTGTACAACCAATATAAGTGGGGTGTTGTTTGATTTCTCCGGCACCACCATGTTTTTCTAGGACTTTGCTGGTGCTCCTTCAGGTTCGGCAATCACCCTCTTCCTTTTTGATGTCTGATGCACACGAACAGCATTTGAGTGGAAAAACATGGTATGATGACAGACGGAATATGTATTGATAATGGATGGGCATGGCATCTCGACATATATGATGAGTAAACTAAGCAGATGGCGGTGCAACAAAGTAGAAGAAATCAAAGACAACATATGCAAGATACCCGCAATCAATAAAACATTGCCAAATTAGAACAGGCACCTTGATGGGTGAACAGGACAGGCCATCTGCCTTTGACTCCTCGAGGTTAGAATAGTCATTAGGATCATATTCTGAACAAGAGTCAACAGGTGGGGAGCGTATGAGTTTCATTGCATCCATAATGGCACTCAATGCCTTGGTGCCAATTTTGTAAGTCATTGCAGTGTTTAGCTTCAAGAGTGGACTGCTGCTAGTGTGACACAAAGCAGCTACACAGATCATAGTGTAGATATCACGGGAAAACCTTAAGCATCAGAGTTAAATCAACAAAGTGGAACTTGCTGGAATTTATGTGCTAGTATTGCCGGTACGGCTCGAAACGCTTCGGATACCAGCTCTCTTCAAGTGAAGGTGTGGTACTGTTAATATCAGTGTAACTCTCAAAGGCGACATAGCTCCGCGCATTTCCTTGCTATTCTTATAGGATTCAAGTGGGCAGGCCACTACAAATGCTATTCCTATGTTTACAAGATCCTACGAATCAAAGAGGCTCAAAGTGTCCATCACAACCGACTGTATAGACCTCCACACTGCAAATGTCCCTGCTCATCTGCAGTACAAGGAACATACTGTACTACTAGCATACTCCCTCCGTTCCAAAATATAAGTCTTGGTAGAGATTTCCACTATGGATCACATACAGATGTATCCAGATACATTTTAGAGTGTAGATTCACTCATTTTGGTCCATATGTAGTCCATGGTGGAATCTATACAAAGACTTGTATTTAGGAACGGAGAGAGTACATATTAAAGAAGAATGGAAGAGGAACATGGTAAAGAAGAGCAATCAGATTTTGGATAATAAAATGTTTGTTGCGCAGTGCCCACACAAGATGAACCAGAGCGCATTAGGAATGCAACTCCCAGTTGTCTCTCGACCATTTCAGGTGGTTGGATGAAGATCCTACGTCTCCTAACCCTTCTTCTTCCTCGTCTCTTAATTCTTCCTATACAGAACACCGCACGGGCCGCCGGCCGGACCACCGGTCCCCATCGCCTGTGTTCCTCAGCCACCCCCACCCCCCACACGCGTCGAGTTTTCTTCGTTCGGCGAGGCCCCACAACCACCCCAGCCCCATGGATCGCACCGGCGAACTCCCGCGAGCTCTGAAAAAACGACAGACCCAAATTTGAAATTTAGTCTACTATGATTTAACTAGTGTGGAATATAAAGGGAAAACCATAAGCATTGGGAGTATAGTGTTGAGCGTGCCATGGCGGATCTGAAGGTGCAAACCGGACAAAGGCAACCGCAACCAAGACAAGAAATCAGAGTAAGGCGGTGGCGATCTATTTTCTTGCTGCGATAAATAAGTTGAGCAGAATCTGAAAGAGTATCGCCTCAGTGCGCGGCGCCGTGTCACGCATCTGCTGAGAATTTGACGGTGCTGCGGTAGCGATGGCTTTCGGCGGCGTGGAAGCAGATCTAGGAGGGTAGACGGTGGCGGTGGGGCGCGGTGGACGAGACGATCATAGGAGCGGCGCCGGCAAGGTGGACGGCAGCGGATGAAGCGAGAGGACGGGATGCAAGGATCCCGGTCCGAAGGCGTGGATGAGAGAGGTCGATCTCTTGTAATGGACGGCGGCATCGGGGTATCAGCTCTGACATGGTGGAGGAGAAAGGCGGTGGATGGGGTGGCGGATGGTGGCGGATGGAGGAGGGTGGGGTGGAGAGGGTGTTTTGGCGCCCACGGAGTATGAATGGGGAAAAGGGAGGTAGGGAGGAAGGGGGGAACTGTAGCGACCCGACCTCAGACGGTCAAGCCTCTGTGTTACTGTGCCATCCCTGGATCAGTATGCTGGCACACACAGTACATCAATGTATATATCAAAGTGCAATCACATGCATAAATAACGTAAAACTGATATATACCTCATAATAATCAGCGGAAACAATCAAACGGGTGTGGAGTCCCATCAACGCCATCGGCAGGTTGAGTGTAGACCGTAACCCTGTATCGTAACTCTTACTCGTCGAGGAAAGTATCTGCAACATGATACGTTGCAGCCGTGTAGGTCAAGACATTGAATGTACCGGCAAGATCACAATATGAGAAAACAGATGATAAAACTATACTATATGCAATATGGCTTTATGGCTCTGTATCTGAGTTTTGTTTGCGTAAAAGCTGGTTTTATTTTCCCTACATCAAAGGAATAAAATGAAGTCTGCACTAAGGAGTTTTCTATCATGACATGGTTCCGCCAACCGATGTCTCATAGCCCAAAGTCATCATAAGTTGCCCACAATTAAGTTATCAATCCGGTGTTGAGAGTTCCGAAATAGATCCAAGTCCAGATGCTCAAATTGTCCGTAATCGGGACACGGCTAATCGATTAGGTTATAAACCCTCTGCAGAGGTTTGTACACTTTACCCGCAAGATTCGATCCCTCTTTTACGTTCTCGCACTTTAGAGTGTTTGAGAACAAGATGACCAAACATGGTCTTCCAAAGAGTTCCTCGACCACTGTCCGTACTCATCCCATCCTACCGTAGTTCTACATCTGCTAGTACCGCCCCAGCCAGAGTCACTACTAAGGTCAACCAAGCGAGCCCATAATGACTTGCGGTTGCACAGGTAAGCTTCCGGTCATGAAGTATTCTTCCGTCTCTTTGAGTCTGGGTGAAGCTTTCCGCAAGATGTCATGGCGCTTCTCCATGCATCCCGCCAACCACCTGGGTTCTCCAGGTGCCGTCACAACCGTCCTTCACCCAGTAGTGTGTATTGAATTCTTGTCTCGAGTCTTGAAGTCTTGAGGTCTTGAAGGTGCAGTCCTTGCAGATTCCATCATGGAGTTGTCGTCATTGACGTAGAGTCCTCCTTCTTCACACCACTCTCGTGCACTCATACCAAACCCGTCTACTATAGCGTAGCATCAAAATAAAATATCGTCCGGGCTTGGTAACAGGTGATGGGTTCCTACCTCATGCATACTACTCAACTACAAGGATTCAATAACACTATCTGAGGGGTGATTGCAAAGATGTCACTAAATGCAATAAAACATAGGTATGAAAGCATGGTCAAAGTGAACTTGCACGGTAATACTTGATGAAGATAACAACGCTGTCGGAAAATGACTTGGTAGAACTAATCGTCACTCCGTTGAAAATCTATATAGTCAAACATAGCATTCACATAAGCAAACATCCTAGCAAACAATTTTAGCACTCGAAATAACAATCAAAACAGCAAGGAAAATCGATAATAAAACTCAAACCAAATCAAAAGAAACTTCAAATAAAACTACAAAGAAAAACTACTAACGAAGATCTATGACTTTGCTACAAACATCTAATATAGTTTTGCCGTAAGTAAAAACTTAACAACAATTAAAATACTAAACTAATAAATTAACAGAAAATAAAATGTAAAATAACTAATTTAACAGAAAGTATTTTTTCCATAAAATTTTATTTGCAAAAAGAAACAAATAAAAAGCTTTTATAAAACTCTAACTATGACCTATAGAAGGTTTCATACAAAACTAAGGAAAATAATTTCTTTTTAAGTAAAAATAAATTTTCTCCTGTTGTCTAACAGAAACACAACTAATTTTGTCAAAAGTGACAAAAAGAAATAATTTAAAACTAATAAAAACAATAAATAAAAAGCTAAAACAGAACTAATTTTAAAACAGTATTGTTTTGCTAAAAACCTAATTTAAATTAACCTGAAAATAAAATACTAAATACTACTGGATAAACAAAGGTCCTAGAGACCAGGAGCAAAAACAATTAATTAAAAATCTATTTTTAAACTCCCGGAATAAGCAAAACAAGCTTTAATTCAAATCTGATCTAACTCAATTTTATAAATCCAAACATAGACAAATAATATATTTTTGGAAACTACAAGAAAATTGTGATCTAACGCAAAAAGAATCAGCATCATTGGACTTCTAGATCGAAAGTTATATGCTAAACAAGAACGGAACTAAATCTGTTACGGAAATAAATCTGAAAAACGAAGACGGAGTTACCTGTACGTGAGGCAGAGATGGCAGGAAGGAGACGGCGATGTGGAGGGCTGCTCCGGCAAGGGGGAGAGGTCGCCGGCGAGGGTGGGGGTCGGCGCTTGGGAGGTGGCGCTGGGCGCCTCAGGTGCTGCTCACTCCTGGCGTCGGGCTCTGGGAGAGCTCTGGTGAGCGTTCTAGGCAGGAAAAGGAGGACGGTGGCAAGGTGGCTACGGGCAGGGGAGGCGTGGTGATGGGAAAAATGGAACGAGGAGAGGGAGGGGGTTTTATAGGCGGTCTCGGGAGGCGCTGGGATGGAAAGTCGTGGGAGATCGTGAAGGTGGAGAGTCGTGTCTCCATGGATATGGAAAGCTACTGTAACAGAGGAAGGAGATGATCTCTTGTTGGGCTAGAATAGGAAAGTGCTTAATGGGCCAGCAGGTTTTTCCTAATAAAAACGATTCCATTCCTATTTTTAAAATTAGGAAACTAAAACAATAAAAAGGAAATCAAATCAATTCGAAATAAAGAGTTTTTATATACTAAAATTATCAGAAAAATAAAATGTAGATGATGAGCATTATCCCACGGCCAAAATAAAAACTTAAAAAAAATGTTTTTCAGAAAATCCCTAAAGGCTTTATTTCTTTTTTCAAATAATTTTTTATATAAAATCTTTGGTTTTTCTTTGCTCATATATTTTCTATAATGCCCCTGTTTTTGGAGGGTAATTTTCCTCCTCTCTTTCTTGCTTGCAAGAATTTATTTTTCGGTATTTCTCGGGAAGAAAAATAGAGAAGCAAGTGCAAATATTTGAAAGAATTAAATTGCAAAACTCCGTTCAAATTCTTTATAGTTGAAGAAGTCATGTCATCTTCTCTCATTGATTTTAATAGGATGAATTTGAATTTACCGAGAAGGGAAAGTCATTTTATTCCCTCTCATTCAAAAGTTTTTGAAAAGGTTCAAATTTCACTCAAGTTTAATTCACTCAAGCAAACAAACAAACAGTTCAATTAATTATATTAACATTCCAAAATTTGGGATGTTACAAACCTACCACACTTAAAATGAATCTCGTCCTCGAGATTCAAGAGGCTAGCAAGAAAAGGTTAGGGGTTGGGGTCTTCTAGCAAATGTCTTGGTCGAAGGTCAGGGTGCTACCACACTTAAAAACAAGGTCATGGTTCCAATAACCTCAGATATTTCCTCTGGAGGGCTGACAATGTATGTCTCTTCACATATCTTACAATAGCTCCTTCATTAAAGCTCTTACATCGGAAGCATAGAGTTTTCCTCAAAAGCTTGGGTCGGTTCGTCAAAGTTGAAGTTAAATCAGACCGGATCTTCTTAGCTGATGGGTGCATGTCCATTCTAAACAACTATCAAAACACTCATGGTGGTCTACCATTAATGGTTTCTCCTGCAGAGAACGGTGCAGGTTGAACTTCACCGTATATCCTACGATTGGCAACGGTTGCTGTAAAGGGTTCCATCGTACTACCATTCTATGGTCTTATGGCTTATCGTGTCGACACTCTTCTAAGGTTTTCGAGGCTCTCCGATTTTCCATCAACATATGATAGTTCATGATAGAAGTCTTCGGTATGGGGGCCAATCCATCCCGTACTTGAATCATTACCACATACGTAAATATCGAATCACGTATTCTAACACTTGGGCATACTCACAAGCATTGCAGAATTTCTCTTGTTGACGAACCGGGTTCGAGTAAATCCTTGGTTTACGCAAGCCAAACAAAACATCTATCGTTACTTCACCACTCTCGTGTTTTGCGTAACCTCCTCTGAAACGTATGCTAATTGGATCACAGATTCTTCCAAATTTATTCCTTTATCAAGGTTACAACGGTTCCTTCTCAAAATCCTGGGCACATGGGTTATGGCCCACTTCAACACTAGTGCAGCTTTAACTCATCCTTGGAGTAACTCTCTTGTTCCATATTACCCTCCTTTAAATCCAAAGAGTACTCTGTTTCTTCATACCATCATATCAAAAGCAAAACTCCAACTTTTTTTTCCTTCGAACTACAGTCCATGGAATATATATTTTTCCTATTCATTAGTCTAGTCTTCTTCACAGGGTACTACCACCCTTAAAATGAAATTCACAAATCCATCCATAGACCATATTTCTCATATCCTCGAAAATGGTCAAAATCTTTGTTCACAGAGTAACAACCCATAAAATTCAACATATGAAATCATCACACCTTAACTTTATTGATTCATGCATTCATTACAATCTCGAGAACCCATTACATAGCTCAACTCATCGAACTCATGAAAATGAAACTGCTTTCTATTACTCTTGTTTCCAATATCAAAATTCCAACTACTCAACTCCAGCTTTCATCTTGTCGGGACATTTAGTAGCATAATGTCCTGCTTCCTTGCAATGAAAACACATAACTTTCGATAAGTCTTTGGGCTTCTTGGAGATGGTGCCTGCTCCTTGAGTTCCTTGCTTCCTTTCGAGACAATGATTGGCATAATGCCCGACGTCCTTACATTCAAAAACAGGTGATATGACTCTTGTCCCTCTTTGCGAGAAATAGGGTTGTTACGAGGGTGTCTTTGTTTTCTCTTCCCGGGTTTCTTCGTTGATCAAACCTTCTATTCCTTGTGGATCAAACTCAAGTGCTTCCGTCGGGAAGTATCCCAGATTCTCGTTTCTTTCCTTGGTGCAATCTTGTGAAAATGTCCTTCTTCTCCACATGAATAGCGTGCATTGGAGTAAAATCTGTTGAGGCCTTCTCCATCGTGGTCGTCAACACTTTCCTTCATCACAGGTTCTTTCATAACTTCTTGGAGGGCTTCTTTCATTCCTTCTTCCTGCTCCTGAATAGTTTGTTGCACCATGGGGTAAATGTGACACCGAAGTCGGGTAGTGGGTGGTTCCTTCACACAAGAAACAAGTCACTTGACTAGTTGGGCATTCCTCACCGGGTGTTTCTCCTCACAATGAGGGCATCCATCCTTGTGTTCCTCCTGGTGTGTCCTATTTCTCCATAAATCTTGCAGGCACAAGGTTTCTTCTTGAGTTATCGTAGTGCTTCCGGATAAGACGGGACCTCAAGAGAGTCTTCTTGAATTCTTCCCAAGTTTTTGCTCCGTTACATCCTTGTATGGCTTGATGCATTTTCCACCAGGTTGCGGCACTTCCTTCAAAATCTTGAAGAGCGTATTGGACCTCATACTTCCTTGAAACCAAATTGTTCCCGAAGTGATTCTCCATGTTCTCGCATCCATAGCTCTGCCTCCGGCTGAAGTCTTGATCGAAGAATATCAGTCCAACTTCATTCATCATCTGTGGGGTTCAAGGGTTTTAGGGTGAGATGAGAGAGAGGTGGGGAGGATATACACACAATACAAACAATAGTTTTTGAAGAAAGCGGGTTTTACTTTGTGGGCTGTCGGAAAACATCAAACAAATGACAGCTCACAATTCATCGCATCTAACGTAGGTGTATAACATGGATTTGGTCCTCTAACGGTCAAATAATTCTTCCGATTCTTCAAGTCGTCGAGTCTTCAACTGGTGTAGCTTCAACTCTTCTAATGCATGGTCAAATCCTCTTTACTCTGAAGAGGCCATCAGTTATCCGATATCTTGTCCTTCTTGGAGCGGCTTGATTGATTCTTCATGTGATCAAAAAGGGAAAAAGGGGTATATTCTAACTATTTAAGGTGAGAGGGTCTATTTGATAAAATCAGAAAAGATGAGAAGTAAGAGTCTTTTTGAAAATAAAGTTTTAGAAATTTCCTGTCCAAGGGCTTTCCGGTTTCTAGGGTCACGTCCCCAGTCAACATGTGCTCGATACCATCTCTTGGCGACCCGACCTCAGACGGTCAAGCCTACGTATTCTTATGCCATCCTCGATCAAGATGTCTTTGGCACACAGTACATCAATGTATATATCAAAGTGCAATCACATGCATAAATAACGTAAAACTGATATATACCTCATAATAATCAGCGGAAACAATCAAACGGGTGTGGAGTCCCATCAACGCCATCGGCGGAGTTGAGTGTAGACCGTAACCACAGTATCGTAACTCTTACTCGTCGAGGAAAGTATCTCGCAACATGATACGTTGCAGCCGTGTAGGTCAAGACATTGAATGTACCGGCAAGATCACAATATGAGAAAAGCAGATGATAAAACTATACTATATGCAATATGGCTTTATGGCTCAGATCTGAGTTTTGTTTGCGTAAAGCTGGTTTTATTTTCCCTACATCAAAGGAATAAAATGAAGTCTGCACTAAGGAGTTTTCTATCATGACATGGTTCCGCCAACCGATGTCTCATAGCCCAAAGTCATCATAAGTTGCCCACAATTAAGTTATCAATCCGGTGTTGAGAGTTCCGAAATAGATCCAAGTCCGGATGCTCAAATTGTCCGTAATCGGGGACACGGCTAATCGATTAGGTTATAAACCCTCTGCAGAGGTTTGTACACTTTACCCAAGATTCGATCCCTCTTTTTACGTTCTCGCACTTTAGAGTGTTTGAGAACAAGATGACGAAACATGGTCTTCCAAAGAGTTCCTCGACCACCGTCCGTACTCATCCCATCCTACCGTAGTTCTACATCTGCTAGTACCGTCCCAGCCAGAGTCACTACTAAGGTCAACCAAGCCAGAGCCCATAATGACTTGCGGTTGCACAGGTAAGCTTCCGGTCATGAAGTATTCTTCCGTCTCTTTGAGTCTGGGTGAAGCTTTCCGCAAGATGTCATGGCGCTTCTCCATGCATCCCGCCAACCACTGGGTTCTCCAGGTGCCCGTCAGCAAATCCTTCACCCAAGAGTGTGTATTGAATTCTTGTCTCGAGTCTTGAAGTCTTGAGGTCTTGAAGGTGCAGTCCTTGCAGATTCCATCATGGAGTTGTCGTCATTGACGTAGAGTCCTCCTTCTTCACACCACTCTCGTGCACTCATACCAAACCCCGTCTACTATAGCGTAGCATCAAAATAAAATATCGTCCGGGCTTGGTAACAGGGTGATGGGTTCCTACCTCATGCATACTACTCAACTACAAGGATTCAATAACACTACTGAGGGGTGATTGCAAAGATGTCACTAAATGCAATAAAACATAGGTATGAAAGCATGGTCAAAGTGAACTTGCCTGGTAATACTTGATGAAGATAACAACGCTGTCGAAAATGACTTGGTAGAACTAATCGTCACTCCGTTGAAAATCTATATAGTCAAACATAGCATTCACATAAGCAAACATCCTAGCAAACAATTTTAGCACTCGAAATAACAATCAAAACAGCAAGGAAAATCGATAATAAAACTCAAACCAAATCAAAAGAAACTTCAAATAAAACTACAAAGAAAAACTACTAACGAAGATCTATGACTTTGCTACAAACATCTAATATAGTTTTGCCGTAAGTAAAAACTTAACAACAATTAAAATACTAAACTAATAAATTAACAGAAAATAAAATGTAAAATAACTAATTTAACAGAAAGTATTTTTTCCATAAAATTTTATTTGCAAAAAGAAACAAATAAAAAGCTTTTATAAAACTCTAACTATGACCTATAGAAGGTTTCATACAAAACTAAGGAAAATAATTTCTTTTTTAAGTAAAAATAAATTTTCTCCTGTTGTCTAACAGAAACACAACTAATTTTGTCAAAAGTGACAAAAAGAAATAATTTAAAACTAATAAAAACAATAAATAAAAAGCTAAAACAGAACTAATTTTAAAACAGTATTGTTTTGCTAAAAACCTAATTTAAATTAACCTGAAAATAAAATACTAAATACTACTGGATAAACAAAGGTCCTAGAGACCAGGAGCAAAAACAATTAATTAAAAATCTATTTTTAAACTCCCGGAATAAGCAAAACAAGCTTTAATTCAAATCTGATCTAACTCAATTTTTATAAATCCAAACATAGACAAATAATATATTTTTGGAAACTACAAGAAAATTGTGATCTAACGCAAAAAGAATCAGCATCATTGGACTTCTAGATCGAAAGTTATATGCTAAACAAGAACGGAACTAAATCTGTTACGGAAATAAATCTGAAAAACGAAGACGGAGTTACCTGTACGTGAGGCAGAGATGGCAGGAAGGAGACGGCGATGTGGAGGGCTGCTCCGGCAAGGGGGAGAGGTCGCCGGCGAGGGTGGGGGTCGGCGCTTGGGGAGGTGGCGCTGGGCGCCCTCAGGTGCTGCTCACTCCTGGCGTCGGGCTCCTGGGAGAGCTCCTGGTGAGCGTTTCTAGGCAGGAAAAGGAGGACGGTGGCAAGGTGGCTACGGGCAGGGAGGGGGCGTGGTGATGGGAAAAATGGAACGAGGAGAGGGAGGGGGTTTTATAGGCGGTCTCGGGAGGCGCTGGGATGGAAAAGACGAGGGAGATCGGGAAGGTGGAGATTCCTGTCTCCATGGATATGGAAAGCTACTGTAACAGAGGAAGGAGATGATCTCTTGTTGGGCTAGAATAGGAAAGTGCTTAATGGGCCAGCAGGTTTTTCCTAATAAAAAGCGATTCCATTCCTATTTTTAAAATTAGGAAACTAAAACAATAAAAAGGAAATCAAATCAATTCGAAATAAAGAGTTTTTATATACTAAAATTATCGGAAAAATAAAATGTAGATGATGAGCATTATCCCACGGCCAAAATAAAACTTAAAAAATGTTTTTCAGAAAATCCCTAAAGGCTTTATTTCTTTTTGCAAATAATTTTTAAATAAAAACTTTCGTTTTCTTGGCTCAAATATTTTCAAAAATGCCCCTGATTTTGGAGGGTCATTTTCCTCCGCTCTTTCTTGCTTGCAAGAATTTATTTTTCGGGTATTTCTCGGGAAGAAAAATAGAGAAGCAAGTGCAAATATTTGAAAGAATTAAATTGCAAAACTCCGTTCAAATTCTTTATAGTTGAAGAAGTCATGTCATCTTCTCTCATTGATTTTAATAGGATGAATTTGAATTTACGGAGAAGGGAAAGTCATTTTATTCCCTCTCATTCAAAAGTTTTTGAAAAGGTTCAAATTTCACTCAAGTTTAATTCACTCAAGCAAACAAACAAACAGTTCAATTAATTATATTAACATTCCAAAATTTGGGATGTTACAAACCTACCACACTTAAAATGAATCTCGTCCTCGAGATTCAAGAGGCTAGCAAGAAAAGGTTAGGGGTTGGGGTCTTCTAGCAAATGTCTTGGTCGAAGGTCAGGTGCTACCACACTTAAAAACAAGGTCATGGTTCCAATAACCTCAGATATTTCCTCTGGAGGGCTGACAATGTATGTCTGTTCACATATCTTACAATCGCTCCGTAATTAAAGCTCTTCTGTCAGAAGCATAGAGTTTTCCTCAAAAGCTAGGGTCGGTTCGTCAATGTTTCAGTTCGTCCGAGACCGGATCTTCTTAGTCGATGGGTCATGTCCATTCTAAACAACTATCAAAACACTCATGGTGGTCTACCATTAATGGTTTCTCCTGCAGAGAACGGTGCAGGTTGAACTTCACCGTATATCCTACGATTGGCAACGGTTGCTGTAAAGGGTTCCATCGTACTACCATTCTATGGTTTTATGGCTTATCGTGTCGACACTCTTCTAAGGTTTTCGAGGCTCTCTGATTTTCCATCAACATATGATAGTTCATGATAGAAGTCTTCGGTATGGGGCCAATCCATCCCGTGCATTTGAATCATTACCACATACGTAAATATCGAATCACGTATTCTAACACTTGGGCATACTCACAAGCATTGCAGAATTTCTCTTGTTGACGAACTGGGTTCGAGTAAATCCTTGGTTTCTGCAAGCCAAACAAAACAACTATCGTTACTTCACCACTCTCAGGTTTTTGCGTAACCTCCTACGAAACGTATGCTAATTGGATCACAGATTCTTCCAAATTTATTCCTTTATCAAGGTTACAACGGTTCCTTCTCAAAATCCTGGGCCTGTGGGTTATGGCCCACTTCAACACTAGTGCAGCTTTAACTCATCCTTGGAGTAACTCTCTTGTTCCATATTACCCTCCTTTAAATCCAGAGTACTCTGCTTCTTCATACCATCATATCAAAAGCAAAACTCCAACTTTTTTTCCTTGAACTACAGTCCATGGAATATATATTTTTCCTATTCATTAGTCTAGTCTTCTTCACAGGTACTACCACCCTTAAAATGAAATTCACAAATCCATCCATAGACCATATTTCTCATATCCTCGAAAATGGTCAAAATCTTTGTTCACAGAGTAACAACCCATAAAATTCAACATATGAAATCATCACACCTTAACTTTATTGATTCATGCATTCATTACAATCTCGAGAACCCATTACATAGCTCAACTCATCGAACTCATGAAAATGAAACTGCTTTCTATTACTCTTGTTTCCAATATCAAAATTCCAACTACTCAACTCCAGCTTTCATCTTGTCGGGACATTTAGTAGCATAATGTCCTGCTTCCTTGCAATGAAAACACATAACTTTCGATAAGTCTTTGGGCTTCTTGGAGATGGTGCCTGCTCCTTGAGTTCCTTGCTTCCTTCGAGACAATGATTGGCATAATGCCCGACGTCCTTACATTCAAAAACAGGTGATATGACTCTTGTCCCTCTTTGCGTAAATAGGGTTGTTACGAGGGTGTCTTTGTTTTCTCTTCCGGGTTTCTTCGTTCGATCAAACCTTCTATTCCTTGTGGATCAAACTCTATTGCTTCCGTCGGGAAGTATCCCAGATTCTCTTTTCTTTCCTTGGTGCAATCTTGTGAAAATGTCCTTCTTCTCCACATGAATAGCGAGGCATTGGAGTAAAATCTGTTGAGGCCTTCTCCATCGTGGTCGTCAACACTTTCCTTCATCACAGGTTCTTTCATAACTTCTTGGAGCGCTTCTTTCATTCCTTCTTCCTGCTCCTGAATAGTTTGTTGCACCATGGGGTAAATGTGACATTGAGTCGGGTAGTGAGTGGTTCCTTCACACAAGAAACAAGTCACCTGACTAGTTGGGCATTCCTCAGCTGGGTGTTTCTCCTCACAATGAGGGCATCCATCCTTGTGTTCCTCCTGGTGTGTCCTATTTCTCCGCAAATCTTGCAGGCACAAGGTTTCTTCTTGAGTTATCGTAGTGCTTCCGGATAAGACGGGACCTCAAGAGAGTCTTCTTGAATTCTTCCCAAGTTTTGCTCCGTTACATCCTTGTATGGCTTGATGCATTTTCCACCAGGTTGCGGCACTTCCTTCAAAGTAATCAAGAGCGTATTGGACCTCATACTTCCTTGAAACCAAATTGTTCCCAGTGATTCTCCATGTTCTGCATCCATAGCTCGCCTCCGGTGAAGTCTTGATCGAAGAATATCAGTCCAACTTCATTCATCATCTGTGGGGTTCAAGGGTTTTAGGGTGAGATGAGAGAGAGGTGGGGAGGGATATACACACAATACAAACAATAGTTTTTGAAGAAACGGGTTTTACTTTGTGGCTGTCGGAAAACATCAAACAAATGACAGCTCACAATTCATCGCATCTAACGTGGGTGTATAACATGGATTTGGTCCTCTAACGGTCAAATAATTCTTCCGATTCTTCAAGTCGCGAGTCTTCAACTAGTGTAGCTTCAACTCTTCTAATGCATGGTCAAATCCTCTTTACTCAAGAGGCCATCAGTTATCCGATATCTTGTCCTTCTTGGAGCGGCTTGATTGATTCTTCATGTGATCAAAAGGGAAAAAGGGGTATATTCTAACTATTTAAGGTGAGAGGGTCTATTTGATAAAATCAGAAAAGATGAGAAGTAAGAGTCTTTTTGAAAATAAAGTTTTAGAAATTTCCTGTCCAAGGGCTTTCCGGTTTCTAGGGTCACGTCCTACAGTCAACATGTGCTCTGATACCATCTCTGTGGCGACCCGACCTCAGACGGTCAAGCCTACGTATTCTTATGCCATCCTCGGATCAGTATCTTTGGCACACAGTACATCAATGTATATATCAAAGTGCAATCACATGCATAAATAACGTAAAACTGATATATACCTCATAATAATCAGCGGAAACAATCAAGCGGGTGTGGAGTCCCATCAACGCCATCGGCGAGGTTGAGTGTAGACCGTAACCACTGTATCGTAACTCTTACTCGTCGAGGAAAGTATCTCGCAACATGATACGTTGCAGCCGTGTAGGTCAAGACATTGAATGTACCGCAAGATCACAATATGAGAAAACAGATGATAAAACTATACTATATGCAATATGGCTTTATGGCTCAGATTCGAGTTTTGTTTGCGTAAAAGCTGGTTTTATTTTCCCTACATCAAAGGAATAAAATGAAGTCTGCACTAAGGAGTTTTCTATCATGACATGGTTCCGCCAACCGATGTCTCATAGCCCAAAGTCATCATAAGTTGCCCACAATTAAGTTATCAATCCGTGTTGAGAGTTCGAAATAGATCCAAGTCCAGATGCTCAAATTGTCCGTGAATCGGGACACGGCTAATCGATTAGGTTATAAACCCTCTGCAGAGGTTTGTACACTTTACCCGCAAGATTCGATCCCTCTTTTTACGTTCTCGCACTTTAGAGTGTTTGAGAACAAGATGACCGAAACATGGTCTTCCAAAGAGTTCCTCTGACCACTGTCTGGTACTCATCCCATCCTACCGTAGTTCTACATCTGCTAGTACCGTCCCAGCCAGAGTCACTACTAAGGTCAACCAAGCCAGAGCCCATAATGACTTGCGGTTGCAGGTAAGCTTCCGGTCATGAAGTATTCTTCCGTCTCTTTGAGTCTGGGTGAAGCTTTCCGCAAGATGTCATGGCGCTTCTCCATGCATCCCGGCCAACCACCTTTGGGTTCTCCAGGTGCCCGTCAACCGCCCTTCACCCAAGAGTGTGTATTGAATTCTTGTCTCGAGTCTTGAAGTCTTGAGGTCTTGAAGGTGCAGTCCTTGCAGATTCCATCATGGAGTTGTCGTCATTGACGTAGAGTCCTCCTTCTTCACACCACTCTCGTGCACTCATACCAAACCCCGTCTACTATAGCGTAGCATCAAAATAAAATATCGTCCGGGCTTGGTAACAGGGTGATGGGTTCCTACCTCATGCATACTACTCAACTACAAGGATTCAATAACACTCTTGAGGGGTGATTGCAAAGATGTCCCTAAATGCAATAAAACATAGGTATGAAAGCATGGTCAAAGTGAACTTGCACGGTAATACTTGATGAAGATAACAACGCTGTCAGAAAATGACTTGGTAGAACTAATCGTCACTCCGTTGAAAATCTATATAGTCAAACATAGCATTCACATAAGCAAACATCCTAGCAAACAATTTTAGCACTCGAAATAACAATCAAAACAGCAAGGAAAATCGATAATAAAACTCAAACCAAATCAAAAGAAACTTCAAATAAAACTACAAAGAAAAACTACTAACGAAGATCTATGACTTTGCTACAAACATCTAATATAGTTTTGCCGTAAGTAAAAACTTAACAACAATTAAAATACTAAACTAATAAATTAACAGAAAATAAAATGTAAAATAACTAATTTAACAGAAAGTATTTTTTCCATAAAATTTTATTTGCAAAAAGAAACAAATAAAAAGCTTTTATAAAACTCTAACTATGACCTATAGAAGGTTTCATACAAAACTAAGGAAAATAATTTCTTTTTTAAGTAAAAATAAATTTTCTCCTGTTGTCTAACAGAAACACAACTAATTTTGTCAAAAGTGACAAAAAGAAATAATTTAAAACTAATAAAAACAATAAATAAAAAGCTAAAACAGAACAAATTTTAAAACAGTATTGTTTTGCTAAAACCTAATTTAAATTAACCTGAAAATAAAATACTAAATACTACTGGATAAACAAAGGTCCTAGAGACCAGGAGCAAAAACAATTAATTAAAAATCTATTTTTAAACTCCCGGAATAAGCAAAACAAGCTTTAATTCAAATCTGATCTAACTCAATTTTATAAATCCAAACATAGACAAATAATATATTTTTGGAAACTACAAGAAAATTGTGATCTAACATAAAAAGAATCAGCATCATTGGACTTCTAGATCGAAAGTTATATGCTAAACAAGAACGGAACTAAATCTGTTACGGAAATAAATCTGAAAAACGAAGACGGAGTTACCTGTACGTGAGGCAGAGATGGCAGGAAGGAGACGGCGATGTGGAGGGCTGCTCCGGCAAGGGGGAGAGGTCGCCGGCGAGGGTGGGGGTCGGCGCTTGGGGAGGTGGCGCTGGGCGCCTCAGGTGCTGCTCACTCCTGGCGTCGGGCTCTGGGAGAGCTCCTGGTGAGCGTTCTAAGGCAGGAAAAGGAGGACGGTGGCAAGGTGGCTACGGGCAGGGAGGCGTGGTGATGGGAAAAATGGAACGAGGAGAGGGAGGGGGTTTTATAGGCGGTCTCGGGAGGCGCTGGGATGGAAAGAGCAGGGAGCTCGGGAAGGTGGAGATTCCTGTCTCCATGGATATGGAAAGCTACTGTAACAGAGGAAGGAGATGATCTCTTGTTGGGCTAGAATAGGAAAGTGCTTAATGGGCCAGCAGGTTTTTCCTAATAAAAACGATTCCATTCCTATTTTTAAAATTAGGAAACTAAAACAATAAAAAGGAAATCAAATCAATTCGAAATAAAGAGTTTTTATATACTAAAATTATCAGAAAAATAAAATGTAGATGATGAGCATTATCCCACGGCCAAAATAAAAACTTAAAAAAAATGTTTTTCAGAAAATCCCTAAAGGCTTTATTTCTTTTTGCAAATAATTTTAAATAAAAACTTTCGCTTTTCTTGGCTCAAATATTTTCAAAATGCCCTGATTTTGGAGGGTCATTTTCCTCCGCTCTTTCTTGCTTGCAAGAATTTATTTTTCGGGTATTTCTCGGGAAGAAAAATAGAGAAGCAAGTGCAAATATTTGAAAGAATTAAATTGCAAAACTCCGTTCAAATTCTTTATAGTTGAAGAAGTCATGTCATCTTCTCTCATTGATTTTAATAGGATGAATTTGAATTTACGGAGAAGGGAAAGTCATTTTATTCCCTCTCATTCAAAAGTTTTTGAAAAGGTTCAAATTTCACTCAAGTTTAATTCACTCAAGCAAACAAACAAACAGTTCAATTAATTATATTAACATTCCAAAATTTGGGATGTTACAGGAACCATGTATTCAGGGCGCGCTTTTCTCAAATGCGAGGAAATTTACAAACTTAGCCCCCGTTTCAAATTTATACTACATCACAACAACATTAGTCGGTTGGGGATAGGACGGTAATCTCGCATACACCGAAAATTTGCCGACGAGAGTTTTTTTTGGCGCCCACCATGTATGAATATGAATCAGGGAGGGAGTCGACTTCGGTCGAGTTCACACTGTGTTTTGGCGCCCACCGTGTATGAATCCGGGTGAGAGGCGGTTACGTCATGTTTGGGTGAAATTACAAACCTACCCCTATCGAAACCTATAGAAATCCAGTAGATAGGCTTTGTGTGGCAGGGATAGGCAGTAGTGATTTCCATCTTGCAGATTTTGGTTTCGGGCGGGGTTACGCAACTTTCCCTGTTTCGTTCAAATTTTTCACAGTGCATGTTTACCGTGCCAACTCAATTTGAATCCCGTTTGTATTCTACTATTTTTTTCTGGCGGGATCCATTTTCAATTGGAATTACATTCTATATACATCATTTTTTATATATACTTTCAAAAGCACAACAAAGAATTCTGCTCCTTTATATGTATAGTATGATTTACAAATAAAACGATCTCGAAATCTTAAGGTTGAATTCAAAAAATTTAACCAAATTATGTTCTACTAAAATGTATGGATCAGTAATATCTACATATTAAATAACATAGATGTGCGTGAATTCATATGAGTATGCATGTTTGATAGATCAATTTTGGTTCGAGTATGGATTACATGTATCATCATCTCGAATTCAAATATTTGAATCCCTTTTTTGTTCACTCCTTTCACGCCCATCTCTCTCGCATGCATGCTCCTTCAGGTAGCTATCACTCTTTTCTCTAGCTCACCCGCACACTCACTTCATGTTTCTCCTATCCTCGCAAACATGGTCTCTCGACGTCTCCCTTGAGAAGTGTCACACTCTCCCTATCATTATACATTACACGGTTTTCATTATCTCTCACATCTCTACTGTTCTCTGGTATCACTCGGTACCTAAGCTTTCTTTCTCACCACCACACACAGTCTCCACTGCCTTTCACTTTGTCTTTCTCTCTATGGGATTCTCTCACACACCCTATATGTCTCTACATATGACTCATACCACTAAAATTACTCTATCTCCCTCCTGTAGACACAACATTTGTTGCGGTCTCCTTTTAAATCTCCATCCCATCGACATTATTCATTTGTTTACCGATCAGACAACCCCGACTACCGTCTCCTCTCTCTCTCTCACAGACACACACACACACACAACTCCTGCTTCCACTCCCCTTCCCGACTACCGTCTCTCTCTCACACACACAAAACTCTCGCTTTCGCACCCCGACTCGTATTTCTCTCACAAACATTTATCGACTGGCTAGCCTCTAGATAGGTTTATACACCCGCACACTCATGCTTCCACCATCGCATACATGTCTCTCTCCCGCTCCTTGTATCTATGTAGCTTTTTCTTCCCTTCTTGAGAAACGCCCTCTCGATCGTGCACACACACACTATCACCCCATTTTAAGCTGATACCTATCGCACACACACTACTTGTGTCTTTGTCACACATGCACTCCGCCCTCCTCCACTCTCCCTCTCTCTCACACACACACATGGGCCTTTTGCAACAACTAGCAAGATGCCCATGTGTTGCATGGAACATCAAGATGCATTTGTATGAGTAGTTTAACTTGTGGGGGAAAAGGATGAACGAGGGAAGGCCTTATTTGCAAATGTGGAGAGGGGTGTGGGTATCTTTTTGCAAAATTGCCATAGTTTCCTTCCTGTCAGATATAGATCGGACGGCCTATATTCTGAGGATGGCAGTCACACGATCATCACCGACAATGCTTTTTATAAGAGTAGGGATAAAAAATAGATTTGGTGATGATGGTGGGCCTGCCATCCTGCAATGTAGGTTGTCCGATTTATATCTGACGGATAGGAAGGAAAATATGGCAATTTACCCGCACTCTTCACCACATTTGCAGATAAGGCCTTGCCTCGTTCATCCTTTACTCACACAAGATCTTGATATTCAGAGCAACTCACGGGCAACATCCTAGTAAGAGTATAAATTAGACATATACCACTTCTCGAATCTTGAAACCAACAACATTCCTCCCTTATCTCATCAAAACCGCCAAAGGAATATATTTTGAGTGAAACATAACATATTTTTAGTGATATACGTATTTCAAAACTAGACTTTTTTCTATCAAATCGGTGAATATGTATTAATCTACTTTGATCGAGTGGCAACGAATTGACACATTGCTAGTAGTTATTATAATTTTTTGGACACCAGACAAACGGTGGAGTACATATACGAAGAGACGAGGCGCACGCACGCAGTCGGCCTCTCGCTGTCTCGCACACATGAGTGTTACGTAAAGGTGGCGTTAACAAATAAACCCTAAAACCCTAGGTGCACGATTTCTGCATTCGCGGGTACCGGGTACGTGGTGGAGCACCTTTGTAGGAGTTGACGGTCGGGACCACAGTGAACAACTTGAGCGCCGGTAGCTACTTGATTGCCACAGATCGAGTAGCCATGTTTAAAATATCATTTTTTAGCGGGGTTAAGAGTTCCAATTTTCAATGGCACGTTATAAGTACTAAGTAGTTTTTAGAACGATTGGTATGGAGCGAAAATGGAATTCATAGTACTACGTACCTCCTTGGCGTATGGTTGTATGGGTTTATGTTGCGAGATGTTGAACCTAGTAGTTCTAGGGCAAATACTATGGTTTAGATTTAGATGCTGGTTTTCAGTAATCGGAAGGGGAAACCCTTCTTTGATTAAAAAGACTACTACCTCCATTCTGGTTTACTAGTCCACATCGTACTTTGGGTCAAAGTTTGTCCATGAATTTTACTTGTAAAATGTGAATGGGAAACGAGATTTTGTTATACCCATACAAAAAAGGACTGGAGGGAGTGATTGCTCTGACACGGACGTGACCTCTCATAGCGCAGGCATTGAACTGGCACGCCGGCCAAGAGGGTCGCACTCGCTACAGGCCCGGCTGAGCACGCATCCTCCCCGCGTGCAACCAGCTTAAGACTGCCCCGCCTGCCTTCATTGAATCCGCGCGTGTGCCGGCAACACGTCCTTCTGCGAGCCGACAGGCATTTTAGAACAGAAAACATGACTAAAATATACTCATGGTCTTGACTTGTTGTGCTCGCACTGGTAGCAGGAACTAGTAGAGGTTTTTCTTTATTTATAACTCTTGTCACACTTTTTTTTGACTTTGAAGTGAATCATGGTTGTGGACATTATGTATGAATGTGCAGATATCAGTGAACATGAGTTTGATGTGGAAGTTGAACTTGGAATGTCGGGCTTGCGCGTGAACTATACCATGTCCAATGCTTTGTCTGTTATTGTTTGGAAAGTAAGTGTTGTTATTACATGACCTGAAAAAAAACATTTTGTGCCACATCAGTAGATGCACAGACATCACAACAGGCATGTTGACTGGATAAACATTTGAACCTAGCTATTATGAAGGAAATTTTGTATTGACAACAGTTTTAGATAGCAGGAGACGCCTAGCCTGCTCTGCCTCTGCTAGCTTATTTCTGGCTTCTTCCATCTCTTCTTTGTCTTGGGTGAAGAGAGAATCCGATTGCTCTTTTCGCTTCTTCAGAACTCAGCTACATTCTCAAGGGCTGCTGCATGCTTTCTTTCAGCCTTTACTAATGCCACGAGGACACGAACAGTGGCGACTCCACCTGGCTTGTGTGTAATCCAAAGCATCATCTGGGAATTTGCACCTTGTGTCTAATCCAAAGATCATTAGGGAACTGGCACCTTGTGTGTAATCCAGCCTCATTTTGGAAACATGATCTCGAGGTTGACCATAATTCCCTCCTCGCAGAAACTGCATCCTGACATGAAGTTACTTCTTTTTTAGATCAATACTCGGAGAAACCTAGATCCATTTAGTAGAAGCCAGATAAACAAAACTCGGAGAAGTGAATTCAAAAGCAAAATAAATATAAAAACAGACTACAAGGTGAGAACACCCATTTCCTACATCAAGTTAAAAATGAAAGCATTAGGACGATTAATACTCCTCTTATTACACATCGAAGAACACCACGCTTAAGAGAAACAGAAACTACAACATATACACATCGAAGAACACGAGGCAAAACGAAAGTAATTGAAAGGGTGTTACTTACCAAAGCTCGTTTTACAGGTTCGGTGCAGTTCCTCTTTAACTTGCCACGCTCCTTGAAGATGTCCCGAATATCCCGCGTTTGGTCTTCATTGCTCCTCTGCATGTTCACACTCGTGGTTTTAAAATCTCAACATGGCAAGAAAAATACTACTAGTAATACTCGCGCATCTTGTGGGCAACATTAAAGCACTCGTCTGCCATGTTAGAGCATCTCCAACAGAATCGAAACGCGCGGCGCTTTGAAAAAGCGTTTACAGTGCTGAGATCGAGAAGTAGATACTAGAGAGTAGAGGATAGCCTCATGTTGAATTGAGCGTCCGCTTTTCACCTACGCTTGTCCTCGCGATAGGCGGCTCGCTCCGCTCTCCTCTTATCCCTCTCCGCCCTCCTTTGCGCGTAGAACTCACGCTCGTTGATGATGTCCTGTGGGAAGTGTTGGCGCCACAGCGCCATGGCTTCCTCGTCCATCTCGGCGATGCCGAGACGGTGCTCCCGCCTCCGGTTGTCGCGACGATCCTCATCGGTCCTAAGCCGCGGCAGAGGCGCGAGCTCCTGCGCCCGCTCCCGCGTCGGCACGTTAGGGAAGTTCAATATTCTATGAGGCCACCGGAGGCGCCACGCCACCGCGTCGTACGCGCGGGCGGCCTCGTTGGCGGTGTCGAAATTGCCGAGGCCGAGGCGCATCCCGCGGAACCGGATCTCGGCGGAGAAGCCGCCAGAGGGACGCGCGCGGACGCCGCGGTATCCCCAAGTTTCCCGGCGACGCGGCGGCATGGTGGCGCGGCGGCGGTGAGGCGAAAAAGAGCGGGGAGAGAGCGGTGGCGAGGCACTGAGCGGTGGGAGGGCGTTGGATTTTATAAAGCACGCCGGACGCCGCGTGCCAAAACTAGCGCACGCCCGGCCGCTTTTTCCCGCGCGCGCGATCCTTTCCCGACGTCTCTGCTATCTCTACTCTCTTCTCTACGGTTATATTTATTTTATATTTTATATTTAATATTTATCTCTACTTCCTTTACTGTCTACTTTTTTCTCTATACTTTTTTTTCTTGCAATATAGGCCATCCGATTTATATCGAGATAGGAAGGAAACAAATGGGAATTTTGCGTAAAGATACCCATACCCCTCTCCAGATTTGCAAATAAGGCCTTCCCTCGTTCATCCTTTTCTCCCACAAGATAAACTACTCATACAAATGCATCTTGATGCGTGCAACGCATGGGCATCTTGCTACTTCTAAAAACCTTTCCATCATTTGCCACACTACAGGTTGCAGATGAAAAACCTACCCAAGCACAGCGCGATACAGGAGCGACGCACAATTACCAGCTGATATTCTGTTGGACAATGGAGGCTATAACCAATTACTTTTACGGGAACAATAGCACCCAGGAAAATTGAAGGGTAGGTATGAACAAAATTGTAATCGCACATGTCTTTGCTAAGTGATTCAATACACACATTACCAATCGAGGAGGAGAACGATGGTCGCGGCGGCCTCTGTGAGTCATGGTCGGCAACGGGAGTCAGTTCATTGTCCACGATGGTGGTACTTCTGCGCTTGGCGTCGGCTTTCGGGAAGCAGATTCGAGACCATGGAAGACGATGCCGGGGAAGAGGCTCCGTCTACGACGACGACGGTGGACCGGCTCCAGTGCGGCGTATGAGGTCGTCGATGAGGCAGATGCGCTGCGGTGGACGAGTGCGCCGATGTAAAGGGGAGGAGCACGAAGGCTGTGGTGCCGTGGAGAAGTCTATTTTGCGGTGGGGATAGACCATCGGGAGTATTCAGGTGTACTACTCTGGGTGCCGGGGTGGAGTTGGCTGGGTAGGGTGAACCTGAAGTTACGAAAACAGCCCCCTACCAAGCGTCGTCCGTAGGCCTGTTCCGAAGGCTATGATGGTAACTTCCCCTTTGCTCGAATCAGGGTCGCGGGAGATTTTCCCGCCGACCTCAAAATTTTGTGACACCGACTCCCGTGTGGCGTGTTGAGTGATTCGCTAAGCAACTAGCGAGTAGTAGTAGTAAACTCTGCATATTAGGTTTAACCGAAGTCAAACTTCCTAAAGTTTGACCAAGTTTATATAAAAATATAAACATTTACCATAACAAATATGTATGATGTGGAAGTACATTCAATAATGAATCTAATGGTATTTATTTTTTATTGTATGTGTTAATATTTTTTGATAGGGAAAACTTTGTTTTTGCCACTCTAGTTTTTGCCAACTTTGCTTATGCCACTCTAGAATTTGACATCTAACTTTTGCCACTGTTAGCTTTTGATAATACATCACAAATGCCATTCCGTGGCAAAACGATAATTTTTCATTTCACTTTTGCCACTCTTAGCATTTGACATGTATCACAATTGCCACTTGGAAAATTTTGTTTTTGCCACGGAAGGGCAAAAGTGATATATTGTCAAAAGCTAAGAGTGGCAAGAGTGAAATGTCAAATTCTAGAGTGGCATAAGCAAAGTGGGCAAAACTAGAGTGGCAAAACAAAGTTTTCCCTTTTGTTATAAGCTTTACGAGAGTTTACAAAACTTGACTTTGACCAATGCTAATACGCCGGACTTAAATAAAAATGGAGGAGTACACATTTGTTTTCTTAGTTTGTAGTGAACTAATCATTTGTTGAAATTGTGAAATAAATATATTAGGCTATTGACTTCGAATGTAATGGTCTATGCAATTCAATAGTTACAATCATTGTCGAATCCCAAGATGTATACAAGGTCTATAGTACTTCACAACATGCTCAAACTCACATAATCCTAGTCAAACGAGAATCTAAATTCATTTCATAGTTATTACTTTGTAGGTTGCAACAAAAACAACCAAAACTCTACATCAGCCATTATAGAAGCAACATTTTGACATATCCCATTGTGTGAATGAAACGTGCAGAGAGAGCTTTTGAAGATGGAGCAGATAGGGCGGGAAAGATTGTATGTATGTGGACGAGAGAGTAGGAGACAAACCTAACGAGACAGAGAGAGAGAGAGAGAGAGAGAGAGAGAGAGAGAAAGAGAGAGAGGGAGAAGTTAGGTCTGTGAGAAAGATGGAGACATGTAATATACGTGAGATGCATGTGCATCCAGATTCTGTATACGTGGAAGGAGAAGAGACAACATGTTTGATGAGAGAGCTGGAAAAACATGGACGAGAGGGGAAGGATCTCATAGGTTGAGGGATTGACAATTTTGTGCGGGGGAGAGAGGGATTGGTAATTTTGTGCAAGAGAGAGGGTGGGGGAGGAGTCAGTCAGCCGTCATCACATCACCCTCCTTCCAAATGACCCCGCATTCTCTAGCGCGGTGTGGTCGCCGTCTTTGATCTGCTCGATGCCCTCTTTGAAGATTGAGGTGTTGTGCATGTTGGGGTGCAAAGAAGCACAAGCGAGAGTGGTCGCCGTATAACCTTGGATGGGGATGGATTGTGTGCTCGGGGGAGTGTGTGTGTGTGTTGTGCTGCGTGTGTGTGTGTGTGTGTGTGTGCGCGCGCGCGTGTGTGTGTCAGATATTGAGCGAAAACAAATCTAAGGAGAGAAATGGGTATTCACGAAGAGATTGTGCGGGCCTTGAGGTGGGTAGGGCCCGAGTGAGGGTGTCAAAATGTGTGTGTTGATGCATGTGTTGCATGCGATCGTGCGAGGGACGGACGAATCGAGACAGATGGTTGTTGTGTTACGGATGCTCCTCTCTCTCTCTCTCACACACACACACACACACAAGTAAGCTAGAAGACCGTTCTCTCATGTATACACAACGTATCGGCATCTGTTTATGTCTCACTCATGCATGATCATTTGCACATTCACACCTCTCTATGTCTGTATCAGACGCACACTGTCTCCACATTGCCCTTCCTCCACAACACACATATGGACATATACACACGTTCTCTCTCAGTCACACACACAAAATAAGTATTAAAAAAACTAGGGCGCACCTAAAACGTCCAAATCCAAATAAACACAAACTAGAGCTAAATTCAAATATATGGAAATATTGCAGCGTCAAGAACTTTCGAAGGAAAAAAACTTGAGTAATATTCGAGGATTGTTTTCACACACACAAAAAGGTTCGGTGGATGTCCTTCGAGCGCAACACGGTGACGCATCGTTCGATCGACCGCGCGGCCGCGGTTCACGCGCTTGCACAGGATTCCGTATCGTGGCTGTGGTACTAACTTAAAAAATTAATAAAAGCGCTGCCTAAGTCTAATGTTTACGTGTACTAGTACGGTTTTCTTTCACGGGTTTGCTATTTCACATCTAGATGTGAAATATTATCTCACATCTAACTCACTCACCCTTGATTTTTTTAAGTCTTCCACTCACTCACCCATGATTTTTTTTAAAGTCTCCCATGGATTTTAAGGGTAAGGGAGTTAGATGTGAGATAATATCTCACATCTAGATGTGAGATAATATCTCACATCTAGATGTGACATAGGCAGACCCTTTCTTTTAAGTTTGACCAACCTTATATAAAACTAAAGTAAGCTCCCATATGCGCACTCATCAATATGCCGCCGCCGCCGTTGAGCACGCCGGCGCCCGCCTGCTCCGGCCAACAATTTCTCGCCCATCACCGCCGTGTCGCCGCCATCCCTGTGCCATGAAGCCGAAGGCTCGCCCGCTCACGTCGTCTACATTCCCTCCTCGCCATGCCGCCGCGCTGCCAAGCACGCGAGCAGCTGGTGGAGCCGCGTCTATGCACGCAGCGTACGAAGAGGAGGACGAGCGCGTGCTCCAGCACGCCAGCGAGGAGGAACTAGCGTGTCATTGTCGTCTCCGCCCGCGCGGAGGAGGCGCGCATGGTGGCTGTCGCGGCGGAAGCTGGTCGCGCATGCGTCGAGCCCGCAAACCGGGTGCGGACGCGGAATCTATCTTCGAGACCTTGAATGCCATGTGGATCCTGCAATCTGAAGGAGCAATTTGGGTTAGTCGAGACATGTGAGCCGTTTGATGCAACATGGATGGCTAGAAGGTCTTCTTCCACCTCTTCTGCCGTATTTTTCCTTCGCTCCGTCGAACTTCTTTCACAAATCGACTGACCCAAATTATACTACTAGTATGAACGTATTAAGTAAAGTAGGAACACGAAGATACGAGCAGTAGTACCAACTGCAAGAAGAACAGTAGTAAGACATAGTACTAGTACTACTGTACGTACTAAAGAGTTCAAATAACGAGAAAGAACATAAACATAGTTCTGCTGGGGCCTCAGCACAACACACCCTTGAAAATAAACTAAGCAACTAGTCCGCTTGACACTGCAGTAGAACCAGCATGAGCGACGGCACTGCCACCTACTTGGAGTGTGAGTCCACGTCCTCGACTTCGTCCTCATCCCTCTTCCTCTTCCTCTTCGCTGACGCTTCTTTGCTTGAACCGGACACTGGGCTCTGCTTCTTCATCCAACCCATGTAGATATTTAAACAAAGGTAGGCATCCATTGCTGCGTACAGGATGTGATCTTCATCTAATGTCTTTGACTCCCATGCATGATGAAACTCGTGATGAGGTTTCTTCAGTTTAGCGTACGAAGGATCAATCATGGCTGCTGCCGAGTCAGCATTGAAGGTTGAGAGGAGGACACCAGGCTTGCCTTCTGGAGATCGAAGGGCTGGCCTACAACGAGACCTATCCGACGCAGGACATCTCTATCGTTCTTAAAGCCTACAGTAACGAATTTCACTCTTTTTGTCCTTGAGGAAGTTCTTAAAATCCTGGCACTCAATGTCGGCATGGCATATGTGGTAGACCAAGCAAACGTTATGTACGCAAACCTGGATCACGGTGGGCTTCTTCCTCTCTTCGTCCTTTAGATCCTTCTCTCGTCACAGAACTGTGGTGTACTCAACATCTAGCCCAGCGACCCACTCATCTGTTGAATTGTTGAACATGCGTAGGAAGCGAGCAAGCCATGCTTTCACCATCGCGGATCCACGTGTGTAGATGACGATGAACTGATCGCCGGTGATGGCTCTAACCTGGTACTCAGCGGCGACCATGGAGATTTGGGAGGCCATGGATTTTGGAGGAGGGTTAGGAAAAGTTGAACTGTTGTACCCCGCAAAAACTGGGAGCGAACTAATGTGAAAGGACGGGATGACTGGGAGCGAACTGTTGTGAGGTAGAAGACGGCGACGAGTAGGGCGTGCGAACGGCGTGGGGTTGCTGGCTTGCCCGGTGGATAAACGGCTGCAAGCCCCCAAAGAGTTCTCGAGAACTATGTGGGACCCACTAGATCGATGTCATGTCTACTAGACCCATATCGTAGGCCTGACGGTATAGCTTCTGCCTGTTCGCACGCCATGCCAGCGCGTGGATGTAACTTCACTTAATTCCGTCAACCGTCGCGCATCCCACGGCCTTCGCCTCCCTCGCGCGGTCGCGCCCTTTGAGACTTCGACCGGCTATAAATGAGCAATTTTTTTGCCTACTCCGCATGCATGATACTCCCTCTGGTCCTTTTTACTCCCGTCAACCGTTTGAAAAGTGTTTGACCAAATATATACTTTTTTTTAACACCACCTTATATTAATTAACTAGCCACACCAGTACACTCATTCGATACAATATTCACCACACATGGCGGTATGTTATTTACAAGAATACCATCTAATCTATTGTAAAAGCTATACTTAGCAATTATGTGTGCCACCTTATTGGCCGAACGGCTAATCTTTGACAATTGAAGATTGTTGATCAACTTCGAGATGCTCAACGCTTTCATCTTTAGGTCACGCATAGCAGACCTGTCATAGTCCGGCAATGCAAGCCCTAAGCTCCGGTTCCTCCACGCTTTGACAGGCATCAATGAAATCCCACGACCAAATTTATACGAAAAATATCAATATCTACAATACTGATTATAATGAGTATAAGAACTACGTTTTATAATGAGTGTAAAAATATTGATTTAACATTGTGAATGTTGATACTCCCTCCGTCTATGTGAGTAAGTCATCTTAGGTTGTGCACCGTGACCAAGGAGGAGGGGAAAACGAGAGACATTAATGTTTATTTGCTAATTAAATAGTATTGCATGCAATGGACTAACCACTGCATGTCATGTTTCATAGTCTCAGGTCATTAAAAGCATGCACACCCTCATCTCTTATTGGTTGATATGTCAAGAAACAAGAAACGAGGTAGAAGTTAATGCACCGTGCCTACGTGTTTTGGGATTATTTGGTTTTCGTAAGATGACTTACACACCTAGCTATTAGAGTACCACTACCTCCCTTCTAGTTTAAAGGGCTCGACTCAAAATTTCACCTACTCTTAGCAAGATAGTAGAGGCGGTGGAATAGTTTTTGAGTCTGCAAAAGTACTCAACTAATGTTGTCGTTCTTCACAAAAAATGTGTTTACCAATGCATGCATGAACACTAGTTTTACTCTAACCCCCTCTCTTCTTTAATTATTTGCCACATCAACATGTTTTCTATTCCCGTGTGCATGATACCAGCTAAGATACCACCATTATGGCTAGCCTTAATCATCGCATGCAATAATTTAGTGCACCTTGAAATATGAACATGTGTGGGCGTGTATGTTTTTAATGACTTGAGACTATATCTAGCCCGGCATGCAAGAAGACTTATTATGCACCATTCCCCATACCTGCAGGAAGCCCGTTCGTCTCCAAATCTTTTCCTCTCCATGTGTGGAAACAATATGCCTGCCAAACTCTCCTTCTCCCTCCGGTGGTCCCACCACTCCACCCCGTGTGAAAAAATCTGCATGCATGACCCTCCTCCCCACATGCTCGTCCAATCCGTTGTGACCAGCAATATTTTCACCCCTTCGGTCCCCCGTAATTTACTCCAACAAATATGCCCACGTAGCTTTTTCTTAACTTCAGTTGCATTGGGTCACTGACATACGGGCCCAACAGTGTACTGGCCCACATGTCAGTGACGCAACTGGACCTGCAGTTAAGTCATTGCAGCTCAGTTCATATCTTACGTAGGTGTGCCATTGCTCGCTATAAATACTGCGCCTCCCACGAAATCGCTATCTCATCCCCCTCATGTTCACGTTCATCGCTATCTCCTCCCACTCCCTCTCACGTCGACCACCATGGCATCGCCCCTCCCAAGCCCTAGGAGCCCCTGGCTGCACCGCGCGGATGGTCATGCATCGCCGTTCCGTTCCTCGCCTCCACTAGTCGAGGAGGACGCGTCGGTGTTCCGCTCCTCGCCGCTACGCGACGCTGCCGCTGCTCCGCTCGCCGCCACTAGTCGAGGAGGACGCGTCGGTGTTCCGCTCCTCGCCGTGACGCGACGCGTCGCTGTTCCGTTCCTCGCCGCCACTAGTCAAGGAGGACGCGTCAGCGTGTTGGGGAACGTAGTAATTTCAAAAAAATTCCTACGCACACGCAAGACCATGGTGATGGCATAGCAACGAGAGGGGAGAGTGTCTGTCCACGTACCCTCGTAGACCGTAAGCGGAAGCGTTATAACAACGCGGTTGATGTAGACGTACGTCTTCACGATCCGACCGATCCAAGTACCGAACGTACGGCACCTCCGTGTTCAGCACACGTTCAGCTCGATGACGATCCCCGGGCTCCGATCCAGCAAAGCGTCGGGATGAGTTCCACAAGACGACGGCGTGGTGGCGATGATGATGCTCCACCGACGCAGGGCTTCGCCTAAGCTCCGCGACGATATGACTTCACCGCGCAGGCTTCGCTTAAGCTCATGACGATATGACCAAGTGGAATATGGTGGAGGGGGCACCGACACGGCTAAGGAACGATCCGTAGATCAACTTGTGTGTCATGGGGTGCCCCCTGCCTCAGTATATAAAGGAGCAAGGGGTGCGGCCGGCCCTAGGGAGGCGCTGGCCGAGGAGTCCTACTCCCACCGAGTAGGACCCCCCCTCTTTCCTAGTTGGATTAGGTTTGGGGAGGGAAGAGGGAAGGCGCCGCCCTCTCCTTGTCCTATTCGGACTAGAGGGGAGGGGCACGGCCTGCCCCTGGCCGCCCTTCCTCTTCTCCCTTATGGCCCATCAAGGCCCATTGACCCCCGGGGTTCCGTAACCCCGGTGTTCCGGTAAAATCCTGTTTTCATCCGAACCTTTCCAAGTCCAAACATAGGCTTCCAATATATCAATCTTTATGTCTCGACCATTTCGAGACTCCTCGTCATGTCCGTGATCACATCCGGGACTCAACAACCTTCGTACATCAAAACTTATAAACTCATAATAAACCGTCATCGAAACGTTAAGCGTGCGGACCCTACGGGTTCGAGAACTATGTAGACATGACCTAGAACCATTCTCGGTCAATAACCAATAGCGGAACCTGGATGCCCATATTGGTTCCTACATATTCTACGAAGATCTTTATCGGTCAAACCGCATAACGACATCGTTGTTCCCTTTGTCATCGGTATGTTACTTACCCGAGATTTGATCGTCGGTATCCAATACCTAGTTCAATCTCACATCTTGCAAGTCTCTTTACTCGTTCCGTAATACATCATCTCACAACTAACTTATTAGTTGCAATGCTTGCAAGGCTTATGTGATGTGTATTACCGAGAGGGCCCAGAGATACCTCTCCGAGCAATCGGAGTGACAAAACCTAATCTCGAAATACGCCAACCCAACATGTACCTTTGGAGACACCTGTAGTACTCCTTTATAATCACCCAGATTACGTTGTGACGCTTGGTAGTACCCAAAGTGTTCCTCCGTAAACGGGAGTTGCATAATCTCATAGTTACGGGAACATGTATAGGTCATGAAGAAAGCAATAGCAATATACTAAACGATCAAGTGCTAAGCTAACGGAATGGGTCATGTCAATCACATCATTCTCCTAATGATGTGATCCCATTAATCAAATGACAACACATGTCTATGGTTAGGAAACATAACCATCTTTGATTAATGAGCTAGTCTAGTAGAGGCATACTAGTGACTATCTGCTTGTCTATGTATTCACACATGTATCATGTTTCCGGTTAATACAATTCTAGCATGAATAATAAACATTTATCATGAAATAAGGAAATAAATAATAACTTTATTATTGCCTCTAGGGCATATTTCCTTCACAGCGTTCCGCTCCTCGCCGCGACGTGTCGAGGTGGATGCGTCGGCATTCCCAATCTCCCCAGCACGCGCGTCGAAGGACGCGTCGGCTCCCCGCTACGAGGAGAACGTCGCGCCGCCCGCCGAACCCCCCAGCCTTGAGGAGCTTTGGCAAGAAATGGATGTCGCCTTGTGGGAGGCGTTGCCTCCAGCAGAGCGTGCCAAAATAGAGGCGGAGAAGAAGGACGAGGAAGAGAAGCGCACCGCGCAACAAGCTTTCTGGGAGATCTATGTCGCGTCCGAGAGAGTTAAGCAATTGGTTCTTTGGCAGAAGGCTCGTGCGAGGGCCGTGAGGGTGGCGGAGGACGCCCGTGCCGACGCCCTGAGTGCAGTCGGGCCCAAGGGCCTCATCTACGCTTGGCGGTACGTGGACCGAGTGCATGCTTCCAGCCAGGAGGAGTACCTATTGGCGCCGGATCACCAAACCGGTGAGATCGCGCTCGCCCGCCGGCAAGCCGCCAATCAGCACCTCGCGAGTTGCGAGGCTGAGGAAGAGGCGTTGTGTCAGCGCGCTGGGAAACGGCCGCGCACCAGGGCACTCGTGGCGCGCCGCAAGCGCTCCTGCGAGCGTCGTGGCTTTTAGGAGGAGTATAATTTTTGTTTCGTAAGGCGATCTCATTAGTTTTGGGACGCAAATGATAAATCCCGAACATTCAGGAATTTTTAGCGTCCTTAATTAAGTATGTAAAAGGGAAAGTTTGGAAGCGTTGTGTATTATTATGCATTTTGCAAGTACGTGCATATAGCACAAACTTTACTATAGACTATTGGACTACACGTCTCTCTCGTTATATGCTTGCAGACTTTTCTACTCCCTCCGTCCAGGTCAATAAGTCATCTTTGGTTGTGCACGGTGACCAAGAAGGAGGGAAGATTTGTACACCTAGACGGAGGGAGTACTACTATTACTTATGTACGTGCAAATGCACGTTTAAACATTACGATGCGGTTTTTGTAAAAGTAGAAAAAAAACACTAGTCAAGCTTGTGAAACGATTCCAACGTGAGTACTACTACTAGTAGGAGGACCAGGGGCCAGTTCTTTTAGGCTTCTAGATGATTAATCCCATAACTACTACCCGTCCTGGTTTATTGGTCCCCATTGTAATCTGTGTCAAATTTTGATCATAAATTTAACTAATGAAATGTTAGTGCATGTCACATGCACTACTCCATCCGTCTAGGTGAGTAAGTCATCTTAGGCTGTGCACCGTGACCAAGGAGGAGGAGAAAACAAGAAATGTTAATGTTATTTTCTAATTAATAGTATTGCATGCAATGAACTAACCACTACATGTCATGTTTGATATCTCAAGTCATTAAAAGCATGCACACTCTTTATCTCTTATTGGTTGATATGTCAAGAAACAAGAAACGAGGTAGAAGTTAATGCACCGCGCCTAAGTGTTTTGGGATCATTTGGTTTTCAGAAGATGACTTACACACCTAGATGCACCGCCTAAGTGTTTTGAGTAACATTTTATCAGTTAAATCTTTGGTCAAAATTTAGCACAAATTACAATGGTGAGGAATAAACCAGGACAGAGTAGTAGTTTAGAAGCCTAAATAAATGAGTGAGGTGCCTTATTGTTACTCTCCACTGTGACTAGTCTTGTGGGAAAATGTCGGGGAAGCTGATCGTACCCACGAACACCTATGGGACCGGCGGACCGAGCCCCTTTCGGTCCGGCAGGGGACGGAGATCGCACGAAGAGCAGATCGAGGCGGTTAACAGCAGTTTACCCAGCTTCGAGCTCTCCTGAGAGATTATACTCCCTCTGCTTGTCCGATTGTATTGTGTTCTTGCTAGGGAGCCGCCGAGAGCTACCAGACCTAAGCGTGGGAGTTCTCTGGTTTCGACTGAACCCCCCCCACCCCCTCTCTACGTTGCGCATGGGCCTCCTTTTATATGCTCAAGGGGTCACCGACAGGTGGCAACGTAGCCATGGGCAAAAAGGGAAAATGAGTTGCGGTTGGTACAGCTACTTGTACAGTGTATCCTACCTAACCCTGACGGCAGGGGACAAAGGCCTTAAATGCCCGTCTAAGTCGACTAAACAGTGTAGAAAGGGACCGCCAGGGACGCCACCGCTTGCCACGATGGCAATCTTGTCAAGACCAAGCATGCCACCACGCTCACGGGCCGCCTGACAGCCTCTTGCCACGCTACGCTACCGAAAGGTCCTGTAGGCGACACGTTGGTGGATGTGCTTTGGAGCGCAGGAAGCAGGTGGTAGTCTGCCGACAAGCGCCTTGCAGGTTGTTGCCTCATCGCGTCCGGAAGCTTGTCGCTCACCGGGCCTTCCCGGCAAGCTCCTCTTGCCGGGGCCTTGTCTTCTAGGTGCCTTGAGTGGCCTTCCCGGCAAGCTCCTCTTGCCGGGGCCTTGTCTTCTTGGCTTAAATACTTTGTTCTTGAATGGCTCCAAAGGGACCGCGGAGGACCTAGGCGGTCACCAGCAAGCCTTTGCTGGGTGCTGCGACTGCCCGTGCACGAGTTCGGGAGACTAGGGTACCTCTACTCTAGTACACCGACTGGAGCCCCCGGGCCTGGGCCACGCACGGTGCCGAGCGCTGTTGGGCTAGGCCCAAAACAGGGCAGGGGCACGCGCGGTCTGGGGAACGCCGTAACTCACTCCGGACCCACCACACCCCCCACGAACAGCACACGTCGAATGCGGCATCGTGGGAGAGATCGTGGGGGGTTTCTTCGACAGCCTGGTAGAAGTGCCGGTCCGCCCTGATGAGCAGAGGGGCCTCACCCGCGACAGCACTGACGACGAGATGCAGCGCATTGCCACCAGGATGGAAGAGGCGGCAGTAGCTGTTGCCGCTGGCGAATTCGGGTTCACCGTGGAGGAGGCAGAGGCAGCAGAGGCGGCAAGCCTTGTCGAGCGAAGAGAGTTTGCCGGCGAGGAGGAGCTTGCCGACCCTGAAGCCGAGTCGAGCGAGCCCGTCGAGGGCGCCTCCTCCCCACCATCTAGCAGCTTGCCGCGAGCGGAGCCCCCAGATCCACCAAGAAGGCGTCTCCGCAAGGCTGGAGACGAAACAGGGCGGCAGACGGGCCAACAGCCCGTGCAGCGACGCAGCTCCACCGCGGCAAGCATCATTGCCGCGGAGCACCTCACGCTGCCGACAAGCAATCGGAGCGGGCCCTCCCCGGCCATCGCTGCTGCCCCCGCCAAGCGGCCAAGGGAACCCACTCCTCCACCTCGTCGCACCGGAGGCGAGCCAGAATTTGATCTCTCCGCGCTCAGCTCCGACGAGGAAGAAGAAGAGTAAGGCTCCGTGTTGTACTTGTATTTCTTCGATTTTGTTGCTCTGTCTTGTATCTGATTTGCTTCATTCTGAACCCTTTCCTTTTCAGGACGCTGGCCCAGAGAGCTTCGAAGAGAGCCAAGGCCCCGGTGATCGTCATCGAGGACGAACCCACTGCAGCAGTAGGAGGCGCGTCCGAGACCTCCTTGCCGGACCCGGCGACTCTTCCACAAAGCAGCCCCCAGCGCAGCCCCCAGCGTAAGTATATGATTTTTTTTTTTGCTGTTGGGCGTTCATGGGTGCTCTTTCTTGACTGATATCTGACTGTTGATTTGTGTAGGAGCATAGCAGCCCCACCAGGAGTGCCCCGAAGCCGCTCCTGACATGCCATCTTCTTCGACTACACCGCCCAAGGGAGGATCCCCCGGCGAGGGAGTGCTCTCTGGCAAGGGAGGCATCTCCGGCAAAGGATAGCACCAGCGATCCTCCGGTGCTCGAGACCACGGCTGCAGATCCTATCACAGGTAATCCTCTTGCCTGAAAACTGCCCTTGCGTTCTTCTTCTGATTTTCTTTTTGAATATCTACTTGACTTTTCTTTATTTTCTGGTCGTCAGATCCATCCGCCGCAGAGCCGATGGAGATTGAGGTCGCCGGCGAGGAGGACGCGCGCGGCAACACTAACGACGCCGCCGCCATTGAAGAGGAGGCTGGCGTTGACGAGCCCGCCGGCGAAGAGGCCGCCAAGACTGCTGCCGCAGAGGTCGGGCGAGGTCCGCGATCGACCGACGCAACCGAAGTCCGCAGGAGCGCCAGCGCTACACCGGCCGCCGATCCCTCCGCTGCTGCCGCAGCGCCAGGCTCCGAAGAGCCTCAGCCTGGCGCCTATCTGAAGGCCGGCGATGGCGTCTTCATCAAGCTCCCCGGCATCGAGCCTGTGGCGCTGTCGAAGGAGAGACCTTTGACGAAGAGCTGCTCGCCTCGCTGGCCGACGCTGGTCGACGCACCAAGCAGCAGCAAAGAACGAAGTCCGAGGAGGAGCAGGTATTGCGGAAACTGCTGTCGCTCTACCGCACCCGACAAGCCAAGCTGGAATCCCGGGAAGCGCTTGTCGCGAAGGCGGGAGCAGACATAGAGAAGCGCGCGGAGGAGCTCCGGGGCACCAACCAAGAAGCTCTCCGGGCCTTGGCAGAGGAGCGGGAGCGACTCGCCGAGGAGCACACAGCCTTCATCCTCGAGAAGGCTGAGGTTGAGGAGCAGGAGCGGCTTGCTGCCGAGAAGCTGTCTGCGCAAGAAGGCGAGCTGGCGCAGCGGAAGATCAATCTTGACAGCCATGAGGAGGAGCTTGCCGCGCGCGAGCAAACATTTGGCGGGGCTCTCAAGGAAGCAAAGGACACCGCCGCAGCTGCCGAGGCCGCCAAGAAGGAACTGGAGACGAAGGTGACGCCGCTGGAGGCCAACCTCAAGAAGAGCGGCGAGGAACTTGCTGCACTCAAGCATGAGCGCGAGAAGGACGCCTACACTCTTGGCGAGCTGCAGGGCCGTCTCGCCAAGAGGAGCAAGGAGCTCAGCGCCGCCAAGGACTCCAACACGGATCTCGAGCTGAAGCTGACTACTTTGATGCAGACGCTGGACGGCACCAAGGAGCGGGAGGTGGCCTTGTTGGAGAAGATCAAGGCCGACGAGGCGCCGTCATGGCGAAGTGCTATCGCCTCCGTAACACCTTCAGAGAGAATGTGGAGCACTGGACCGAGGGTCTCGTGAATATTGCCGCCGCCATCGACAGGGAGCTGGCGGAGTTGGGGATGGTGGATCTCGGATATTCCTCCGACGAGCACCTCCAACCCAGCGCCAAGCTCAGCTTGTTCTTCAAGGGCGTGGTGACGGCTCTCCAAATGACTCGGGAAGAGATCCCAAAGCAGCTGGCGAGGAGTCGCACTGTATCTGCAAGGGAGCTCTTCAGAAGGTGCTGATGAAGGTGGCCTTCCGCAATCCAGGCGTTAGCTTCGCCAACGTCCTCAAGTCCTTGCCGCCGGATCCTGATGTGGAGGCGCTCAAGACCCTTGTCGCACCCATTGTGGACAGGGTGAGCGGGATCAAGAGGGTTGACAGCGACCGCGTAGATTAGGCCGCCCATTTTATCTTTTCCTTGCCGCTGCTGGTCATGTTATGAGAACCATTTGTTAGGGCTGCGACAAGCTATCTTGTAATATAACTCTATTTTGGGTAGTAATTGCTATGTTATTTCCTTTACTTGAGCCCTTCCTTTGTATGTTTTTGCCCTACGCTTTTAGGGAACTTGTCGGCGCAGGCACCTTTGTCATGAAGGCCGAAAGTGCGGAACGTCAAGAGCCTTTGGCGGTGCCGCTCCGACAAACAACCTTGTCGCAACTAGTCGAAGCTCACTTAAGTTGTTGAGCGGACTCGAAACAAAGTAAGGGCGCAACTAGCTACGAGTTGGTTCCTCCGCGCACAGGTTTTCCATACAAAGTACGGTCGTTCGAGGAGAATAACTTAAAAAATTTAAAACTGATTGCTCAAACTTTGGCAACTTAGCTTTTCTGTCGTTTGCTTCCCGGTAAGGCAAAACTTCCTTGAACGACGCCTGGTCCACACCATTATCTTCTCCTTCCCCCCGGCAAACTTGTGTGCGAGGGAACCTTCCTTCCTTTGAGAAAGAGAAAGAAGAGAAAATAAAGATATGGAACCTTGCGGCTCGTTATTGCTTACCGGAATAGGTGCTGCACATAGTGTTAGATAATGCATGCAAAAATAAAGTAGAAAGCATGAAATTGACAAGATGTGCGAAGACATTAGCTTTACTGATGCACGGGGTCTGCGCCCGGCTTTGTACAAAGGATTACATGCAACATCGGCAAGACTTGTACAAAAGGTGGTTGCTGGAACAGGTTCCGACAACCGCGCCCTACGGGTAAAACTTACGAAGATGCTCAATATTCCAGGAGTTGCTCACCGAATGCCATCTTCGGTCTCAAAGGCGGACAGCGCCAGGCCTAGTGACTCGTCTCACCCGGTAAGGGCCTTCCCACTTCAAGGCCAACTTGTTGGAATTCTTGGCGGATCGAACGCGCCGAAGAACAAGGTCGCCTTCCTCGAGACTTCGGCACTAACTTTGCGGCTATGGTAGCGGCGCAAAGCTTGCCGGGTAACGAGTAGCTCGTGACGGCCTCAAGACGGTCCTCCTCAAGGAGCAGCGGCCATCTTGTCGCAATTGCTCTTGCTCAAGCTCATCATAAGCGAGCACTCGAGGTGACCCGTATACGAGTTCCGTGGCGAGAACTGCCTCTGCTCCATAGACTAGAGCGAAAGGTGTCTGGCCAGTGGCTCGATTTGGCGTTGTTCTGATCGACCAAAGAACCACCGGCAGCTCCTCAATCCAGTTTCTTCCGCACTTGTGCAGCCTGTCGAAAGTTCTGGTCTTGAGCCCTCGCAGCACTTCAGCATTTGCCCTCTCCGCTTGACCGTTACTTCTTGGATGAGCAACAGAAGCGAAGCAGACCTTGGCGCCAAGATCTTGGACGTCTTTGCATGAAGGTGCGGCTCGTGAATTCGCGTGCCGTTGTCGGTGATGATCCTGTTAGGGATTCCAAACGGCAAACAATCGACCAAGAACTTGATCGCCGACCGTCTTTGTCACCTTCCTCATCGCTTCCACTTCCGCCACTTTGTGAACTTGTCGATTGCAACGCATAAGTACTCAAAGCCCCGACAGCTCGGGGAAAGGGGCCGAGGATGTCGAGCCCCGCATCAAAAATGGCCAGGATAAAGGGATCGTCACGGAGAGCTTGAGCTGGCTGGTGTATTCGCTTGGAATGGAACCGCACGCTTCACACTTGGTTACTTGTGCAGTTGCATCCTCGGAGGGCGATTGGCCAAAAGAAACCTTGTTTAACGCTTTGTCGGCAAGTGCTCTTGCACCAATGTGGTGACCACATATGCCTCCATGTATTTCTGCCAACAGCTTCTGTCCATCTTCCCGGTGAATACACTTCAATTTCACACCGTTGAGTCTTCTTCTGTACAGTGTGTCGTCGACAAACTGATACATATTTGACTGCCGGGCTACTCTTTCCGCTTCTTCTTGCTCTTCGGGAAGATCTCCTGTCTGAAGGAAACGGACGATCTGCTGTGCCCATGTTGGAGCTTGCGGCTCGACAACAAGGACTAAAGGCATATCTGCTGCTGCGGGAACATCCGCTTCTACGGCGAGAAACCTGCGGCTCAGCCGGAGCTTGATGTTCCCCGGCAAGCTTGCCGGAGCAAAACTTGTCGGGAGCGTCTGCTTCAAGGGAACAAACCGTGGGGTCTGCCGGAGCAGACTGCTCCTCAGCACTCTTGGTGTTGATCTTGGGGACCTTGACGGTGGCTTCGGGGAGCTCTGCTGGAAAATAGTCACCAGAGATCAACTTCCTCTTCTTGCTCTGTCCAGTTGATGGTGCTACAATTGGTTGAGTCAGCTTGAGCACAAAGATCCCTGGCTCCACAGGTAACTTAAGTGCGGCGCGCACTTGACGCACCATCGACAATGTCGCTTACGAGCTCTTGGAACATATTCCATCTGTAGGCCGTCAAAGTGCTCTTCTAGCTTTCTCACCTCATCAACATAAGCCTCGATCAACGGACTCTGATAATTCTTATTTACTTGGCGGACGACAAGCTATGAGTCACCCCTGACAATGAGCTTCTTGATCCCAAGGTCTGCTGCGATCCTGGGACCGGCAAGCAAACCTTCATACTCTGCAGTATTTTTCGTTGCTTGCTCCTTGGGAAAGTGCATCTGGACTATGTACTTGGGGTGCTCTCCGGTGGGTGCGACAAGTAGCACGCCCGCACCGGCGCCTTGCAGCGAGAAGGCACCATCAAAGTACATGAGCCACTCTTTGCTTGCTTCCTTGACGGGGATGCTCGTTTCTGGAATTTCTTCATCTTGTGTCGGCGTCCACTCTGCTATGAATTCTGCCAATGCTCTACTTTGGATAGCTGAAGTGCTCTCAAACTTGAGGCCAAAGCTTGACAGTTCCAGTGCCCACTCGACAATCCTGCCTGTTGCTTCTGGATTTTGCAGTATCCTCTTCAACGGAAAGCGAGTGACGACTGTGATCTCATGTGCTTGGAAGTAATGGCGCAGCTTTCTCGAGGCCATGAGAAGGCCGAAAAGCAACTTCTGCACACCAGAGTACCTTGACCTAGCCCCCTGCAGAAGGGAACTGACAAAGTAAACTAGGCGCTGCACCATCCTTTTCTGCATCTTCTCACGCGTCTGCGCAGATCCATCCTTGTCGGGACCAGAGCTTGCCGGTGAAGCCCCACAGCAGCCGGATGTCTCTGTCGTGGTTGCTAGCTCATCATCCGCCTCCCTCTCTGCTACTAACGCAGCACTAACCACTTGATTGGTTGCCGCTATATAAAGCAGCAACTTCTCTTGTGGCTTAGGTGCGACAAGTATCGGAGTGGAGGACAGGTATCTCTAAGTCCTGCAGCGCAGCCTCCGCTTCCGGAGTCCATTTCATTGGACCTGCCTTTTTCAATATTTTGAAAAATGGCGAGGCCTTCAGCAGAACCTAGAGATAAACTTCTGAGAGCAGCTACATAACCGCGAGTCTTCGTACATCCTTGACGTGCTTTGGTGCTTCAATCTGCTCAATGGCCTTGATCTTGTCGGGATTGGCTTCAATTCCCGCTGAGACACGAAGAACCGAGAAGCTTGCCGGAGGGACTCCAAACACACACTTCTCGGGGTTGAGCTTGAGGTTGATCTTGCGCATATTTGCAAAGGTTTCGTCTAAATCTTGAATCAGAGTCGCCCTGTCCTTGCTCTTGACCACTATGTCATCCATGTAGGCTTCCACATTTCTGTGTATTTGTGGCTCAAAAGTGTGATGGACTACTCTTGCAAATGTTGAACCAGCATTCTTTAAACCGAAAGGCATCCGTATGAGACAGTATGTGCCACATGGGGTGATGAACGCGGTTTTCTCCTCATCCTCTTCTGCCATGAAGATCTGATGGTATCCTGAGTATGCATCAAGAAATGAAAGCAAATCACATCCGGCCGTGGAGTCAACAATCTGATCGATGCGCGGCAAGGGAAATGGGTCTTTGGGACAAGCTTTATTAATATCGATAAAGTCGATACAAAGCCTCCATTTTCCGTTTGCCTTACGCACGACTACAGGATTGGCCATCCACGTAGGATGGAGCACTCCTCTGACAAGGCCTGCTGCTTCCAACTTCTTGATTTCTTCTGCTATGAACTCTTGGCGCTCCTTTGCTTTTCGACTTTACGCTTGACAGGCCGCGCATGAGGACAGACAGCGAGATGGTGCTCAATTACTTTCCTGGGAACAACGGGGATGTCAGACGGTTGCCATGCAAACACGTCGACGTTCGCCCGCAGGAAAGCAATGAGCGCGCCTTCCTATTTAGGGTCAAGCGTGGCACTGATGGTGAAGGTACCACCAGTGCCGTCCTCCTTGGCGGACACCTTCTTGGTCTCTGGTGGAGCTGCCATCGTCTTCTTGCACTTGCCGGTGGAGCTCGATGGTGCGTCCTCAACGGTAGCGCAGCACTCCGAAGAGGTGCGCTTGCCGGAGTGGGCATCAGAGCTCTTGCCAGACTTGGTCTTCTTCTTTCCCCCGGGAGCTTCAACGGCAAGTGACTTGTGATCTGCTGCGGCTGCTGCTTCTCGGCAGATCTTGTCGGCGCAGATAAGGGCATCTTTCTTGTCGCCAGGGACAGAGATGACACTTATCGGGCCTCGCATCTTGAGCATGTTATATGCATAGTGAGAGGCTGCCATGAATTTGGCGAGTGCTGGACGGCCAAGTATCCCATTGTAAGGCAACGGAAAGTCAGCAACGTCAAAAGTGATCCTCTCAGTCCTGAAGTTCAGCTCGCTGCCAAATGTCACTGGCAACGTGATCTTTCCCTTCGGCTTGCTCCTTCCCGGATTGATTCCTTGGAATGTGTCGGTCTCTTCGAGCTCGCTGTCAGGGATCTGGAGTTTCTGGAGTACTGCTGAGGAGATCAGGTTCAAGCCGGCCCCGCCGTCAACTAGCATCTTAGTGACTTTGAGGTTGCGGATGGTTGGTGAAACCAACATCGGCAAGCATCCGACCGCAGTTATACGATCAGGATGGTCCTCAATATCAAAGATGATAGGCGTGCTAGACCATTTCAGAGGCTTGCGTGACTCGACGGATGGCTCTGCTGCATTGACTTCCCGCATCCACTGCTTGAGTTGGCGGTGTGAAGTATGCAGAGAAGCACCGCCGTCAACGCACAACACCTCTGTGGCTTTCTGGAACTCCTGCTCATCAGCCTCGTCATCATCCATGTCCTCGTCGTTGTCGTCATCTTCGTCCTTGTCGCGGCCGCGGGGAGGCCGGTCTCCTTGCCGCTGCTTGGCCTTGCTGCGGCGTCCTCCCCGGCCAGGGCATTTCTTGCTAGCTCCTCCAGCACCTTCCTGGGCCTTTTCCTTGTCGCGTCGCTCGTACTCAGCCTTCTGCTGTTCGACAAGCTGCTCGACCTTCTTGCAGCTCTGGAGATCATGACCCTTGGTGCGGTGGATCTTGCAATACTGCTTGTTGGAGCCGTCCTGCTTGTCGGCGACTGCCACAGTCTGGTAGTTGGTGCCCGCGGCAACCTCCTTGCCGGAGCTACCAACTTTGGCTTTCTTGGTGCCACCTCCGTTGCCGGACTGCTCGACAACCAGCACTTCTTTGCCTTTCTTTTTCCTGTTGCTCCGCCGCCGGCTCTTCTTTGCCGAGGCAGTTTCCTCACTATCAGATCCTCCTGCTCCTGTGTTTTCTCCGGGGAGTCTCCTCCCTTCTTCAGCACGTGCGCACTTGTCGGCCAGGGCATAGAGCTCGCAGCGTCTCGATCTTGCACATCGCCATCTCCTCCGCATCCTGCGGTTCGCATGTTCCGATGGAACGCAGCTGATTACATGGCGCGGTGGACATCTGAGATGTTGTCTTTGTCTGTGGCTGAATCTTTGAATGTACTTGCGCAGGGGCTCTCCTTCCTTCTGGGCGAGCAGATGAAGGTCGCTCTCTTGGCCATGAGGCTTGTGGCCGCCTGTGAAGGCGCCGACAAACTGATGGCACAGATCTGCAAAAGAGGATATGGAGTTGTCCGGCAAGTGCATGAGCCAAGATCTGACATTGGGCTTGAGTACCAGCGGGAAGTAGTTGGCCAGAATCTTGTCGTCTCGCCCCCCGGCAGCTTGCACCGCAATGGTGTAGATGCTAAGGAACTTCGACGGGTGCGTCTTGCCGTCGTACTTCTCTGGTACATCTGGCTTGAAATTCTTCTTCTTTGGGCCCTTTGGACTTGCCGCAGCTCACGAGTGAACGGAGGGCAACCTACAGCGTCACGACAAAGTCGCTGGTTCCCCTGGCGCATGCATGTCGACAGAGGGGCCCAATAGGCTGGTCAGATTGACGCCGCGCTTCCCTTCGGCGCTCGATACGAGTTCGAGCGTCTTCTTGCTGTCGTTCGTGAAGAACTTGGCGCTGATCACGACGAGCTCGCGGATCTGATGATGCGGTGGAGTCGCTATCGAGGTGGATCCGGCGAGTCAGCGATCTTGGCCTTCGGGGTGGAGAATGCATGGTGGTTGCACCCCCACAGGTCTCGTCGCCACCGACTCGTGCCTTGTCGTCCTGTCGCGGCAACGATGTACTCGGTTGCCGCGGAGTGTCGCCATTGGCGAAGCCGATGAGACTCTAGATGGTGGCCCTCCATTCATCGACCTTGTCGGCTGTTGGAGGGTAATCTAGGAGTAGTTGAGCTCTCGCCAAAGCTTCTGCTGGAGTGGTGGGTGGTAGTGGCGAACGGTGCGAGGAGCGGGATATGTTCGGACTTCTAACTATGTTAAAAGGAGCAGTATCCCGTCCAGGCGACCGTGCCTCGCTCGTACCAGCCTGTTGGCGTGCATGCTGGCCTTGAGCATCCCGAGATCCACCAACTCGATCTTGGTCCAACGAGCGTATGGTACTGTGAATACCATGACGCTGTTGGTCCCGCGCCTCCTGAGATGGGCGCGGTGCATGTACGGACGCCGAGGTCTGCGCAACCTTGTTCTTGGACTTGGCAAGACCGTGGACTCCTTCGTCGACGCCCGTTCTTCCGCCGGTGTCTACCCCACCACTCGTTTGCTCCGGTGGTGGTGGGATCGACGTGGACGGCTCCGCTGCCGCCGAAGCCTTCTTCTTCGGTGGCATGTTGGTGAAGAAAACGAAGATGTTGCTCGTGTGAACGCCGGATCAGGTTCACACAGCCTCGACGCCCCCTACCTGGCGCGCCAAAGATGTCGGGGAAGCTGATCGTACCCACGAACACCTATGGGACCGGCGGACCGAGCCCCTTTCGGTTGGCCGGGGACGGAGATCGCACGAAGAGCAGATCGAGGCGAAGCACGAAAGCGGTTACCCAGCTTCGGAGCTCTCCGGAGAGATTATACTCCTACTGCTGCTTGTCTGATTGTATTGTGTTCTTGCTAGGGAGCGCTGAGAGCTACCAGACCTAGCGTGGGAGTTCTCTGGTTTCGACTGAACCCCCCCCACCCCCTCTCTACGTTGCGCATGGGCCTCCTTTTATATGCTCAAGGGGTCACCGACAGGTGGCAACGTAGCCATGGGCAAAAAGGGAAAATGAGTTGTGGTTGGTACAGCTACTTGTACAGTGTATCCTACCTAACCCTGACGGCAGGGGACAAAGGCCTTAAATGCCCGTCTAAGTCGACTAAACAGTGTAGAAAGGGACCGCCAGGGACGCCACCGCTTGCCATGATGGCAATCTTGTCAGCACCGCATGCCATCAAGCGCTCACGCCGCCAAGACAGCCTCTTGCCACGCGCGCGTGGAAAGGTCCCAGGGCGACACGTTGGTGGATGTGCTGGAGCGCAGGAACGGAGTGGTAGTCTGCCGCGGCAAGCGCCTTGCCGCGGTTGTTGCCTTGCCGCGTCCGGAAGCTTGTCACTCACCGGGCCTTCCCGGCAAGCTCCTCTTGCCGGGGCCTTGTCTTCTAGGTGCCTTGAGTGGCCTTCCCGGCAAGCTCCTCTTGCCGGGGCCTTGTCTTCTTGGCTTAAATACTTTGTTCTTGAATGGCTCCAAAGGGACCCGGAGGACCTTGGCGGTCACCAGCAAGCCTTGCAGCGAGGTCTTTCTGTTGCCCGTGCACGAGTTCGGGATACTAGGGTACCCCTACTCTAGTACACCGACAGAAAAGCTGGGGAAGCCGCCAAAAGAACTGGCCCTAGGAGTAGTAGCTAGGGATCGAGTGTGGGAGATGAACCGGAGAAAGTAAATGCAGAGAGATGAAATGCAAAAAAGACGGAGGGATGTGATGGTTGCTTGTCCGTTTATTTTACCAGGCCACTTATTACTGGGAGTGGTTGGGTTTTGTGTTGGGTTTTGTGATATGATGGCTTTACTGCCGCGCCATGAGTGAGAGGTGAGACTCCCGTGCAGCGCCGCCCTCTACATTTGTACTACATCGGTCGTGGTTTATTAGTCCCCCATTGAATTTGGATCAAGATTTAATCGACAAAATGTTAGTGCATGTCAACAAAAACTATATCGTTGGATTCAGATTTGAACATAGTTTTGAATGATATAATTTTAGGTGACATGCATCATTATTTATCGTACTATATATAATGTTAGTTCAATTTTGATCGTACTAATCTATAGTAGTAAGGTGCCCGTGCGTTGCAATCAAGAGTGAAATGCATTGATCGGGGAGTTGTTTATTTTGACAAAGGATGTGGGGTCATCTCATGTGTAACGGGTATCGATAGGTTTCTTCGGATATTATCTCATCTCTAGAGCTCACAAACATCCGGGTGAAATAGATTAAAAGGTATCTTTTGCAAACAAAAGCGTTCAACTGTTCAACCTGCATCCAAAACTTGTGAAGAAATAACACTTATTGTGCTTTGCAAGAAATGATCTTTAAGAATTAGTTTTTGAGTATTGATTGTTATACATGTTGGCTACAGATGACATGGCACTTTCTTATAGTCAACAGTTGGCTATACTATTAAGTAATATTAACCATGCCCTTATACACCTAGACGGAGGATTAAATCAGGATGACTTGCAAGGCGGAGGAGATGTAAGAAATGGTTCATCGTAAGTCTTTCACCGATCTTGTAGTAAAAATTCATACATGGAAGATTCTAGACTAAACCATAAACGGATACACTTTTATTCATGCGCGATACTCCAATAGAGCAAGATCCTGCATGGAAGTCTCCACATGCTTAGACAACGGATTACATTGAGCGAAGACTAATGATCAACATTTAACTTGATAATGCGTTTTTTAGAAGAACAGGGAGGCTCCTCCCGGTTCCATTATCAAATGAAACCCAAAGTGTCTTACACCAGCTCTCTGAGAGGAGCAGTTCAAAGGAAGGACTGCGGTGAAAGCCACTCAAGTTTAATGACAAGCTTACAGAATCAAAAGCGGCAAAGACACGAGCCATAAGCGCCCACACACACACACTACATGTTTTCTAAGTGCACTTGATAATGCGTATGTCCAGGTGAACCTCCTTGGAGTCCCCGTGCACCGAGTCGGCGCGTAAAGGATATAACGGATGCCATGGGTTTTCCAAGTCCACATTTGCGGGATAGTCCCAGCTCCTTAGATTCCAACTATGTCCGATGAGGCCGGTTTCGCCGCCCACGTGACCCGAAGGGGTAGTAACATTGACCTTGCATCCGTACATCTGCCTCGTGTCAGTGTCAGCGTCAGCGGCGACGCCCCTGACACACGCTACAAAGACGGGACGGCGGCCTGCGCGGGCCTCGCCGGTGCCCACGATCAAGAGGAAGACGACGCCGTCCTCCTCCGAGACTAGCAGGCGGCGGTGATCCTCCAGCGACTCCGACATGGTGAACCGGTAGCACGTGTCGTACTTGATGTTCTCCGCCAAGGGCCAGCAGTGACCGCTGCATGCATCCGTGAGGTGATGCACCACGTCCGCCGGCGAGCCACAAAACGGCATCAGGCACTGATAACCCACAAGTATAGGGGATCGCAACAGTTTTCGAGAGTAGATTATTCAACCCAAATTTATTGATTCGACACAAGGGGAGCCAAAGAATATTCTCAAGTATTAGCAGCTGAGTTGTCAATTCAACCACACCTAGAAACTTAGTATCTGCAGCAAAGTGTTTAGTAGCAATTTAATATGATAGTGGTGGTAACGGTAACAAAAGTAAAAACAACAAAAGTAATGTTTTTGGTATTTTTGTACTGATTGTAACTGTAGCAACGGAAAAGTAAATAAGCGTAAATCAGTATATGGAAAGCTCGTAGGAACCGGATCAGTGATGGATAATTATGCCGGATGTGGTTCGTCATGTAACAGTCATAACATAGGGTGACACAGAACTAGCTCCAATTCATCAATATAATGTAGGCATGTATTCCGTAAATAGTTATACGTGCTTATGGAAAAGAACTTGCATGACATCTTTTGTGCTACCCTCCCGTGGCAGCGGGGTCCTATTGGAAACTAAGGGATATTAAGGCCTCCTTTTAATAGAGAACCGGAACAAAGCATTAGCACATAGTGAATACACGAACTCCTCAAACTATGGTCATCACCGGAGTGGTCCCGATTATTGTCACTTTGGGGTTGCGGATCATAACACATAGTAGGTGACTATAGACTTGCAAGATAGGATCAAGAACACACATATATTCATGAAAACATAATAGGTTCAGATCTGAAATCATGGCACTCGGGCCCTAGTGACAAGCATTAAGCATAGCAAAGTCATAGAAACATCAATCTCAGAACATAATGGATACTAGGGATCAAACCCTAACAAAACTAACTCGATTACATGATAAATCTCATCCAACCCATCACCGTCCAGCAAGCCTACGATGGAATTACTCATGCACGGCGGTGAGCATCATGAAATTGGTGATGTAGGATGGTTGATGATGACGACGACGACGAATCCCCCTCTCCGGAGCCCCGAACGGACTACAGATCAGCCCTCCCGAGAGAGATTAGGGCTTGGCGGCTCCGTATCGTAAAACGCGATGAAACTTTCTGATTTTTTTCTCCCGAAAGCCAATATATGGAGTTGGAGTTGGCGTCGGAGGGTCTCGAGGGCCCACGAGGTAGGGGGCGCGACTAGGAGGCGCACTCCCCACCCTCGTGGACAGGTGCGGGCCCCTGGTCTTCATCTTTGGTGAGGATTTTTATTATTTTTTATAAGACATCCCGTGGAGTTTCGTGTCATTCCGAGAACTTTTGTTTATGCACATAAAACAACATCATGGCAATTCTCAAAAAATAGTCATCCGGTTAGTTCCATTCAAATCATACAAGTTAGAGTCCAAAACAAGGGCAAAAGTGTTTGGAAAAGTAGATCTGACGGAGACGTATCAACTCCCCAAGCTTAAACCATTGCTTGTCCTCAAGCAATTCAGTTGACAAACCGAAAGAGAAAAGAAAAACTTTTACAAACTCTGCTTGCTCTTGTTGTTGTACCTATGTCAAGCCAAAGATTCATGTTTTCAAAGCAAAGATCATAACTAATCACATTTGCAATAATTCTCGTGTCTCATGTTTACTCATATCAATAACATAATCAGCTAGCAAGCCATAATAATAAATCTCGGATGACAACACTTTCTCAAAACAATCATAATATGATATAACAAGATGGTATCTCGCTAGCCCTTTCTGAGACCACAAAACATAAATGCAGAGCACCTTTAAAGATCAAGGACTGACTAGACATTGTAATTCATGGTAAAAGAGATCCAATCACAGTCATACCCGATATAACTTAACAGTAATGAATGCAAATGACAGCTGTGCTCTCCAGCTAGTGCTTTTTAATAAGAGGGTGATGACTCAACATAAAAGTAAATAGATACGCCCTTCGCAGAGGGAAGCAGGGATTTGTAGAGGTGCCAGAGCTCGATTTTGAAATAGAGATAAATTATATTTTGAGCGGCATACTTTCATTGTCAACATAACAACTAAGAGATGACGATATCTTCCATGCTAAACAAATTATAGGCGGTTCCCAAACAGAATGGTAAAGTTTATACTCCCCCTCCTCCACAAGCATCAATCCATGGCTTGCTCGAAACAACGAGTGCCTCCAACATTCAATGGGTCCCAGGGGGATTTTTGTTTGCAATTATTTTGATTTAGTTTGCATAAAGCATGGGACTGAGCATCCCGGTGACCAGCCATTTTCTCGTGAGTGAGGAGCGGAGTCCACTCCTCTTGAGAATAACCCGCCTAACACGGAAGATAAGGGCAGCACTACTTGATATATGAGCTATTCGAGCATGCAAAACAGAATGTTTATTTGAAGGTGTAGAGTTTGGCACATACAAATTTACTTGGAACGGCAGGTAGATACCGCATATAGGAAGGTATAGTGGACTCATATGGAATAACTTTTGGGTTTAAGGGATTGGATGCACAAGCAGTATTCCCGCTTAGTACAAGTGAAGGCTAGCAAAAGACTGGGAAGCGACCAACTAGGGAGCGACAACTGTCATGAACATGCATTAAAATTAATAAACATTGAATACAAGCATGAGTAGGATATAATCCACCATGAACATAAATATCGTGAAGGCTATGTTGATTTGTTTCAACTACATGCGTGAACATGTGCCAAGTCAAGTCACTTAAATTATTCAAAGGAGGATACCACCCTATCATACCACATCATACCACATCATAATCATCTCAATAGCATGTTGGCACGCAAGGTAAACCATTATAACTCATAGCTAATCAAGCATGGCACAAACAACTATGGTCTCTAATTGTCATTGCAAACATGTTTATTCATAACCAGCTGAATCAAGAACGATGAACTCATCATATTTACAAAAACAAAAGAGGTCGAGTTCATACCATCTTTTCCCATCTCAGTCAGTCCATCATATATGTCATCATAATTGCCTTTCACTTGCACGACCGAACGATGTGAATAATAATAAGAGTGCACGTGCATTGGACTAAGGTGGAATTTGCGAGCATTCAATAAACAGGAGAAGACAAGGCAATATGGGCTCTTGGTTAAATCAACAATGATGCATATAAGAGCCACTACAACTATTTAATCATGGTCTTCTCCTATTGACCCCCAAAGAAAAGAAAAGAAAAGAAATAAAAACTATTTACACGGGAAAGCTCCCAACAAGCAAAAGAAGAACGGGAAATATTTTTGTGTTTTCTTTTTAATTATTACTACTACAGCAGGAAAAATAAACTACTACTAATTTTTTTTCTTAAGGATTATTAAACACACAAGAAGAAAGCTGGAAAAAGAAAACAAACTAGCATGGATATTACAGTGAAAGAGTATGAGCACCGACATCTAGCAATGAGTGTGTGTGAACATAAATGTAATGTCGGTGGGAAATGCGTACTCCCCCAAGCTTAGGCTTTTGGCCTAAGTTGGTCTATTGCCAAGGATAGCCTGACTGATACCCGTAGGTGTAGTCATTCGTCTTGCGATGCAGAATAGTTGGGATCATACTGTGATGTAGAGGACTCTGACTGCCACTGGCTGGCAACCGCCTCTGGATCCCAAGAATAAACAGACTGTCGTGGAGGCTCATCTTGTGGCTCCGGTTCCGGGGCTGGTGCAGGATTCCGATAGGATTGAACAGCCGCCCACGGAACAATGTAAGGACCTGTAGACAAGTTAAACAAAGAGGGAGCAGGCAAAGTAATAGTCTCAGGGTGATGTTTATCAAAGTACAATTTATATTTGAGCTCCCTTCATGACTCTTAACAAGAAAATCATGCGCTAGCATACTCTTATAATCTAAATAAGCACGGGCAACACTGTTTCTTCTTTCTCCTCATGCCTAATAGGTATTTCAAAATATTCAGCTAGGCGTGAAGCATAAATGCCTCCAAAGATGGGGGACCTTAGTACAGTTCAGACTTAACCGTCTATCAACAATTCCCCCCATACTAATAGATTTATTGCGGTATAAACCATGGAACAAAATAATAATATCAGGAATTCTAAGGTTTCCACAGTTCCTCGCAACCAATCGTGCAACGACTAGCAAATAAGGCAAAGTAGCGTAAAACAGGAAAATGTATGCTAGTAATTCTTGCATCGAAACCTTCCTGGTTTCTCCCACGATGATAGTGTTAATAAAAGCTTCCACTTCATTACGGTGTGGTTCATCTAAGGTGCCCTCAAAGGGTATTTTGCAAAACCTCGCAAAATTCAGCTAATGTCATCTCCTTAACAACGTCATATAAATGGAACTTTACCGTTGGAGGTGATTTCTTAGGGAAAAAGTAGAAGTTCTGCACAAAAGTATTTGTGAGTAAGAAATACTGATGACGTTGGTCGTGGAGGAAGTCGGTGAGGCCAGCATTCTCAATCAATAAATAGAAATCCTCATAAATCCCGGCTCTCCTTAAGAAGTCATCGGAAGGCCATTCACACGGCCGGACCTCCGCGGTACGAAGCAAATTAAATTTGGGCTTCTGCTCTTCTTCCTTTTGTTTCTCCTTCGAGCTTGACTTGATGAGCCCCTCAAAAGTCTCTTCATTATTTCTGAAATAATCTGAAATTTTTAGTAACTTCAAACAAAAGTGAACCAACTTCAATAAAACCGATAGCAACTACTCCTACAAGTGCCTAGAGCATATATCAAGCATTAGAACTACTTGGAACCATATAAATTTGACATTCAAGCTCAAGAACATGGTCACCTATGCATCACAAATTTGCAAAGAATAAGGCACTAGAACAAAAACTAATTGGACCAATGGAGGAGTCACATACCAAGGAACAATCTCCCCAAGCAGTTTTGCGAGAGGTGCTTTGACCAAGGAGATCGAAAATCACAGCAAAAGTGGCTGGAACACGAGCTTGAGTTGGTTTTTCGGGTTTGTGTGAGGCAGAGGAAGAAGATGGGTGCAGGGATAAGCGAAGGAGGGCCACCATGGGCCCACGAGGCAGGCGCGCCCGAGGGGTAGGCGCGCCCTCCACCCTCGTGGCCAGTGGCAGCTCCCTATGTAATTTTTGCACTAAAAATCCTCAAATATTCCCGAAAAAATCATATTAAATTGGCATGGCATTCTGAGACTTTTATTTTTGGGATATTTTTATATTGCACGGATAAGTCAGGAGACAGACAGAAAAATACTATTTTACTTTATTTCTACTAAAGAACAGAAAATATAAAGAGGGTACAGAAGGTTGTGCTTCTAGTTTCATCCATCTCATGCTCATCAAAAGGATCCACTAACAAGGTTGATCAGGTCTTGTTAACAAACTCATTCCGATAGTCATGAAACTGGAGAAATTTCGAATAACACTATATTTACCTCAACGGGATATGGACATCCCCAATAATAAGTATATCATATTTCTTCTTGACAAGAGGGAGAGGAAATTCAAAACCTCCAAATATAATCGATGGAATTTTTCCAATAGAGTTGATACTATGAACTTGAGGTTGTTTCCTTGGAGAGTGTACCGTATGCTCATTACCATTAACATGAAAAGTGACATTGCCTTTGTTGCAATCAATAACAGCCCCTGCAGTATTAAGGAAAGGTCTGCCAAGAATAATAGACATACTATCATCCTCGGGAATATCAAGAATAACAAAGTACGTTAAAATAGTAACGTTTGCAACCACAACAGGCACATCCTCACAAATACCAACAGGTATAGCAGTTGATTTATCAGCCATTTGCAAAGATATTTCAGTAGGTGTCAACTTATTCAAGTCAAGTCTACGATATAAAGAAAGAGGCATAACACTAACACGGCTCCAAGATCGCATAAAGCGGTTTAACATAATTTCTCTTAATGGAGCATGGTATAGTGGGTACTCCTGGATCTCCAAGTTTCTTTTGGTATTCCACCCTTAAAAGTATAATTAGCAAACATGGTGGAAATTTCAGCTTCCAGATCTTTCTTTTATTTGTAACAATATCTTTCATATACTTAGCATAAGGATTCATTTTGAGCATATCAGTCAATCGCATACGCAAAAATATGGGTCTAATCATTTCAGCAAAGCGCTCAAAATCCTCATCATCCTTTTTCTTGGATGGTTTGGGAGGAAAAGTCATGGGTTTTTGAACCCATGGTTCTCTTTCTTTACCATGTTTCCTAGCAAGGAAGTCTCTTTTATCATAAAGTTGATTCTTTGATTGTGGGTTATCAAGATCAACAGCAGGTTCAACTTCTACATCATTATCATTACTAGGTTGAGCATCATCATGAACATTATCATTAACATTTTCACTAGGTTCATGTTCATTACCAGTTGTGTTTCAAAGATCGGACATAGAGATATCATTTGGATTATCAGTGATTCAAAGAATGTGTTCACTAGAAGTTTGCAAAGTTCTATCATTTTTCTTTTTCTTCCTTTTAGAAGAACTAGGTACATCAATATTATTTCTCCGAGAATCTTGCTCGATTCTCTTAGGGTGGCCTTCAGGGATACAAAGGTTCCTGAGTCATTCTACCAGTTCTAGTAGCCACTCTAACAACATAACCATTTTCTTACTATTCATTCCATCAAGCACTTCTTTACGAGCTTTAAGTACTTGTTCTACTTGAGTGGCAACCATAGAAGCATGTTTGCTAACAAGTTTAAGTTCACCTCTAATATTAGCCATATAATCACTCAAGCATTTAATCATGAAGGTATTCTGTTTTAATTGTCTACCAAAATAAGCATTAAAGTCATCTTGCTTAAACATAAAGTTATCAAACTCATCCAAGCAATCGACTAGCAATTTTAGTAGGAGGTACTTCAGCTTTATCATATCTATAGAGAGAATTTACCTTTACTACTTGTGTCGGGATATCGGGTCAGGAGGTTCTTCGATGAATAAAGAATTGAGATCATATACTTCTTCAACAGTGTAAATTAAGACCATGTATTTCTTCAATAGGAGGTAAATTCTTAACATCTTCAGCTTTAATACCTTTTCTTTCATAGATTTCTTTGCCTCTTGCATATCTTCGGGACTGAGAAATAGAACACCTCTCTTCTTCGGAGTTGGTTTAGGAATAGGCTCAGCAATTGGCTCAGGAGCTGGCTCGGGAGTTAGATCGGGAGGTGCCCAATTATTTTCATTTGTCAACATATTATTCAATAGAATTTCAGCTTCATCCGGTGTTCTTTCCCTGAAAAGAGAACCAGCACAACTATCCAGGTATAGTGGACTCATATGGAATAACTTTTGGGTTTAAGGGATTGGATGCACAAGCAGTATTCCCGCTTAGTACAAGTGAAGGCTAGCAAAAGACTGGGAAGCGACCAACTAGGGAGCGACAACTGTCATGAACATGCATTAAAATTAATAAACATTGAATACAAGCATGAGTAGGATATAATCCACCATGAACATAAATATCGTGAAGGCTATGTTGATTTGTTTCAACTACATGCGTGAACATGTGCCAAGTCAAGTCACTTAAATTATTCAAAGGAGGATACCACCCTATCATACCACATCATACCACATCATAATCATCTCAATAGCATGTTGGCACGCAAGGTAAACCATTATAACTCATAGCTAATCAAGCATGGCACAAACAACTATGGTCTCTAATTGTCATTGCAAACATGTTTATTCATAACCTTGAATCAAGAACGATGAACTCATCATATTTACAAAAACAAAAGAGGTCGAGTTCATACCATCTTTTCCCATCTCGGTCACCCATCATATATGTCATCATAATTGCCTTTCACTTGCCTGACCGAACGATGTGAATAATAATAAGAGTGCACGTGCATTGGACTAAGGTGGAATTTGCGAGCATTCAATAAACAGGAGAAGACAAGGCAATATGGGCTCTTGGTTAAATCAACAATGATGCATATAAGAGCCACTACAACTATTTAATCATGGTCTTCTCCTATTGACCCCCAAAGAAAAGAAAAGAAAAGAAATAAAAAGTATTTACACGGGAAAGCTCCCAACAAGCAAAAGAAGAACGGGAAATATTTTTGTGTTTTCTTTTTAATTATTACTACTACAGCAGGAAAAATAAACTACTACTATTTTTTTTTCTTAAGGATTATTAAACACACAAGAAGAAAGCGGGAAAAAGAAAACAAACTAGCATGGATATTACAGTGAAAGAGTATGAGCACCGACATCTAGCAATGAGTGTGTGTGTGAACATAAATGTAATGCCGGTGGGAAATGCGTACTCCCCCAAGCTTAGGCTTTTGGCCTAACTTGGTCTATTGCCAGGGATAGCCTGGTGATACCGTGAGGTGTAAATTTGAATCGTCTTGCGATGCAGAATAGTTGGGATCATACTGTGATGTAGAGGACTCTGACTGCCACTGGCTGGCAACCGCCTCTGGATCCCAAGAATAAACAGACTATCGTGGAGGCTCATCTTGTGGCTCCAGTTCCGGGGCTGGTGCAGGATTCCGATAGGATTGAACAGCCACCACGGAACAATGTAAGGACCTGTAGACAAGTTAAACAAAGAGGGAGCAGGCAAAGTAATAGTCTCGGGGTGATGTTTATCAAAGTACAATTTATATTTGAGCTCCCTTCATGACTCTTAACAAGAAAATCATGCGCTAGCATACTCTTATAATCTAAATAAGCACGGGGCAACGCTGTTTCTTCTTTCTCCTCATGCCTAATAGGTATTTCAAAATATTCAGCTAGGCGTGAAGCATAAATGCCTCCAAAGATGGGGGACCTTAGTACAGTTCAGACTTAACCGTCTATCAACAATTCCCCCCATACTAATAGATTTATTGCGGTATAAACCATGGAACAAAATAATAATATCAGGAATTCTAAGGTTTCCACAGTTCCCGCAACCAATCAGGCAACGACTAGCAAATAAGGCAAAGTAGCGTAAAACAGGAAAATGTATGCTAGTAATTCTTGCATCAGAAACCTTCCTGGTTTCTCCCACAGTGATAGTGTTAATAAAAGCTTCCACTTCATTACGGTGTGGTTCATCTAAGGTGCCCTCAAAGGGTATTTTGCAAAACCTCGCAAAATTCAGCTAATGTCATCTCCTTAACAACGTCATATAAATGGAACTTTACCGTTGGAGGTGATTTCTTAGGGAAAAAGTAGAAGTTCTGCACAAAAGTATTTGTGAGTAAGAGATACTGATGATGTTGGTCGCGGAGGAAGTCGGTGAGGCCAGCATTCTCAATCAATAAATAGAAATCCTCATAAATCTCGGCTCTCCTCAAGAAGTCATCGGAAGGTCATTCACATGGCCGGACCTCCATGATCTTGAGGCAAATTAAATTTGGGCTTCTGCTCTTCTTCCTTTTGTTTTTCCTTCAGCTTGACTGATGAGCCCCTCAAAAGTCTCTTCATTATTTCTGAAATAATCTGAAATTTTTAGTAACTTCAAACAAAAGTGAACCAACTTCAATAAAACTGATAGCAACTACTCCTACAAGTGCCTAGAGCATATATCAAGCATTAGAACTACTTGGAACCATATAAATTTGACATTCAAGCTCAAGAACATGGTCACCTATGCATCACAAATTTGCAAAGAATAAGGCACTAGAACAAAAACTAATTGGACCAATGGAGGAGTCACATACCAAGGAACAATCTCCCCAAGCAGTTTTGCGAGAGGTGCTTTGACCAAGGAGATCGAAAATCACAGCAAAAGTGGCTGGAACACGAGCTTGAGTTGGTTTTTCGGGTTTGTGTGAGGCAGAGGAAGAAGATGGGTGCAGGGATAAGCGAAGGAGGGCCACCGTGGGCCCACGAGGCAGGGGGGCGCGCCCAGGGGGTAGGGCGCGCCCTCCACCCTCGTGGCAGTGGCAACTCCCCTATGTAATTTTTGCACTAAAAATCCTCAAATATTCCCGAAAAATCATATTAAATTGGCATGGCATTCTAAGAGCTTTTATTTTCGGGATATTTTTATATTGCACGGGTAAGTCGAGAAATGCAGACGTAAAAATACTATTTTTACTTTATTTCTACTAAAGAACAGAAAATATAAAGAGGGTACGTAAGGTTGTGCTTCTAGTTTCATCCATCTCATGCTCATCAAAAGAATCCACTAACAAGGTTGATCAAGTCTTGTTAACAAACTCATTCGATAATCATGGAACCGGAGAAATTCGAATAACACTATGTTACCTCAACGGGGATATGGACATCCCCAATAATAAGTATATCATATTTCTTCTTGACAGTAGGGAGAGGAAATTCAAAACCTCCAAATATAATCGATGGAATTTTTCCAATAGAGTTGATACTATGAACTTGAGGTTGTTTCCTTGGAGAGTGTACCGTATGCTCATTACCATTAACATGAAAAGTGACATTGCCTTTGTTGCAATCAATAACAGCCCCTGCAGTATTAAGGAAAGGTCTGCCAAGAATAATAGACATACTATCATCCTCGGGAATATAAAGAATAACAAAGTACGTTAAAATAGTAACGTTTGCAACCACAACAGGCACATCCTCACAAATACCGACAGGTATAGCAGTTGATTTATCAGCCATTTGCAAAGATATTTCAGTAGGTGTCAACTTATTCAAGTCAAGTCTACGATATAAAGAAAGAGGCATAACACTAACACCGGCTCCAAGATCGCATAAAGCAGTTTTAACATAATTTCTCTTAATGGAGCATGGTATAGTGGGTACTCCTGGATCTCCAAGTTTCTTTGGTATTCCACCCTTAAAAGTATAATTAGCAAACATGGTGGAAATTTCAGCTTCCGGTATCTTTCTTTTATTTGTAACAATATCTTTCATATACTTAGCATAAGGATTCATTTTGAGCATATCAGTCAATCGCATACGCAAAAATATGGGTCTAATCATTTCAGCAAAGCGCTCAAAATCCTCATCATCCTTTTTCTTGGATGGTTTGGGAGGAAAAGGCATGGGTTTCTGAACCCATGGTTCTCTTTCTTTACCATGTTTCCTAGCAAGGAAGTCTCTTTTATCATAACGTTGATTCTTTGATTGTGGGTTATCAAGATCAACAAAGAGGTTCAACTTCTACATCATTATCATTACTAGGTTGAGCATCATCATGAACATTATCATTAACATTTTCACTAGGTTCATGTTCATTACCAGATTGTGTTTCAGCATCAGACATAGAGATATCATTTGGATTATCAGGTGATTCAGCAACAGGTTCACTAGAAGTTTGCAAAGTTCTATCATTTTTCTTTTTCTTCCTTTTAGAAGAACTAGGTACATCAATATTATTTCTCTGAGAATCTTGCTCGATTCTCTTAGGGTGGCCTTCAGGATACAAAGGTTCCTGAGTCATTCTACCAGTTCTAGTAGCCACTCTAACAACATAACCATTTTTCTTACTATTCATTCCATCAAGCACTTCTTTCTGAGCTTTAAGTACTTGTTCTACTTGAGTGGCAACCATAGAAGCATGTTTGCTAACAAGTTTAAGTTCACCTCTAATATTAGCCATATAATCACTCAAGCATTTAATCATGAAGGTATTCTGTTTTAATTGTCTACCAAAATAAGCATTAAAGTCATCTTGCTTAAACATAAAGTTATCAAACTCATCCAAGCACTGACTAGCAATTTTAGTAGGAGGTACTTCAGCTTTATCATATCTATAGAGAGAATTTACCTTTACTACTTGTGTCGGGATATCGGGGTCAGGAGGTTCTTCAGTGAATAAAGAATTGAGATCATATACTTCTTCAACAAAGTGATGAAATTAAGACCATGTATTTCTTCAATAGGAGGTAAATTCTTAACATCTTCAGCTTTAATACCTTTTTCTTTCATAGATTTCTTTGCCTCTTGCATATCTTCGGATCGAGAAATAGAACACCTCTCTTCTTGAGTTGGTTTAGGAATAGGCTCAGCAATTGGCTCAGAGCTGGCTCGGGAGTTAGCTCGGAGGTGCCCAATTATTTTCATTTGTCAACATATTATTCAATAGAATTTCAGCTTCATCCGGTGTTCTTTCCACGAAAAGAGAACCAGCACAACTATCCGTGTAATCTCTGGAAGCATCGGTTAGTCCATTATAAAAGATATCAAGTATTTCAGGTTTCTTAAGAGGATGATCAGCAAAGCATTAAGTAACTTGAGAAGCCTCCCCAAGCTTGTGGGAGACTCTCTTCTTCAATTTGCACAAAATTATATATGTCCCTCAAAGCAGCTTGTTTCTTATGAGCAGGAAATATTTAGCGAGAAGTAATAAATCATATCCCTGGGACTACGCACAACCAGGATCAAGAGAATTAAACCATATCTTAGCATCACCCTTTAATGAGAATGGAAATATTTTGAGTATATAAAAGTAGCGCGATCTCTCATCATTAGTAAACAGGGCAGCTATATCGTTTAACTTAGTAAGATGTTCCACAACAGTTTCAGATTCATAGCCATAAAAAGGATCAGATTCAACCAAAGTAATTATATCAGGATCAACAAAGAATTCATAATCCTTATCAGGAACACAGATGGGTGAAGTAGCAAAAGCAGGGTCAGGTCTCATCCTATCTCTAAGAGATTCTTTACTCCATTTAACTAGTAGCCTCTTAAGTTCGTATCTATCCTGGCAGGCAAAAATAGTTGCAGAAGATTCCGCATCAAAAAGATAACCCTCAGGAATAGCAGGCGTATTTTCATCATCACTTTCATCATTGTATTCCGTTTCAATAATTTCTGTTTCTCTAGACCTAGAAATTTGTTCATCTAGAAATTCACCAAGGGGCACAGTAGTATCAAGCATAGAAGTAGTTTCATCATAAGTATCATGCATAGCAGAAGTGGCATCATCAATAACATACAACATATCGGAATGAATAGCAGAAGCAGGTTTAGGTGTCGCTAGCTTACTCATAACAGAAGGTGAATCAAGTGCAGAGCTAGATGGCAGTTCCTTACCTCCCCTCGTACTTGAGGGATAAATTGTTGTCTTAGCGTCTTTCAAGTTCTTCATAGTGTCAGAAGAAGGAGAGTTGTAACTTAGCAAAAAATCGCCCATATAAGATAGACCCACTCGAAGACTAACTAAAATTTCTCCCCCTTTGTCATCGAATGACCAAAAGGGATCGAAAATGAGAACTAACGCCCCTGAAGAATATCATGTTGATGGAGGAGCGCCAGCGTTGTTGGGGTCGTTTGTCGTAGTAGGGCCTGCCGCAGTGTCGTCCAAGTCTTCATGCTCGTCGGTTTCGCGCGATGAAGAATATGAGTTGTCCACCAAGGAAGGAACCTTGACCTTCTTGTATTTCTTCGGTGGAGGTGCAGAACAGTCAAAGTCCTCCTTGAGACCCATTTGCTTCAGATCTTCTTCACCATACAGATGAGATAAGATAGCCCAGGTGCGACCGAAGACTTCATGGAGGTAGGAATGGTTTTTCTTCACTGCATTATGTGTAGCAGTCATGTTGTGAAGAATAGAACCAAACTGACGCTTAACACATTTATGGTTTCGATCCACCTTCTGGTGAAGATTAAGAAGCAGCTCGCGGTCAGTCATCACTCGAGGAGCTGTGGCTTGAGGATTTGGCTTGGATGCATTTGCAGCAGAGTCATGAGTGGCAGAATCATCATTGGTGGAATAAGATGCAGCTTTTCGAAACTGGCCATCCAATGGATGAATGCCTTCATCAATAATTGCAGGTGCCTTACCCTTTTCATCAGCTGAGGAATACGTCCGCTTGAGGACTTTGATTGGGGGAAAGTAGCTGAGGTGATTCTGAAAATCAGCCTTGTAGTTGAGTGAAGACCTTGTTCTGAGGAATCTCATAATCCAAGGAGCATAAGGATTCAACTCAAACGGAGAGAGTGCAACATTGGCCAGAGTCCTCATGAAGAAATCATGATAATTGACAGGAATGCCATGCATGATGTTGAATAGCAGATTCTTCATGATGCCAACAATTTCCTCATCAGATGAGTCGTGGCCTTTGATTGGACTCATAGTCTTCGTCAGAATGTGATAGACTGTTCTTGACACATATAGCAATTCCTTCACGAGGAATTTGGTCCTTGGGGCTTGACCAAGCTTCAGAGGCTTCATAAGCACTTGCATGTAATGAGCAGTGAGCTCAGGCTCTTGGTACAAGCAACGAGCACCTTCAAGGGGAGGACTGATTGGCAGGGCATGAAGTAATTCAAAGGACGGTGCTTTGAAATGGGTGTTTTCGGTCATCCAGTCTAGAACCCAGGTATTCACATCGTCGGCATCTCCTGTGATGTGCAGCGTTGCGTAGAACTGAAGAATAAATTCTTCATTCCAATCAACAATGTCAGAGCAAAAGTTGAGGAGGCATGCGTCATGAAGCATGCTGAGGACAGGTGAGAAGCATGGCAGTGATTCCATGTCCACATGAGGAATATGCTCGTGGTCGAAGATTTTGTCCTTGTTGAAGAGCAGTGAAGAATAGAAATTGGCCTGGATGGCAGTTGTAGCGACCCGACCTCAGACGGTCAAGCCTCTGTGTATCTGTGCCATCCTCGGATCAAGATATCTTTGGCACACACACAGTACATCAATGTATATATCAAAGTGCAATCACATGCATAAATAACGTAAAACTGATATATACCTCATAATACTCAGCGGAAACAATCAAACGGGTGTGGAGTCCCATCAACGCCATCGGCGGGTTGAGTGTAGACCGTAACCCCTGTATCGTAACTCTTACTGCGTCGAGGAAATATCTGCAACATGATACGTTGCAGCCGTGTAGGTCAAGACATTGAATGTACCGCAAGATCACAACATGAGAAAACAGATGGTAAAACTATACTATATGCAATTTGGCTTTGTGGCTCAGATTCGAGTTTTGTTTGCATAAAAGCTGATTTTATTTTACCTACATCAAAAGAATAGAATGAAGTCTGTACTATGGAGTTTCCTGTCATGACATGGTTCCGCCAACCGATGTCTCATAGCCCAAAATCATCATAAGTTGCCCACAATTAAGTTATCAATCCGGTGTTGAGAGTTCCGAGATAGATCCAAGTCCATATGCTCAAATTGCCCGTAATCGGGACACGGCTAATCGATTAGGTTTGAACCCTCTGCAGAGGTTTGTACGCTTTACCCGCAAGATTCGATCCCTCTCTTTACGTTCTCGCACTTCCGAGTGTTTGAGAACAAGATGACCGAAACATGGTCTTCCAAAGAGTTCCTCTGACCACTGTCCGGTACTCATCCCATCCTACCGTAGTTCTACATCTGCTAGTACCGTCCCAGCCAGAGTCACCACTAAGGTCAACCAAGCCAGAGCCCATAATGACTTGCGGTTGCACAGTAAGCTTCCGGCCATGAAGTATTCTTTCGTCTCTTTGAGTCTGGGTGAAGCTTTCCGCAAGATGTCATGGCGCTTCTCCATGCATCCCGGCCAACCACTGGTTTCTCCAGGTGCCCGTCACAAATCCTTCACCCAAAGAGTGTGTATTGAATTCTTGTCTCGAGTCTTGAAGTCTTGAGGTCTTGAAGGTGCAGTCCTTGCAGATTCCATCATGGAGTTGTCGCCATTGGCGTAGAGTCCTCCTTCTTCACACCACTCTCGTGCACTCATACCAAACCCCGTCTACTATAGCGTAGCATTAAAATAAATAACGTCCCGGCTTGGTAACAGGTGATGGGTTCCTACCTCATGCATACTACTCAACTACAAGGATTCAATAACACTACTTAGGGGTGGTTGCAAGGATGCCACTAAATGCAATAAAAACATAGGTATGAAAGCAATGATCAAAGTGAACTTGCACTGGTTGACGATCTTGAAAACTAGGGTTTCAGAGTAGCAATCTTCGCACTCCGGAAATTCTACCGAGGCAAACAATAACTATAATAAGCACAATGCATATGATCACATAACATAGCACATAGTAACGTAACACACCAAACAAACAAATCAAAACCCAAAGGAAAACTCAGAGAAAAAACCAACTCAAGTTTTTTCCTACTTCAAGCAACAACAAAAATAGTTTTATATAACAAATTTTTCTCAACATAACCTAATCATGGTTTTAGGTTAACTAAACAGAAAGGATTTCATTAAGCAACTAGGACCAAAAAGAATCAATTTAAAATCTATTATGAAACTCCTATTAGGCCTAACTCAATTTCTATTAAGAAAAATAAATTAAAACCTTTATTAATTATAAATAAAAGTTCATCTACTAGAATGACAGAAACTAACATAGAATAACTAATCACAAGTTAAAAATAAATTCATTTACTAATTAAAATATTAGGAAAACAGCATCTAGCTAAATAATTAGGATTAACAAGATTCTGCTTAAAACTAATTATTTATTAATCCTAAAATACCCAAGTTAATTTCTATGGTTTGGCAATGTCAAAAATAAAGTTGGGACAAAAAGAATCATGCAAAAATAATTTTTCTAACTCAAGTTATAGCAGATTTACTATTCTGACTAAAACTAATTTAAAGCAATTTTAATTAATTTTAACATAGCTAAATATATATTCTACAGAAACTACATAAAATTTGCAATCCAACAAAAAAGAATCATCTAAAAATAATAAACAGAATAAAAGACATCAATTTTTGAAAAGCGAAACTATTCTGCTAAAACAGAAAATCAAATTAAAAGAAAAAGGCCTAATGGGCCTATCATGCACTAAGCGTTAAATAGTCTAAACGGGCCCTAGGGTTAACTAAAACGAACCGGGCCAAAAAGAAATAAACCTAACCTAATAAATAAACCGATTGAACCGGCGGTTTTCTAATAAAACTTACCCCTTCGGGGTTTCTAATCCTAGCCACTCGTTTGAGATCGGACGGGGGAGGGTGATCCCGACGACGTACCGGAGTCCGGCGACGGCGGCGGCGGCGGCGAGAGTGCGTCGGGGGCTTCGAGCGTCGGGGAGGTCCGGGGAGTCGCCGTGCGGATGCGGGGGAGGTCGGGGAGTGGTTCAGGGATCGTTGGGGTCGGGGTGGACTAGGGTGGCGGCAGTGGCGACTTTGGCGGTGGGGAGCTCAGGTTTCGGTGAGGTCGAGCGGAGGCGAGGGGTCCGCGAGGTCTCGGGGGATGGGGTGCGGGGCTCCGGCTTTATAGCTGTGGGTCGGCCTCGCTTGGGGAATCGAAGCGATTGGGATCCGGATCCTTCGATCCGGCGATCTCCCATGAAAGGCGTATGGGCGAGGGGAAGAAGATGGGCGGGGCCCACGGGTCGAGAGAGAGAGGGAGGCGAGGCGATCGGGTGGCCGGGCCTGGGGTTTCTTGAGGGGGGAGCTGGGCTTGCTTGGCTCGGTGGCTGGCCCTCGTGGGCCGGGCCAAAGCGTAGGGTGCGGCGCACTGGCCTCGAGGGTTCGGCTGGCGCCGGGGTTTTTCTATTTTTTGATTTTATTTTTAATAAAACAAAAACAGAATTAAAACAATAACTATAAATATTTTATATAGGGTATATATATACCAAAATGATCAGGGAATATTCCTATCATTTGAACATTTTTCCAAAGGCAAAATCCAAACTTTATAAAAATTCATTTTTTTCAAATTCAAATAAAATTCAGATTTGAATCCAAAACTTTGGCAATGTTTTCCTCTGATATATTTGGAGTGTCATGTTACTCCTCTCATACTTTTTCTCAAGTAGTTGTCAGGCATAGTTTTTTGAAATGAATTCCACTTGCCAAAATTTGAATTCAAATACCAAAACTCAATTTTTTTGAAAAGGGGTTTCAAGGCACTTTCAAATGACTTTCAATTTGATACTTTTTAACTTCCAACTCATATTTCATATAATTGAAGAAGTCATTTTATCTTCCCTCATGAAAGTCATTGAGTTGCATAAAGCTTTGAATTTGAAATATTCCCAAATGAAATTCAAATCTTTTCAAAAACCCTATTCATTTCAAAATGGAAGAAGGCATGTCATCTTCACTCTAGGGTTTGCTGTTGCAATGAACTTGAGCTCATCGGGATCCAAAAAGGCAAAAGGGGAAAGTTTGGGAAAGTCATTTCATTCCCTCTCATTCAACTTTCAAAAGTTTTCAAATTCCACTAAATTTCACTAAATAAATCAGACAAACAATCAGACAACAATCATAGTTATTTATTTAATATAACATTCCAAAATTTAGAATTTTGGGATGTTACAAACCTACCACACTTAAAATGAATCTCGTCCTCGAGATTCGAAGAGGCTAGCAAGAAAAAGGTTAGGGGTTGGGGGTCTTCTAGCAAATGTTTTTGGTCAGAAAGGTCAGGGGTGCTACCACACTTAAAAACAAGGTCATGGTTCCAATAAACTCGAGATACTTCCTCTGGAGGGCTGACAATGTATGTCTCTTCACATATCTTACAATAGCTCCTTCATTAAAGCTCTTCCGCGAAGTATAGGGTGTTCCTCAAAATCTTGGGTCGGTGTGTCAAAGTTGAAGTTCGTCCGATTTGGATCTTCTTAGTCGATAGGTCTGTCTCCATTCTAGACAACTATCGAAACACTCATGGTGGTCTACCATTAATGGTTTCTCCTGCGGAAGAACGGGTGCAGGTTGAACTTCACCGTATATCCTACGATTGGCAACGGTTGCTGTAAAGGGTTCCATCGTACTACCATTCTATGGTTTTATGGCTTATCGTGTCGACACTCTTCTAAGGTTTTCGAGGCTCTCGATTTTCCATCAACATATGATAGTTCATGATAGAAGTCTTCGTATGGGGGCCAATCCATCCCGTGCATTTGAATCATTACCACATACGTAAATATCGAATCACGTATTCTAACACTTGGGCATACTCACAAGCATTGCAGAATTTCTCTTGTTCTCGAACCGGGTTCGAGTAATTCCATGGTTTCTGCAAGCCAAACAAAACATCTATCGTTACTTCACCACTCTCGTGTTTTTGCGTAACCTTCGGGTGTGTCCTATTTCTCCATAAATCTTGCGAGCACAAGGTTTATTTCTTGGTGTATCATTGTGCTTCCGGATAAGACGTGATCTCATCGGGGTCTTCTTGAATTCCTCCCAAGTTCTTGCTCCTTTAAATCCTTGTATGGATTGATGCATTCTCCACCAGGTTGCAGCACTTTCGTAAAAAATCTTGAAGAGCGTATTGGACCTCATACTTCCTTGAAACCAAATTGTTCCCTGTGATTCTCCATGTTCTGCATCCATAGCTCGCCTCCGGCTGAGTCTTGATCCAGAGAATATCAGTCCAACTTCATTCATCATCTATGGGGTTCAAGGGTTTTAGGGTGAGATGAGAGAGAGGTGGAGCGATACACACAATACAAACGATAGTTTTTGAAGAAACAAGTTTTACTTTGTGGCTGTCGGAAAACATCAAACAAGTGACAGCTCACAAATCGTCGCATCTAACGTAAGTGTGTAACAGGGTTTGGTCTTCTAAAGGTCAAATATTTCTTCAGGAACTTCAAATCTTCGGAATCTTCAACTGTTGTAGCTTCTAATACATGGTGAAATCCTCTTTACACTTGAAGGGTCATCGGTTCTCCGATATCAAATCCTTCTTGGGCGTCTTGATTGATCCTCCGGGTGATCAAAGGATAAGGGGTATATTCTAACTATTTGAGGTGAGAGGGTCTATTTGATAAAATCAGAAAAGATGAGAAATAAGAGTCTTTTTGAAAATAAAGTTTTAGAAATTTCCTGTCCAAGGGCTTTCCGGTTTCTAGGGTTACGTCCTACAGTCAACATGTGCTCTGATACCATCTGTAGCGACCCGACCTCGACGGTCAAGCCTACGTATCTCTGTGCCATCCTCGATCAAGATATGCTTTGGCACACAGTACATCAATGTATATATCAAAGTGCAATCACATGCATAAATAACGTAAAACTGATATATACCTCATAATACTCGGCGGAAACAATCAAACGGGTGTGGAGTCCCATCAACGCCATCGGCGGAGTTGAGTGTAGACCGTAACCCTGTATAGTAACTCTACTCGTCGAGGAAATATCTGAAACATGATACGTTGCAGCCGAGTAGGTCAGTACATTGAATGTACCGGCAAGATCACAAAATGAGAAAACATATGGTAAAACAATACTATATGCAGTATGGCTTTATGGCTCAGATTCGAGTTTTGTTTGCATAAAAGCTGATTTTATTTTACCTACATCAAAAGAATAGAATGAAGTCTGTACTATGGAGTTTCCTGTCATGACATGGTTCCGCCAACCGATGTCTCATAGCCCAAAATCATCATAAGTTGCCCACAATTAAGTTATCAATCCGGTGTTGAGAGTTCCGAGATAGATCCAAGTCCAGATGCTCAAATTGCCCGTAACCGGGGACACGGCTAATCGATTAGGTTTGAACCCTCTGCAGAGGTTTGTACACTTTACCCGCAAGATTCGATCCCTCTCTTTACGTTCTCGCACTTCAGAGTGTTTGAGAACAAGATGACCGAAACATGGTCTTCCAAAGAGTTCCTCTGACCACCATCCGTACTCATCCCATCCTACCGTAGTTCTACATCTGCTAGTACCGTCCCAGCCAGAGTCACCACTAAGGTCAACCAAGCCAGAGCCCATAATGACTTGCGGTTGCACAGTAAGCTTCCGGCATGAAGTATTCTTTCGTCTCTTTGAGTCTGGGTGAAGCTTTCCGCAAGATGTCATGGCGCTTCTCCATGCATCCCGTCCAACCACTGGTTTCTCCAGGTGCCGTCAACCGCCCTTCACCCAAAGAGTGTGTATTGAATTCTTGTCTCGAGTCTTGAAGTCTTGAGGTCTTGAAGGTGCAGTCCTTGCAGATTCCATCATGGAGTTGTCGTCATTGACGTAGAGTCCTCCTTCTTCACACCACTCTCGTGCACTCATACCAAACCCGTCAACTATAGCGTAGCATTAAAATAAATAACGTCCGGGCTTGGTAACAGGGGTGATGGGTTCCTACCTCATGCATACTACTCAACTACAAGGATTCAATAACACTACCGAGGGGTGGTTGCAAGGATGCCACTAAATGCAATAAAAACATAGGTATGAAAGCAATGATCAAAGTGAACTTGCACGGTTGACGATCTTGAAAACTAGGGTTTCAGAGTAGCAATCTTCGCACTCCGGAAATTCTACCGAGGCAAACAATAACTATAATAAGCACAATGCATATGATCACATAACATAGCACATAGTAACGTAACACACCAAACAAACAAATCAAAACCCAAAGGAAAACTCAGAGAAAAAACCAACTCAAGTTTTTTCCTACTTCAAGCAACAACAAAAATAGTTTTATATAACAAAATTTTCTCAACATAACCTAATCATGGTTTTAGGTTAACTAAACAGAAAGGATTTCATTAAGCAACTAGGAGCAAAAAGAATCAATTTAAAATCTATTATGAAACTCCTATTAGGCCTAATTCAATTTCTATTAAGAAAAATAAATTAAAACCTTTATTAATTATAAATAAAAGTTCATCTACTAGAATGACAGAAACTAACCAAGAATAACTAATCACAAGTTAAAAATAAATTCATTTACTAATTAAAATATTAGGAAAACAGCATCTAGCTAAATAATTAGGATTAACAAGATTCTGCTTAAAACTAATTATTTATTAATCCTAAAATACCCAAGTTAATTTCTATGGTTTGGCAATGTCAAAAAATAAAGTTGGGACAAAAAGAATCATGCAAAATAATTTTTCTAACTCAAGTTATAGCAGATTTACTATTCGACTAAAACTAATTTAAAGCAATTTTAATTAATTTTAACATAGCTAAATATATATTCTACAGAAACTACATAAAATTTTCAATCCAACAAAAAAGAATCATCTAAAAATAATAAACAGAATAAAAGACATCAATTTTTGAAAAGCGAAACTATTCTGCTAAAGCAGAAAATCAAATTAAAAAGAAAAGGCCTAATGGGCCTATCATGCACTAAGGCGTTAAATAGTCTAAACGGGCCCTAGGGTTAACTAAAACGAACCGGGCCTAAAAGAAATAAACCTAACCTAATAAATAAACCGATTGAACCGCCGGTTTTCTAATAAAACTTACCCCTTCGGGGTTCTAATCCTAGCCACTCGTTTGAGATCGGACGGGGAGGTGATCCCGACGACGCATCGAGTCCGGGCGACGACGGCGGGCGGGCGAGAGTGCGTCGGGGCTTCGAGCGCCGGGAGGTCCGGGAGTCGCCATGGATGCGGGGAGGTCGGGAGTGGTTCGTGGGATCGTTGGGGTCGGGTGGACTAGGGTGGCGGCAATGGCGACTTTGGCGGTGGGGAGCTCGGGTTTCGGTGAGGTCGAGCCGAGGGCGAGGGGTCCCATGAGGTCTCGGGGAATGGGGTGCGGGTGCTCCGGCTTTATAGCTGTGGGTCGGCCTCGCCTGGGAATCGAGGCGATTGGGATCCTGGATCCTTCGATCCGCGATCTCCATGAAAGCGTGGCGTGGGCGTGGGGGGAAGAAGATGGGGCGGGGCCCACGGGTCAGAGAGAGAGAGGGAGGGGCGAGGCGATCGGGTGGCCGAAGCCTGGGGGTTTCGGGTGAGGGGGGGGGAGCTGGGCTGGCTCGGCTCGGCTGGGCTGGCCCTGGTGGGCCGGCTGGCTGGGCCAAAGGGCTGCGGCGCCTGGCCGGGCTGGAGTGCTGGCCGGGCGCCTGGGTTTTTCTATTTTTTGATTTTATTTTTAATAAAACAAAAACAGAATTAAAACAATAACTATAAATATTTTATATAGGGTATATATATACCAAAATGATCAGGGAATATTCCTATCATTTGAACATTTTTCCAAAGGCAAAATCCAAACTTTATAAAAATTCATTTTTTTCAAATTCAAATAAAATTCAGATTTGAATCCAAAACTTTGGCAATGTTTTCCTCTGATATATTTGGAGTGTCAGGTTACTCCTCTCATACTTTTTCTCAAGTAGTTGTCAGGCATAGTTTTTGAAATGAATTCCACTTGCCAAAATTTGAATTCAAATACCAAAACTCAATTTTTTGAAAAGGGGTTTCAAGGCACTTTCAAATGACTTTCAATTTGATACTTTTTAACTTCCAACTCATATTTCATATAATTGAAGAAGTCATTTTATCTTCCCTCATGAAAGTCATTGAGTTGCATAAAGCTTTGAATTTAAAATATTCCCAAATGAAATTCAAATCTTTTCAAAAACCCTATTCATTTCAAAATGGAAGAAGTCATGTCATCTTCACTCTAGGGTTTGCTGTTGCAATGAACTTGAGCTCATCGGGATCCAAAAAGGCAAAAGGGGAAAGTTTGGGAAAATCATTTCATTCCCTCTCATTCAACTTTCAAAAGTTTTCAAATTCCACTAAATTTCACTAAATAAATCAGACAAACAATCAGACAACAATCATAGTTATTTATTTAATATAACATTCCAAAATTTAGAATTTTGGGATGTTACAGCAGTCCAGAAGCACTTCCTTCTAAGACGAGCAGAGTCATAAGGATTATAATCAGTGAAGAACACATGCTCGCCGAAGAAGTCATCAGTTTGAACTTCGCTTCTTGAGAAGGGATCCTTTGGCTTGGGCTGAGGAGTATCAGTCAATTGCATCACCACCTCAGGAATCGCAATCTCAGGATCCACAGACTGAGGAATTTCAGGTTCTTCTTCAGTGATAGCCTGGGTCTTCAATTCTTCATTTTCATTTTCTTCAGCACTAGTGGTTGGAATGTCTTCATGGACAGATGGGGTTGCACGTGGTTCTTCAGATCCCATTTGTACTTCAGTAGTGGCAGGGGACGGAGGAATTTGTTGCAGAGGTGTGAACAGAGGAGAATTGGGGTGCTGACTTTCCCAAAAGGCATCATTCATCACTGGAGTAGTGCTTCCAATATCCACATCTTCCTCTTCTTCGCTCATTTCTTCAATGCCGGCCTCTTCAGCGGTGAACTGAGGCATGGGCGATGAGACTAGTGGGGTTGAAGGGAATGCATCCACTTCAATTTCTTCATCCAACTGCTCTAACGAAGCAGCAGAAGGAATGCCATCATCTGATCCACTTGGGATCTCATATTCTTCATCAAAAGGAACAAAGTCCTTTTATGGCATGGTTGTGATAGGAACAGCATCAATTGGGTTGTCGAATGAGCTAGTCAATGGCTTCATCTTCTTCGGAGCTGAAGAATCTGATGAAGTTGATGCCTTCCTTTTCTTCACCGTTGCACGCTCTGCAGCCTTGGTCTTCTTCACATCTGATGCAGATGGAAGGATTGGAGTTGGGGTAGGTGCAGGAGGAGCAGAGGAATTTGGTTGAATTTCTTCAGGCGCAACACTAGTGGTTGCCCTAGCAATTTCTTCAGCGACTGGAATGCCGTCATCAGCCCTGGTACTCTGAGTTTCTTCAGTAGCCTGAATGTCATCAGCGATGCTGGCATTTTCTTCAGTCGGCTAAGCAGATGCCTCAGCCTGAGGATTTTCTTGTTGCGTTGGGGCTGCAACATTGGAAGTGAACTTTTCAGTCAAATTCAAAAACCTGACTTTGGCTCCAAGCCAGTCAGCACGGTACACGTCAAATTCATCACTGAGTTTCTTGATCTCAGATTGAATATTGACAAATTCTTCAGTTGTCATAGAGACAACGTGTTTCTCCAGGAAATGCTCCTTCTTGTACTGCGCTTTCTTGATCTGCCTGGCCTTTTCAAATTTCCATTTTTCTTCTTGAATGAAGGCAGTCAGCATATGACTTTGGCTAGGAGTCAGCTTGAAATCAGGCATAGGAGTGTTTGGGTCCTATTGCTAGAGATCAATGTAATCAAGGATCAATTTTGGACCCAAAAGCAGAGGCACATTTGTGCCCTTGGCTCTAGCGGCCCTGAGCTGCCTGTCTCTGATGATTTCGGCAAGTTCCTCATCATCAACTTCGTCTTCATCAGACAGTACTTGAAAGGCAACCTGCTTCTTGTGAGGAGTTGGTCGAGATCCTCGTCCAGCAGTGGCCTTTTTCTTCAGCAGAGAGGAGCCAGTTGATGAATTTGGTGCAGCTGAGGAACTGCAGATGCTCCTGAGGCAATAGAGATGCATGTTGTCCTTTGGCACGTGGCGAGATGCACAGGTGCTGAGGATTTGGTCGGAGCAGCTGAGGATTTTGGCGGAGGAGTTGAGGACTTTGGCGAAGCTGGAGCAGCTTGAGGAGTTGGCCGGCTTTGAAGAATCTGGTCGTGAGGGCATTGCTGAGGAACTTGGTCGTGAGGGCATTGAGGGTGAAGCACTGGGCTTATGAGCAGGCTTCTTAGCCATGGACTTCTTTGTCTTGCTTGCAGAGGCCTCAGTAGTGGTAGCAGCAGCAGCAGAGTCTTCATTAAATTTCCTCACTGCTTCTTTTGCCTGTTTGGCCAGTTTGGCCTGGCGCTTGGCCCATTCTTCAGGATAGTCCTCACCGCGCTTGAGGCTGGTGGGATCTGCTTCTTGGCCAGGTGCCAATGGAGGTCTTGAGCATGGAGGGGTAACTGCGAATTTCTTCATGTACTTGGGAGTGACATATCTACACTCTCTCCATTCCCGTGCCCATCTCCTCTCAATCTTTTGAATGCGCACCTTGCGCTGATTTTTATCTTCCTCAGGGGGTGTGCATAGATATCATCAGTGATCTCAAATGTTGTGTTGACCTCAGGCCTCTTTCCTCCTTTCTGTGGCTTCTTGCCGTCAGCCACTTTCTTCAGCTGAGGAATATGAACAACTGAATTTTCTGAAGAGGTATGCAATTTTTCTTTGAGGAACGCTGCAAATGAGTTAAGTTGATGAGAACCTAGTGATTCAGCAGCGCACATGAGTACCTGTGAACAGAGTATAGTTGCGAGGAATTTGGAGAGGTCATATGTGTTCTCACGAGGTTTTGAAAAAAGAACAAGTTTGAGGAATTTGACCAGATGAGTCTTGAAGAATTTCACTAAGCGTTCATGGTCTTAGGTTCCAGAGTTGTATAGGTTGCAAATCCACACAACTGAGGAATCTTGAAGAAAAATGTAGCTTAGGGAAACGAATCAAGAACAGATGACATGTGAGGTGTTTAGTGTGTGAAGATTTGAAGAATAAACACCTTTTGAAGATTTTGAAGAAAACAATTGAATCAAAGAGGGCAGTAAAAGTAACTTTTAATTACCCTGGACGAAGAACACAACGAACTGGGAAGTGTAGATGTGAAGTTCGTCGGTTCAAATCTTCCACGCCCTAACTTGGCAGAGGAAGACGGCTACGGCAGCGGCGGAGTGAAGAAATCCACGGCCGGCGCGAGTACGTCAGCGACGAGGTTGAGGCAGTGAAGCTCTTCCTCACCGGCGACGATGGAAGTAGCGTTGGAGCTAGGGTTTGAGAAGGTCGAGCGGGAATGAGATCAAGCGGAGTAAAAGTGAAGTGAGGAAGGGGAAGGGTATATATAGCCACAGTGAAAAATTGTTCGCCCGAAGAAATTGGACGAACATGCCCCTGACCCTTCTCATTCGCTTGACATGTGTCACCCACGTACTGAGAGGTGGCGATCGTGTGAGATCGTGGGTGAATAGATAAGTATATCGTGGAATGCGGAACGGTTTGAGCGGCAAAGCCAAAAATTGAGCACAGTAAGAACCAGCAGCAATGTACTCAGCTTCAGCAGTAGACAGTGATACGCAGTTCTGTTTCTTCGAGGACCAACAGACAAAAGATCATCCGAGGAAATGGCATGTGCCAGATATTGACTTGCGGTCCACACGATCACCAGCATAGTCAGAGTCTAAATATCCAATGAGGTCAAAAGTCGAGCCCTTGGGGTACCATAATCCAAGTGTTGGTGTGTGAGCTAGATATCGAAGAATATGCTTCACAGCCTTATGGTGTGATTCCTTCGGTGTAGCTTGAAATCGGGCACACACGCAAACACTAAGCATAATGTCTAGCCTAGATGCACATAAGTACAATAAAGAACCAATCATGGAGCTGTATACCTTTTGATCAAAGTCAATACCATTTTCATCAGTGCATATATGGCCATTTGTGGGCATAGGAATTTTTACCCCTTTGCAATCTTGCATGCCGAATTTCCTCAGTACATCCCTGAGGTATTTCTCCTGAGATACGAATATGCCATTGCACTGTTGAAGAATTTGAAGACCTAAGAAGAATTTCAATTCTCCCATCATATACATTTGATATTCTTCACTCATCATATAGGCAAATTCATCACTGTAACGTTGGTCAGTACAACCAAAGATAATATCATCAACATATATTTGGCACACAAACAATTCACCATCATAAGATTTAGTGAAAAGAGTTGGGTCAAATGAACTGGGTTTGAAGCCTTTCTTCATGAGGAATTCCTTCAAAGTATCATACCATGCCCGAGGGGCCTGCTTGAGGCCATAGAGGGCCTTATTGAGTCTGAAGACTTTGTCAGGATGCTTTGGATCTTCAAAACCTGGGGGTTGAGCAACATATACTTCTTCCTCAAGCTTACCACTGAGGAATGCACTTTTCACATCCATTTGATATAAAGTGATATCATGATGGTTAGCATAAGCAAGTAATATGCGAATAGCCTCTGAAAGTGCGTTATATCGACTAGAGGGGGGTCAATAGGCGATTTTTATGAATTCTTCATTGAGGAATTTGCCGGTGAGGCAATTCCTAAGTGAAGAACTACTTGCAGCGGAATAAGTACTCAGAAGTAAGCATAACAGAATGCGGGCATGGTCATCATGATGAAATGAAGACAATCAAAGAGTACAGAAAGCGTAAACATAGGATAACACAAGATGAAGACAAAGCAGATCAAGAAATTGAACCGAGGAAATTGAGAAAGTCTTCAGTCAAAGTCTTCAAACACAGATATGAACAAACACTCAACACAGTTATGAGGAAATGAAAGAGTTGAGGAAATAGAACCAGTTAGGTTGGTGAATACAATGATTGGGTAGACCACTTCCAACAGTTGTCTCGGTTATGCGTCTGGTTGGAAGCGGCCGAGTATTTAAACTCGAGGACACACAGTCCAGACACCCGGTCGCTGAGCACACAGCCCAGGACACCAAGTCCTCACCATATTCTCCTTGAACTAAGGTCACACAGACCTCGTCCAATCACTCGTGGTAAGTCTTCAGGCGACTTCCAAACCTTCACAGACTCGGTCACTCGGCGATCCATAATTCCTCTTGGATGCTCTAGACCATGACGCCTAACCGTCTGGAAGAAGCACAGTCTTCAAAGGTAACAAGCGTCGGATCCACGCAGGATCAATCTCTTCAGTGATGCTCAATCACTTTGGGTTTGTAGGGGTTTGGTTTTGGGTTTTTCCTCACTCGATGATTTTCGCTCAAAGTCTTCGGAGGATGGGTTGCTCTCAAATGACAAGTGTCAAGGTCTCTCGGAGCAGCCAACCAGCTAGTGGTTGTAGGGGGCGGCTATTTATAGCCTAGGGAGCAGCTCGACATGATAAGACATAAATGCCCTTCATTGATATGACCATTAGGTGGATAAGATATTTTGAGACAGCTCGCGCGTAGCACAGCAACGGTCGGAAATTTGAGGTTCAAATTCCTCAGGGCTATCATGTTCCTCACCTGTAGGCAATCTGCCTTTGGCGAATTCCTAACTCCTCGGTCGAACAAATTTCTCAAAGGACCAAAAGAACTTCGTCTCACATCAAGAAATTGATCGAATCAGTATGAGATTTCCAAAGGCTTCACTCAAAGGGATTGGTAGGTGTAGGATTTTGAGTTGAGCATCACATGGAAAATTTTCCTTAGTATTTCCTCGACCCCCTTTAACAGTACGGTGTTTCCTATGACTCAAGAAAGAGAAAACAAAACTACGAAAACAAAAGTCTTCACGCTTCATGTTCCTCAAATGAATACCAAGTCTTCAAGGTCACACCAATTTCTTCACTTTCAAAGTCTTCAGAAAGTCTTCAGAATATCAATGTCTTCAGTCGAAGAACTTCATTTTTAAGGGTCGACTTTCTCTGTAAATATCAAAATCCTCATAGACTTATAGACCTGTGTACACTCATAAACACATTATTCCCTTAACCTATAAGTCTTGAATACACCAAAATCACTAAGGGGCACTAGATGCACTTACAATCTCCCCCTTTTTGGTGATTAATGACAATATAGGTTAAGTTTTCAACGGGGATAAACATATGAAGTGTAAATACTGATATTGAGGAATTTGATTGCAAGATATAGAAGAGCTCCCCCTGAAGATGTGCATAGTGAGGAATTTGCTTTTGAGGCATTGCACATTTGAAGAGTTGAATCATGGAGATCTCACCCTATATCTTGTAATACATACACTCCTATTACATATAATATGAAGAATTTGAAATGCATGATGAAATATGGTGATCGATGTAATTCAGCATGCGTGTATTAACACATAACGAAGAATAAGCATGCAGAGGAACACATCAAAAGTATCAGAGCACCATCGGGTTTAAGATTACAACTCGATCCAATAAAAGTTTCAGAAGAGCGAGAGTTGTAACTTAGCAAAAAAACGCCCATATAGTAGACACGCTTGAAGACTAACTCAAATTTCTCCCCCTTTGTCATCGAATGACCAAAAGGATCAAAATAGAGGACTAACACCCCTGAAGAATTTCAAGTTGATGAAGGAGCGCCAGCGTTGTCAGGGTCAGTTGTTGTAGTAGGGCCTGCCGCAGTGTCGTTCAAGTCTTCATTTTCATCAGTGTCGCGCGATGAAGAATAGGAGCTGACCACCAAGGAAGGAACCTTGACCTTCTTGAATTTCTTCTGTGGAGGTGCAGACCAGTCAAATTCTTCCTTGAGACACATTATCTTCAGTTCTTCGGCGTTGTAGACATGAGAAAGAACAGCCCAGGTGCGGCTGAAGGTTTCATGGAGGTAGTATTGGTTTTCTTCACTGCATTGTGTGTTGAGGTCATGTTGTGAAGAATTGAACCAAACCGGCCTTGACCCATTTATGATTGCGATCAACCTTCTGATGAAGACTGAGGAGTAACTCACGATCAGTCATCACCCTAGGTGATGTGGCTTGAGGACTTTGCTTGGCTGAGGTATTGGCGACAGAGTCATGTGTGGCAGAGTCATCATTGGTGGAGTAGGATGCAGCTTTGCGAAATTGACCATCCAATGGACGAATGCCTTCATCTATCACAGCAGTTGCCTTGCCCTTGTCATCAGCTGAGGTAAATGTCCATTTGAGGACTTCAATTGGAGGCAAGTAGCTGCAGTGGTTCAGAGTATCAGCCTTGTAATTGAGTGAATACCTTGTCCTGATGAACCTCATAATCCAAGGAGCATAAGGCTTCAGCTCAAATGGTGACATAGAAATATTCGCCAGAGTCCTCATGAAGAAATCATGGAAGTTGACGGGAACGCCATGAATGATATTGAAAAGCATATTCTTCATGATGCCAACGACTTCTTCATCATTTGAGTCGTGGCCTTTGATCGGACTCATTGTCTTCGTCAGAATGCGATAGACAGTCCGAGGCGCATATAGTAATTCCTTGACGAAGAATTTGGTTCGAGGTGCCTGCCCTGGCTTCAAAGGCTTCATCAGCACTTGCATGTAATGATTTGAAAGCACGGGTTCGTTGTAGATGCAACGAGCACCATCAAGGGGAGGACTGAGTGGGAGGGCACGAAGCAATTCAGTTGCTGGTGCCTTGTAGTGAGTATTTTCGGTCATCCAGTCCAGTACCCATGAGTTCACATCATCAGAGTCTCCGGTGATGTGCAGCGTCGCATAGAATTGAAGAATGAGTTCTTCATTCCAATCACAGATGTCAGTGCAGAAATTCAGCAATCCTGCATCGTGAAGAACACTGAGGACTGGCTCGAAGCCTGGCAGTGATTCCATGTCCACATGAGGAATATGTGCATGATCAAAGACTTTGTCTTTGTTGAATAGCACAGAGGAATAGAAGTTGGCTTGACTAGCAGTCCAGAAACGCCTCTTCCTTATGCGAGCAGAGTCATATGGGTTGTAGTCAGTGAAGAATACAAGCTCGCCGAAGAAATCTTCAGCCTTGAACTTTTGCTTTGCTGAGAATGGATTCTTTGGCTTTAGCAGTGGAGTGTCAGTGAGTTGCATCATGACCTCAGGAATCGCAATCTCAGGTTCTTCAGGCTGAGGATTTTCAGGTTCCTCTTCATATGCAGTCTGCGTGTTCATAGGATCAGCAGCAGCAGGTTCTTCAGCACTAGTGGCTGGTATTTCTTCATGCACGGATGAGTTGGGATGAGTTTCCTCTGAGCCCATTTGAACCGTTGGTGCAAGGGACTGAGGAATTTGTTGGATTGGGGTGAAGAGTGGAGAATTGGGATGCTGACTTTCCCAAAAGTCATCATTCATCACAGGTGTGGTGCATCCAATATCCACGTCTTCGCCTTCAATTTCTCAACACCAGCCTCTTCACCGTGAACTGAGGCATAGGCGAGGAAATGATTGGTGTTGAAGGGATTGCATCCACTTCAATTTCTTCATCAATTTGCTCTGACGAAGCAGCAGAATGATTTTCTTCATCAGATCCGCTTGGGATCTCATACTCTTCACCAAAAGGAACAAGGTCCTTTGATGGAATGGAGGAAATTGGAACAGCATCGATTGGATTTTCAAAAGAGCTTGTCATAGGCTTCATTTTCTTCGGGGCTGAAGAATTTGAAGCAGCTGATGATTTCCTTTTCTTCACTGCAGCTCGCTCTGCAGCCTTGGTCTTCTTCACATCTGATGCAGATGGAAGGATTGGAGTTGGTGTAGGCGCAGGAGGAGCTGAGGAATCTGTTTGAATTTCCTCAGGCGCAACTGATGCAGTTGCCCTGACTTCTTCAGTTTCTTCAGGCGCACCACTAGTGGATGCCCTGGCAATTTCTTCAGCGGCTGGAATGGAGTCATCAGCCCTGGAACTAGCATTGTCTTCAGCAGGCTGAAAATCATCAGCGGTGCTGGCATGTTCTTCAACAGGCTGAGCAAAGACTCCAGCCTGAGGCATTTCTTGTTGCGTTGGGACTACAACATTTGTGAACTTCTTTGTCAGATTAACAAATCTGACTTTGGCTCCTTGCCAATCAGCATAATAGGCATCAAATTTATCACTGAGGGCTTTGATTTCAGACTGGATCTTGAGGAGTTCCTTAGTTGTCATTCTGACAACGTTTTTCTTCAGGAACTTCTCTTTCCTGAATTGAGCTTTCTTGATCTGCCTAGCCTTCTCAAATTTCCATTTCTCTTCGGAGATGAAATGGGTCAGCATGTGACTTTGTCCAAGAGTTAAATGAAAATCAGGCATAGGTGTCTCTGGATCCTTGTGCCAGAGATCAATGTACTCGAGGATCGCCCTTGGATCCAAAAGCAGTGGCACAGGTGTGCCTTTGGCTCTAGCGGCCCTAACTTGTCGGTCTCTGATGATTTCTGCAAGTTCATCATCATCAGCTTCATCGTCAGATGGCACTTGGAAGGCAACATGTTTCTTCTTCGGACTTGGCCGAGAATCTCATCCAGCAGTTGCCTTTTTCTTCAGCAGAGTGGGGCCTGATGAAGAATTTGGTGCAGCTGAGGAACTTGCTGAGACACCAGAGGAAATAGAGATGCCTGCAGTCCTTTGGCATGTGGCCAGATGCACAGGTGCTGAGGACTTTGGAGGAGCTACTGAGGACTTTGTAGGAGCTGAGGATTTGGAAGGAGCAGAAGCAGCATGAGGAACTGGCTGTGAGGGCATTAAAGATTCTGGCCGTGAGGGCTTTGCTGAGGATTTTGGCCGTGAGGGCACTGTTGGTGAAGCACTTGGCTTGTGCGTTGGCTTCTTTGCCATTGATTTTCTGGGCTGAACAGGGCCTCGATTGGCAGTGACGATGTGAGTCTTCCTTGAATTTCCTCACTGCTTCTTTGGCTTGTCTTGCCAACTTGGCTTGGCGCTTGGCCCATTCTTCAAGAAAGTCCTCACCACGTTTGATGCTGGTGGGGTTAGCTTCTTGGCCAGGTGCCAATGGAGCTCTTGGGCATGGAGGATTAAGAGCGAATTTCTTCATATACTTTGGAGTAACATACCTGTACTCCATCCATTCCCTTGCCCATCTCCTTTTAATCCTCTGAATGCGCACCTTGCGCTGATTTTTGTTTTCCTTGCCAAACTTGGCTTCATCAGGTGTGCAATAGTCAGCGTATATTTCCTCAGGTATCTCAAAAGCAGTCATGACCTTAGGCCTCTTTCCTCCTTTCTGTGGCTTCTTTCCTTCTGCCATATTCTTCAGCTGAGGAATTTGAACAATCGAATTCTCTGAAGAAGTATGCAACTTTTCTTCGAGGAACACTGCAAATGAGTTAAGTTGATGAGAACCTAGTGATTCAAAGACGGACATGAGTACTGTGAACAGAGTATAGTTGCGAGGAATTTGGAGAGGTCATATGCGTTCTCAGAAGGTTTTTCAAAAAGAACAAGTTTGAGGAATTTGACCAGATGAGCCTTGAAGAATTTCACTAAGCGATCTTTGTCTTAGGTTCCAGAGTTGTATAGATCCAGGATCCACACAATTGAGGAATCTTGAAGAAAAAAAGATGCTTAGAGAAACGAATCAAGAGCATATTACGTTTGAGGTGTTCATATGTGTGAAGATTTGAAGAATAAACACCTTTGAAGATTTTCAGGAAGGTTTGAGAATCAAAGCGAGTAATAAAAGTAACTTTTAATTACCCGAACTGCAGAACACGACGAACTGGGAAGTGTAGATTAGAAGTTCGTCAGTTCAGATCTCCCACGCCCTAACTCGGCGGAGGAAGACAACTACGGCGGCGGCGGAGTGAAGATTTCCGCGGCGGTAGCGTCTGACGGGCGGCGAGGTCGAGGCAGTGAAGCTCTTCCTCACCGGCGACGATGGAGTAGCAGCGGCGCTAGGGTTTGAGAAGCTCGAGCGAGAGAGAGCGGTTAAGCGGAGTAAAGGAAGTGAGGAAGGGGAGAGGGGGTATTTATAGTCACAGTGAAAAACTGTTCGCCTGAAGATTTAGGATGAACGTGCCCCTGACCCTTCTCATTCGCTTGACATGTGTCACCCACGTACTGAAGAGTGGAGATTGTGTTTGATCGTGGGTGAATAGATAAGTCTATCGTGGGATACGAAACGGTTTGAGCGGCAAAGCCGAAAATTTGGATAAGATAAGTTAAAAGTTCCGTTCGCAATTTCTTCAAATTTGACAAGGACACAAAGAAGATTTTGAACGAGTTTCAAATAGAACGCACATGAAGAATTTGTGAATAGATTGGGTTGAGTATAGCATAGAGGGGAAGGGTCCGATCACATTCACTTAGCGTAAAAGCAACTTGAAGAAATAGCCATAAGTGAATGATGTAGAGGACATAAACCCATATATATATATATATATATATATATATATATAAAGAAAAACGATGGAAACAGTGAAGATTTTGCAAAGTTGAACAATTTGAAAAACTGAAGAATTTCAAAAACTGAGGAAAAATTCAAATTGAAGATTTTCAACTTTGGTGGTGGCGTGACCCACCGTATAAGAATGATGATTTCAGACACCGCGTACAATTGTCGTAGGGTTCTGAGAATCAAATTCTTCATTAATTTATTCACACTTAGAGGGTTATTCTTCATTGATTGAAGGAAAACGTTTCTTCATGTGTTGCACATCTAAGTCATCAATTTTGCATAAGTGTCAGGATGTGTGTCCTTTTTAAAGAACATTCGAAGATTCTAAGATATTTAGCTCACACCGCAACTTGCTAAATCTCTTCTCATCCAAGGGCTTTGTGAAGATATCGGCTAGCTGTTCTTCAGTCTTCACATGCTCGATGGAGATGTCGCCTTCAACACATGATCACGAAGAAAACGATGGCCGAATCTGAATGTGCTTTGTCTTCGAGTGCTGTACTAGGTTGTGAGCAATCTTGATGGCACTCTCATTGTCACAGTAGAGAGGCACATTCTTCACGTTGATGCCGTAGTCCTTGAGAGTTTGCTTCATCCACAGCAAGAACCAGCAGCAATGTACTCAGCTTCTGCAGTGGACAGTGATACGCAGTTCTGTTTCTTCGAGGACCAACAGACCAAGGATCGTCCGAGGAAATGACAAGTACTAGATGTTGACTTGCGGTCCACACGATCACCAAAGCATAGTCGAGTCGTAATATCCAATGAGATCAAAAGTAGAGCCCTTGGGGTACCATAATCCTGGTTTTGGTGTGTGAGCTAGATATCGAAGAATATGCTTCACAGCCTTATGGTGTGATTCCTTCGGTGTAGCTTGAAATTGGGCACACATGCAAACACTAAGAATTATATCTGGCCTAGATGCACATAAGTACAATAAAGAACCAATCATGGAGCGGTATACCTTGTGATCAAGTCAATACCATTTTCATCGATTGCATAGATGGCCATTTGTGGGCATAGGAATTTTGACGCCTTTGCAATCTTGCATGCCGAATTTCTTCGTAACATCTTTGAGGTATTTCTCTGAGATATGAATACGCCATTGTGTTGTTGATTTAATTTGAAGACCTAAGAAGAATTTCAACTCTCCCATCATAGAAATTTGATATTCTTCACTCATCATATAGGCAAATTCATCACTATAACGTTGGTCAGTACAGCCAAAGATAATATCATCAACGTATATTTGGCACACAAACAGTTCACCATCATAAGATTTAGTAAAGAGAGTAGGGTCGAGTGAACCGGTGTGAAGCCATTCTTCACGAAGAATTCCTTCAATGTATCATACCACGCCCGTGGGGCCTGTTTGAGGCCATAGAGGGCCTTGTTGAGTCTGAAGACTTTGTCGGGATTCTTTGGATCTTCAAAACCTGGGGGTTGAGAAACATATACTTCTTCCTCAAGCTTACCATTGAGTAATGCACTTTTCACAACCATTTGATATAAAGTGATATTATGATGGTTAGCATAAGCAAGTAATATGCGAATAGCCTCAAGTCTAGGAACAGGTGCAAAAGTTTCATCGAAATCAATTCCTTCAACCTATGTGTAGCCTTGAGCTACAAGTCGTGCCTTATTCCTCACCACAAGGCCATTTTCATCTTGCTTGTTGCGGTAGATCCACTTTGTGCCAATGATATTATGCTTACGAGGATCTGGACGTTTGACCAGTTCCCAGACGTTGTTGAGCTCAAACTGATGTAATTCTTCTTGAATGGCCTGAATCCACTCAGTCTCCAGAAATGCTTCATCTACCTTAGTGGGCTCTGTGATAGAGACAAAAGCATAGTGCCCACAAAAGTTACATAAATGTGAAGCTTTTGAGCGTGTGAGAGGACCTGGTGCTTCAATGTCATCGATGATCTTGTCAACTTGCACTTCTTTTGCAACGCGAGGATGAGCTGGTTGTCATCGAGGAATATGATCAGCATTTTCTTCAAAGACCATTTTCTTCAAAGATTATCTTTAGGTGCATCAGCTCGATGTTCTTCGCGTACAGGAATGAATTCTTCAGCAGATTCTTCAGTAGGAATGACATCCTCAGTTGCCTTGAACTTGATAGATTCCTCAGGTGCTGGTTCATCTATCACAGAAGGTAGGTGCTCTCTTTGCGAGCCATTAGTTTCATCGAACCGCACATCTACAGTTTCAACAATCTTGTGAAGAGCGATGTTGAAGACTCTGTAGGTGTGCGAGTCCTTTCCATAACCAAGCATAAAACCTTCATGTGCTTTCTTGCAAATTTAGCATTGTGATGAGGATCTCTAATCCAGCATTTAGCACCGAAGACTTTGAAATAACTCACATCGGGTTTCTTGTCAGTGAGGAGTTCATAGGCATTCTTCTTGAAGAATTTGTGAAGATATACTCTGTTGATGATGTGGTACGCAATATCAATTGCATCAATCTAAAAACGACGAGGCGTTTTGTATTCATCAAGCATAGTGCGAGCCATCTCAACAAGAGTTCTGTTCTTGCGCTCCACGAAGCCATTTTGCTGAGGAGTATAGGGAGCAGATAACTCATGAGTAATACCAAGTTCATCAAGATAGTCATCAAGACCGGAATTCTTGAACTCAGTTCCATTGTCACTCTGATGTGCCTGATCTTCACACCAAAGTTGGTTGAAGCCCTCGAGGAAAATCGTTTGAAGACTTCCTGCACTTCATGTTTGTAAGTAACAATGTGTACCCATGTGTAACGAGAGTAATCATCAACAATAACAAAGCCATATAGAGATGCATCATTAGTGACTGTTGAGTAATGATTAGGACCAAAGAGGTCCATGTGAAGCAATTCGAATGGTCGAGTAGTGGTCATGATAGTCTTCGCTGGATGCTTGGCCTTGGTCATCTTTCCAGCTTCACAGGCTCCGCATAAGTGATCCTTGAGGAATTTGACATTCTCAATGCCAATGACATGCTTCTTCTTTGCAAGCGCAGTAAATTCCTCATGCCTGCGACCAAGTCGCCGATGCCAAAGCCAGCCTTCAAGCTTTTTGCAAGTAGACACATGGCTGGTTGTGGTCCCAGAGAGAAATCAACAATATACAGGTCTCCTCTCCTAAAGCCTTCGAAGACTTTGGAATTGTCAGCTTCCATGATCACAACACAACGATACTTGCCAAAGACAACAACCATATCAAGATCACAGAGCATTGAGACTGACATGAGGTTGTATCCTAAGGACTCAACAAGCATGACTTTATCCATGTGTATGTCCTTAGAGATCGCAACCTTACCAAGACCCAATACCTGACTTTTGCCTTTGTCAGCAAAGATGATATGCTTCAGATGTGACGGTGATAAGGGAGCATCCATCAGTAGGTTCTTGTCACCAGTCATGTGATTTGTACATCCACTATCGAGGACCCACTCATTGGCTTTGGGTTGATCATCCTGTAGATGAATTAGTGCAACTTACGAGCTCATATACTTCATTAGTGAAGAATATGATATCAATTTCATCAAGCAGTAAAACAGATATATCAGCGTGAGGACGTGTGAAATGAAAGTTCATTTCTTCATGATTAGCCTGCGTCCTTTCAGGCATTGTTGTCAGGTTCCCAGCAAATTCTTCAGACATTAAAGCACGTCTGGAGACCTGACCCTGCAGAGGAAATTAGTTCTTTTTCTTCACCACCCACATCTGAAGGGGTGGCAAAGAGTTCATCACTCTGCGAGCTCCATATGAGAATGGTGGCATAGAAACCAATCCATTTTGTTTCACATAAGAGGGGTTAGGGTAAGCATATGAATAAGCAGAGAAATTCTTTAAGGACTTATGAACATATTGGTTTGAAGAATAATACACATATTCATAGCCCTTACCTCTACCCTGCGAAATAGAGCTGTTAGCACGATGATAATCATATGAGGACTTTGGTCCGTGTGAGGACTTGGATCCATATGAAGAGTTTGGTCCATATGAAGATTTTGATCTGGGGTTCCTATTCTTCACAGGTGGTGTCATGAGGACATTCACCTGAAGACTTTCAAGGCACTTCTTGGGAACCCAGAATTTCTTTATAGGAGAACCGTTCCTGCAGTTAGTGCCAACATATCTAGCAAATACTTCACCATTCTGATTTTTGAACAGTTTATAGTTGGAGTCAAATGACTCATCGTAAGAATGAGGAGATTCACATGTAAAGCCAGATAAGTTAGATGGATCAACTGGAGGTCCCTTTGCAGGAACCCATGAGGTTTTGGGGTACTGCTTAGGCTTCCAATATGTTCCATCAGCATTGAGTTTCCTCTCAAAGGCAATACCCTCTTTCCTAGGGTTCCTGTTGAGGATCTCTTTTTAAGCACATCACAAAGATTCTGATGCCCTTTGAGGCTTTTGTACATGCCTCTCATGTACAATTCCTTCAGCCCTGCATTGTCAGTGATACTAGCAATGTCCTCAGATAAGGAATTAGTGAAAACAGGGACAGGTGAAGAATTTTTAACAGTTGAAGCATTTGAACATTCAGGTGAAGAATTAGCAGATTCACGTTCAATGCACTTTAAGCATGGAGGAACAAATTCTTCCTGAGAAGTGTTGATTTGTTGAGCAAGTAATGAATCACGCTCCTTCTGAAGATCTTCATAACTCACTTTTAGCTTCTCAAGATCTTGCTTTCTTTGAAGAAATTCATAAGAAAGCTTCTCATGATCAGATAAGAGAGTGTTATGATGACCTTGAAGGCTTTCAAACATAGACTGAAGTCTCTGAAGATTTTCAGTCAGGGCCTTAGTGCGATCCATTTCTTCACCCAACATATCATCACTTTTATCTAGCATGTTTTGAACCTTTTCCAAGGCATGTTGTTGTTTGGTGGAAATACAAACAAGCTTGGTATAGCTAGGTTCAATATCATCATCGATCCATCATCATCAGATTCATCGTCACTAAACTCGGATGAGGAACATTCGGTTACCTTGTCACCCTTTGCCATGAGACATGATGCAGAAGATGATGATTCTGGTTCAAAAGTCATCGTTTTGAGAGATTCTTTGAAGTCCTCAACCCAAGGATCATGACGGGTTCGATGACCTTCATAGACGTTGGAGATTCGGTCCCAGATAAGCTTCGCGTTGCAAAGATGCATAATGCGCTTGAATTCATCTCTAGATAGGCAGGAGCAGATGATATCCTTCGCCATGATGTCAAGTCGAGTGTACTTGCGAATATCATCTGCGTTCGCCGTCTTGCATAGACCAGTAAGACCAATTTCGTGACGGTCCACATTTCGCTGTCCATTGCCATGAGGCGCTTCCTAATCATGGCCTTCCACTTGGGATAATCATGACCGTCAAAGATAGGGCATGTCACTTTCCTCATACCTGCGGTCGACATAACTAAAACTCCAGGTGGTTAAACTAAATCACACGTAACAAGGGAGTACCTTGCTCGATACCAATTGAAAGTGCGTTATATCGACTAGAGGGGTGAATAGGCGATTTTATGAATTCTTCATTGAGGAATTTGCGGTGAGGAAATTCCTAAGTGAAGAACTACTTGCAGCAGAATAAGTACTCATAAGTAAGCATAACAGAATGCGGGCATGGTCATCATGATGAAATGAAGACAATCAAAGAGTACAGAAAGCGTAAACACAGGATAACACAAGATGAAGACAAACAGACTGAAGAAATTGAACTGAGGAAATTGAGAAAGTCTTCAGTCAAAGTCTTCAAACACAGATATGAACAAACAGTCAACACAGTTATGAGGAAATAAAAGAGTTGAGGAAATAGAACCAGTTAGGTTGGTGAAGACAATGATTTGGTAGACCAGTTCCAACTGTTGCCTCAGTTGTACGTCTGGTTGGAGCGGCTGAGTATTTAAACTCGAGGACACACAGTCCCGTACACCCAATCGCTGAGCACGTAGCTCAGGACACCAAGTCCTCACCGTATTCTCCTTGAACTAAGGTCACACAGACCTCGTCCAATCACTCATGGTAAGTCTTCACGCGACTTCCAAACCTTCACAGACTCGGTCACTCGACAATCCACAATTCCTCTTGGATGCTCTAGACCATGACGCCTAACCATCTGGAAGAAGCACAGTCTTCAAAGGTAACAAGCGTCGGATCCACACAGGATCAATCTCTTCAGTGATGCTCAATCACTTTGGGTTTGTAGGGGTTTGGTTTTGGGTTTTTCCTCATTCGATGATTTTCGCTCAAAGTCTTCGGAGGATGGGTTGCTCTCAAATGACAAGTGTCAAGTTCTCTCGGAGCAGCCAACCAGCTAGTGGTTGAAGGGGGGCGGCTATTTATAGCCTAGGGAGCAGCCCAACATGATAAGACATAAATCCCCTTCAATGATATGACCGTTAGGTGGATAAGATATTTTGAGACAGTGGCGCCAGAGTACAAAGAACGGTTGGAAATTTGAGGTTCAAATTCCTCGTGGCTATCATGTTCCTCATCGTAGGCAATCCGCCTTTGGCGAATTCCTAACTCCTCGGTCAGAACAAATTCCTCAAAGGACTGTAAGAACTTCGTCTCACATCAAGAAATTGACTGAACTGTATGGGATTTCCAAAGGCTTCACTCGAAGAGATTGGTAGGTGTAGGATTTTGAGTTGAGCATCACATGGAAATATTTCCTTAGTATTTCCTCGACCCCCTTTAACAGTACGGTGTTTCCTATGACTCAAGAAAGAGAAAACGAAACTACGAAAACAAAAGTCTTCACGCTTCATGTTCCTCAAATGAATACCAAGTCTTCAAGGTCACACCAATTTCTTCACTTTCAAAGTCTTCGGAAAGTCTTCGTAATATCAAAGTCTTCACCAAAGAACTTCATTTTTAGGGGTCGACTTTCTCTGTAAATATCAAACTCCTCATAGACTTGTAGACCTGTGTACACTCATAAACACATTAGTCCCTTAACCTATAAGTCTTCAATACACCAAAATCACTAAGGGGCACTAGATGCACTTATAGCCTCAAGTCTAGCAATGGGTGCAAAAGTTTCATCAAAATCAATTCCATCAACCTGTGTGTAGCCTTGAGTTACAAGTCGTGCCTTATTCCTCAACACAAGGCCATTTTCATCTTGCTTGTTGCGGTAGATCCACTTTGTGCCAATGATATTGTCCTTGCGAGGATCTGGACGTTTGACCCGTTCCCAGATGTTGTTAAGCTCGAACTGATGTAATTCTTCTTGCATAGCTTGAATCCACTCAGGCTCCAGAAATGCTTCATCTACCTTAGTGGGCTCTGTGATAGAGACAAAAGCAAAGTGCCCACAAAAGTTAGACAAATGTGAAGCTTTTGAGCGTGTGAGAGGACCTGGAATGTTGATGTTGCTGATGATTTTCTCGATCTGCACTTCGTTTGCAACGCGAGGATGAGCTGGTTGTCGTCGAGGAATTTGATCAACATTTTCTTCAGCACCATTTTCTTCAGGTGCATCAGCTCGACGTTCTTCACGTTCTGGAATGATTTCTTCAATAGATTCTTCGGTAGGAATGACATCCTCAGTAGCCTTGAACTTGATAGATTCCTCAGGTGCTGGTTCATCTATCATAGAAGTTAGGTGCTCTCTTTGCGAGCCATTAGTTTCATCGAACTGCACATCTACAGTTTCAACAACTTTGTGGTGAACGTTGTTGAAGACTCTGTAGGTGTGCGAGTCCTTTCCGTAACCAAGCATAAAACCTTCATGTGCTTTCGGTGCAAATTTAGAGTTGTGATGAGGATCTCTAATCCAACATTTAGCACCGAAGACTTTGAAATAACTCACATTGGGTTTCTTGACAGTGAGGAGTTCATAAGCAGTCTTCTTGAAGAATTTGTGAAGATATACCCTGTTGATGATGTGGCATGCATTGTCAATTGCCTCAATCCAGAAACGACGAGGCGTCTTGTATTCATCAAGCATAGTGAAAGCCATCTCAACAAGAATCCTGTTCTTGCGCTCCACGACACCATTCTGCTGGGGAGTATAAGGAGCAGATAACTCATGAGTAATACCAAGTTCATCAAGATAGTCATCAAGACCAGAGTTCTTGAACTCAGTTCCATTGTCACTTCTGATGTGCTTGATCTTCACACCAAAGTTGGTTGAAGCCCTCGAGGAAAATCATTTGAAGACTTCCTGCACTTCATGTTTGTAAGTGACAATATGCACCCATGTGTAACGAGAGTAATCATCAACAATAACAAAGCCATATAGAGATGCTTCATTTGTAAATGCAGAATAGTGATTAGGACCAAAGAGATCCATGTGAAGCAATTCAAATGGTCGAGTAGTAGTCATGATAGTCTTTGCTGGATGCTTGGCCTTGGTCATCTTTCCAGCTTCGCATGCTCCACACAAGTGATCCTTGAGGAATTTGACATTCTCAATGCCAATTACATGCTTCTTCTTCGTGAGCATGTGCAGATTCCTCATGCCTGCATGACCAAGTTGTCGATGCCATAGCCAGCCTTCTGAAGCTTTTGCAAGTAGACATACAGCCGGTTGAGGTCCTGTAGAGAAATCAACAATATACAAGCCTCCTCTTCTAAAGCCTTCGAAGACTTTGGAATTGTCAGCTTCCATGATCACAAAACAACGATACTTGCCAAAGACAACAGCCATATCAAGATCACAAAGCATTGAGACAGACATGAGGTTGTATCCTAAGGACTCGACAAGCATGACTTTGTCCATGTGTCGATCCTTTGAGATCGCAACCTTACCTAGACCCAATACCTGACTTTTGCCTTTGTCAGCGAAGATGATATGCTTCAAATGCGATGGAGATAAGGGAGCATCCATCAATAGATTCTTGTCACCAGTCATGTGATTTGTAAATCTACTATCGAGGACCCACTCATTGGCTTTGGGTTGATCATCCTGCAGATGAATTAGTGCAGCTTATGAACTCATATACTTCATCAGTGAAGAATATGGCATCAAGTTCATCAGATCAATTTCATTAAGCAATAGAACATATAAAGCAATATGAGGACGTGAGAAATGAAAGTTCATTTCTTCATGATTAGCCTGCGTCCTTTCAGGCATTTTCAGGTCTCCGGCAAATTCTTCAGACGTTTAAGCATGTCTGGAGACCTGACCCTGCATAAGAGATTAGTTCTTTTTCTTCACCACCCACATCTGAAGGGGTGGCAAAGAGTTCATCACTCTGCGAGCTCCATATGAGAAAGGTGGCATAGAAGCCAATCCATTTCGTTTCACATAAGAGGAGTTAGGATAATCATATGAATAAGCAAAGAAATTCTTCGAGGACTTATGAACATAATGGTTAGAAGAGTAATGTTCATGTTCCTAGCCCTTAGCTCTTTCCTGCGAAACAGAGGGGTTAGCACGATGATCATCATATGAGGACTTGGATCCATATGAAGAATTTGATCTGGAGTTCCTATTCTTCACTAGTAGTGTCATGATGACATTCACCTTAAGATTTTCAAGGCACCTTTTGGGAACCCAGATTATCTTCATAGGGGAACCGTTCCTGCAGTTAGTGCCAACATATCTACCAAATACTTCACCATTCTGATTTTTGAACAGTTTATAGTTGAATCCAAATGACTCATCAGAAGAATGAGGAGATTCACATGTAAAGCCAGATAGATTAGATGGATCAACTGAGGTCCCTTTGCAGCAACCCATGAGGTTTTGGGGTACTGCTCAGGCTTCCAATATGTTCCATCAGCATTGATTTTCCCCTCAAAGGCAATACCCTCTTTCCTAGGGTTCCTATTAAGGATCTGCTTTTAAGCACATCACACAGAGTCTGATGCCTGTGACACCCCAAAATTTTAACCTTGTTTTATTTATTAAAAATTTGCCAGTAAACTTAAACTTTTATTTTTCTTGATTTTCTTTTGATTTCAGAACCATTCCTTTCTTTATTGTTATGGAGTTTTTACCCCAAGTGAAAACTTTCCAATTATATTATTGGACTTGTTTACCCTCTCAATAAAAACATTTCTCTTATCAGTGGATTTATTTGCATAACTATTGCTCTCTGAACTTTATTCCTTAAAGTGATTTTTCATTAGTTTTGGAGCTCTTTTTGAACTACAACCATTTCATAAATTTATTTAAAATTCCAACCAAAATTTGGAGATGTCATGTGATGTTTTTAGATCACTTTTATGCAAAAATATCTTCTGTTCATTGGAGATTTTGAGCTCTACACCAAGTTTTCAAATCTGGTCCAGTGGGCAATTTTGCACTACAACCTATTTAAATATTTCTTTAAAACTTCCACCAAAATTATGGGATGTTAATAGGAGTATATTATTCCACTTTATGCAAAAAAAAACCAGTTATGTCCTTTAAAATTTGAGTGAATCAACCTCATTTTCATTCTGGTCCAACTTGATGATTTGTACTGCAACCATATTTTAACTTGCTCCTTTACCCATGATTCTTTTTCCTGCTTATAGACCACCCTGCAAAACCCTTAAGTCCAGGAGAGTGGACCCATTGGAGGATTTTAAGTGCATGCAATCATGCCTTTTTCTTTCTGTCCAAAACTGAAGATTTGCAAAACTTGCACTAGCAAGTTTCTGGTTTTGCCCAAATGACCTTGCCATCACCAACTACATCTAAAGAGACACTAGTCTGGAGAGTTTGGCCACCCCAAGAAATGCCTAGGTGCATGCGGCATTCTGTCAAGCACCTTGCGTGCATGGTCAGATTTGACATAAGTTTTAGTTTGCACACTAGACCTGCTTGCTTTGCCAAACCACCATGTCCACTAAGCCTCTAGACTACCCTAACCTAATCCTGTTAAACCCCAGCTCCCCCCTAACCTCCTGGCAAGCCCTGGCCGTCGAGCACCTGGTGGGCGTGCTCTGGGCGCGGCCAGAGCGCGCGTTTTGCACGTGCGTGCGCCCGAGCCGCCACGTCCCACTGCCGCCTCCCCGCGCCTGTTCTGGTCCTCCCCCGCTTCTAGCCGACGCACCCGACCCCTCCCTCACTGTAGAGCCGCCCCTGGCGCCCTACAGCACCGCCGTCGGGTCGGACATGACGGCTAGCAGCCAGCCACAGTGGGCTCCTGCCCCGGACGGCGCCGCCCGAGCCACCCCAGCACGCCAGCTGCCCCTGGAACAACGTGATCCTATCCGCAAGCCCGTCCTCTATCTCGCGTCGCCGCCAGGTCGCCCTGCAGCACAGAATGGCGGTTCACCGTCGAGCTTATCTCCGGCCGCCGCCGAACCAACCTAATCACGCTATAAAAGGAGCCCCGAGCCTCTCCGAAACCTCAGGCGACCTCAAGCCACCCCACCTAGCACCCCCGTAGCAGTCAATCGACCAGGGAAGGTATTCTTCCCCATCTCCGGCCAGTACGCAGCCGCCGCCCTCCGGTCCGTTCAGTCGCGACCCGAATCCCTCCCATGCATCTGGCACCACCATCCGCCTCCCCACGACTGCAAGTGAGCCGCCTCAACCCTCACCAAGGCCGAGGAACCACCATAGCCCAAAGCCCCAAACCTCTCGGCCATCTCCGCCATGGCTTCGCCGGCCACCCTCTACCCCCACCAGCCCAGCGACTACCGAGAGGACCGCCTGAATCGGCGGATCCATCCCTGCCCTCGGATGCCCTCGAGGAGTCGCTATTCGCCAAGAAGATCGCCGAGCTCCGCCTCCGTTCGCCAAAGGAGAGGGAAGGCGGGGATGACTGGTCAACCTGACCAAGGCCCCCTAGACCCACTATCAGTGACCCTGCACCGGTCCACATGGGTTAAGTGAAGGCGTAAAAGCAAAGTACGTATTCGACGTGTACCTATTCGAAACGTTTTCTTTTCTTTATCTGTTTTTTAAACAGAATATTGACTCAACTTTGACTGGCTATAACGTTTTAAATATAACTCCAAATGAATTGATTCTTTTTCCTACCTCTCTCAAATTTTGTCTAGTTTATTTTCAGATTTATTTGAAAAAAATTCAAACAACTTTGTTGTGCTGTTTTGAAAGTATGTGTTAATTCAAATTTATTTAAACTAGGATTTTGGAGAGAGAGAAGAAAACTTTCAAAAGTTTTGGAATGCACCCTGCCTCTCCACAACTTAAAGGCAAGCATTTTTGAACCCTGGCATAATATTATTGTGTTGTTTCATATAGTTACAACTGCACCGTGACATGGAGTATCCTTTTTTTTAGGATATGATCAGACTCATGAGTGCATGTTGGTGATCTCATGCTATTGGAGCTTGATATGTTTGCGATAGTAATCATCCTCACATGCCTTTCATGCCTACCGGAAGGAAGCCGAGAAAGTCTCTATCTTGGGTAGACACGAGCTTATCTCTGGTTCCCCGTCGAGACGGTTGTGTCCGGTATGGCAAGATGAGGTATGAGGAGTGGTGATTTTGTCTGTTGGTTGAAACATATTTGTTATCCTAATCATGCAGGAAATACTTAAACCTCCTGAGTCGGCCATAGATCGAGTCTTGTTCTAGTAACCCCCATACTTGTTTCGTGCTGCCACTTGTCCCTACCGTAGGTAGGGTACGGTTCAGTAAGTTGTCAACCCCTTCCTAGCACACATCGTACAGAGAGGCCATAGTGGAAGATACCGACTGCAGACGTAAGGCATGCCACTTCGTCTGGGGGCATGGGTGTTTCCAGTTGGGACCGAGAGGGGGGCACCCCTTAGTAGCGCGCGATATAAGTTTGATCCCATGCTAATCGAGGTTGTAGCCTCCCCACTTGGAGTTTTGCGTAACGGGTGTCGTGGGTGATTCGGCATACGAGTAAAGTTAAGCCGGTGTGTGCTGAAGTCAGCGTGTTTTCGACTAAAAGACCGTAGACGGAATTAGTTCTGATGGACTAAAGGAATCCATTACTCGTGGGTAAAGAGTACACCCTCTGCAGAGATTAAATCTATTTGAATAGCCGTGTCCATGGTTAAGGACTACAGTCTGGGTTGGGTCAAGTGTCGGTCTTAGTGTCGGTCTTCGGAGGATAAATTACTAAACCAGAACATGGATCATGACCTGTGACTTATGATGATTCTGATTATTATTGTTATGGACTAACACTTTATATTATTGGAATTATTGAGTATCCATGGGAAGGTTCTACCTCCTGGATATTCACTGTGATTATTTTTCTTATAAGCCCTTTATGCGGTGTCACTCAGACGCCCGACTGTGGCATGCTTGTTATTGGTTTACTTTATAAGCCCTTTATGTGGTGTCGCTCAGACGCCCGACTATGGCATGCTTGTTATTGGTTTACTTTATAAGCCCTTTATGTGGTGTCGCTCAGACGCCCGACTGTGGCATGCTTGTTATTGGTTTACTTTATAAGCCCTTTATGTGGTGTCTCTCAGACGCCCGACTGTGGCATGCTTGTTATTGGTTTATTTTATAAGCCCTTTATGTGGTGTCGCTCAGACGCCCGACTGAGGCATGCTCGTTATTTACTATCCTTTCGAGACGTCGCTTCAGACATCCGACCGGTGCATTTTATTACTACTCTGCTATTACATATTCATGTTGCATATAAATAACCTGCTTGCATGCATCAAGGATTTTCTTTTTATGACTAACGTTGTGATCATAGAATGTTTTCAGAGCATGATTATCGTTTTTTATATTATACCCGTGTTCAAAATGTTTGCGAGTACATTCAAAGTACTCACTGGCTTGTCCCTGGCTATTGTCTTGGCCAGATTTCTTGCATGGAGAGGAGCGTTGCGACGACAGCTTCGGAACCTAAGCAACGGTGATAGCAGCCTCGCGAAGATAGGATTTAACCTGGTCAGCTGTTCCTGCGGGAAATGGAGTCCCATAGACGCTGATGATCCGCAAACCGCTTCCGCCGTCAACCACTAGAAACCAATTGTTGTACTCATAGGCCAGAACGGTCTTGTACCACATCTTGTATTTTGTTTGGAGTTTCTGTATCAAGTTGGTGCCTCATCGGCTAACAGTAATCCTGGGGCTGATGAGCACAAGGGCCATTTTCTGAGAAATAAATGTCCCAAAAATTCGGTCCTGACAAACTTGGTATCTGAGCCAGTCTGACCATTGGCTAATCCTATCTTAGCCAGGTCGAAAACCTAAGTAAACCAACCCACCAGACCTTAACCTAACCCCGGCCAAGCTTCTCGTGCAAGATAGCCACACAGTGACCCGACACCTTTTGGCAGTCGGTGCCCAACCTATCAGCCTAGCATGTCGATCACGCACCACTGACCGACACCAAAATTGTCTCATTCGCAAGCGTGCGAAGGAAGACTCCGTCCCCTTTTTCTATAAAAAGGGCACGCTAGCCCCAACCCAGCACAGCACAGCCTCTGCCCAAACCAAGCTAAAATGCCAGGACCCATTGTTCACAATGAGACCACAGCCACCAACCTTGGAGGTTTTGTGACCGTGCTCGCAAACCTCACCCGCCGTGCCTATGCATTAGAAGAGCCCCCGAAATATGCTGTGTGCCAAGGACCCATGAGCGGTGAGAGCCGTCAATTCTGGGCCACTGTACACATCTATGGTAGGGGTCTATCGCTTAACGCCTTGCTGTGGTCACGGAAGGACAACTTCCTTTGAGCCACAAGCCATCCAACTAGCTGCTCGAGAGGCTATAGTTCAACTCCGGCACTTGTCGCCAGAGTCAACTGCCGCTCGTTCTACTACTACCCCAGCCGTGACGGGTATGGTAGACCACCCCAAGTTGCCAACGGAGACCACGAGACGGATCCTGCATTATTGCATCTGGTACGCTATGTAAGTGTACTAGAAGGATTGCTCGATCAAATCACCCTTGATCTGATCGCAGCTCGTGGAGAACTGATCCGCTGAGCCCCAGCAAGAGGAGAAGAGGAGCCCAGCACCGACAGCCCAGTCGTGCTATTCGGACAACCGATCGAGTCCTTGAGGTCTGCCCCAGCCATCGACCATAATACTTTGATGTCCCCAGAAGTGCTTCGTCGCCTTTTGGGAACACGTTCCAACGGGATTGTGGCCAACAATCCCCGGGATGGTCACCGTCGCTACCCGACCCCGCAGCCCCTCAACCCTCCAAAGAAATCCCGACGGTGAAACCCGCGGAGAAACCACGACGTCCACAAGGCACGCCCGCTTAGATATAAATGAGGTGGACTAAGTCACTCGAGTAGTACCGAGTCTCAGTATGTCCACACCCTGTAATTGTGTGATCTTGTATCACCACAATGTTGTCTGCATGTGCGCCCCTATTTTAAATAGTAGCTGTGCATAAGTATGTGGATGTACGGTTGCATTTTTAATTCCGGGCGTAGCTACCAAAAACCACCCCGTCGCCGCCCACAGTAACACGTCACTTTTGTGAGATGTGTGTAACTGTGGCTTTGACCCCGACCCCATGAGAACAGAACCGGCAAACTAGTGCCCCTCATCAGCGTAAATAACCCAGTCTGGATACTATATAAAAGGCCACCTCATGACCTTGCCGAGTACCTCTCACCTTGTGCACCACCCTCACAACCATTTATTGCCATGCCGAGCCCTAATCTGAGAACCCCAGATGCAACCCCGGGTAGTTTTGTTAAAATATTGTGGGACTTTACCTGCAGTACCATGGGTTCTACCCAACCACCCCAGTACGAGCTGCTCAAATCGAGAATCACCTCATCCACCTCGAAATATTGGGCAGTAGTGCACATCCCTCCCGTAAACTCAAACCAAGACCCAACGGAAGTCTCCTTCGTGGAAAAATCTATGCCAGCTCCACAAATGGCCATAGAAGCGGCTGCACACAAAGCGCTTGTTCACCTTTGATTCACGGTACCCTATGCAAGCGAACGAGGGTATTATTACTTCCCGAGTCGTGCAGCACCCGAAGAAGTAACATCTTTTCCCGAGGGACGAATTGAGAGAGACCCAGTACTGGCCAACCTTGCCCAGTACGTCATCACAAGAAGAGCCGTCGACCCAAATGGATAATGGGTTATCTTGAGCCTCGCTGATTTAAATCCTCGGATCGCCATCGGCAGATCACGAGACCCGCCAGAGAGACGCATTCATCGACTAGTCAACCCGCTTCCCCCGATAGAAGAAGAGTGTGCCCCAGTACCAGAGACGTTCTCTCGGGACCCTGTCCATTTGCCGTTTTCATTGTAAACGTCATAACTATGTTTATTTATGTGTTGCAGCTTATGCATTGTACCCTAAGTTTGTGCTATGAGTAAACTGTTCGGTTTCATCTGTTATGAGCTATATTTTCAAAAACAACCCTTAGCAAATCTCGAGGATGAGATTTTTTTTAAGGGCGGTAGTGTTGTGACACCCCAAAATTTTAACCTTGTTTTATTAATTAAAATTTTGCCAGGAAACTTAAACTTTTATTTTTCTGGATTTTCTTTTGATTTCAGAACCATTCCTTTCTTTATTGTTATGGAGTTTTTACCCCAAGTGAAAACTATCCAATTATATTATTGGACTTGTTTACCCTCTCAAGAAAAACATTTCTCTTATCAGTGGATTTATTTGCATAATTATTGCTCTCTGAACTTTATTCCTTAAAGTGATTTTTCATTAGTTTTGGAGCTCTTTTTGAACTACAACCATTTCATAAATTTATTTAAAATTCCAACCAAAATTTGGAGATGTCATGTGATGTTTTTAAATCACTTTTATGCAAAAATATCTTATGTTCATTGGAGATTTTGAGCTCTACACCAAGTTTTCAAATCTGGTCCAGTGGGCAATTTTGCACTACAACCTATTTAAATATTTCTTTAAAACTTCCACCAAAATTATGGGATGTTAATAGGAGTATAATATTCCACTTTATGCAAAAAAAACCAGTTATGTCCTATAAAATTTGAGTGAATCAACCTCATTTTCATTCTGGTCCAACTTGATGATTTGTATTGTAACCATATTTTAACTTGCTCCTTTACCCATGATTCTTTTTCCTGCTAATAAACCACCCTGCAAAACCCTTAAGTCCAGGAGAGTGGACCCATTGGAGGATTTTAAGTGCATGCAATCATGCCTTCTTCTTTCTGTCCAAAACTGAAGATTTGCAAAACTTGCACTAGCAAGTTTCTGGTTTTGCCCAAATGACCTTGCCATCACCAACTACATCTAAAGAGACACTAGTCTGGAGAGTTTGGCCACCCCAAGAAATGCCTAGGTGCATGTGGCATTCTGTCAAGCACCTTGCGTGCATGGTCAGATTTGACATAAGTTTTAGTTTGCACACTGGACCTGCTTGCTTTGCCAAACCACCATGTCCACTAAGCCTCTAGACTACCCTAACCTAATCCTGTTAAACCCCAGCTCCCCCCTAGCGTCCTGGCAAGCCCTGGCATTTTGCCGAGCACCTGGTGGGCGTGCTCTGGGCGCGGCCCGAGCGCTGCTTTGCACGTAGGCGCCGAGACGCCAAGGCCCCACCGCCGCCTCCTGCGCTGTTACGGTCCTCTCCCGCTTCTAGCCGACGCACCCGACCCCTCCCTCACTGCAGAGCCGCCCCTGGCGCCCTATGGCGCCGCCGTCAGGTCGGCCACGGCGGCTAGCGGCCGGCCATAGTGGGCTCCTACCCCGGACGGCGCCGCCCGAGCCACCCCAGCACGCAAGCTGCCCCTGGAACAACGCGATCCTATCTGCAAGCCCGTCCTCTAGCTCGTGTCGCCGCCACGTCGCCCTGCAGCACAGAATGGTGGTTCGTCGTCGAGCTTATCTCCGGCCGCCGCTGAACCGACCTAATCACGCTATAAAAGGAGCCCCGAGCCTCTCCGAAACCTCAGGCGACCTCAAGCCACCCCACCTAGCACCCCCGTAGCAGTCAATCGACCAGGGAAGGTCTTCTTCCCCATCTCCGGCCTGTACAGCCGCCGCCGCCCTCCAGTCCGTTCAGTCGCAACCCGAGCCCCTCCCATCCATCTCGCACCACCATCCGCCTCCCCTCGACCATGCGGAGCCGCCCGAACCCTCAGCTGCGTCGAGGAACCACCATAGCCCAAAGCCCCAAACCTCCCGAAGCCATCTCCTCCATGGCTTCGCCGCGGTGACCCCTCCACCCCACCAGCCCAGCGACTATCGGGAGGACCGCCTGAATCAGCGGATCCATCCTCGCCTCGGATGCCCTCGAGGAGCCGCTGTCACGGGCGAAGATCGCCGGAGCTCCGCCTCCGTTCGGCCAAAGGAGAGGGAAGGCGGGGGATGACTGGTCAAACCTGACCAGTGGGCCCCCTGGACCCACTATCAGTGACCCCGCACCGGTCCACGTGGGTTAAGTGAAGGCGTAAAAGCAAAGTACGTATTCGACGTGTACCTATTCGAAACGTTTTCTTTTCTTTATCTGTTTTTTTAAACAGAATATTGACTAAACTTTGACTGGCTATAACTTTTTAAATATAACTCCAAATGAATTGATTCTTTTTCCTACCTCTCTCAAATTTTGTCTAGTTTATTTTCAGATTTATTTGAAAAAATTTCAAACAACTTTTTTGTGCTGTTTTGAAAGTATGTGTTAATTCAAATTTATTTAAAATAGGATTTTGGAGAGAGAGAAGAAAACTTTCAAAAGTTTTGGAATGCACCCTGCCTCTCCACAACTTAAAGGCAAGCATTTTTGAGCCCTGGCATAATATTATCGTGTGTTGTTTGTTATAGTTACAACTCCGCCGTGACACGGAGTATCTGTTATTTTTTTTATTTTATTTTGTTTTGAGGATATGATCAGACTCATGAGTGCATGTTGGTGATCTCATGCTATTGGAGCTTGATATGTTTGCGATAGTAATCATCCTCACATGCCTTTCATGCCTACCGGAAGGAAGCCGAGAAAGTCTCTATCTTGGGTAGACACGAGCTTATCTCTGGTTCCCCGTCGAGACGGTTGTGTCCGGTATGGCAAGATGAGGTATGAGGAGTGGTGATTATGTCTGTTGGTTGAAACATATTTGTTATCCTAATCATGCAGGAAATACTTAAACCTCCTGAGTCGGCCGTAGATCGAGTCTTGTTCCAGTAACGCCCATACTTTTGTTTCGTGCTGCCACTTGTCCCTGCCGTAGGTAGGGTACGGTTCAGTAAGTTATCAACCCCTTTATAGCACACACCGTATAGAGAGGCCATAGTGGAAGATACCGACTGCAGCCGGTAGGCATGCCACTTGGTCAGGGGGCATGGGTGTTTCCGGTTGGGACCGAGAGGGGGCACCCCTTAGTAGCGCGCGATATAAGTTTGATCCCATGCTAATCGAGGTTGTAGCCTCCCCACTTAGAGTTTTGCTTAACGGGTGTCGTGGGTGATTCCAGACACGAGTAAAGTTAAGCTGGTGTGTGCGAGTCAGGCGTGTTTTCGACTAAAAGACGGTAGATGGAATTAGTTCCAATGGACTAAAGGAATCCAGTACTCGTGGGTAAAGAGTACACCCTCTGCAGAGATTAAATCTATTCGAATAGCCGTGTCCATGGTTAAGGACTACAGTTTGGGTTGGGTCAAGTGTCGGTCTTACTGTCGGTCTTCGGAGGAGAAACTACTAAACCAGAACATGGATCATCACCTCTGACTTATGATGATTCTGATTATTATTGTTATGGACTAACACTTTATATTATTGGAATTATTTAGTATCCCTGGGAAGGTTCTACCTCCTGGATATTCACTATGATTATTTTTCTTATAAGCCCTTTATGCGGTGTCACTCAGACGCCCGACTGTGGCATGCTTGTTATTGGTTTACTTTATAAGCCCTTTATGTGGTGTCGCTCAGACGCCCGACTGTGGCATGCTTGTTATTGGTTTACTTTATAAGCCCTTTATGTGGTGTCGCTCAGACGCCCGACTGTGGCATGCTTGTTATTGGTTTACTTTATAAGCCCTTTATGTGGTGTCGCTCAGACGCCCGACTGTGGCATGCTTGTTATTGGTTTACTTTATAAGCCCTTTATGTGGTGTCGCTCAGACGCCCGACTGTGGCATGCTTGTTATTGGTTTACTTTATAAGCCCTTTATGTGGTGTCGCTCAGACGCCCGACTGTGGCATGCTTGTTATTGGTTTACTTTATAAGCCCTTTATGTGGTGTCGGATATACGGCTGACTGTGGCATGCTTGTTATTGGTTTACTTTATAAGCGCTTTATGTGGTGTCGCTCAGACGCCCGATCGTGGCATGCTTGTTATTGGTTTACTTTATAAGCCCTTTATGTGGTGTCGCCGACGCCTCGATCGAGGCATGCTCGTTATTTACTATCCTTTCGAGACGTTGCTTCAGACATCCGATCGGTGCATTTTATTACTACTCTGCTATTACATATTCATGTTGCACATAAATAACCTGCTTGCATGCATCTGGGATTTTATTTTTATGACTAACGTTGTGATCATAGAATGTTTTCAGAGCATGATTATCATTTGTTATATTTTACCCGTGCTCAAAATGTTTGCGAGTACATTCAAAGTACTCACTGGCTTGTCCCTGGCTATTGTCTTGGCCAGATTTCTTGCATGGAGAGGAGCGTTGCGATGACAGCTTCGGAACCTAAGCAACGGTAATAGCAGCCTCGCGAAGATAGGAGTTAACCTGGTCAGCTGTTCCTGCGGGAATTGGAGTCCCATAGACGCTGATGATCCGCAAACCGCTTCCGCCATCAACCACTAGAAACCAATTGTTGTACTCATAGGCCAGAACGGTCTTGTACCACATATCTTGTATTTTGCTTGGAGTTTCTGTATCAAGTTGGTGCCTCATCGGCTAACAGTAATCTTGGGGCTGATGAGCACAAGGGCCATTTTCTGGGAAATAAATGTCCCAAAAATCCGGTCCTAACAATGCCCTTTGAGGCTTTTGTACATGCCTGTCATGTACAATTCCTTCAGCCCTGCATCATTAGTGATACTAGCAATGTCCTCAGATGAGGAATTAGTGATAGCAGAGACAGTTGAAGAATTTGTAGCATTAGAAGCATTTGAACATTCAGGTGAAGAATTAGCAGATTCATGCTCAATGCACTTCAAACATGGAGGAACAAAATCTTCCTGAGTAGCGCTGATATGTCGAGCAAGTAATGAATCGCGCTCCTTCTGAAGATCTTCGTAACTCACTTTTAGCTTTTCAAGATCTTGCTTTCTTTGAAGAAATTCATAAGAAAGCTTCTCATGATCAGATAAGAGAGTGTTATGATGACCCTGAAGGTTGTCAAACCTGGACTGAAGTCTTTGAAGATTTTCAGTTAAGGTTTTAGTGCGATCCATTTCTTCACCCAACATATCATCACTTTTGTCTAGCATATTTTGAACCTTTTCAAAATCCTTTTGTTGTTTCACAAAATTCTTAGCAAGTTTAGAATAGCTGGGCTTGAGGTTTTCATCAGATTCATCCTCACTTGATTCAGAGGAGGGATATTTGAGTACCTTGGCACCCTTTGCCATGAAGCAATAGGTGGGAGCGTAGTCATCATCGCCTTCATCAGCATTGTTGGTGAAGTCATTTTCTTTAGAGTTGAAGATGGACTTGCTGATGAATGCAGTAGTGAGAGCTAGGCTCGCCACACCGGACTCAGACTCCTCAGATGCCTCCTCTTCCTCATGTTCCTCAGGTTCAGCTTTAGAATCGATTTCCTTGCCAATGAATGCCCCAGCCTTCTTGGAGCAGCTCTTCTTGTGAGATGAAGACTTCGAGGATTTTGATGATGAAGACTTTGAAGATTTCTTCTTCTTCTTCGAGTCATCAGAACTGTAATCCTAGTATTTCTTCTTCTTTGATTCCTTTTCCCACTGAGGACAATCTTGAATGTAGTGACCGGGTTTCTTGCATTTGTGGCATAGCCTCTTCTTGTAGTCACTGGATGAGGAATCATTGCTCCTTGAGGATTTTCCAAAGCGACCACGTCTTGAGAACTTCTGGAATTTCTTCACGAGCAGTGCTAGCTCCTGGCTCAGTTCTTCAGGATCACCAAGGCTACTACTAGAATCTCAGATTCAGAGACAGCCTTGGCCTTCAGGGCACGTGATCTGCCATAGCTCGAACCATAGAGATCTCTTTTCTCAACAAGCTGAAACTCATGAGTGTTTAGACTCTCGAGGATATCAGCGGGATCAAGTGACTTGTAATCAGCACGTTCTTGTATCATTAGTGCCAAAGTATCAAATGAAGAATCAAGCGGTAGCGGTCTCAGCAATTTCTTCACCACTTCATGGTCGGTGATGTCAGTGGCACCAAGTGCTTGAAGCTCATTTGAGATGTCAGTGAGGCGATCGAAGGTTTGTTGAACATTTTCATTGTCGAGTCTTTTGAAGCGATTGAAGAGATTGCGAAGAACTTCAACTCGAGAGTCACGTTGGGTTGAGACTCCTTCATTCACTCAGCCTATCCCAGATAAGCTTAGCAGTTTCCAAAGCACTCACTCTTCCATACTGCCCTTTGCTGAGAATCGAGTTGCTTGAATCTCTTCACATCAGTAGCGTTCAGAGAAGGTGTGACTGAGGGAACACCATTTTCCACAACATACCAGAGATTGTTATCAATTGCCTCAAGATGCATTCGCATCTTATTCTTCCAGTAAGGGTAGTCCGTCCCATCGAAGGTAGGACACCCAGCAGAGACCTTGATCATACCTATGATCGACATAACTAATACTCCAAAGTGTTAAACTAAAATCACACAGAACAAGGGAGTACCTTGCTCTGATCCCAATTGAAAGTGCGTTATATCGACTAGAGGGGGGTGAATAGGCGATTTTTATGAATTCTTCAATGAGGAATTTCAGGGTGAGGAAATTCCTAAGCAAAGAACTAATTGCAGCGGAATTAGTACTCAGATGTAAACATAACAGAACATAGGCATGGTCATCATGATGAAATGAAGACAAGCACAGAGTACAGAAAGCGTGAACACAGGATAAAACAGGATGAAGACAAACATACTGAAGAAATTGAACTGAGGAAATTGAGAAAGTCTTCAGTCAAAGTCTTCAAACAGATATGAACAAGCACCCAACAACTGTAATGAGGAAATGAAAGAGTTGAGGAAATAGAACAAGTAAGCTTGGTGAAGACAATGATTTGGTAGACCAGTTCCAACTGCTGTCTCAATTGTACATCTGGTTTGAGCGGTTAGGTATTTAAACCTGAGGACACACAGTCCTTACCGTATTCTCCTTGATCTAAGGTCACACAGACCTCGCCCAATCACTCATGGTAAGTCTTCAGGTGACTTCCAAACCTTCACAAACTCGGTCACTCGGCGATCCACGATTTCCTCTTGGATGCTCTAGACCATGACGCCTAACCATCTGGAAGAAGCACAGTCTTCAAAGGTAACCAGCGTCGGATCCACGCAGGATCAATCTCTTTAGTGATGCTCAATCATTTTGGGTTTTTAGGTGTTTGGGTTTGGGTTTTCCTCACTTGATGATTTTCGATCAAAGTCCTCGGGGGATGGGATGCTCTCAAATGACAAGTGTCAGTTTCTCTCGGAGCAGCCAACCAGCTAGTAGTTGAAGGGGGCCGCTATTTATAGCCTAGGGAGCAGCCCAACATGATAAGACATAAATGCCCTTCAATGATATGACCGTTAGGTGGGTAGATATTTTGGGACAGCGGTAGAGCAAAGAACAAATGGAAATTTGACTATCAAATTCCTCAGGGCTATCATGTTCCTCACTATGTAGGCATTGGCGAATTCCTAACTCCTCAGTCAGAACAAATTCCTCAAAGACCAGAAGAACTTCGTCTCTGTCACTGAAGAATATGACTGAACTGTATGAGATTTCCAATGGCTTCACTCGAAGGGATTGGTAGGTGTAGGATTTTGAGTTGAGCATCACTTGGAAACTTTTCCTTAGTATTTCCTCGACCCCCTTTAACAGTACGGTGTTTCCTATGACTCAAGAAAGAGAAAATGAAACTACGAAAACAAAAGTCTTCATGCTTCATGTTCCTCGAATGAATACCAAGTCTTCAGGATTACACCAATTTCTTCACTTTCAAAGTCTTCAGAAATCCAAAGTCTTCAGTCAAAGAACTTCATTTTTAGGGGTCGACTTTCTCTGTAAATATCAAACTCCTCATAGACTTATAGACCTGTGTACACTCATAAACACATTAGTCCCTTAACCTATAAGTTTTCAATACACCAAAATCACTAAGGGGCACTAGGTGCACTTACATGCGCTAGTAACTTCATCATCACCGTCGCCACGCCGTCGTGCTGACGGAACTCTCCGTCGTCCTCAACTGGATCAAGAGCTCGAGGGACGTCATCAAGTTGAACGTGTGCTGAACGGGAGGCGCCATACGTTTGGTACTTGGATCGGTTGGATCGCGAAGATGTTCGACTACATCAACCGCGTTACTAAACGCTGCCGCTTTCAGTCTACAAGGGTATGTGGACACACTCTCCCCGCTCGTTGCTATGCTTCTCCTAGATAGATGTTGCGTGATCGTAGGAATTTTTTTGAAATACTACGTTCCCCAACAGTGGCATCCGAACCAGGTCTATCCGTAGATGTTATATGCACGAGTAGAACACAATGAGTTGTGGGCGATAATAGTCATACTGCTTACCATCAATGTCTTACTTTGATTCGGCGGTATTGTTGGATGAAGCGGCATGGACCGACATTACATGACCGCGTTCATGAGACTGGTTCTACTGACGTGATTCGCACACAGGTGGCTAGCGGGTGTCTGTTTCTCCAACTTTAGTTGAGTCGAGTTTGACTACGCCCGGTCCTTGTTGAAGGTTAAAACAGCACACTTGATGAAAAATCATTGTGGTTTTGATGCGTAGGTAAGAACGGTTCTTGCTAGAAGCCCGTAGAAGCCACGTAAAACTTGCAACAACAAAGTAGAGGATGTCTGACTTGTTTTGCAGGGCTTGCTTTGATGTGATATGGTCAAGACGTGATGAGATATAAATTGTTGTATGAGATGATCATGTTTTGTAACAGTTGTCGGCAACTGGCAGGAGCCATATGGTTGTCGCTTTATTGTATGAAATGCAATCGCCATGTAATTGCTTTACTTTATCACTAAGCGGTAGCGATAGTCGTAGAAGCAATAGTTGGCGAGATGACAATGATGCTTCGATGGAGATCAAGGTGTCAAGCCGGTGACGATGGTGATCATGACGGTGCTTTGGAGAGGGAGATCAAAGGCACAAGATGATGATGGCAATATCACATCACTTATTTTGATTGCATGTGATGTTTATATTTTATGCATCTTATTTTGCTTAGGACGGCGGTAGCATTATAAGATGATCTCTCACTAAATTTCAAGGTATAAGTGTTCTCCCTGAGTATGCACCGTTGCTACAGTTCGTCATGCCGAGACACCACGTGATGATCAGGTGTGATAAGCTCTACGTTCACATACAACGGGTGCAAGCCAGTTTTGCACACGCAGAATACTCGGGTTAAACTTGACGAGCCTAGAATATGCAGATATAGCCTCAGAACACTGAGACCGAAAGGTCGAACGTGAATCATATAGTAGATATGATCAACATAGTGATGTTCACCATTGGAAACTACTCCATCTCACGTGATGATCGGACATGGTTTAGTTGATTTGGATCACGTGATCATTTAGATGACTAGAGGGATGTCTATCTAAGTGGGAGTTCTTAAATAATATGATTAATTGAACTTAAATTTATCATGAACTTAGTACTTGATAGTATTTTGCATATCTATGTTGTTGTAGATCAATGGACTGTGCTACCGTTCCTTTGAATTTTAATGCATTCCTAGAGAAAGCCAAGTTGAAAGATGATGGTAGCTACACGGACTGGGTCCGTAACTTGAGGATTATCCTCATTGATGCACACAAGAATTAAGTCCTGGAAGCACCGCTAGGTGCAAGACCCGCTGCAGGAGCAACCCCGGATGTTATGAACGTCTGGCAAAGAAAAGCTGATGACTACTCAATAGTTCGGTGTGCCATGCTTTACGTCTTAGAACCGGGACTTCAACGACGCTTCGACCGTCATGGAGCATATGAGATGTTCCAGGAGTTGAAGTTAATATTTCAAGCAAATGCCTGTATTGAGAGATATGAAGTCTCCAATAAGTTCTACAGCTGCAAAATGGAGGAGAATAGTTCTGTCAGTGAACATATACTCAGAATGTCTGGGTACCACAACCACTTGACTCAACTGGGAGTTAATCTTCCTGTTGATAGTTGATACGTCTCCAACGTATCTATAATTTTTTATTGTTCCATGCTATTATATTATCTGTTTTGGATGTTTAATGGGCTTTAATATACTATTTTATATTATTTTTGGGACTAACCTATTAACCGGAGGCCCAGTACCAGTTGCTATTTTTTGCCTATTTCAGTGTTTCGCAGAAAAGGACTATCAAACGGAATCCAAACGGAACGAAAGCTTCACGAGGATCTTTCTTGGAACAAACGCAACCCAGGAGACTTGGAGTGGAAGTCAAGGAAGCAACGAGGCGGCCACAAGGCAGGAGGGCGCGCCCAGGGGGTAGGTGCGCCCCCACCCTCGTGGGCCCCTCGTAGCTTCATCAACCTACTTCTTTCGCCTATGTATACTCTTATACCCTGAAAACATCCAGGAGAGCCACGAAACCACTTTTGCACCACCGCAACCTTCTGTACTTGTGAGATCCCATCTTGGGGCCTTTTCCGGCAATCTGACGCAGGGGGATTCGATCACAGAGGGCTTCTACATCAACACCATAGCCTCTCCGATGATGTGTGAGTAGTTTACCACAGACCTTCGGGTCCATAGTTATTAGCTAGATGGCTTCTTCTCTCTCTTTGGTTCTCAATACAGAGTTCTCCTCGATGTTCTTGGAGATCTATTCGATGTAATACTTTTTGCGGTGTGTTTGTCGTGATCCGATGAATTGTGGGTTTATGATCAATATTATCTATGAACAATATTTGATTCTTCCCTGAATTCTTATATGCATGATTTGATATCTTTGCAAGTCTCTTCGAATTATTGGTTTAGTTTGGCCTACCAGATTGATCTTTCTTGCAATGGGAGAAGTGCTTAGCTTTGGGTTCAATCTTGCGGTGTCCTTTCCTAGTGACAGTAGGGGCAGTAAGGCACGTATTGTATTGTTTCCAACGAGGATAAAAAGATGGGTTTTATATCATATTGCTTGAGTTTATCCCTCTACATCATGTCATTTTGCTTAATGCGTTACTCTGTTCTTATGAACTTCATATTCTAGATGCATGCTGGATAGCGGTCGATGTGTGGAGTAATAGTAGTAGATGCAGAATCGTTTCGGTCTACTTGACGCGGACGTGATGCCTATGTTCATGATGATGCCTAGATATTCTCATAACTATGCGCTTTTCTATCAATTGCTCGGCAGTAATTTGTTCACCCGCCGTAATACATGCTATCATGAGAGAAGCCACTAGTGAAACCTATGGCCCCGAGTCTATTTTACATCATATTAGTTTCCTGTCAACTAGCTATTTCTGTCGCCGTTTATTTTGCAATCTTTACTTTCCAATCTATACAACAAAAATACCAAAAATATTTATCTTACTATCTTTATCAGGTCTCGCTTTTGCAAGTGGCCGTGAAGGGATTGACAACCCCTTTATCGCGTTGGTTGCAAGGTTATTGATTGTTTGTGCAGGTACTAGGTTACTTGCATGTTATCTCCTATTGGATTGATACCTTGGTTCTCAAAAACTGAGGGAAATACTTACGCTACTTTGCTGCATCACCCTTTCCTCTTCATGGGAAAACCAACGCATGCTCAAGAGGTAGCAAGAAGGATTTCTGGCGCCGTTTTCGAGGAGATCTACACACAAGTCAAGACATACCAAGTACCCATCACAAACTCTTATCCCTCGCATTACATTATTTGCCATTTGCCTCTCGTTTTCCTCTCCCCCACTTCACCTTTGCCTTTTCTTCGCCCCTCTTTCGTTCGATCTTGTGTTACCATGTGCCTTCTTTTTGCTTGCATCTTCGCTTGCTAAAAGTTTATGGATCCTCATCCCCTTGCTAATCTTTTTAAGAGATCCAATTATGATGAACCAATTTCTAGTGATTTGAGTGGACTAGATTATCTTTATGAGGTTTTGCTTGAAATTCGTGAATCTGGAAATTGTGATGAAGAACTTTATGAAGAGATTCGCGATAGCTCCTTGAATGAAAAGCATGATTGCAATGATATTATTATAAATTCTCTTGATGTCAATTGTGCTAATAATATGCAAAACCCTAAGCTTGGGGATGCTAGTTTTGCTATGTCTACTACTTGTTGCAATGATCATGATTGGGGTGATTCTTCTTATGATCTTGAAAATTTATTTAAGCCCCATGATGAATATGAGATTGATAATAATGTTTGCAATAATACTGAAAGTGGGTTTGGAAGAGTGTCAACTTTAGATCCCACATATTTTGATAATGTTCAATCTTATGAAGTTTTTGATAAAAGTGGGTTTGGAGAGGTCATGACTTTAGTTAATGATATTCCCACTATTTCAGAAGAGTGTCAACTTTGCATGCATGTGGATCGTGTTGAGAATATGTTATGTGATAGCTATATTGTTGAATTTGCTTATGATCCTACATGTAATTATTATGAGAGGGGAAAATATATTTGTAGAAATTTTCATGTTACTAAATTACCTCTCTTCATGTTGAGATTGCTATCGTCTCTTTCTTCTTCCCTGCATATGCTAGTGTTTGCTTTCCTTGATAATTTGTTTGCGTATAAAATGCCTATGCATAGGAAGTATGTTAGACTTAGATGTGTTTGTCACATGTTTTATGATTCTCTCTTTGTGTTTCAATTATTATCATCCTTGTGAGCATCAATAAAAATTATGCCTAGCTAGGGGCGTTAAACGATAGCGCTTGTTGGGAGGCAACCCAATTTTATTTTTGTTCCTTGCTTTTGTTTAGTAATAAATAATTCATATAGCCTCTGTTTAGATGTGGTTTTATGTTTTAATTGGTGTTTGTGCCAAGTATAACCTTTGACAAGACTTGGGTGAAGTCTTTGTGATCTTGCTATAAAAAACAGAAACTTTAGCGCTCACGAGATTAGCTCCCATGTTTTACTGGACAGTGATTTTAGGTTGATTCTTTTTGTAGATGATTAATATATAAATACCTTACGTCCAACAATTTATTTCAGAATTTTTGGAGATCCAGAAGTATACGTTTGATACAGATTACTACAGGTTGTTCTGTTTTTGACAGATTCTGTTTTTCGTGTGTTGGTTGCTTATTTTGATGAATCTATGGCTAGTATCGGGGGGTATGAACCATAGAGAAGTTGGAATACAGTAGGTTTAACACCACTATAAATAAAGAATGAGTTCATTACAGTACCTTAAAGTGGTGGTTTGTTTTCTTACACTAACGGAGCTCATGAGATTTTCCGTTTAAGTTTTGTGTTGTGAAGTTTTCAAGTTTTTGGTAAATATTTGATGGATTTCGGAATAAGGAGTGGCAAGAGCCTAAGCTTGGGGATTCCCAAGGCACCCCAAGGTAAAATTCAAGGACAAACAAAAGCCTAAGCTTGGGTATGCCCCGGAAGGCATCCCCTCTTTCGTCTTCGTCTATCGGTAACTTTACTTGAGGCTATATTTTTATTCACCAGATGATATGTGTTTTGCTTGGAGCGTCTTGTATGATTTGAGTCTTTGCTTTTTTAGTTTACCACAATCATCCTTGCTGTACACACCTTTTGGGATAGACACACATGAATCGGAATTTATTAGAATACTCTATGTGCTTCACTTATATCTTTTGAGCTAGATAATTTTGCTCTAGTGCTTCGCTTATATCTTTTAGAGCACGGTGGTGGTTTTATTTTATAGAAATTATTGATCTCTCATGATTCACTTATATTATTTTAAGAGTCTTTTAGAACAGCATGGTAATTTTCTTTGGTTATAAAATTAGTCCTAATATGATAGGCATCCAAGATGGGTATAATAAAAACTTCCATATAGAGTGCATTGAATACTATGAGAAGTTTGATACTTGATGATTGTTTTGAGATATGAAGATGGTAATATTAGAGTCGTGCTAGTTGAGTAGTTGTGAATTTGAGAAATACTTGTGTTGAAGTTTACAAGTCCCGTAGCATGCACGTATGGTAAACGTTGTGTAACAAATTTGAAACATGAGGACGAGCAGGAATTAAGCTTGGGGATGCTGATACGTCTCCAACGTATCTATAATTTTTGATTGTTCCATGCTATTATATTATCTGTTTTGGATGTTTAATGGGCTTTAATATACTATTCTATAGTATTTTGGGGACTAACCTATTAACCGGAGGCCCAGTGCCAGTTGCTTTTTTTGCCTATTTCAATGTTTCGCACACAAGGAATATCAAACGGAATCCAAACAGAACGAAACCTTCGTGAGGATCTTTCTTGGAACAAACGCAACCCATGAGACTTGGTGTGGAATTCAAGGAAGCAACAAGGCGGCCACGAGGCAGGAGGGCGCGCCCAGGGGGGTAGGCGCCCCCCCCCCCACCCTCGTGGGCCCCTCATAGATCCACCAACCTACTTCTTTTGCCTATATATACTCTTATACCCTGAAAACATCCAGGAGAGCCACGAAACCACTTTTCCACCACTCCAACCTTTTGTACCCATGAGATCCCATCTTGGGGCGTTTTCCGGCGATCGGCCGGAGGGGGATTCGATCACGGAGGGCTTCTACATCAACACCATAGCCTCTCCGATGATGTGTGAGTAGTTTACCACAGACCTTTGGGTCCATAGTTATTAGCTAGATGGCTTCTTCTCTCTCTTTGGTTCTCAATACAAAGTTCTCCTCGATGTTCTTGGAGATCTATTTGATGTAATACTTTTTGCAGTGTGTTTATCGAGATCCAATGAATTGTGGGTTTATGATCAAGATAATCTATGAACAGTATTTGATTCTTCTCTGAATTCTTATATGCATGATTTGATATCTTTGCAAGTCTCTTCGAATTATCGGTTTAGTTTGGCCTACTAGATTGATCTTTCTTGCAATGGGAGAAGTTCTTAGCTTTGGGTTCAATCTTGCGGTGTCCTTTCCCAGTGACAGCAGGGGCAGCAAGGCACGTATTGTATTGTTTCCATCGAGGATAAAAAGATGGGGTTTATATCATATTGCTTGAGTTTATCCCTCTACATCATGTCATCTTTCTGAATGCCTTACTCTGTTCTTATGAACTTAATACTCTAGATGCATGCCGGATAGCGGTCGATGTGTGGAGTAATAGTAGTATATGCAGGATCGTTTCGGTCTACTTGACGCGGACGTGATGCCTATGTTCATGATCATGCCTAGATATTCTCATAACTATGCGCTTTTCTATCAATTTCTCGGCAGTAATTTTTTCACCCACTGTAATATATGCTATCATGAGAGAAGCCACTAGTGAAACCTATGGCCCCCGGGTCTATTTTACATCATATTAGTTTCCCGTCAACTAGCTATTTCTATCGCCGTTTATTTTCTAATCTTTACTTTCCAATCTATACAACAAAAATACCAAAAAGATTTATCTTACTATCTTTATCAGATCTCACTTTTGCAATTGGTCGTGAAGGGATTGACAACCCCTTTATCGCATTGGTTGCAAGGTTCTTGATTGTATGTGCAGGTACTAGGTGACTTGCGTGTTATCTCCTCTTTGGATTGATACCTTGGTTCTCAAAAACTGAGGGAAATACTTACGCTACTTTGCTGCATCGCCCTTTCCTCTTCAAGGGAAAACCAACGCATGCTCAAGAGGTAGCAATAGTGTCATTGACAGAGTTCTTCAATCACTGCCACCAAGCTACAAAAGCTTCGTGATGAACTATAATATGCAAGGAATGGATAAGACAACTCCTGAGCTTTTCGCAATGCTAAAGGCTGCAGAGATAGTAATCAAGAAGGTGCATCAAGTGTTGATGGTTAACAAGACCACTAGTTTCAAGAAAAAGGGCAAAGGGAAGAAGAATAACTTCAAGAAGAATGGCAAGCAAGTTGCTGCTCAAGTGAAGAAGCCCAAGTCTAGACCAAAGCCTAAGACTAAGTGCTTCTACTGCAAAGGGACTGGTCACTGGAAGCGGAATTGCCCCAAGTATTTGGCGGATAAGAAGGATGGCAAAGTGAAAGGTATATTTGATATACATGTTATTGATGTGTACCTTACTAATGCTCGTAGTAGCGCCTGGGTATTTGATACTGGTTCTGTTGCTCATATTTGCAACTCGAAACAGGGGCTGCAGATTAAACAAAGATTGGCTAAGGATGAGGTGACGATGCGCATGGGAAATGGTTCCAAAGTCGAAGTGATCGTCGTCGGCATGCTGCCTCTACATCTACCTTCGGGATTAGTTTTAGACCTGAATAATTGTTATTTGGTGCCGCTAAGCATGAACATTATATCTGGATCTTGTTTGATGCGAGACGGTTATTCATTTAAATCAGAGAATAATGGTTGTTCTATTTATATGAGTAATATCTTTTATGGTCATGCACCCTTGATGACTGGTCTATTATTGTTGAATCTCGATAGTAGTGATACACATATTCATAGTATTGAAGCCAAAAGATATAAGTTTAATAATGATAGTGCAACTTATTTGTGGCAATCGCCGTTTAGGTCATATTGGTGTAAAGCGCATGAAGAAACTCCATGCTGATGGACTTTTGGAATCACTTTATTATGAATCACTTGATGCTTGCAAACCATGCCTCATGGGCAAGATGACTAAGACTCCGTTCTCCGGAACAATGGAGCAAGCAACAGACTTGTTGGAAATAATACATACTGATGTATGCGGTCCGATGAGTGTTGAGGCTCGCAGCGGGTATCGTTATTTTCTGACCTTCACAGATGATTTGAGCAGATATGGGTATATCTACTTGATGAAACAGAAGTCTGAAACATTTGAAAAGTTTAAAGAATTTTAGAGTGAAGTGGAAAATAATCGTAACAAGAAAATAAAGATTCTGTGATCTGATCGTGGAGGTGAATATTTGAGTTATGAGTTTGGTCTTCATTTGAAACAGTGTTGAATAGTTTCGCAGCTCACGCCACCTAGAACACCTCAGCGTAATGGTGTGTCCGAACGTCGTAACCGTACTTTATTTGATATGGTACGATCTATGATGTCTCTTACTGATTTACCGCTATCATTTTGGGGTTATGCTTTAGAGACGGTTGCATTCACTTTAAATAGGGCACCATCTAAATCCGTTGAGACGACACCATATGAACTATGGTTTGGCAAGAAACCCAACTTGTTGTTTCTTAAAGTTTGGGGCTGTGATGCTTATGTGAAAAAGCTTCAACCTGATAAGCTCGAACCCAAATCGGAGAAATGTGTCTTCATAGGATATCCAAAAGAGACTATTGGGTACACCTTCTATCACAGATCCGAAGGAAAGATATTTGTTGCTAAGAATGGAGCCTTTCTAGAGAAGGAGTTTCTCTCGAAAGAAGTGAGTGGGAGGAAAGTAGAACTTGATGAGGTAATTATACCTGCTCCCTTATTGGAAAGTAGTTCATCACAAAAATCAGTTCCAGTGATTCCTGCACCAATTAGTGAGGAAGCTAATGATAATGATCATGAAACTTCTGATCAAGTTACTACTAAACCTCGTAGGTCAACCAGAGTAAGATCCGCACCAGAGTGGTACGGTAATCCTGTTCTGGAGGTCATGCTACTTGACCATGACGAACCTATGAACTATGAGGAAGCAATGATGAGCCCAGATTCCGTGAAATGGCTTGAGGCCATGAAATCTGAGATGGGATCCATGTATGAGAACAAAGTGTGGACTTTGGTTGACTTGCCCAATGATCGGCAAGCAATAGAGAACAAATGGATCTTTAAGAAGAAGACTGACGCTGACGGTAGTGTTATTGTCTACAAAGCTTGACTTGTTGCGAAAGGTTTTCAACAAGATCAAGGAGTTGACTATGATGAGACCTTCTCGCCCGTAGCGATGATTAAGTCTGTCTGAATCATGATAGCAATTGCCACATTTTATGATTACGAAATTTGGCAAATGTATGTCAAAACTGCATTCCTTGATGGATACCTTAAATAAGAGTTGTATATGAGGCAACCAGAAGGTTTTGTCGATCCAAAAGGTGCTAACAAAGTGTGCAAGCTCCAGCGATCCATTTATGGACTGGTGCAAGCCTCTCGGAGTTGGAATATACGCTTTGATAGTGTGATCAAAGCATATGGTTTTACAGACTTTTGGAGAAGCCTGTATTTACAAGAAAGTGAGTGGGAGCTCTATAGCATTTCTAATATTATATGTGGATGACATATTGTTAATCGGAAATGATATTAAATTTCTAAATAGCATAAAAGGATACTTGAATAAGAATTTTTCAATGAAAGACCTCGGTGAAGCTGCTTATATATTGGGCATCAAGATTTATAGAGATAGATTAAGACGCTTAATTGGACTTTCACAAAGCACATACCTTGATAAAGTTTTGAAGAAGTTCAAAATGGATCACCAAATAAAGGGTTCTTGCCTGTGTTACAAGGTGTGAAGTTGAGTCGACTCAATGCCCGACCACTGCAGAAGATAGAGAGAAAATGAAAGTCATTCCCTATGCCTCAGCCATAGGTTCTATCATGTATGCAATGTTGTGTACCAGACCTGATGTGTGCCTTGCTATTAGTTTAGCAGGGAGGTACCAAAGAAATCCAGGGGTGGATCACTGGACAACGGTTAAGTACATCCTGAAATACCTGAAAAGGACTAAGGATATGTTTCTCGTTTATGGAGGTGACAAAGAGCTCGTCGTAAATGGTTACGTTGATGCAAGCTTTGACTCTGATCCGGATGACTCTAAGTCACAAACCGGACATGTATTTATATTGAATGGTTGAGTTGTCCGTTGGTGCAGTTCCAAGCAGAGCATCGTGGCGGGACCTACGTGTGAAGCGGAGTACATAGCTGCTTCGGAAGCAGCAAATGAAGGAGTTCATATCCGATCTAGGTGTAATACCTAGTGCATCGAATCCAATGAAAATCTTTATGACAATACTGGAGCAATAGCCTTGGCGAAGGAATCTAGATTTCACAAGGGAACCAAGCACATCAAGAGACACTTCAATTCCATCCGCGATCTAGTCAAGGAGGGAGACATAGAAGTTTGCAAAATACATACGGATCTGAATGTTGTAGACCCGTTGACTAAGCCTCTTCCACGAGCAAAACATGATCAGCACCAAGACTCCATGGGTGTTAGAATCATTACTATGTAATCTAGATTATTGACTCTAGTGCAAGTGGGAGACTCAAGGAAATATGCCCTAGAGGCAATAATAAAGTTGTTATTTATATTTCCTTATATCATGATAAATGTTTATTATTCATGCTAGAATTGTATTAACCGGAAACTTAGTACATGTGTGAGTACATAGACAAACATAGTGTCCCTAGTATGCCTCTACTTGACTAGCTCGCTAATAAAAAATGGTTAAGTTTCCTAACCATAGACATGTGTTATCATTTGATGAACGGGATCACATAGAATGATGTGATGGACAAGACCCATCCATTATCTTAGCATTAATGATCGTTTAGTTTTATTGCTATTGCTTTCATCATGACTTATACATGTTCCTCTGACTATGAGATTATGCAACTCCCGAATACCGGAGGAACACCTTGTGTGCTATCAAACGTCACAACGTAACTGGGTGATTATAAAGATGCTCTACAGGTGTCTCCGATGGTGTTTGTTGAGTTGGCATAAATCAAGATTAGGATTTGTCACTCCGTGTATCAGAGAGGTATCTCTGGGCCCTCTCAGTAATGCTCATCACTATAAGCTTTGCAAGCAATGTGACTAATGAGTTAGTTACGGCATGATACATTATGGAACGAGTAAAGAGACTTGCCGGTAACGAGATTGAACTAGGTATGATGATACCGACGATTGAATCTCGGGCAAGTAACATGCCGATGACAAAGGGAACAACATATGTTGTTATGCGGTTTGATCAATAAAGATCTTCGTAGAATATGTAGGAGCCAGTATGAGCATCCAGGTTCCGCTATTGGTTATTGAACGGAGATGTGTCTCGGTCATGTCTACATAGTTCTCGAACCCGTAGGGTCCGCATGCTTAACGTTCGATGACGATTTGTATTATGAGTTATGTGATTTGATGACCGAAGTTTGTTCGGAGTCCTGGATGAGATCACGGACATGACTAGGAGTCTTTAAATGGTCAAGACATAAAGATTGATATATTGAACGATGTTATTCGGACACCGGATGAGTTCCGAGAGGTACCGGATAATTATCGGAGTGCCGGAGGGTTATCGGAACCCCCGGGGGAACTAATGGGCCATAGTGGGGAGAGAGAAAGGGCCACAAGGGGCTGCCCCCCCCCCCCTTGGGTCCGAATTGGACTAGGGGAAGGGGGCTGCGCCCCCCTTTCCTTCCCTTCCCCATCTCCCTTCCTTCTTCCCCCTTTACTCCAGGTGGAATCCTACTAGGACTTGGAGTCCTAGTACAACTGCCTTCTCCTAGCGCGCCCTACAGGGTCGGCCGGCCTCCCCCTCCCCTTCTTTATATACGAGGGCAGGGGGCACCCTAGAACACACAAGTTTCTCTTAACCATGTGCGGTGCCCCCTCCATAGTTACACACCTCGGTCATATCGTCGTAGTGCTTAGGCGAAGCCCTGCGTGGGTAACTTCATCATCACCGTTGCCACGTCGTCGTGCTGATGGAACTCTCCCTCTTCCTCAATTGGATCAAGAGCCCGATGGACGTCATCAAGCTGAGCGATGTCTTTGAGCAGCGGAGGTGCCGTACGTTCGGTACTTGGATCGGTTGGATCGCGAAGACGTTCGACTACATCAACCGCGTTACTAAACGCTTCCGCTTTCGGTCTATGAGGGTACGTGGACACACTCTCCCCGCTCGTTGCTATGCTTCTCCTAGATAGATCTTGCGTGATCGTAGGATTTTTTTTCAAATACTACGTTCCCAAACACGCCCCCGGTGCCACACCTTTCTGTGTTATGCATGCTAGCACTGAGCTCGAATGGATGCGTGCTGGAGCATTGATTTCTTCATATAAAAGTACTAACTATCATGTGGATACGTTTATAAATATGAAGGTGAAAAAAAGAAAGCACCTCATTTTTTCTAATTCCAATCTTACTGCTGCAATTGAGATAAACATTTTATGCTTATAATTTCAGATCGTACATTTATTGAGTGCATATAACATTTGTGACGCCCGGGTAATTAAGCTACAGTAATCCCCACTAATGATGCCACGTCACCTTTGTCACGGTAGTTAATCTCGGGTTAGTTCAAAAACCGGTTCGAATTTCAAATTCAAAGTCGAGCAAACAATAAAAGTTTTCAAATATTAAAATTTAAATGTTCGGAGTGAACCAAATAATACATAGGTAATTATGGAGGTGAAACCACATTTTTATAAAATGTTTAAATGCTCCAAGGAAAATTAAACAACAGCAAAGGAAAGTAATTAAAGGCCTTTTGTATTTTGTAAAATAATAAACTATTTTATTTAGCTGTCCAAATTAATGTGGCAGTGGTATCTTTAACATACCCTATTTAGGTGTTGTTCTCACATTTTTCAAATTTGAAATAAATTAAAACTTTAATAAAACCGAAAAGAAGAAATAAAAGAAAAGACAAAAAAAGAAAGGGGGAAAAGGAGACACTTCCATCCGGGCCACCTACCACCTGCTGCCTACCAGCCCCACTGCCCACCGCCACCCCACACTCCCATTACCAACCCCCCCCACCGATCAAACCCTATCCCTCGCCTCTTTCCTCCCGATTCAGATCTCGATCGGGCGAGGCCCACCCCGCCACTCGCCCGATCCCTCCTCCCGCTCCTCGCTGAATCGACACAGCCCATGCTGCCAGGTGCCCGGCCTGCCTCTCCCGGCGACCGCGCCTTCCCCGCCACCTCACTGAGCGCCTCCATCCTCCTCCCGTCTGGCGCCCGAGCCTCGGCGTCAGCGTCGTCGCCGGTCCCCGCCACCCGTCCGGCGTCGCCGCGGTGCCGCCGTCACTGGAACCGCCTGAGCCGCCCTGAGCCTCGACCGGCCTCCGACAAGCCTCGCCCATGGCGCCAAGCGATGCCACCGCCTGACGCCAGCCTGCCTCGTCGGCAGCCACCTCGCCGGACTGCCCCCTCGACGCCGACGTCTCCGACCTCCTCCCCGCGCCCCACTGCCCCTCCCCGACACCGTGTGGTGAGGCCTCGCCTTGCCGTCCTCGCCTCCCCTCGCCATGTCGCCGCGTCGTCCTTCCCCTCCCACACGCCCGCGTCTTGAGCTCACGCCTGGCCGTCCTCGCCACAGAGAACCACGCCCGACGCCGGCGCCTCTGCGCTCGGCCTCTCTGGGTGAGCGCTAGGACCACCCCCCCGGGTCACTGACTAGGGGCCCCCACCCCCTGAATTTAATTAGATAAATAAAAAAATAATAAGATGGTTTAACAAATTAATTAATAATTAATTAATTAAGTAATTAATTAAGTTAATTAATCTGGGTTAATTAATTCAATTAACTAATTAAGTTTAATTAAACTATAGTTAAATTTAACCTAATCCTAATTAACCTAATTAGGGGATGACAGGTGGGCCCCCCTGGACCCACATGTCAGGTTGACCAAGTCAACGGTCAACGCTGACTGCTGACGTCAGCATGACCTCATGCTGACGTCATAATTCCATTTTTCGAATTAATTGATTAATTAATTAATTCCAGTAATTAATAAAATCTTTAGAAAATCATATCTTTTAATCCGTAACTCGGATTAAAATATTTTCAACATGAAAGTTGCTCAGAACGACGAGACGGTTCCGGATCGCAATCCGCTCGTCCGCCACACACCCCTAACCTATCGAACCTGCAAACTTTCCTCTCCTGGTTCATCTGTCTCGACAGACGTCTCGGGAACCGGAAAACTTTCCCGGATGTTTTCGCCAAGATCGCCTAGCGCCATGCGTTAGAACACGACTAGCTCGCTCATTGTCCTGTTATGCACTTGCTCGCTATGTATTTATCGCTTTCTTCCCTCTTCCCTCCGTAGAGACCCCGAGACCGATGATGATGTCCCTGTGATCGACTACGTCATCGATGACCCTCCTTCTTGTCTGAGCAACCAGGCAAGCCCCCCCCCCCCTTGATCACCAGATATCGCCTACTCTTCTCTATACTGCTTGCATTAGAGTAGTATGGCATGTTCTTTTTCGTGATACTCCTATACCGCTGCATAGCCTCGCCCTTGTAACTTCAGAAGTTACCTTACCCGCAATCCTATATGCTTAGTATAGGATGCTAGTCCATTCATCTGTGGCCCTTCATACTTGTCCGCCGCTGCTATACTATCGGGCCGTGATCACTCGGGAGGTGATCACGGGTATATACTATATATCGTACACTATTACATTACCCTGTGGTACTGTTCGGAGATGGGGGCCGAAGGACGGGTGGCTCCATCCCGTAGAGGTGGGCCTGGGTTCCCACGGCCCCGATCGTTACTTTGTGGCGGAGCGACAGGCAGGTTGAGACCGCCTAGGAGAGAGGTGGGCCTGGCCTCTGCTTTGGCGTTCATGGATACTTAACACGCTTAACGAGGTCTTGGTATTTGATCTGAGTTGGCTACGAGCTTATACGCACTAACCATCTACGCGGGAGTAGTTATGGGTATCCCGGCCGTGGTATCACCAAGTACTTCAGCGCTGACGAGCGGCGCGCCGGATTGGACTGGAACGCTCGATGGGCTAGGTCTGCTTCGTCACAGACGTCAGCAGTGTGTGCTCGTGGCGATGGGCCTGCACTGCAGCGCTTAGGTTTAGACCGGCGTGTTGGCCTCTCACAGTGCTTAGGTGGGGCTGCGACGTGTTGATCTTCCGGCCGGGCATGACCTGTGAAAGTGTGTCCGCCAAATGGGATCAAGCGTCTTTGGGTAAGATGGTGCACCGCAGGGAAGTTAATCTATTCGGATAGCCGTGATCTTCTGATAACAGGGCGACTTGGAGTTGTACCTTGAGCTTATGACAACTAGAACCGGATACTTGATAAAACACACCCTTCCAAGTGCCGACATAACCGGTGGTCGCTCTCGCTCGTGGATATGAGCGAGGATTGCCGGGTAGGGTTATTGCTATATGATGTTACTTGGAGGACTTCCGTTGTCCTCTTACATGCATTGCAAGACCGGTGTCCGTGGCGTAGTCTTCATTAAGACTAGCTATCCCCTCTTATTCTCGGCATTCTCAGCTCAAATTCACCGATATGGCCCTTTACACATATATCCATGCATATGTAGTGTAGTTTCCTGCTTAAGTAGTACTTTGGATGAGTACTCACGGTTGTTTTGTTCCCCTTTTCCCCTACCTCTACTCGATTGTTGCAACCAGACGATGGAGCCAGGAGCCGACGCCACCGCCTATGACGACTACTACTCCGGAGGTGCCTACTACTACGCAGCAGCCACGACGACCACTGTGAGTGACCTAGGAGGATCCTGTGCAGGAGGCCCGCTCCTCTTCGATCTGTACCCAGTTTGTGCTAGCCTTCTTAAGGCAGACTTGTTTAACTTATGTCCAGATTTAGATATTGTTGCTTCAATGACTCGTCTATGATCGAGCACCGTATTCGAGCCCTCGAGGCCCCCGCTTGTATTATGATGCTTGTATGACTTATTTTATTTGTAGAGTTGTGTTGTGATATCTTCCCGTGAGTCCCTGATCTTGATCGTACACATTTGCGTGCATGATTAGTGTACGATTAGATCGGGGGGCGTCACAAGTTGGTATCAGAGCCGACTACCTGTAGGAATCCCCCTTCCACACTCCTTGGCCGAAGTCGAGTCTAGACATTGCAAAAACTTTTACTAACTTGGTTGTGTGCCTTACGGGCCCACGTCGCCATTGGGTGGTATTAGGATCTTTTACTCCTCGATCTTTACTCGATTCTGAACTCTCTTCTATTCGGGTTAAATGAATTTGCTAAAACAAAACTAACTTTAGGTTCTCGCAAGTACTTTCTCCTGAGAACCCCTCACTTCGGATGATCGTCGCTAATCGTAAGATTCCAAGATACTCTCTGATGTTCTCTCGAGGCTTTGTGCCCATCACTTTTGCTATTCCTGACCACCGATAAATCCGTATGGATAACTACTTACACTTGCCATTCCTATGGTCATCCCCCATTGATCTTGTTATTACAAGATACCCTGAAGTTTTCTCTATTGTTCCGAGAATACTTTGTGCCTACTGCCTAGCAGTTCTTGTCACATGAATACCCCTTATAAATCCTCGCACTTGTCGAGTATCCGCTCATCCCCAGTTGTTCATGTGTTTCACAAAAGCCTTCAAAATAATATTCGAGCTTCCGAGAATCCTCTGGAGCCTTTGGCTCTTGGAATTCTTGCTTGCTTGCATTATGGTTAATCCCATAAGTCTCGTAGTCATATTGACATTCCTTGTCATTATCATTTTGGGTCTGTTGACTCAATATGTTTGCGAATACCCGCAATCATCATTGATCCTTATAAATTACCTTTCTGGCTGAGCTGCCATTCTTTTAACTGGAATTGGTTCTCGACCAATCCAATTGTCGTTGATTGTACCCTAAGGCTATTCAACTTATCCATCCCTAATCGAGCATTGCTTCTGATCCCTTGAATTGGGAATCATAATTCCTTTGCATTTGACAATTGAGTTAGTCAGTTATTTCTATAATTTGATCTCCTTGCATTCTTCTACCTCTAGTTGAGTACTGATGCTCACGTCAGATCCCTTGTGGACCACCAGATCCTTTGTTGGATTTTATCTGACAACGCCCTTCATATTCAATAACCTTGTGAGCCTTTCCCCTGATACATAATGTCTTTGGTAAATTGTATCCTCTGCTTTCTCAACCATGCTCTGCCTTCGAGCTTGAGTTAATTATTTCTAAAGATTCTGGTATATGATTCCAAGAAGCCCCTATGGGTTGAACATATGCCTTCACCAAACCGTATGAACCCGAAAGTTTTCACGAATCATACTCTTCTGGTGCTTCGCCAGATAAAATTTTCAACACTGCAACTTCATCGAACGTGAGAAGTGAATGAAAGGTTATGCATTGGAGAAGTGGGAGTCGACCTTGAACTTGTGTTCATGCCCATGGACACGATGTAGATCTTATCATTAAAGCTTCTCTTAAATTAATTATTCCTTTGGTATAAGTTCATCTTATATCGTGATCCGCCTTTTGCAATCGTGGTTCCGACCATGATCTCTTTTAAATACCATTTCTCGTGCAAGTTTTAGCACTTGTCTTCTCAGAGAGCAATAACCCCGTCCAACCTCTACTTTGATATGTCATCGAGTATTACCCCTGGTATCTCGAGATTATCATGGAACTGCATAACCTCTTATGAGTTCTTCATCAAGTGCTACCTTCCCATTGTTTCCAATTTTTCACGGGCTCTGAGTTTTTAAACACTCAAAGACACCGATAAATGAACCGAGTCCGCACTACGGTTCAACAACTCTTCAGTAAGCTTCTATAAGTACGAGTTTGTACCCGACCACGCCATCCCTAGCCTGTTTGGCTATATCATTGTGGTGATGTTTTTAACTGTGCTAACCGGTCCTTCTTCTCGAGCACAATTTTCGACGATGAACTAACCTTACGTCGATCCTCATCGTCATATCATTACTCCTAGAACAACAAGCTTGGATTCGAGTTTGTGTCGTAACCTTGGTTCCAGTAACCTTTCACTTCCTCATTACTTTGACTTGATGTCGTCGCCGGTCGATTACATCTTCATGAACTCTCGCGACAAAGGTGTCATGATCATCAACACTCTGAGCTCATCCAGGATATCAATTGAATTTATGATGAGAAATACTATCCTTGCCCTCGATGGATTGTATTATCATCGACCACTTTACTGCCTTCCCACCAACACAAGCTTGTTCATGTTTGGTGTTATACCTTGAGCTCCTTGCTACCCAGCAATCGTTCTTCTTTACCTTGGAGTATTACCATCCTTATGTCAAGAATGTTCTGAGATTTGTTCCACCTCTTGAGAATTCTTGACATAGAAATACTTCTCTGAATCACCATTCTGACATTGGTCGTGCAACCTAACCCATCGGGCGCACCTTTCAACCAATGTTTACTTGTGTATGTTTTCCTCGAGCATACTTCCTTGTATCATTTGATCTGACAAATGTTATCTCCTTGTTCACTTAATTGGGGAAGTCCATCTTTTGGGAATCTCGGTGAACTGCCGTTGAGTTCACCAGACACCTCCTTGTCCTCTCCTTGGGTTAATGATGGACTCTTGTTAACGGAAATCACTTCATAGTTCCTTTCCATCGAGAATCTTACATTGTCATATCGTCAATTTGCGTTACACCTTTTCTTCTCAGGTATCCTAAGTCTAGGTATCCTGACACCAATCGGATCTGAATCTCGGTCGGATATGATGGTTGGGACAACTTCCAAGAGTTATGATGTTGGTCCTTTGATGACCCGGTAGTATGATGTCATGCCTAGCACCCCCCCCCCCCGGCGGGGGGGCCTAGCCTTATAGATTCCTGTTCAGCAGGGTTGTCCTTTCATCCATGGGGGAATGGTAATACTGTTTCTACAAGTTATTCTCGATGGATCCTTCGTGATTCCAAAGTCCGATCTTCACACGAAGACCATGCCAATGCTATCTCAAGCATGTCTGTGATACTCGATTTTCAACAAGAACATTCAAGCCCAATGCTAAATGTTTCTTGCTCAATTATCCAAACACCGTTGCATGGGTAATGTCATGAAATTTCTCTCCCCGTACCTAAGGGGTTTGCTACATTATCTCCTGTCGTGGATATCTTGCTCTGCTGTCCTTGGGAAGGATATACCCCTGAAATATGTGTTTAAACACATTTTTCCTTTCCATTGTTCTGTTTAACCTAATGATCACATTTTCCTTTCCATGGGTCTGTTTGACCCTTCTTGTGACCTATATAATCTAAGCAGTGATAATCCCCTGCTTAGGTAAACACCTCGTTGTACCACTCTGTAGGTAAGACCCTATTACTATTGTTGATGACATTCCGGTAACCACCGATGGACGAGAACCTTGCCTATTGGTCCACCTCATTCGACGAGCAGGAAAATGGTTCTCTTCGTCCCTCGCCCTTGGTACCTATGTTGTTGCCGACAGGACCCACAGACTCTCCTCTGACATGTCTTGCTTACATGATCGTGCAAGATGTCACCGACCTTCCTACTTTTAACCACATGGTGGGCCCATAACCCACAGGTCCCAGGATCGAAACCTGACTCTCCTGTACACCCCCTATTCCCAAAGTTATTCCTCCCGCGTGGACTCGTAAGTAATTCATGGGCCACCGTCTTAGTGATCTATTCTGGTATCAGACGCGATACTTACTCTCGCTACTCTGAACCCCTTTCTCACTCTGGTTCAGGCTTCGAGCAACTACCTACCCGCTTGGAGCCTATTATGATACCTTCGTACCTTACTCAACTCGAGAGATAATCTTATACTAATTCATGGGTTAACCCCAGATTGTTTCCCTCAAAAGCATTATGTCGTAGTGAGCTGCCCCTTATCTTCGTGAAGTACGATGGAGTTCCCGAAGAAATGATGACCAGCTTATCATGATGCATCGGAATAAAGGATTAAAGACATCAACGAAAGGGATTAACTTCTTCGAGAAGATCCGTTAGATTATCGTAACTGCACCTTTCCCCCTTGCTCCCCTCTTAAATCTCGGGACGAGATTTCTTGTAGTGGAGGAGACTTGTGACGCCCGGGTAATTAAGCTACAGTAATCCCCACTAATGATGCCACGTCACCTTTGTCATGGTAGTTAATCTCGGGTTCGTAAACCGTTCAATTTCAAATTCAAAGTCGAGCAAACAATAAAAGTTTTCAAATATTAAAATTTAAATGTTCGGAGTGAACCAAATAATACATAGGTAATTATGGAGGTGAAACCACATTTTTATAAAATGTTTAAATGCTCCAAGGAAAATTAAACAACAGCAAAGGAAAGTAATTAAAGGCCTTTTGTATTTTGTAAAATAATAAACTATTTTATTTAGTTATCCAAATTAATGTGGCAGTGGTATCTTTAGCATACCCTATTTAGGTGTTGTTCTCACATTTTTCAAATTTGAAATAAATTAAAACTTTAATAAAACCGAAAAGAAGAAATAAAAGAAAAGACAAAAAAAGGGGGAAAAGGAGACACCCCCCCCCCCACTGGGCCACCTGCCCACCCAAATGACCTACCAGCCGCCCACTGCCCAAATTGCCACCCCACACTCCCCATTACCAACCCCCCCACCGACCGAAACCCTAACCCTCGCCTCTTCCTCCCGATTCGATCTGGATCAGCGAGGCCCCGACCCGCCACTCGCCCCGATCCCCCTCCTCCCGCCTCGCTGAATCGACAAGGCCATGCCAGGTGCCCGCCCACGCTTCTCCCCGCGATCAGCCTTTCCTGCCACCTCATTGAAGCGCCACCATCCTCCTCCTGCAGGCGCCTGAGCCTCGACGCTGCTGCCGCTGTCCTCGCCACCCGTCTCCCGACGTCACAAGGCCGCCACACTGAACCGCCTGAGCGCCGAGCCCTCGACCGGCCTCCGACAAGCCTGGCCATGGCGCCTGACGATGCCACCGCCTGACGCCAAGGCTCGCTTGCCGACGGCCACTCACCGGACTGCCCTCGACGCCGACGTCTCAGACCTCCTCCCGCGCCCATCACACTCCCTACACTGCGGTGAGGCTCGCGCCTCGCCTCCCTCTCGCCATGTCGCCGTCGCCCTTCCTCCCTCACAGAAGGCCACAGCCGGAAGCTCACGCCTGCCGCCTCGCCAGAGACCACGCTGCCACGCCGGGCGCCTTCCCTCTCTGGCCTAGGACCACCCCAAGTCATCGACTAGGGGCCCCACCCCTAATTTAATTAGATAAATAAAAAATAATAAGATGGTTTAACAAATTAATTAATAATTAATTAATTAAGTAATTAATTAAGCTAATTAATGCTGTTAATTAATTCAATTAACTAATTAAGTTTAATTAAACTATAGTTAAATTTAACCTAATCCTAATTAACCTAATTAGGATGACATTGGGCCCCCCTGGACCCACATGTCAGGTTGACCAAGTCAACGGTCAACGCTGACTGCTGACGTCAGCATGACCTCATGCTGACGTCATAATTCCATTTTTCGAATTAATTGATTAATTAATTAATTCCAGTAATTAATAAAATCTTTAGAAAATCATATCTTTTAATCCGTAACTCGGATTAAAATATTTTCAACATGAAAGTTGCTCAGAACGACGAGACGGTTCCGGATACGCAATCCGTTCGTCCGCCACACACCCCTAACCTATCGAACCTGCAAACTTTCCTCTCCGGTTCATCTGTCTGACAGACGTCCGAATCGAAAACTTTCCGGATGTTTCTCGCCAAGATCGCTTAGCGCCATGCGTTAGAACACGACTAGCTCATGCTCGTTGTCCGTTATGCACTTGCTCGCTATGTATTTATCGCTTTTCCCCTCTTCCTCCTAGAGACCCCGAGACCGGCGTCGATGTCCTCGTGATCGACTACGCCATCGACGACCCTCCTTCTTGTTCGAGCAACCAGCAAGCCCCCCTTGATCACCGATATATCGCCTACTCTTCTATACCGCTTGCATTAGAGTAGTATGGCATGTTATCATTTCAGATACTCCTATACCGCCGCATAGCTCGCCCTTGTAACTTCGTTGTTACCTTACCGCAATCCTATATGCTTAGTATAGGATGCTAGTCCATTCATCTGTGGTCCTTCATACTTGTCCGCCGCGTATACTATCGGGCCGTGATCACTCGGGAGGTGATCACGGTATATACTATATATCAGACACTATTACATTACCGTGGTAATCGCTCGGAGATGGGGCCGAAAGGACGGGTGGCTCCATCCGGTAGAGGTGGGCCTGGGTTCCCGACGGCCCCGATCGTTACTTTGTGGCGGAGCGACAGGGCAGGTTGAGACCGCCTAGGAGAGAGGTGGGCCTGGCCTGTTTGGCGTTCATGGATACTTAACACGCTTAACGAGGTCTTGGTATTTGATCTGAGTTGGCTACGAGCTTATACGCACTAACCATCTACGCTGGAGTAGTTATGGGTATCCCGTCGTGGTATCGGTGAAAGTACTTCAGACGTCGGCCGACGGAGTGGCGCGTACCGGATTGGACTGGAACGCTGATGGGCTAGGGTCTGCCTTCCGGCCACAGACGTCTTAACGCAGGTGTGCTTTCGAGGCGATGGGCCCGGACCCTGCGGCGCTTAGGTTTAGACCGCGTGTTGGCCTCTCTGTTGTGCCTAGGTGGGGCTGCGGACGTGTTGATCTTCCGCGGCGGGCATGACCCAGAAAGTGTGTCCGCCAAATGGGATCAAGCGTCTTTGGTAAGATGGTGCACCCCTGCAGGGAAGTTAATCTATTCGGATAGCCGTGATCTTCGATAACAGGACGACTTGGAGTTGTACCTTGAGCTTATGACAACTAGAACCGGATACTTGATAAAACACACCCTTCCAAGTGCCAGATACAACCGGTGGTCGCTCTCGCTCAGGGTTATGAGCAGCGTATTGCCGGGTAGGGTTATTGCTATATGATGTTACTTGGAGGACTTCCGTTGTCCTCTTCTGTCTGTGCAAGACCGGTGTCCAGAAGCGTAGTCTTCGTTAAGACTAGCTATCCCCCTCTTATTCTGGCATTCTGCAGTTCAGTCCACTGATATGGCCCTTTACACATATATCCATGCATATGTAGTGTAGCTCCTTGCTTGCGAGTACTTTGGATGAGTACTCACGGTTGCCTTGTTCCCCCTTTTCCCCCTACCTCTACTCGATTGCTGCAACCAGACGATGGAGCCCAGGAGCCAGACGCCACCGCCTATGACGACTACTACTCCGGAGGTGCCTACTACTACGTGCAGCCCGCTGACGACGACCAGGAGTGACCTAGGAGGATCCCAGGCAGGAGGCCTGCTCCTCTTTCGATCTGTACCCCAGTTTGTGCTAGCCTTCTTAAGGCAAACTTGTTTAACTTATGTCTGTACTCAGATATTGTTGCTTCCGCTGACTCGTCTATGATCGAGCACCTGTATTCGAGCCCTCGAGGCCCCTGGCTTGTATTATGATGCTTGTATGACTTATTTTATTTGTAGAGTTGTGTTGTGATATCTTCCCGTGAGTCCCTGATCTTGATCGTACACATTTGCGTGCATGATTAGTGTACGATTAAATCGGGGGGCGTCACAACATTATTGTTCCCAATGCCACTGGTTTCAAGCTAATTGGGGAAATACGATCAAATTGGAAGAACAAAATACAGTCAAACTCATAGATAAGGGAAGAAGAAAACATACCCTTGATATTTGAATGGCGGAAGACCGTCAACTTCTGTGCCGCTATAGAATCAAGAGAGACACGGGCTCCAGGATGAGCGATCTACTCCCGTCAATTCTGTAGCGTCCCAATCAACCAGCCCAACACTAGTACTCTACTAATCTCTCTCAACTCTCATCTGATGCATCAAAATTCTAAATCGGATTGTAGTTATTTTAATGGTGAATTACGATGCTAGTTCATTTTAGATTTCTTTTGGTTGGTTGATTTTCTAAGTGGTTATGAAAATAAAAGCGCTGCCGAACATCATAGAGATTAATTTGATTTTAAGCATGTTGTCTCGAGTTTCCCAGCCTAATGATATTGTTAACGAGGCGAATGTGCAAGTTACCAATCCTGGTCCAATTGGAGACAATTTGTTCTAATTTAGATAATACAAATTTAACTATATTTGTAAGCATTCAAAGCTACACATTAATATAGTATTAGGTACTTAATTTTTTGCATTGATTTTTTTCTCAACTTTGCTTGGCCCCCTATACCCAAATCCTGGCTCCCCCCAGTACCGCACCTTTGTGTGTTCTGCATGCTGGCACTGAGTTCGAATTGATGCCTGCTGGAGCATTGATTTCTTCATATAAAAGTACTAACTATCATGTGGAAACATTTATAAATATGAAGGTGAAAAAAATAAAGCACCTCATTTTTTCTATTTCCAATCTTACTGCTGCAATTGAGATAAACATTTTACACTTATAATTTCAGATCATACATTTATTCAGTGCATATTAACATGATTGTTCCCAATGCCACTGGTTTCAAACTAATTGGGGAAATACAATCAAATTGGAAGAACAAAATATAGTCAAACTCAGGGATAACGGAAGAAGAAAACATAGCCTTGATATTTGAATGGCGGAAGACCGTCAACTCCTGTGCCGCTATAGAATCGGTGCCCCGGACGACATCACGACGTCAACGAGGCATCGCTGTAAGGTCCCTGTCAAATAAATCAATGCACACAATCGATAGACAGGAAGGTGGGTCTCGTAGGGCTGGAAAAAAAGCTCGAAGCTCGTGAGCTAAACGAGTAACTCGTGACTCGACTCGAATCGACTCGAACTCGAAAAATAACGAGTCGAGCCGAGCTTTAGTTTAAGATCGTTTACAGACCAAGTTAAACGAGCCAATCTCACGAGTACTCGTGTAACTCGTTAGGCTCGTTACAAGAGATCAGCTAAGCACCCTGCGTCCTAGGCACACAACACAAGGCCCAGCTGTGCTACGAATATGAAAAAATTGATTACTTGTGAATGTAAAATGTACGTATTAAACATGTACATTATTCACAAACAATATTCATTTTTATCTTATTCGTAAGGTTTTATGTTCATATCCTTAACGAGCTTAACAAGCTAAACGAGCCAGCTCGCGAGTTATACGAGTCGAGCCAATCTTAAATTTGAACTCGTTATAGTAACGAGTCGAGTCGAGCTAGCTCGTTAATGAAACGAGTTTTAGCAAGTCGAGCTGAGCTGGCTCGACTCGGCTCGAATTCCAGCCCTAGGGGCTCGGTTAAGCTTCTATGCCGGAGATCTTTGCCCATGGTACATGAGAGGAAGGAGAGGGAGAGAGATGACATTGAGCAATTTTTCTAACCCTAGCTCCCATGGCATACGGCGACACGGGAGAAAAGAAGGGGCAGAGGATGAGAGATATGAGAGAGGGAGAGAGGATGGGTACAGAATTCAGCTAACTTCAAGGTAAATCTGAAAAATTACTAGCAGCTCCCAATGCTGATGGATCATATTACTTGGTTTCACATCTAAAGGCCCAGAAGGTCTCGGCGCACTCGTTGCACGAGATATGCTCTCACCATCATTGCTCCCCCGAGGTTTTCTTGGTAGATTTTTTCCCTGGCACCTAGATGTGGAAACACTAGTAGAAAACAAGGCATTTGTCCCGATTCGTAAGGGCCTTTAGTCCTGGTTCTTGAACCGGAACTAATAGGTCGTTACTAATGCCTCCCCCCTTTAGTCCCGGTTCTTACACGAACCGGGACAGATGGGCATCCACGTGGCCGATGCGGCAGCCCAAGCAGGGGGGCTTTGGTCCCGGTTGGTGACATAAACCGGGACCAAAAGGCTTCCATGCGTCAGCAGCTGGCTGGAGCTGAGGTTTTTTTTTAAAAAAAGTGGCTGGTTTAGGGGTTTTAGGGGTCTATTTTTAGGTTGTTATTAGCTTGCTAATAGAGAGAAGTGTCCTCTCTTATATCTTCGTCCTTGGTTTACCAACGCTACTGCTATGTCCATTTCATCCGCAGATATATAATAACTCATGCATGCTCGCATCATACATCATCATATATAATAACAAGTCCTACTAATCATGCATCATCATACAACTTCTACTCGTTATTAATAATAAGTCATACGATCATTATCCTCATAGTCATCGAACCCAACCCTACATAATTGTTCTTAGCACATGATCATCAAGATCGTGTAGGACCTAAACACCCTTAATGTAAAATAGCATCAAACAATATAGACCCTGACTCTCCATTATGAAGAATGGAGATCATCTTGTCTCCAATTCTTGCGCTTCGCTTCCTTTTGCTTACAAGAAGCTCCTTACGACTGTCCATACATTTTTTTCATTCTTTGATTGTCACGTCTCCACTTCTTTTAGAAATCCGGTATGGACAGTTTAGATTCGTAGGACGACCTGGTTGTATGTTCAAAACATGAAGGCTATCGTGCGTATACATCAGATGAGGCACACAATCATTCGGGATTACCTGTTGAAAAACATAGTAATAACTTCGTAGTTAGCAATGATGTACTAGTTTTAGAAGTATGCAAAAAGATGCATGGATGTCGTAATAGTAAAAAATCTTACCAAGGTATCTCCATGGTAGTTACCGTAGTTCAACACGTGCACTAGTGGCACGTATTGACCATAATGTTGAGGAGTTCGATTGTAGACATTGTAATTCTCAAGATCAGTTTAAAATGCGATCAGATGATTTTTCTCCTTATAAGTTAATTCGGAGCCATCGGTGTAGTGGGTTTTGTCCACCATCTTCCGCACATTCTTTGAAGAATGAAAATAAGCTGTCAATGGAAATAAGTTGTCAACTATTTTGAAATAAACAATATAAATTACTTAATAACTATGTTAAGCTCACATGGGGAAAGAATTGGAGGTGTATCCACAAGGACCCAAATCTCCATATTGTCTTGCTCGATTGTAGGATCACCAAGATCCATGGTGACAAGCATACCCTCATCAAAACCATACATCTTGCAAAGTGCTTCCCAATTTTTGCAACCAAAATGGGTTACACTCTCAGCATTGTACAACTTTACTTGAAAATCCACACCATGATGGGTCCTTAGGAGATTTTTTTTTTGGTTTTAATACTTTCATGGTCTTCAAAACCCATCCTCTCCAAGACATAGCGTCTTGCATAGCATGGGAAGCTAGTCGAATTGGAAAAGATGAAAAATACACGTTAAAATAGTTGAAGTCGTGCTTAATTACAAAAAACTATTGTCGCTGCTATGCATCGTATGAATATCGAAGGTCTCCTCGAGCTTAATGCTGAAGCGCCGATCTTCGCCCAGCTCAATGAACCTGTCGCACATACCTCACCGTCGTGGCACCAATCGCACTTCGGCGGTTTTCGCCGTCCGAGTACGACATTTCCGCCTATGTTCATAATTCAAATATTAAACTTGTACAATTAAATATATGTACTAAAAACCTAAATTAGATCATTATTATTAATCACGGGTTGACTATGGGTGATGGTACGTAGCTCCTCCTTTCATTCCCGAGTGCATTATTACATCAAATTGTCTAGCACACGGGAATGAAGGAGAAGTTACCCCCACGACGGCGTGGATGATGGAGGGGGCGCCTAGATTTTTGCATAGTACTCTTCAATTTTAGCATTCAAAGTAGGAGTACTTTTCCAATATGAGCATTCAATAAGCAAAACCAAATCATAAAATAAAGTAGTATTCAAATTAGCATGCATGCATTCAATTATAAGCAAAAGTACTTACTAAAAACAAACTACTTATATATATAGTAAAATAAAGTAGTTTATTAAATCAACTATAGCTAGTTCAACTATATATGAATCACTAACTATAAATAAAATAAAGTAGTACTTACTAAAAATAAACTAGTTTAACTATAGTTCTATTATTTTTCTAACTAATTAGATTAAACACTTTCTCTTCTTATTTTTTCCTTTTTCCTCTACTCTAAATATGAACATATTCATAAATGACTTCTATCTAATTTTCCTATACATACACAATAAATTGACAAAGAAAATACTATGAACATATATACAAACATGCATATTCAACAATAATATCATCAAAAAAATCTATTAACAGAAAAAAATCTAACACAATATGAACAAATTAATTACACAATATGAAAAAAATTGACAGAAAAATCTATGAACTACACATCTAAATTACTACACATCTAACAAAAAAATCAATGAAACTACAAAAAAAAATCTATGAACTACATATAGTTGCTCACGGCGACGGTGTCGGGGACGGCGACGACGAGGTGCGGCGCGGGGCGGGGCGGCACGGCGACGGTCGACGGTGAGGCAGCATGCGGCGCGGGTCGGGCGGGCACCGACGGGCAGGGCCAAGGGCACGGGCGCTGGGCGGGGCGGCGACGCATCGGGCGGCGCGGGATGGCGCTGGGCGACGACGGCGACGGCGAGGCGGAGACGGACGGGAAGCCTGGTGGCGTCGGGCGGCGAGGAAGAAGGAACTGAACCAAATTTTCGCGAGTGCCGCTTATATAGGCAGAGTATTTGTCCCGGTTCATGCCACCAACCGGGACCAATGCACCCCTTTAATCCCGGTTGGTGGAACCAACCGGGACCAAATGCCTCTTTTCAGCAGCCCAAAGGGCGGAACAGAGGTTTAGTCCCGATTGGTGGAACCAACCGACTAAAGGGCATTTGTCCCGTTCTAGCCACCAACCGGGACTAATGCGTCTTTTAGTCCCGGTTGGTGCCACCAACCGGGCCAAAGGTCGTGGTGGAACTGGCGCGGTGCGGTGCTATGTTTAGTCTCACCTCGCTAGCCGAGAGGGGCTCGGAGTGGTTTATAAGCCCTGCCGAACCAACCACTTCGAGCTCCTCTCTACTGTAGGCTTACGGGCCTAAAATAACTCTTTGTGCTTGTGGGCCTATTGGCCTACTGCGGGCCTGCATCCTGGCCCTAGTTATTTTTTTAATTTTTTCCAGTTTTTTTGCTTTCTTTTTTGTTTCTAATTACTTATTTATTTTATTTTACGATAATTCTTTTTGCTATTAAAGTTTGTAACAAAATTTTAATACTTATTTATTTTCTTTTATGATAATTCTTTTTGCTTTTAATGTTTTGAACAGAATTCTAATTACCTATTTATTTTCTTTTATGTTAATTCTTTTTGCTATTAAAGTTTGTAACAAAATTCTAATTACTTATTTATTTTCTTTTATGATAATTCTTTTTTGCTTTTAATGTTTTGAACAGAATTCTAATTTCTTATTTATTTTTATTTTATGATAATTCTTTTTGCTATTAAAGTTTGTAACAAAATTCTAATTACTTATTTATTTTCTTTTATGATAATTCTTTTTGCTTTTAATGTTTTGAACAGAATTCTAATTACTTATTTATTTTATTTTTATGATAATTCTTTTTGCTATTAAAGTTTGTAGCATAATTCTAATTACTTATTTATTTTCTTTTATGATAATTCTTTTTGCTTTTAATGTTTTGAACAGAATTCTAATTACTTTTTTTATGATAATTCTTTTTGCTATTAAAGTTTGTAACAAAATTCTAATTAATTATTTATTTTCTTTTATGATAATTCTTTTTTGCTTTTAATGTTTTGAACAGAATTCTAATTACTTATTTATTTTCTTTTATGATAATTCTTTTTGCTATTAAAGTTTGTAACAAAAGTTGGTCCTGATTCAAGCCACCAACTGGAACCAATGCTGGTGGGCCAGGAGCGAGGCCCATTGGTCCCGGTTCGTCCCACCAACCGAAACTAAAAGGTCCAGACGAACCGGGACCAATGGCCCACGTGGTTCGGCCCTCGGCTCATTTAACCGGTCCAGTGTTCTATGGGTCCCGGTTACGGATCGAATCCACTAATTTTGACCCGGCCTGGACCATTGCCCCATTTTTTATTAGTGAAAGATAATGTATATTTGCATGCAACATTGCTGCCATGAGTACCACCGCCCCACGATGCGCTTAGCTATTTGCATCATTTCACAGTTGGATGGTGTGCAGTTTCAAATTATCAACCACCAACTACCCACGAGCGACGAGTCGCAACGACAACTATGTGAGCTGAACTGATTAATGGTGCAACATAAAGATAACTACACCATATGGAGAGGGCGTTTTGGTGGACGAGCTGCATGGAGGCCGGTATCTGGCTCCGTCGGCCTGGCGTCGCGATGCGTGGACTCTGTTCCTTTTTTTATTTATAGGTGCTGCCAACTCCTGTTCCCGCTCTATACATGGGCCTACGATTGTTGTACTGCCGCGCACGCACATGATGCTCTGCCTGTGCGGCTTTGAATTTGGCCCCCCTCGCGGGCCGGCAAGGTAGGTTGGTGAGGGAAATAAATGTGAGGTTGCTGCTTCCGCTCGGCCACCAGGGCGACCATTAAGCTGCTGCCTGTCCGTGTTTGGCCACTCGACCGGAAAGTGGGCGGCGCCGGGACTAGGGGCAGTGCCGCTTCTCGCCATGGATGGCATGGAGTTCTTCTTTGAGGAATCTCCATTAGGGTAATGTTCCCCCGAAAACTCGCGCAAGTCCCCGCTACGCGATTCATTTTTTTGATCTGAGATTCTATCGACTGGAGTTTATCTCGCTCTCTTCCTCAAACCGCCAGATCTGGCTGGCTCTCCTTTGTCTGTGTAGGCTCTTGGCGCGATTGGACAACGGAGATTTCTTGAGGGGTCTAGATGCCGGGGAGCAAATGACTGAAGGCGGCACAAGCGGAACAGAGGATGCAGACGAGGGCTTGATTTCATCTCTGCCCATGGGGCGAGCTGAAGGCGGCATGGATTGCCAAGAGGGGCAAGGTGCTGGCACGGTGGGTTGCGCATCGTATAGTCTTGGCGACAAAGGGATGGGCGATTCCTGCGAGACGGGCGGTGCAAATACAGTCCATAACGCCATGCCCCAAGATGCAGACCAAGATGGTGTGGGAGTGTCAAACGCAAAACAATCATCTTGGACTAGGAGGTGAATATTCAGTTATCCCTCACCTTGATGCATTTCCTCTATTTACTGTCAACTATTTTTCTGCTCGGCTATATGCATCATCACCTTCTTAGTCGTAGTTTGGCTGCACAAAAAATCTGATTCGTGTGGTCGGTGCTGAATTTTATGGAAGTTTCCTGCTTGTTATATGAGAGGGTCAGCTGTGTTGCAGTACGTGGCAGAAACATGTCCAGAACTAAGGAATAAGCCAATTTTCGAGACATGCCTGTTCGACCGTGTCGCAAAAAAGTAGATTCTGATCTCGCACACACGGGAAAATGATGATGCTAGCTGCCGTTTTTTGTTTTGTTAAAGATGAAAATTTTATGAATCTTGTACTGCTACCAGCACGGTGACACACGTATCTCTAGCAAATTACTTTGCATCCTTCTGCCTGTTTTAATCAGCTGATGAGTTGGTGTGTCGTTTTTTACCAGGGTTAGAGTTGGAAAAGCGGCAGATGAGAGAGAGCACAGCCCTTCAAGGATGCCTGCACTTGAAGCTTCTATCCGTGCGTTTGTCGATAAAAATTCAAAAAATGTTGTCAATCCATCTATTGGAACTAGTTTTGATTCGGTCGAAGAGGGCTACGAGTTTTACAATTTCTATTCATGGGAGGTTGGGTTTGGTGTGCGCTATGCAAAAAGTCGTTTAAATGTACACCGGAAGAAGTGCATGCAAGAGATAGTTTGTGCCTGTGCGGTGAGTTGGAAACATGTCGTTCCTATTACGTTTCAATGTTTTGCCAGCTTCAACTGATTCTCTATGATTGATATGATTGAAAGCCACGTTTAAAAAGTGTAGGTTCTAATCTACAATTCTTTTTACTCTTGATTTTCAGGGTAAACCGTTGCAAGCCAACAGTAGGTCGACGAGGTGTGGCTGCAATGCCATGATACGACTACTGAGATCGGACGACGGTGGATGGTATGTATGCGAACACAGGGCTGATCACAACCATGATCTATCTATTGATTGTGGGGAGAAATTGCACTGGAAGTCCCACCGACACATAGATAGCTATACAAGAGACCTGGTTAGGCAATTGAGAGAAAATAATATCAGCATTAGCAAGGTCTACAGTGTGGTAGGGAGTTTCTTTGGCACGATTAAGGACGTGCCATTCACGAAACGATCCTTAAAAACACTGTGTGGTAAACTTAACCGGGAGCAGTCTCTCAACGATGCAACCAAAACCATAGATGTATTCAATGAGATGAGGGCGGAGGACCCGGAATTTAAATACAGTGTTCAGGTTGACATTGAGGGTAGGATTAAGACATTGATGTGGGCTGCTGGCAGAGGCATTGAGCAATTCAAGTGTTTCGGTGATGTTGTAACTTTTGATACAACCTACAAGACAAACCTGTACGACATGCCATTTGGGCTATTTGTTGGTGTCAATAATCACTTTCAGAGCATAATTTTCGGGGGTGTCTTGATGAGCGATGAGAAGGTAGACACTTTCAAGTGGATATTCACAGAGTTTTTCCAAATGCTAGCAGCACCACAGCCAAGAACTATCTTAACAGGTATTGCATGTTCTGATACAAAGATATGAAAAAAAAATATCCTGTTAGAGTGCTTGCTGTCTTGGATTCTGATGCTATTACTTGGTTTTATTGTGGCTGCGACAGATCAAGCTCGCGCAATGGAAATTGCAATAGCCGACGTCATGCCACGGACCGCGCATCGGTGGTGCAAATGGCACGTCCTGAAGAAGGCAAAAGAGAGCCTTGGGGCGCTGCTTGCAAAAGGGAGCGAGTTCAAGCCAGAATTCAGCAAGCTAGTCCACCATGTAGTTAGTATTGATGAATTTGAGAAGGGCTGGGCATCCATGATTGAGAAATATGGCCTCCAATCCAATACTTTCCTGTTCAACTTTACGAGGTGAGGGGGAAGTGGGCGAAGCCATACTTCATGGGTGTCTTCTGTGCAAAGATGACAAGCACGCAGCGAAGTGAGAGCGCAAACCACCTTCTCAAAGGGTATGTGCCGCCAGGATGCCCAATGCATTTGTTCATCCGGCAATATGAGAAGATGCAATTTGACCGCGACTCAGAGGAGAGTTACCAGGAGAAAAGGACAAAACTAGTAAGTTTGGTTTAGTCTTCAATGTATCCCTATGCTGTTGCCATAGATGCCACTTGTAAATTCTCAAAATCATCTTGTTTGCGCTTGTCATATGCAGGGCGGGATTGTCTTGAAGCAAAATATCCCAATTGAGGTACATGCATCGCAGGTTTACACAAGAACAATGTTTGAGAAATTTGGTGAAGCATTGTACGAGTGTGGGTCGTATAATCTGATAGAGGTCAACCCCGGACTGGAGTACATTGCTAGGCACATAAAATTCCAGGCAAGGGAGAAATGGTGCAAGAACGAGTTTGTTGTCTCCGTGGGTGAGACAGCTGATGAGTTCATTTGCGAGTGTGGGACGTTTGAACACTATGGAATGGTTTGCAGCCATGTGCTTAAGGTGCGTGACGCATATCCTCTCCAATATCTACAAATCCTTTTCTGTATGTGTTCTCCTCTGAAAAAACGTGTGGTGTTGGTTCAGGTCAACGACTGACGTTTTTTGTTTGCTGTTTGGCCAGGTCATGATACATCTAAAATTGAATGAGCTCCCGCCAAAACATGTGCTCAAGCGATGGACTAGAGATGCAAGAGACATACTACCGCCGGAGTATTTGCGCTACCAGAAGGATCATGTCCCACTGAAGTACTCGTCTCGTCGGCACAACACTTTATACTTGCTGGCGCTGGATCTTGTTAAATTAGGTGACAGCAATGTCGAATCACATGCACTTGCAATGGAGAAAATGCGAGATGTCAAAGTGCTCCTAGAGCCAGTTGCCGCCGTGCGGGATGGCCTGGGTTTGTCAGATAGAGAGCTTGCTGCAGATTCAGCCGGCTCTAGAGTTGGGAACAAGCAGCATTTTGGTAGAGCTGAGTCTGAGCACACCATCTCACAAGGGACAGATATGTTTCCAGCGCCATCAAAGAAACGACCGGCTGGGCGTCCCACAACCAGCCGCGACAAGGCCCCATATGAACAACCATCGAAGAGGAGCAGATTCTGTTCTACATGTAGAATTCAGGGGCACAAGAGCACAACCTGCCCTGCCAGAGGGGATGTGCCAAAGGCACCTAGGAAATCTCCTCGCTGCTCGAAATGTGGGTTGACAGGGCACAGGAAGAATACATGCAGCAACCCACCTAAAGTCTGAGAAGAAATCTGAATTTTAGTGTTTGTTTTAACAAAAGTATGGATTTGCTCCGTGTGGCACCCTGTTAGTGTAATCAGTGTGTTTGTAAACCATCGCAGTGGTGGTGAATTCTATGCAACTGAACATTTCTGTGACGGCTAGTTAATCACGTCTTTTTTCGGTTCACGGTTTATGTTGGATATAGCTCGTGTGCTGTTGTGATATTTAGGAAGATGGTTCTGTTGTTTCTGCCAGAAGAGAGACGCGTATCTTCGTCGTCTTCAAAAGATGGTTGCTGGATACAGATTCTTTTCTTCTTGGGTTCACCTGTGCCTGTAACATATTACGTAAAAGGGATATATCTCAGTGGGGGTGAGGATCGAGGGTTTCGTACGAAGATATGATAACAGCAAAGAAATGCTTCGATGACAAACATACCGCCTAAACTGCGTGTGCCAGATGTGGCCGATCCAACAGAGTTTCGGCTGCCCGATGCTATGGTGCCTAGCTCAGTCCGCTTTCCGGATATTAAACTGTGGCTGTTGGAATGAGTTGCTGAGCAGGCTGACAAACAAGTATTCATGGGGTGGAATGGACGTCAGGCCCAGGTGCTCCGCGAAAAAGGGTTGTATGATTTAAATCATTGGAGTAGGACCCAGAAAACGAGAGACATACCATCTGCTTGTGCTACGGGAGGCAGGCTAGGTCCGAAAGACCTCATTGGTTGCACGCTGATTGGGGTCCGTGATGTGCCTGGATGGTCGTTTGGGAAACATGAACTAGTTAGCAACGATGTGCCGAGCAGCGGCTGACTGAAAAAAGGGAGAAACCTAAAAGTACAGTTGTCCAATATTCATACCAGCGAATTCAAAAGCCGGCAATACGTGAGTTTGCTGGCAAGGGGTTTGGAGATTGCCGGGCAAAGTGCCATCTGCTAAATTGAGCATTATTTTGTCTGCAAAAGCAATCATCTCGTCGTGTGATGCCTGCTGCAGTTCAAACATGTTACGCATGACATGGGCGTTGTGTTCTCTCAGGTAAATGGCTACGGGGTGCGAAAACTGCAAGACAAAGCATAGGTAAATCATTTTACTTCCTGTGCTTAATTGGTTGGTGGTCATGATGACCTATGGGGGGTACAAAAAAAGGATCGCTTACAAGGTTGGGGTACCGGGCTCGAATATGGTTTGCAAAATCAGCTGGGCCTTTCCTAGCTGTCCCCCTCCGGCTTGAACTTGGTGCTGCACTTGCATTGTATTTCGGAGCATTTGAGTCCGGTGTCCGAAACATGTGGCTCCTATGGCCGTGCAACATATTTGGTGCTGCAGCGCGGTTTATGTAGATCCGAGAATACCCGACGTCGTCAGGCCTGAAAGGCTGTTGTTCAGGAAAGTATGGTCAGCACATAACAGGGTTGCTGGGTAAAAACACCTAACTGTTCGGGAAGGGGGGGGGGGGGGGGGGGTTGGGGTGGTGGTGTTCCTTCGCATACCCTAGAAATGGAAAAGGATGCTTCACCATTCTGACTAGAGGTGAGCGAATCGATCATCTTGCGCATGGTGTCGTAGTCGAAAACACAGACCCTGGGCGTTGAAGAGTCTCGGGAAGTTAGGTGACCAAGGTCCAGATTGTCAAGCACAAAAACCTGGATGAACAGCAAACAATAATGTCAGGCTTTCCATTACCAAAAATGCCACCGTGTGATGGAGATACAAAAAAACGAATAATGATTCATTGCACCTGAAAGAACAGGTGGCAGCCCACAAGGTGTATAGTTGAGTGGCGTGTCTGAAGATCATTCTTCAGCTTCCGAACAGCACTTAGTAGGTGCTCGATGACGAATTCACACCAGTCAAATTGTGCGATCTGTGATGTTTGGTTCAGTGCGCCCCAGTAATCTACACTGGTGTAGTCATTCTTCGACGAAGGGCATAGCAAATGTCCGACAACAAATGTGACAGCAGCAATCTTGAACATCTCTATGTCGATGCTGGGCGAGTCTTCATGCAAATCTTTCATCAATATGGCTTCTGGTGCTTTCAAGCTGTGTGTGCCCTTGTCACTGAACTCTTCTGCAAATTTCTTGAACTCTAGACATGCCTCCGACAAGTCGTATGGGTATGATGATATCTTTTTCCCGCCTACTGGGAGACCGAAAACATTATTGACGTCCGCTGCTGTGAACCTGATCGACCGCCCTTCGTCTAGAATGATATCACATGTGTCTGCATCCACCCTCTCCATCAGAAACGAACTGAACTTTAAGTTGAGCTTTGGCACAGTCCTAAGTGACAGGACGCCTTCAAATCCAATCTCTGCTATCAGCTTCCTCTTGAACTCGCCTTATTGACGTCCGCTGCTGTGAACCTGATCGACCGCCCTTCGTCTAGAATGATATCACATGTGTCTGCATCCACCCTCTCCATCAGAAACGAACTGAACTTTAAGTTGAGCTTTGGCACAGTCCTAAGTGACAGGACGCCTTCAAATCCAATCTCTGCTATCAGCTTCCTCTTGAACTCGCCGAACTGAGAGAAGATGTTGCTCAGCTTCTGCACTGAGATCCTCGATGTAACTGCGCCAGGGCCAACCACAGATGCAAACTCGCAGTTCTCCGTGTTCTGAAAATCGGGCCCCTCAAGTTCTAGATTGCTTTCCATGCCGGCCGTCGATGCAGACGCGATGGAAGTGAGAGACAACTACATATTCAACGAAGTAAAAAGGATCTGGTGAGTCGGATTGGTTTGGTTTGCATATTTGCTACCGGCGAGGTGATTTGGGCGAGCGCTAAATCGACGAGGAGAAAATTTCTACGATTGAATAGTAACGCAAAAAAATGGTTGGTTTTGTCTTTGCATACCTACCTGCTGACCTAGGTTGGAGCCTTGTCTCTCTAGACGATGGTTGTCTCCTTTGCTCCCTGCCTTACTTGCCTAAAATCTCCGGCGCCATGGTTGCAATGCAAGGTTCGCCGGTGGTGTGCGGAGGAAGGAGAGGCTATGCGTGCGGTCAGTGGCGCATAAAGGCAGGGGAGGCTCGCACCGCTCTCTGCAGTTCCAGTACGCGTCTGGATTTACTGCTGGTGGGTGGTCGTTGGCTGCACGCATGGCGGTAGATTTAACACACTGACTTGACTGCTCAAAAACAGGTTACGGCATCCAGCTCACAGATAACAAAAGCCACCGTAGTGGGCCATGCATAAATGCTAAAAGGTCAATGCTTTCGCTGACCAGGGAACAACGGCTAGACATTACAAAGAAAATCTTGAAGCGCACGCTGACACGAACACACACTTACTTAGATTCTAATCCATTACTGATAACACTACTGGCTAGAACTACTTGCTGGAACTAGATCAACGATTACATGGGATAATTATAAAAAGGAGCATCTCTCCATCAATGGGACTGATAGCTTGCTTGACAGTAGCCGATCACACGCGTGACAGGATGGTTAAGATGAAGACCATGTTAATGATCAGGACACTACCAGAAACTGAAATTTTACTGTGGGCCAAATATTTTTCCTGTCGGGCCCGCAGCCCACTCACAGTAAAATTTCTATCCCTGTCAGTCCGAAGCCCACACAGAAATTAAGAACGTGGCGCGCGCGGCCCACCGCCAAAATCGCTACCGCGGTGTGAATTTTTCGCCACTTACTGTTGCTTTTCGCGCCTTATCAGGCCGCTCGGCTCTCTGGATAAGGCAAATCCTCAGCCACAAATCTCCCGAACCCACCTTGTGCCCCCAGATCTCATCGCCTCCGACCTCCCAGCGTCGGCCGACCACCGGTCCACGACGCGCCGAGCTCACCTGAGCGCCTCCCTCCCACTCCACCCACAGCTGAGCTCCGCCGCCCCATCCGACCGCCGCCTCTACCATAGCCTCCGCCTCTCACCTCCGTCCTTTCAGATCGACATGTGCTCCTTCACATCGCCGCTGGCCGCTTCACTGCGCCGCTTCCCCGACCCTCTGCACAGCCTCCTCTACACCAGCCCGTTGGTGGCTTGTTGGCCATCGCTCTCTCCATCTCCGGCACCGTTCCCCGCCAGCTCTCCGCACGGTGCCATCTCCTCCAAACTGTAAATCGGCGCGCATACAGGTTTCTCTTGCTAATATTTCCAATTGTTTCTCGTTCATACTATTTCATATAGGATTTGGCTTGGTCAATTTGTTCTCAAGGACTATGTAGTAAGTACCATCTTGACAAAGGCATCAACAGGAACATAATTTATTTTCACCGTGCATTAGCAAGTTCTGTGCGTACACTGCTTTTGTCTTATGTTCGGACAACAGGTGCATAGGGAATTCAATTTATTTTCCTCTCTAGTCGGCGAAGGAGTACACCTTCACCAGCGACGCAGCCTCCCTTTGATTGCTACCCGCCCTCATGGAGTACTAAATCAAGATGAGCCGAGAGAAGGTAAAAATCTAATTTTTCAGTGTTGTAGTAGCAGTGCTAAGTACTTGACTGAAAAATAAACTTGTGGATTGAGCAGCATCTTTCACCAGGAGAATCACAAGATCACGCTTGTAAACTACTGAATTAGGAGATAAAGACTGAAATTTATGTTGATATTTGTACATGAAACAGCTCCTAATCCTGTGATAATCACTACTAGCTAGTACAGACCATTGCTAGTTTGTATGGGACCAGCGTCATGAGAGGAATGGCATACTAAAGCGCCTTATAGAGAGTACTAGATTGTGGTACTGCACAATTTTCGTTCTAGTTGAAAATTGTAAATCATCAGAGGAGTCGCTGCCTTTGTATCACATCAGTATTAAGGCAGCTCATAGCACCATCTGAACTTTTCTATATGTTTGGTCATACTCATTTACTTACTGTAATGGTAAACATCAAAGGAGTGGCTACCATTGTGTCGCATTTACCAGTGTTAAATGCTCGGACTGTGAGAAATTTTATTTCTTATTATACTTTCATATGTGAATTTATACTTGTCAGCATCCATATTATTTGTAAGTGCCAGCCTCACTAGTCGCACACTATGTAATGCAACTTTGGCAAACTTATATGAAACTTTGAAGTATAGTTGGCTTGGTAAAAGGGAAAATGCTAAAATACAACTTCCAGACATTCTTGATGTATGCCCCTGAACCTAAAAATTGTATATTGATGACAACGATTTGAGGCCTGATTTTCCTAGTTTTTAGTTCATCTAGATCAGGAGCAAAACTGAACATTCAGGAACTATAAGAGATCTAAGCTTTGCTATGGCTCTTTATCAAGATATGGTTTTACCTGTGTTCAGCAATAGCTACTATGTTGGTTCAATCTGAATTTTATTTTCCATTATATTTCCTTCTTCCGATCTTTAATTCTCTTATTATCCAGTAAAATAACAGTTTGTTCTCTAACTTGTCTATCCAGTACAAAAACAGGAGTTGCATTCAAAGTACAGGGAACATCATTAGTGCAACAAAGAGGTTGCAGCAAGAAGTCGAGGTTATCACTTGGAAAGAAGAAATTATATAATATTCTTCCAAATGAAGAAGAGGTACTATTCTCTACTGTAGAAAAATCAAATAATTTGATGATGCTTTGGTTTCTTAGTATTATCGATTGTAGTGTGTGGCAATGATGAAGAGCTTAGCAATTATTCTGCAAATCTCAAATGTGTATACTTAATCCCTTCCATATTTTGATGGTGTATGTCTTCAAACTAGAAATTAAATGTTGGCCAACACCTATTTTAGATCTGTTTTTTCTTGTTTGTAGTTCATCTAGATTTGGAGCAAAATACAAGATTCGTGATCTAAAAGAGATGTAAGAGCCCTTACTCTAGTACAGGTATGGTCTCTTACTTTTGTTTTCATCATCTTCTCCGAAGTATTATCATGAATACTTTGTTGTCAAGTTGTCTCCTGTATATTACCATCATATGTCATGTGTCCTCAAGATCATGATATCTGGGTTGAGCAAGTAGCTGCTATGTCGGTTTAGTTTGAACGTAGCCACTCTTTATATTTTGTTGGGATCTTTTCCAGTACCACAAAAAAATGTTCTCTCGTTTTGTTTGTCCAACCTTTTGGTTTCATTCTCTTTCATTATGTTGGGATTTAGAAAGCATGGAGCGGTTGCATGGCAGGCACAAGGAACATCATGAAGACAAAGACAGAGAGCTTTCAACAATAACATGAGGTTATCTATCAAGGCAAGAAACTGTACCATATTATTTTGAAATCAAATAACTGATTGATACTGTAATTTGAGCTTGACTTGCAAGAAACCTCTAATGCAGCAAACCAGAAAAATAGGGACTAGCCCGTGTGGCATTTATATTAAGAAGGAAACACCCTAGGCACACAAGAAACCTCTAATAACTTATGTAGTCAAGCTGTTGTAGATAGTCCTGTCATATTAACCTAGAAGCGCATGCTCAAGTTTTTAGTATAATTGATTTTTTTTCAGTTGTGTTTGTATCAAATTTTATATAGGGTTCTAGAACAAATCACTCAATTATTTTGTCAAATTCGTTAAGTTCAGTTGAAAAAAAAACAACTTAGGTATTATACCCATGCTAATGTGAGAAACTGAAATAACAAATAGGTTATTGTAGCAAAACTTAAGAACATTTTGAAAAAGATAGGTAGTATTCCTGAAACTGAGATAACAAATAGGTTATTGTAGCAAAATTGAAGAACATCTTGAAGAAATAGGTATTATTCCTGTTACTTGTTATCTTACTGTAGCAAATCGTTGACACTTGCACATTTTACAAGTTCAATCATGTCCAGTGCAGGGTATCCTTGGAGAACATCTTGCAACCAAAGCTGTAGCAGAACCTTGTAGAAAATGAGGTCTCAAATTTTGAATATTTGGTTGATGCACCAGTGTCTTTGGTCTCTGTTTTTTTTTACCATTGATCCATGTATATAACTTCTATGCAATTTGATCAGAAGTTATGTGAATTCGCAACTCTGTGATTAATGTAAACTATTGATGTGTCTATGCTTTGAATATTTTGAGTGGAACAACCATGTGGAAAACCATTAGGAGTACTATTTTTTTTTATTGTTTTCTTATTTTTCCTGACGGTAATGCCTGACAGGAGTAGACCACTGCACTGATTTGCTAAACCTGATGCCCGCTTATCCCTGTCGGGCCAAACCCGTCAGGAAAGAAAGAAAACCGACAGGAATTAAGGTCCTGTCGGCCAACCGATAGGCATATATTAGTTTCCCTGTCAAGCTATGCCTGCCGGCTAATCCTGACGGCCGGCCGACAGGAAAACATTTTCCTTGTCGGTTTTCCCTATTTTCCTGTCGGTTTTGGGCTCACAGAAATATTTCAGTTTCTGGTAGTGGGAGATGACAATCCAGTCGCGGCCTGCCCTCGGCTGCACTTGCTCCATCTCGGGCTGCCTCACAAACTCTTGTGCGCCTCCAGCATGCGTCTGCAGCACGCGTCCACCCATGACTTGGCTCGAGCCTTGGCCGCCGTATGCGCTTGCATACCTCGCGCGAGCTTCCCTCTTACGAAGGATTACAGCGTATGCATCTTCCCACTTGAACCAGCCGCATTTGTCTGGCCCCTGATCAAAAAAGCCATGGCAAGAAATCAAGAACAGAAACGCAAAAAAGCGATTTCAATGAGTTCGCATGAATGAGGGGGGCGGACTCTCGAATTGAACTTGTGCAAGAACAAGAAACTTACAATGTCAATCGAGCACTTGTAGAACCGCCTCCCCAGATTGTCCCCTTCTTTGCCGCAGATGTTTGTCTCCACCCTAACCTCTTGGCAGTCCGGGCACATGATGAGCGGGAGGTGTTGATGCCTGGAGCGAGCGGAGGATGAAGAGGACGCCATGGCTACTGAACTCTACTTTGGTAAACTGGTTGTGGACGTAAGTTGATAACTTTGGGTATGCTGAATGGACACAGCCGCTCCTGTTCGTGTGCGGTATAAATAGATGATTCCCAACGGTCTGATCCAATCACCAATGTTCGGATCCCATAACGGTCAGCTGCAACGTTTGGCTTCAGGTTAGCTGGCTCCAACGGCTAGCAGCCCGTGATGAACACGAGCGCGTTGGCGTGCCCATGTTCGTGAGCGTCTGTGAATTATGCTGGCACTGCATGGCCATGATGGGGGGGGGGGGGGGGTGGATCGCACGTCTAAACAGCCTGTCGGCGAGCCCTGGACGACATGGGATGTCACTGTTGGAAAATACAGAATACGGTGGTGTGGTTGAAGCTGCTAGCTAAAATACATGCCATAAATGCAGCGCTGCAGCTTCTCGATGGGGTTACTGACGAACCTGATAGCGAGCTACATGGAGCTCGTCCTCCAAACGGCATTTTTGCACCATATGAATCTATAATCTATAATACTTTATTTTTTCTCTGCCCTCTCGTGCATCCACGTCATCTTTATTTTTTCGGCCATTTGATTGAACATATGTGGCCAAGATCTGCGACCAAGAGTTGCCCCGTGTTCGCTGAACGACTGAACGTCCCTCCCATTCACTTCTCCTTCCACGATCCCGCAGAAGCGCAAGCGAAGCTCTTCTCCAACCGAAACGTCAGCGACGGAATCCCTCCTCCTAATCTGGTCGCCCCGACTTCCACCCCCATCTCTTTCTCCCCAAATGGCACAAATCCCACGGGGCGACGGACACAACCGAGCCCAGCCTCCTCTAGGTTTGCGTCGGCTATCGCGATGAGATCCGGCGGCTACGGCTGGGCAAAGGCAGGATTGCAAGACCATTGATCTGGAGGATGGGTACGTGGGACTTATCTGAAAGGTCGAGGCTGTCGATTTTAATTGTCACTCCGTTGCCAAGGCTGCTCTTTTCTCGCTTGATTGTCAGGGTGGATCAACATCGGCAGGTAAGGTGTTGACATTGTGATTATCCCGATGGATCAGTCAAATACATATGGATCAGTCAATTATCTGTATTCTTCCTCCTCCTATAGGTGTTGGATTTGTTTTGATGATTCATTGGGTGTTATTGGCATCATCACCAATGTCTCCACCATAAAGAACTCTATCTCTGCGTGAAGGACAAGTACCCCTACTCTTATTTTGCATTCGACAAATTCACCCGTGAGCAGGTTAATCCCTGATTATACATAATAAACTGATCTCGCCCATGAGCAGGTTAATCCTTGATTATATATACTAAATTGATCTCATCGTGCCATTAATTTGCTTCATGCATCTCTTTTTCCACTTATAAAAATTATAGGCTTGACGAAATTTGGAATTCTGATCTACAGGTGGTCCTCAAAATCTGCTGCAGCAATAAGCAAAGTGCTCGCCGCTTTCTACCAGCAAGCACGATGCATCTCAGTCTCGGCCTCTCTCGGTACAAAGAAGTAATGATTTTACTTTTTTGTCGGGTGACCACCATCACTTGAGCTGTAACCACATGACCAGCTGCCTCCAGCCAATCTACATTCTACGACGTCCAACTACTGCTGGATTATTAGGTATTTATAGTGTTTCAATTGGTTCGTTGATTGGTGATGTTCAGTGCACATCTCTTCTGGCAGCAGTCAAGTTGTCTCGATTCCCTGTAGGAGTATATTGAGGAGCTTCTCCACTCATTGTTTACTCTGATTTGTTCGTTAGTAGCTATGCTCTCATGGCTTACTCTGAATTGTTTGCAAGAGGTGCTTGATGGAAGGATCATGTAAGAAAACATTTTGTTCTTTTGTACCATGGTTTCAAGGTGGAATTAACTCGTAGAAAATCAAGGTGGAATTAGAATAGAATTTCTGCACAAGCCTCAGATTCCTTGATGTTTGGCAGCTATATGGTACAGATAGATTCATGATGAAGCAAACACATTGAGAATTTGCTTTAGGAGAGGACTGTGTGTTGTCAGAAGTTGTGATAATCAAGTGTTAGACATGGCAAGAGCATGTGGACCATTGTGCAGGCACCAATAAAATGCAGTCACACATATATACTTCAGTATTTCGTAATTTGTTATGCAAACGAGAAACCCCTTGAGAAAGAATTTTGACATACCTTGAGATTCTTAATATTGTTGTTTAACACTGAATTAACAATTGTTGTTCTGCAACAGAAGTTGAGATTGGAATAGGTCTTTTGTGATGCGAGAATAGCCGGTGCTCGATCTACTTCACAAAAAGACTGGAAGTACTCTACTAAAGATGATGTCCTTTCATACAGGGTCATAGTTCTCACATACGCCTATATTATGCCATTATTACTGTTCTACTGTATGTTCCTTATATGGAATACATCTCATGCCTTACTGGATTGGTTTGCTGCTTCAAACTGAGGATTGGCTTGCTGCTTCAGAGTGACAATATTTCCCATGTTCCATTGTAACTATATTGGAGAGAAACATGATGGCACCTTGGCAATTGAGGTATTCGATGAGCTCTTCTCTATGGTAAAAAATTGCTTCCCTTACACTATACATAATCTGTAGAGAAATCATACAACTTCCCTTTGGCTAGAAATTGCTTATTTCGTATTACATATTTTTTGCAGAAATCTTGGTATTGTATTGGCTTACTTGCCTTTCAATCTGAACTATTTTCTCCTGCTGGTCCTCCTCAAAGCATCTTGGTATATTTGTACAAAAATAAACTTATTCAACATTTTTGAAAATATAAATACCAGTATTTCGTTGTAACTAAAATTGATGTCATATTTCATTTTCATTTATCCAGCTGCACTTTTCTTTGAAGCTATATATAAAAGGCAGAAAGTCCCGCAGCAACGCGCGGGGATATCATCTAGTGATTATAAAAATCTGATCATAGGCCCATCCCGATGATTTGGGAAGAGGCAACTGCTAATGACCGTTTGGGACAATCCTTGCTTCATTTTGAAGCGCGTTGGCTGAGAGAAAAGAATTTTGTGGAATTCGAAAAAATGCTTCTTTTCCTAAACAGAAAAATATGGATTTTTTATGACAAACATTAACAAGTGTTCCACATGCGCGCAAAATTTTGCCATGAAATGACATTCATGAAGGTCTCGGCAAAAAATAATTCAATGCTCCAAAAAGAGTGTTTTTGGAAGCATTTTGGATAACACTTTGCATTCGGTTTATTCAATTTATACAGCTATGTTGTACTATTTTTGGTTTGTATAGTATTGATACTTTGGTAAATACGATATAAAATTTAAATATGGTCCAATTTTGGTATGGTATCGGTATATACGATAATAACCAAAGTAGATGCAAATTTAAAAATGACATAATAATATTTGCAAATTCATGACTCAAAACACATACACTTTTTTATATAAAACATTTATAAGTAGCATGCATGGATTCATGCCTTGATGATTGTTCGTGCATGCAAATGTGCAGTGTATACTTTGCTTTGTTTATTTATGGACATGCTTAGTATTTTTTGCAAGAAACAAATGACTACGTTACAAGAAAAATAGACATGCTTAGCAGGAATCTGACTCATGCACAAAAAGTTTACTACGTTGCAAGATCCTTTGGGCCTAACTGCCTAAGTGTGGCTGGTTGCTCAAGAAATATAAATAGTTTTTTTTTTAATTTGGTTAACCGTCCAACTTTTTGTATATAGAAAAAAAATCAAACTGTTAAGGAAATTTTGTTCCATACATAAAACCAAAAACAATAATAACCACAAAAATGGTTCGGTTCGTTTTATTTCGGTATGATTAGTTGGTTCAATTTTAAAATGCACCATGTGAATCCTGGAGCATCAATTTTGTTTTTTTGACGAGACTCACCTTAATGTCATTCCATCAGGAAAATTAGCACGCGTGTGAAACACACATCAATATTTGTAGCAAAAAAAAAAGAGATCTCTTAAATTTGTGTAGTAATATTTTTTCGGATTTTACTGCAACAAAGTGTGCATGGGCGCTCGAGGTCACACGAGCACTTTCACTTGTGAGTGAAGTCTGAAACAAACCCTGTATTCGTACGACCTGTCTGAATCGAACCTCAACCTTCTAATCCCTGAAATCCACACCCTCAACTGTCAAATCCCGGTCGTCAGAGACCTTAAGCTCGTTCCCAAACAGGGATTGCAGACGTGGCACGAGGATGGCTGAATCAGCCACTTGTGTGGTTCCAAATTCTGCAGCGCTGGACAAAACTGCTCGAGGCGGACCAGGTCGCCTCCTCGCCTCTGTTCGCCCCTCGCTTCTTCCCTTCCCGCTGCTTGACGATAGACTTCTCGCGGCCATGGCGAACGCCGAATGATCGCGCCGATCTCCGACGAGCATTGCGGCAGAGCGGAATCAGGTACGCTGGCGCGCCTGCTCGAGCATTTGGTGTGTTTTCCCTCTCCGGGCGCTAGGTTTAGGGTTCTACGGTGAGGTCAAGTTGGGGTTTTTGGGGTGTAGAGATTAGTTGGGGTTTTGATTATCACCGATGCATCAATTACTTTGATTGTAATATAGGGCTTTGTCGTTCAAATCATGGACCCAACAGAGATCTTGAATGTCAAATTCCACTTTGGGGGCAGTTCATCGTGATTGGTCCAAGTCTTGATTATGTTGGGGAGATTCTGGAATGTCGAGATCGAGCGTGACAAGCTGTCTTTACAGGAGGTGAAAGGGTTTTTAAGAGATCATATGGTAGTGAAGGAGAGCATGAAGTATTATTTCTTGTTGCTCGCAAAGATTTGTCAAATGGATTGCTCTTTTTACATGATGATGCCGCTGTATGAAGATGTCGACTATATTATAGATGAAGGAGTTGCTCACATATATGTGGAGTATAATGGTGAACAAGATGAGAAGGAAGAAAGCGGATAGTGGGTCAGATTTTGAAGATGAGCTTGATGAACTGATGAAAATGGGCAGTGAAGAAGAACCTGATGTAGTTATCACAGCAGAAGAGACTACTACACTTAATCATAACGTTGCAGCAGTTAATGACGATCTCAATGTCATTGAACAGAGTGATGTTGCAGGAGAAGTTCTTGAGCATGTCCTTGTTCTGATGTAGGTAGTGTGATCACTCAAGTGATAAGTAGTCCACTAAAGCAAAATGTGAGAGTTGATTATCTTAGTCGAGTTCTCAAGTTGTTAATCCAAGTCAACCATGTCAAGCAACACAAGACATATCTTGTTCACTAGCGAGGTGGCACCAAATGCTTCAAGTGGCACAAAATGCTTCGGATTCGGATGACTCAGAGGACTGTGAGTATGTGCCACATACCGATGACAAGGCGGAAGAATCGAGGTTGTAGAGTTGAGAAAACATGCAAGAAAATTCAAGAAAAAAAATGACAGAATCAAAGATGAGGTCTGATACAGAAGAAACAGGGGCAGAGACTATAGATTTGGTGGCAAAAGAGTAGGAAGTTGTCGAGATAATCGAGTATGAGTCATCGATGAAGACTACTCCTATGATGAGGATGAAGATGGCAACATGGTTAGGAGGAAGAGCCGGTTTGTGAGGTTTAATCCGGACTCAAATTCCTCATTTTAGTCTGGGAATGGTTTTTAAGAGCAAGAAGCGAGTTAACTGTAGCTATAAAGAGATATGGCCTTGCTACCAAAAGGAGCATCTCATTTAAAAAGTCGAGGAGGCGAGTGAGAGCCAAATGTGATTGGCACAGGTGTCCCTCGGTTGTTGTATGCAGCAAAGACCAGCAAGTGCTCTAGGTTTCAGATCATTACATTTGAAGATGAACACGAATGTGCCCAAAACAGAGAGAACAAACCGGTCACTGCTAAAGTTATTGCCAAAAGGTATGAGCACTTCATCTTAGCAAATCCTTTGTGGAAGATTGATAGTATGAAATCCACGGGATGCAAGACATGTTTGCCGATGTGTCCATTTCAAAGTGTAAGGCAGCAAAAAAACTTGTACTTGATAATCGATGAGTGGAATGAAAAGTGAGTACAAGCAAGGTCTTTGATTATCGATTGAACTGCTTAGGAGTAACCCTGGTAGTACCGTGGCTGTTTGCTTGGATCCAAAAGAAAAGGAGGTGAACATATTTCAACAATTCTATGTATGTTTCAATGCAATGAAGCGAGTTTTAAAGCTGGATGTAGGAGAGTGATTGGGCTGGATGGTTGTTTCTTTAAGGGGCCTGCCAAGGTGAGTCATTGGCTGCAATAGCTAGGGATGCAAACAACCAAATGTATCCAGAGGCTTGGGCTGTTGTGGAGAAGGAAACAAATGAGAGCTGGGCCTGTTCATTGGGCTCTTAATCAAAGAATTGGACATTAATGACCAAGGAACTGGATGGGTCTTCATTTCTGACAAGCAAAAGGTAAATTTTATTTGCTTCCTTTATTTAGGTGTCACAAAGGTTCAGTCGAGTCGACGGAGCGACAAGTACTCATGTTGTAGGTGTCACAAAGGTTCAGTCGAGTCGACAGAGCGACAAGTTCTCATGTTGTAGGTGTCACAAAGGTTCAGTCGAGTCGACGGAGCAACAAGTACTCATGTTGTAGGAGCGACAAGTACCCATGTTCTTTTTCTTATTGCAAACCTTGATCTCTATTACAGGGCCTAATTAATAAAGATGAGGGACTATCTGCCATAAGGCAGAGCATAGAATGTGTGCTAGACACATTTATGCCAATTGGAGAAAGAAGCACAAAGATCATCAATTGCGTAAAAGGTTCGGGCAATTGCTAAGTCCGAAACAGGAAGATTTTAACTACAACAAGGCCAAGCTTGCTCACCTAACCCCGGAAGGTGCAAAAGATATCATGAAGATGCACCCAAAGCATTGGGCTAGGGCTTTGTTTCCCGTAGGTGCAAAATGTGAGTCAATTGACAACAACCTTTGTGAATCATTTAACAATGCCATCATAGAAGCTAGGTTCTATCCCATTATTTCACAAAGCAAGAGAAGATTAGGAAAAAAATGATGGTTAGAATTCAAGAACAGAAAACCAAGAGTGAGAAGTGGAATGGCATAATTTGCCCAAACATTTTCAAGAAGATTAAGGCCAACATCAAGAGAACTCAGTTCTTGGAAGTGCTCTGGAATGGCAAAGATGGTTTTGAGGTGAAGCATTTGAATAGCAGAGGCAAGAGGTACACAGTTAACCTTGACAAAAGGACTTGTTCATGTGGTTATTTTCAGCTTGCAGCCCTTCCGTGTTGTCATGCAATCGCTGCTATCTATAATAGCGGAAGAAAAGTGGAGGATTATGTTGACAAGTGCTACCACATTGACACTTTCAAGAAAATTTATGAGCATTGCCTGCAACCAGTTGAAGGAGAAGAAAGCTGGCCTGTGTCTCAAAACCCTAGGCCAGTAGCACTGGCTACATTGCCATGCCAGGAGCAAGGAAAAATAATGATAGGAGGAGAGAAGAGGGGGAAGCACCAAAGGGCAAGAAACTGAGCAAGCATGGCATACAGATCACTTGTGGATCTTGTGGTGGACAAGGGCACAATAAAACTTCTTGTAAGAAGAATGGAGATAACACCAAGAAAACAAAGTCATATCTTGGGAAGAGAGGGAGAAAAGTGAGGGCCACAGAGGTAATTTATTATATTGCTGTAGTATCTTGCCCTGTTACAAAAAAAACAAAGTCATATGTTGCTCTATTACAAAAAGTTCAATTATTGATTGACTCTTTATTTTACTTGCAAAGAAGCATGCATCGATGCATCCACAAGGTATGCAGCAGCTAAAGCTTCATCTACAACAAGCTTTAAAGCTGCACCCTCTCAAGCTACAAGATCAAGATTTAGACCACCTAGAAGTTCGGCAACAACAAACAATGCTGATCCTGGAGGAAGCACAACCGCAGCAGAGTGAGAGGAAGTGGAGAAGGAACCGAGAGAGGGCAGCTCAGAACTGGGTGGATGGGCTTTTTACAGCCAAAGGAATTACTGAAACTATCTTGTTGTTTTATTCATGGTGGATGGAGTTGTCTGCCTTTAACTAGTACTTAAGTTGCCTTTTGGATGGATGTACTAGTTTCTATTTAGTAATCGTGTGAATCACGGTTATGTGTGGTCATGTGGTTGTGTACCGTTATGTGTGAACCATCTGGTGCTATCTGTTTGTGGTACTCTGCTCTTTTGTGGTAATCTTAAATATTGGAAGATGCTACTGTTAAATTGTTCGTTTCATCTGCTTATTTTTGCTGCTGTTTATGTGTGCTTTCTGTTTAAAATTGAAAGATGCACAGTTACTTGTGCTACTGTCAAAAGAGTACTATGAATTTCTGCTATTCTACTATTTGTGCTACTGTCAAAAGAACACTATGAATTTCTGCTCTTGTACTATTTGTGGTACTTGTCAAAAGAGCACTATGAATTTCTGCTCTTGTACTATTTGTGTTACTGTCAAAAGAGCACTATGAATTTTGAGCTCATCTTCCAGTTGAACAAAGTTCACATCTTCAGAGCTCATTATCGGCGTAATTTTACTTGTCGTGTTGTCTTCGTAGCAATGTCACTAAAAAAATATGTCAGTAAGTTACTGTCAAAAGAGCTCTCTGAAGATGTGCACTTTATTTGGAATTTCTGGATTCAAAATAAAAATGACTGACATCCATTACATTGCAATCCTTGCTACCTTCCTCACTATAATACAGTACATTAGTTACATCATTCTCCTAAAACTAGGATAACACTAGGCCTGCAGCTAAAGCAGCCGAAAAGATGATGACAGGAAAAACAACACATTCGTACATCTGAATCTCATCTTTCCTCTCACACCTAGCAACAATTTCAGAAATTACTGAATTCTTCATCTCCAATTTCTTTGTCAACACAACAGCATCATGCTCATTTGAATTGCTAGCAACATCCTCTTCCAGCCTCCAAATTTTGTCCCAAAGATCACCAAACTCTGCTCTTCCAGCTTCATCCAAGAAATGGGCTGCCTATTCCGGGACAAAAGGAGGAGCAAGAGACGGCCGGAGGCGTCGGCGCCGGCCTCCCAGGCGGCAGCCGCAACCAGCCGCCGCTGCCTCGACCGCGTCGCCACCTGCAGCGCTTAGTGCTACGAGCACATCCGACGACTTCAGCGCGCTGGCCGGCGCCAAGCACGCCCTTGGTCTCCTCTCGCGGACCATCCCGGAGCGGCAGGGCGCCGCACTGCTGGAGTTCAGCCTCCGCTGGCTCGGTGGTGCCACGGCCGACTTCACTGCTCATGGTCGGCGTGGGCGGCTTCGGTGCGTCTGAGGGGACGCCGTCAATCGCCACCACTGTGTCGGCCGCCAATCTCCGCCAAGGGCTGCCGTCTCTCAATCGCAACCGGAATCGCACCACCGGATTCGAGAGATAAAGAGGGGAAAATAGTAAGAGGAAAACAGAGAGGGAGGGGGGTCACCACACGTGGCATCTTTAATTAGCAAACCCGGTCGCCCGCAGTGCCACGCCGCTGATCCCACTCCTAATACGAGCTTAAGGTCCCTGACGACCGGGATTCGGCGATTGGGGGTGTGGATTTCAGGATTACAAGGTCGAGGTTCGCTTTGATGGGTCGTCTTAAGACAAGGTTTGTTTCGCTTGAATCGTAATGATTGAATCCTTTCAACGATGGTTACATGTCCCTTTATATCTCCCGAAGAGACACGACGATCCCTCGAGGAGGCGCCGGTTCCAGGAGATCGAAGGGAGGCGTCGGTTATGGACAAACCGCAACGACGGTTTGGGCAAGGGGAGATTTTCCCTAATTACGTAATTATTTTTAACACTCCCCTAATCTACGCTTGACCATGTAGATCATCTTCACGATTGTCCGGAAGCTCTATCATCTCAAAAGATTCTCCTTCAAAAGTTCTTCATAAAATCTTTGATGAGGTCCTGAAAAATATACTCACAAAGAAAGATAGCATAATATGATGTCATTAAAATAAGGATATCTTAAGAAGAGACTCCCCGTGACACCGCAAGTCCCTAAGTCTTCGTGATACCAATTCCAAGAACACATTTCTGGAATGTAGAATTTGGTAGAGACTTGGTAAATAAATCAGCAAGGTGTTCGCAGAATTTGACTTGCATAATGCTTATTTCCCCGATTTTCTGAAGAGTATGTGTAAAGAACCAGTTAGGAGAAATATGCTTGGTAATATTACTCTTGATGTATCCTGTTTGCATCTCACAAGAACACAAGCTGCATTATCTTCATAGATAATGGTAGGTGATTTTATCGAACCCATTCCACATGACTGTTGTATGTGGTTTATCATTCTCTTGAAGCCATACACATTCGCATGTTGCTTCAAATAATGAAATTATTTCGTAATGATTGGTAGATGTTGCCACCAGAGTCTGTTTCAAGACTTCCATGATATAGCAGTACCACCATGTAGGAACACAAAGCCGGTCCGAGATCTGGCGTTATGGGGATCGCACAAATAGCCGGCATCTGCATACCCAAATACATCGAGTCCTAATTGTTCGAACTGGAAAAATAGGCCAAGATCCTTTGTGCCTTGGAGATATCGAAAGATATTCTTCACCTGCACCAATGACGTTTGGTGGGAGCTGCGCTATGTCTAGCAAGTAGATTCACCGCAAATGCAATATCGTGTCTTGTGCAATTTGCAAGATACATAAGCGCCATAACAACAGCACTAAGGTATGGAACTTCGTGTCCCAACACCTCTTCTCCATCATCCCTTGGTCTGAACGGATCTTTCTCTACGTCTAGATATCGAACCACCATGGGAGTTTTAGATGGATAGGATTTGTCCATATTGAATTTCTCCAATATTTTCTGGATATAGGCAGATTGGTGTACCATGATTCCTGAAGGAAGATGCTCAAGTTGAATACCTAAGCAAAATTTGGTTTTACCCAAATCCTTCATCTCAAATTCCATCTTTAGGTGATTGCGTGCTTCATCAATGTTTGGTGTCATTGCCGATGATGTTGAGATCATCAACATACACGTAAATGATGCAAAATCCTCAGAGGACTTCTTGATGAAAACACATGGGCAATCAGCACTATTGGAGTAACCTTTCTCAAGAAGGAACTCACCGAGTCGGTTGTACCACATCCGTCTCCGACTTCCTTAAGCCATATAATGACTTATTCAGCTTTACACAATACATGTTGCGTTTTGCATTTTTATTCGGGACAGGGATTCCATCAGGAACCTTCATATATATGTCCGAATCTAGTGACCCATAAAGGTATGCGGTCACGACATCCATCAACTGCATAGATAGACGATTTTGCACTGCCAAGGATATAAGATATCGGAAAGTGGTTGCACTCATTACTGGAGAATATGTTTCGTGAAATCAATGCCGGTTTCTGCGTGAAACCTTGTGCTACGAAGCCTTGCTTTATATCTCACCACCTCATTGTTCTCATTCCGTTTTGGAGAAAAACCCATTTGAATCCCACAGGAAAACATGGGAGGTGTAGGTATTGCTTCTGAATACCTTTCTTTTGTTAAGCGAGGCAATTTCTGCTTGGATTGCATCCTTCCATTTAGGCCACCGGAGCGCTTTTGGCACTCAACGATAGACCTTGGATCATGATCGGTGAGAAGGGTATCTGCAATCTTGTCAAAGAAAATATATGTCGATAGTCGTAGTCTTACGGTCAAATAATTCTCCGTAATCAACATAGTTGATGGAAATTTCCTGCACCTAATGACTCTTCGTGATTTCCCAATACGATCGAAGTCTGGTTGCTCCGTGTCCCGGTCGGTTTGTGCACACTGAACTGGGTTGTGGAGGTTGCCCTTCCACCGGGTGTATACTACCCATCGTGTGTTTGTCAATGTTGAGTTGACTGCATTTATCGACTCGAGGTTTTTCTCCTCGATTTCCTTTGCTGCTTGCTAGAAGCATGCTCCAGTTCAGAGAACGTACTACTCCCCCTCTTTTTAGGAATAGGGAGTTGAGTGGTTTTTGTTGGTACCTCCACTCTTTCCGGTGCGTTTCTGGCTGGGTTTAAGGATTTTGTAACACCTTTCAAATCAAGAACGACCGCAGATTATTTGCAATATGTTGCAAATTAATGATCTTCCGAACTTGAAGTTCGGTCTCTTGGGTACGTGGATCAGAGGATGAAATGGCATGAGCATTCCAACCAATTTCCGGGCATTCTTTCTGGTACTTGAAATCCTCCCCTAATGCCGGAAAATGTTCCTCATTAAATATGCAATCGCGTGACGGGTCAGGAATGTATCCTGTCAGGGGTTCCAGGTACTTGATAATCGACGGCGATTTGTACCCCACATAGATCCCCAACTTCCTGTGTGGGCCCATAGATGTCCGCTGTGGTGGTGAGATCGGGATGTATGCAGCACATCCGAACTTACGCAGATGGGAAATGCTTGGAGGATTTCCACGTACCAATTCCAGAGGGGAAGAACTGTGATATGCAGTTGGCCTCAATTGTATCAAGTCAACAGCGTGTAAAATAGCGTGACCCCAACAAGAGGTTGGCAAATTGAAATTGGCCAAAAAGGTCTTGCAATGAGTTTGATCCTCTTAATCAATGCTTCGCCAAACCATTTTGTGTATGGACATATGGAGCAGTGCCGAACTTCAATCCCCAAAGCCATGCAATAATCATTGAAAGCACGTGAGGAGAATTCTGCAGCATTGTCCATTCGAATTGACTTAATTCGACTTTCGTGATAATGGGCTTGCAACTTAATGACTTGCCTCATTATCTTGGCAAATGCATGGTTTCGTGTGGATAGAAGACACACATGTGACCATCGTGTAGATGCGCCAATCGTAACCATGAAATACCGGAAAGGTCCAGATAATGGCTGAATGGGACCACAAATGTCTCCTTGAATACGTTCAAGGAACTGAAGTGGTTCAGCTTGTATTTTGAGGTGTGAGGGCCTCAAAATTAGCTTTCCCGTGGCACAAGATGTGCACACAAAATCAGAAGATTGAGGAAATTTTGACTCAAGCAAATTATGACCAATGGAATTGCTAGTAGTTTTCCTCATCATCCCTATTCCAGGATGGCCTAGGCGATCATGCCAGGTTTGGAATGCGTTAACATTCTGAAAAATTACTTTGTATGCAACATGTTCCACGGGTTTGATGTACGTATAGTACAAACCGCATTTATAGAGAAGGAATTTTCTCATGTACCTTTTTGCCATATCCGTCATCTTTAGTAAAGAGTAGGTACTCCTCTTTGTTGTCTTCATGGGTTTCAATATGAAAACCATTTTTACGGATATCTCGATAATCGATCAGGTTACGTGCGAGAATCGGGATCTGATAAAGCATCCTCAATTATCACATATGTACCACTTGGGAGGGTGAATATGGCACGTCCAAGACCAACAATCACAAGATCGCTGGCGTCCAGCGATAGTTAGAATATCTCCATTTGTCTTTTTCGTAGTTTGGAAATATTTCATCTCCTCAAGATGGAGTTTGTGGCACCACTGTCCACAAGGCATAATTCCTCTTCCATCGGATTGCCCCCGTAGAAAACTATATAAAACAAAAGAATTTTCAATAAGAAAAACTCATAGTAATATATACAATACAATCTTTATTATATCAAATGTGCTGATACAATACAATATAAAGACAACAATAAACTTATGTTCTTATTACAATCATCACAAATGGACATAATTAAGTAGATCACTAAGGAGATTGAGGGACTAGTCGAAGTCGCCAAACACGTTGTTTGCAGTGTACTCAATCAACGTGTTCTCCATTTCAGCAGTAGCCTCCGGCGGAATAAGGAACCACGGCGTTGCTCGGTCCAGGAGGAACATCGTGCGAACCACCAGCTCCTTTTGCGCTATCCGGATGAAGGTTGAAGTTGGCTTCAAACCTTTTCCCTTGAGGTGCTTTGCGTCCCTGTGATTGCTGGTATAGCATAACCAGATGCTCGGGCATTGTGCACTTTTCAGTAGAATGCGTGTGGCATCCACACTTGTTGCAAAGCTTAGATTTATCAAACCTGGGCTTTGAAGTGCCTTTTCCCTTGCCTGGGTATCTAGATCTCCTGTTCCCATTACGCTTTCACTTATGCTCGAAATTGGTTTGTTTACCCCGAAAGGTACCATTAAACTTTTGTCTATTTGCAACATTCAGATGGACTTCGTGTAAAGGTTGTGCCTCAATCGGGCCGAGAGCCATTCTTAGCGAATAGCTCATCATGCTTTTCATCCTGAAGTAACATGTGAATGAGCTCGAATAGACAACGGTGTAATTCTGAGCACGGTATTGCTGTTGGAGGATCCTATCCAAGGGAGCATAGTAGACAAAGTTTTCTCTATCTTCTCTCCCTCAGTAGGTTCCTTCTCACAAAAGCGCAGTTTGGAACATATCTTATGAACAACATGATTGTACTCACCAATGGATTTGAAATCCTGAAGACGAAGATGAGTCCAATCATGAAGTGCTTCTGGCGGGACTACCGCCTTCCTTTGTTCATACCTCGCTTTGAGGGCCGTAAAGCAGTACTAGGAGATTCCTCCTGTAAATACTCAGACTTGAGATCTGGATGAATATGGTGCCTTATGATGAATAAGGCAGTATAATTCTACTGTTTTGTCAGCGGCGTGGCCCCATCCGGGAGAGGAGTCTCTGGGGTTGTATTGCACGCGCTATCCCACGAGACGCAAGACTGGTCTTGATGTCCATAGCCCATGTAGGGTAATTGTGGCCATTGAGGGAAAGCTCCTCAAACTCTTTGGCAGTCATCTTTGCCTACATGATGAACCAGAGATAATTAATTTACGGGTGGTAAATTAAAACCATCATGGTTCTGTAATAAGAACGCATAAAAATTTGATGCTCAAGTGTAAAACTTGAAAAATTCTCAACCTCAATTGTGTGAACATAACACTTTGAAGATCACTTAGATCTCACAAGATTAGGCTATATCGCCATTACCTTGTGTATGCTACAATTCAGATATAAGGAATACACGTTGGAGGTAATCGTTTGTCGAGAATGACAAAACGTAGATCTCACAAAGAAGAGAGGATAGTCTGCAAATGAGTAGTAGATCACAACTCATTACCTTGTGATTCCAAATAAGATGAGGGAGAAACATTCAAAAATTCAAGAAGTTTGATATGCGAGAGAAGATCTCAATCGCAAAGACAGGTTCGATAAAAGTGAGATATGGTAAACACATGGAACATGTCATTCTTCCCAGATGAAATCCGGTACTTTATTTATATTATCAATCCATTACATAATATAAACACACTAATAATTACACAAGTCCTAGTCAGATTTAATCTAGAACTGGACTAGTATGTAAGTAGCAGTCAAACTAGGTACTAAACAGTACTAAACAGAGTCTAAAACTGCACCATTTACAATAATTAGTACTAGACTAATAAAAACAGAGAAAGAAAAAAAAACTTGAAGACCACCGCCGATCGAGGCCAGCCCGCAGCCACCCACACCACATAAGGCGAGAGGTGGGCGGTTCTGGATAAGGCCCGACCAAGACACCACGCTCGACCCCCCACAAACCACTGCGCTCGCTAGGAGCAGTGGAGACCGATCGCCGATGATTGGGGCGCGCCGGCGCTCCCTCGCATCTTCAGTGTCGGCGACGCGACACCGACGAGGTCTCTTCATCTCAAGAGGAGACGACGACGGTGGAGGCTGGCGCAGCGGGAGTAGCGGTGAAGCCGAGGTTCGCCGAGCCCATGAGCTCGACGACGTCCGGGCGGCGGTCGAGGGCTGCGACGGCTCGCTCAAGAGGCGGCCGAAGCGCGCGCCCGCTGCTGGCCGCCGCTCGAGCCCGCGCTGTCTCTCTGAGACGCGATGCGGCGGCGGCGGGCGCCTCCATGCCGACTCCAAGGCGGACGACTCCAGAGGCACCGGTCGGCGCGGAGAGGAAGGCGAGCGCCTCCTCCTCGTTCACGACGGCGCGCATCGGTACAGGGCGTAGCTAAAGGCGGAGGCTCGCCAGCAGCCACGACATCAAAGGCGGCGTTGGACGGCGGGATCCATGCGGCCGACGGAGGAGGTGGTGGAGGCGGAGACCCCGAAGCGGCAGCGCGTTAGCGGCCCTGCATCATGGGGCGCTGGCCGCCACCGGCAAGGGTCGTACCCATGGACGCCATTACAGCGCTGAGCACCGCGATGGCGCGTCCGGAGCACGGGACCGTGTCGAGGCTTAGTGAGCACCGCGACGGGCGCATCCGGCGGTGGTCGCTGTATGGCGGCACGTCCGGGCGCTCCGGCCGAACCGTCGGATGGCTTGCATCCGCGATGGAACGGCGGTGGCCACCAACTCCATGGCGGCGAAGGGTAATGAGGCGGTAGCGGCGATCCTCGCGGATCGACGGAGGAAGAAGGAGACGAGGCTGTCATCTCACCCCATGGCGAAGTGCTTCCTCTCTTCTCCTTTCTCTGTTGCCTTTTTGCTCTCGCTGGTTGTTCTACGGGCTGATAACGTGTTTGAATCAGAATGATCGAATCCTTTCAACGATGGTTACATGTCCCCTTTTATATCTCCCGAAGAGACACGACGATCCCTCGAGGAGGCGTCGGTTCCAGGAGATCGAAGGGAGGCGTCGATTGCGGGACAAACCGCAACGACAATTTGGGCAAGGGGAGATTTTCCCCTAATTACAGAATTATTTTTAACAGTTTCAGACTTCACTCTTCACTTGTTATTATCTCACTTTCTCTCTAAAAGGAAAATAAAAACTTTCTGAAGATTTTAGGGCCCATTTTCCCCTCATGGGGCCCGTCTACCTTTAGACGGCCTGGAGCCCGACGGGCCGGCCGTCGATTGATGTAGATCCACGAAGGTGAGGGTACAAAGCAGCCTTTGGAAGATTGGAGCTCGTCCGTCTCATCCTCTCCCACGAACCCTAGCCAAGCTCTCCCCATCGGCGGCGGCAGCGGAGAAGAAGAGAAGAAGAAGAAAGATGATCTACGACGTGAACTCTCCCCTGTTCCGCTCCTTCCTCAGCCAGAAGGGCGGCGCGTCCTCCGACAAGAGGTAACCCCTCCCCCTTCCCAGGCCCCGTCTCATCCGAACACCCCCTGCAGATCTGTTCTGCCAGTTTCCCCCCGTGTGTGTTCACGATTTGGGTACCACGAGCGATTAATTCGTGCTAATCGGTGCGGCGTGAATACCCCGTGGTTGTTCTTGTTCCTCGATTCCTGCCGGTTCCCTCGTCAAAAGATGTGCTGCGGCGTCCGATTTGTGGATGTATTCGTTGTTCTTTGCCGTAGAAAATATCCCTTGAGGCCGTCTGGTTAGGGGCTCGTCAAAATTGGAGACGTGGCGTTTCTTAGTTCTTACTGCTTGCAATCTGCAGCAACTTTTTCTCATTTGACATTTCAGATAAACTGCTTCAACATTTTACATGAAAATGGTTGGATTTGGATCATTTGGTGATTGTAGTAGGTGGTCAAATTGTCTTGCAAACAAATAAAACTGTTTACTTGTAAGAGCATGTGCAGCCCTACAAATGAGCTAAACACCGTGGGTGCTCTAGTTTGTAAAGCTTGTTTAATATTCTCAAGTAGGCATGCTATCTTAATATTATTGTGGTGATCTAAGTTACGGTGGAAAGCTTATTTGATATTCTTAGATAACCATGGTCTTATAAAACATTGTTTGAGTTTAGATGGTAAGTCTCCTGGTCTTGAGTAGGAGCTAGAGAGTACTCTTGTAGGTGTTTTCTCTGCTCTTATTTGAATATTAAGTAACAGGTAACTCACCAACATCCTATTGTTGTGCTATAGTGCCATAACCTCGCTGTTGGAGAATTGCTTTGAGAGCAACAAACTTGTGACTTTATCTAAGGGGCTGTGTACTAAATAAACTCCCATGGTAGTTCTGTGATTGATGGTAGGAGCTCAATGAAATGTGCATGTGCCTTTGGTGGTGTACACTTGGTTTATCCACATGGCAGTTTATATGACTACAAACATGCAATGGTAGAAAGCTGTTTGTACGCAGGAAACTGAGCTTGTCCTCTGATTAATCATCAGTCACACACTTGTGTTCCCTAATTCTTAACTAAGTCAACAGCAGTAAGGAGCAGTTGCAAAATGCATTTTAGAAAGACCCATTTGCATCAAACTTTGACAACGACTCCTAAATTGCAGTAAATGTGAATAATGCTGAATTGAAGTGACTAACTCCCTTTGCTTTGCTGATGGCAGGAAAATGGAAGAGCAGAAGCCGAAGGACCAGAGGTTCAAGGCCAATGAGAACAAGCCTGTGATGAACGAATGAGTGTCGCCTGGACAGTCCGGTCCCTGCAAGGCCTAGCTGCCAATCATGTGGCTCCTATGTTAAAATGAGTGGTGTGAACATTTGCTTGGTCGTTCTGAAAACTATCCAAGTATCCAGTAATGTGTTTTAAGTTCCTATCTCTGAACTGCATGCCTGGAATGATAAATTAGGAGATTTTATCTTGTGATTTGTTCTCGCGGAGCATTCGTTGTTTTGGAATCCACTTCCATATGGTGATTTGTGTAGCACCTTCTTTGCTGTCTATACTATTTCTCACGTTTCTTCCTTGGCAATCAAGCTATTTCTCATGTTCTGTGTCTCAACCTGTTCATCATCTGCACTCGGTAGCCTTATGCTTATGTCAAGTAGATGTGCTGATGAAGTTCAGAGCTGGTCAAGCTGTAACATTTTCAAAAATAAACTAGTTCTTCTGCAACTTTGCTACTCTTAATTTGAGGTGGCAATGCATCATGGCCTTGGAGTAGTGAAACTGTGCACATGACAAACCAAACGCTTGCGAAAGTGGCAGGCCTATTCGCTTTCATAGGCATCTTCCTCTTCAAATGAGAAGATCGACGGAGCATCTGCAGCAATGACCTTGGAACTCACTCATGCTTTTCTGTTCTTGATTCCACCAGCAGCAGCTGATGGCTCCTTCTGTGCAACATCTTGTTTCAGAAGCTATGTCTGCATTTGCTGCTCCTTGGCCACTGCAAGACCTCCTTCACGCCTTTGGATGATCCATCTTAGCATCATCCTTATCATCACTACCAGCTTCTTTGTTGGGCTCTACTGGTGGGACACTGCTTACTTTGGCGCGGATGCTCGTATATGAATCATCGTTAGATTTCTTATCGGCGGATACATTAGCTGGTTTTTGTTTCGGTGGTTTTGAACCATCATAATCTACCAGAATGACCTCGACCTGCAATCCAGGTGACGGCAATTTTGTCTGGATGGTCGGTTAGTCTGAACAAAGTAAGGGCAACTCGGTAACCTCAAGATAAATGACCCGTCATTGTGCAATGTATTTTCTTCACTTACTGATATAGCTAGCCATTTCCTTATACACCGAAAAAAATAAACCAAGCATCAGTTACCTTACCAAAACCAGTTGGGTTCAATGTCACTCTTCTCCATCATCGTTGTATTTATCCAACTGAAAAAGACGGGTGAAAGTGTAGCTTAGGATTTTAAGACTAATTTATATACAGTTTCCTTTGATGTTCCCCTTCCACCCCACAATATAACATCGTTTTTATAGCTATAAAACCAATCTTATATTGTGGGACGGAGGGAGTACATCTGTGCAAGAAAATTCGCACCAATAAAAGGCCAAGGAAAAGAAGCAAGATATTTCCATAAAGGAATGATACATCATCTGGAATCTTGAAATAACCAGCTACGTCTGCTAATGACCTAGGCAGCGAGAAAGCCATAAGTCCCTTCCTTGGTGCACTAAACAAGAAATCTGGCTGAAGATGGGTTGAAATTGAGTTTCCAGATGAGAGCACAAAGGACACATTTACAGTAAGAAAGCAAGATCTTCCCTAGGCCATATCATAGTTAGCAGTGAAACAAGAGAGCTTGAATAAGAGCGCTTTGTTTTAGAGAAACAACAATATAAATGAAACAAAAAAAAATGGCAAATAAAGACATAACAAAGTAGGATGCACAAGTAGCTACCACACAAGTTCCAGATCTGATTTCTTTATATAACATTGCTCTCTTGTTTAGTTTCAGTAATGCAAAGTCTGTAGAAACACGGAAGACAAATAAGGTGGAGGTCAACATATCTATATTCATTAGATTTCAAAAGTATTACGCTTTCGAAATCACGAGAGAGGTCCTGAATAAGATGGAAAATCATAATTGGTAATCTCAATTTAACACAATTTCTGATGCCATTTGGACTAAAGTCCTCTGAAATGGTTGCCTGGGTTCACAGTCTGAATAGTTTCGCTCTAGTGACATAGATTTCTTTCATTTTCCATAGACTCCACTGATTTCCAAAATTTGATTGTTCTATTTACTACAGTAGCCATCCTGCCACACCGTACCCAGCAAGCGAGCCGCCACGCCAACACGGTGTGGCAGGATGGCTACGGTTTGCCGCGCCTCCGTTCTGTGCCGGTGCATGAACTGTGGAATATTCAGATTGGGTTTCTATCTGCAAACGACTGTTCAGTGTTCACACCAAGTTATATAGTTTATACTAGGAAAAGAAATGCATACTCGTAACCAGAACAAAGCAATTAGTGCACAAGATGATCAGAAATTTCAGATTGGGTATGTTTTCAGCCTCAAAGTACTATTTCAACGTGCAGATGTGTGCCTCTGTATGTTGGTAGTATGAAGCAAATGTGAAATTTGAGGTTGACACATTAGTCTTTCCACATGTTCGCAGTATATTCTAAAGTAAGCCTGCTTAGAAATTACAAAATATATTTTTGATTTTTGCAGGAACTGGTTTTCGTAATTCCTGCATTCCAAACATGGCGTCGAACTAGAAGTACACACAAAACAAATGTCAGTTGCAGGGCGCCTAGTTAGCTTACATTCAACGGTTCAGCCTCTGTGTATGGGTGAGTCGTGGTCTGTGTGTTTTCCCCTTCTCTGTCGTACTGCCATCCTTCTATGCTTATTGTGGTGATATATTTTCTAAATAAAGGCAAAAGATTTGTCTGACACATTAATTAAGCAGAAAAGAGAATTGTCAGTTAATTATTAGAAACCGGGTGAAAACCGTTACAGCTTGCCAAGCGGCACACATAGGATACCCTACACACACCTCTCTAAAGAGAGCCTTATCAAGATAGCATAGAGGTGTCATTGTCATAACTTTTCAACGAGGTGTCATCGCCATCCCTAATCACCGAGCAAGCGACTCCGACTTCACCACAGACGAGCATTGACCCAACCCACCCCATTGTGCCCGCAACGAGGTCCAAGGTCGATGAGGAGCGGCGCAAACAAGTTATACGTAAGCATTATATTCTTTCTTGTTGCCAACGATCCACTGTCTTGATGCGCCGTCCATTGAGCCAGAGCGATGACTCTTCCTTGGCTTGGTGTCGCGCAGTGACATGACAGATCATTTGCTTGTACTTGCAGTTTAGGGATGTCCCATCATCGTCCTGCCGCGTCACCCTCTCGAGCTTCTACTGCAGCATGATCGTCGCATGCCATCGGGCAGCTGCGGCCATATGCAAAGTCTCCCTCGACGCCTCAATGCCTCAGGCAAAGCCACCTGACATTCTGCCACACTCTGACTACGAGCCATTTATCCAGTATGGCGCCATCAGTAAGCACACCAATGGAGGAGCTTCAATAGGGCCAAGGGGGGCCATGGCCCCCTACCCTAGAGAAATCATGTGAAATATAATTAGTTGTTAAACAAGCTCTGTCAAGCTGAAGCACACAATCTTCGACAGGGTTAAATAGCAGTATAATACTGCGAAGTAAGAGTGGGTAAGAAATGTGTGGTTTGCAGATGACACGGGGATGTTTTGGGGGATCAAGAACTACAATGAGATGCTGCTGTGGGACATGAACGTGCAGACAGCGATGATGCTAGAGAAAGACCTGAGCGGCTTTAGCTTTTCGGGTGGCTGGGTGTTCCCGAGGAGGGTATACTTCAATGGACGCGAGTGTGTCATGCCACGGCCGGATCAGTACCCTTCACTGCCCAACGCGGCCTGGGGGGTGCATGTCTCGACCCTGCACTCGCCACCTCTTGCCTGCTCTCGCTATCTATGTTCCTTCTCCTGTAAAGGATACTTGACTAACCCTGAGTACATGGGGTTTGAGTCTGAGTTTAATTCTCTCCCTGTGGCAGTGCCGGAGTCATATGTGTTCCGGGGGAGGGGGGGGGGCTTGTGGCCCCCCAACCTTGAACCAATTTGTGAAGGATTTTTTTTTTCTATGAGGGCTTAGGTGAGAACTTTTTTAGCTTTTGACCCCCCCCCCCCCCCCCCAAATACTCATATTTTCTCATTCTCCACCCAGCAGATCCCGTCTAGCTCCGCCACTGCCTGTGGTACAACTAATCCAGCATCTACCTCTTCTTTTAGCCTCTGTAGATTAACTATTACTCAGCAACAGATGGCCGTGGCAAAAGAAAATCATAAAAAACTTCATATTCAGGAAGAATGTCTTCTTCCGAGCAATTACATGGTCTTTTGATGCTAGCACGAAGTGCAAGCTCGGATATGGCTTCTTTGTGGTGCGACAATCAATTATTTGAAGATGCTTTCCCTGCTCTGTTTAACTTTGCCCTGGACAAGTTCTACTCAGTCTAGTAATCTTTTTAATCTTAACTAAGCCAAGCAATTTTATTTTATTTTCTTTGCGGGAAAAACTCAGTCAAGCAATTGGTTGCTAGCACCAAAACCTGTCCTACTTGTAACTGCATCGGCTGAACTGGTCGATCTCCTCCCTTCAGTGCCGGTGCACGAACTGTGGAATATTCAGATTGGGGTTCTATCTGCATGACTGTTCACACCAAGTTATACAGTTTACTAGGCAAAAAATTGCATACTCGTAACCAGATCAAAACAATTAGCGCACACCATGATCATAAATTTCAAAACCAAAAGACTACTCCACTTGGTTTGATGAAGCACTTATACCACAAAGAAATCATCCTGAGCACAATAAGATTAAACAAGAACCCATCCGCAAGGCCCCAACACATTTCGTTCCCAGGGTTAAACAAGCACTCATCCACACCAAGCAAACATGCTAAATTCCTACTCTTGGGGGGCAACACAATCCTGCGGGAGCTCCCTTCTCATCACGAATGAGCCCCAACGACCTCATCCTCCCCCGGAACGCCTCCGGGTTGTCGCACTCGGCAATGTAGCTATCCATGCCTATGTTCAGGGCCCTACACATCTCAGCCCACATTACGAGCGCTGCCCCCATTGGTGGCCCGATCTTCTTGAGCTCCTCCGGCAACTTATCCCCCAGCTTCAAGCCAAGGTCACGCTGATGCTTGATGTAGGCAGCATCATGGCGCTGGAAGGCGATTCGGCTGACTAGACGTGCGGCCAGGCACCTCCGCCGGAACAGAAGCTCGTCGTGGTGGTGCCGCAGCTCCTTGTGTATATGGAAAGACTCTTGTAACCCCTCCATCGCTGACCGGTGCTGCTCCTTCAGGTCCTTGATCCTCTTCCGCTCCTCGTCCGTCATCGCCACCGGGCGGCGCATCTTCTTCCCTGCACGATGCCGAAATCAGAGACGACATGGACGGTGAAACTGCTGCCCCTCCAAGGTGCTCGAGATTAATGACTTCAAGGGTTCGATGGCGGGTATTTGGACCTGGGTTCGCGAGGTCCGCAGGAGCGGTCGCCGGTGCGGAGCGGGCGAGCGGCTTCTCCTTCTCGGGGTCGGCCGGCGGGAGCGGTGATCGGGTGGAGGTGGGCAGGTGGCCATGGATGGTCGCAGGGGTAACGGCGAGGAGGCAGGTGAGGTGAGAGGTGACCCGTGCGGCTGCGGCGGCAATCGCGGGGAGGTAAAGCGATCAAGGACGAAGCCAGTATGCCACACAATCCCCCGATCGAGGGGCCGATTTGAAAGTTGAAACTGCGTAGTGGGCCTCATGTCTCGTGATGGGCTTTGGTCAGCTAAAATGTGCATAAATTCTTGAAAAAAATAAAATATTGGCATGTTGTTTGTTCCAAAAAAAAACCTCCGGTCCATAATAGGGCCAGCTCTTTTGGCGTTTAAAAAAATAAGCCGTCCTCATCATTCATTGGAGTTTCTGAACTAGTTATAAGCCGCCCAAAGTGTCTCTATATAAATACATGAAAATATAACGCGACTACAGCATGACTGTACATTAGGCTTCGGGCGCAATACATCATAGCTCTCCTATGTATTTAGACCACCGGTCATTCAACCAAAATTACCATCAAGGCCGTGTTCACTTCTCCTCCGGTTGACTGTATATTCAAATGCCTTCTCTTTTTACACTAATGGACTCCGTTCGGAAAATGTGAGATGTTGAAGCAATGCAGCAGGCGACGGAAAAACTTCAACACATCGACTACGTCGCTCATCCCCCTTCGGGGGTGGTTTAGGGAATTGTGTCTCTGTTGTGTTTTGAGCCCATGTGCTCTGTTTATGTGCCTTCGGCCATGTAACCCATCATTCTGAACTAATTTTATTTTCGTTTCGATGAACCCATGTGTCTCCATTTAGTTGGTGGGCTTTATTATTTTAAAGTCGGATCCTCCTTACGTCTTTGTTCTAAAAATAAATAAATCAACCAGAGTCGTCAAAATAGAAGCAGACACCGAATTTTTAGTTATTTGTGAAATAATTTGTACGTAACAAAAGGACCCTAATAAAAATAATGATAAAATCCAACTCTACAACTTTGTGTCGTATGTGAGGTCGACGCTCCCGCGTGGGACTGACCTACTTCGTCGTCATTGGCAGCCGATGCGATTGAGGCGGAGCTACCGAAGGATGCCTCTTTGGCAACATCGTTGTGATGCTGCTGCGTCATCATCGGCCCTCTCCAGTCCCTCGAATAGCCGGTTGCGCACTGTCTCGTTGACACATAGCTACCAATATTGTGGATGGTGCGAGCGTGGTGCACGGACACGAGCATCGCTCGGTTGACGTCGATGATGAGCTAGGATCACCGCAACCATGCATGCGACGACGACGACGACGGAGTCACACTCCGCATCCATCTGCTCCTCCACCAGCCGATGCTCCTTGAAGAGGGACAGATTGTAGTGTTGCTCTGCCAATAGTTGTCTGGACTCCTAAAAGAATTGCCAATTTCATGCGTGCATCTTATCATTGACGGATGATGGCACTGTCATCGCTTCCTAGAACTTGTCTTTTTTTTTACATGATAATACATGTCTCATTCATATCATAAAAAATAAAGTACAAATCACGTAAAGACCGACATGACAAAACTAAAAGATAGTAGAACATTTCTATGCTTGACACCAACGCCGTCAACCGCTTCCGACCACCACAAAGAGCCACCAAAGAAAAGAATGACGAATCACCACCTCACCCGAGCTCGAGACGGCTCCATCGCTGATATGCAGCTTTGCGGACCTCCAAAGTGGCTCACCAAAAGTGAAACCTTTGCCGTTGAACGAATCAGACCGGGGCAACACCCCGAACACGGCATCGAACTCCAGATCTGGCATCCACCACGACTAAGACGCCGAAGGAGGAAACCATACCTGCCATCCACAAACCACGAGCCCAGCAGATATTCCGTCTTCCAGATGTCGTCGATGCAGACCACAATCTGCATCCGCTCCTGGACTACCTCCCAAGCTCCGCGGCGACGCTGGAGCAAACGTCGTCGCAACGGCGGAGCCCAAGGACACAAGTCCACCACGAGGATGCCGCCGCCGCCACACCATCCTTGCTTGAACAGACTGGTTTCCAAATCCATCCCCAACCATAGGACCGATGGCCTCGTTAGGGAAGGATCCGAAGATTCATTATTCAGCGCCGCCATCGCCATCACCGAAGCAAAGACGATGAACAACCTAAAAACCAAAACTACAAGGAAGAAAAATCGATCCACACGCGTGGATCCCGCGGCCCCTCTCACCACCGACGACCGAGGTCGCCGGCGGAAGGGAGCCGTCGGAGAACGGCGTTGGGAGATTGGCCCTGGCGGCGGCTAGGGTTGCAGCCGCCAGGGACGAGAGAAAAACTCCTCAAGAGCATATACCCTTTTTGTCTTCTGCCAAGAGGGCATCTCAGCGTTTTCAAGTTCGTTGGAAATGGCGGATTCTTTCTTGTTTGAAATCTCCGATGCATCATGATTACGTGTTGAACTACGCCATCTGACAGCAATTTCGTTCCCGCAGAAACAACCTGCCCATGCTCGCCTATATATTCCGACATTCGTCTTGAGCTCCAGCTTCAAGTAGCAGCAGAGCAGTGTCATCTTAACACTGATCCCTCTCCAATGGATTATTTGGCAGTAGTCGTGGCACTCGTTGTTGTCACCGCCTCGTCCGTTGCCATCCACCTCCTCGCCAGAGCCAAGAAAGCACGGCCACGGCCGGCCAACCTGCCCCCGGGCTCCCTCGGCCTGCCGGTGATCGGCCAGAGCCTCGGCCTCCTCCGGGCCATGCGCGGCGACGGCGGCAGCCGGTGGATACAGGCCCGGATCGACAGGTACGGGCCCGTGTCGAAGCTGTCGCTGTTTGGCACGCCGACGGTGCTCCTGGCTGGGCCGGCGGCCAACAAGTTCATGTTCTTCAGCGGCGCGCTCTCCACCCGGCAGCCCCGGTCCGTGCAGCGGATACTCGGGGAGAAGAGCATCCTCGACCTCCACGGCGCCGACCACCGGCGCGTCCGCGGCGCCCTGCTCGAGTTCCTCCGGCCGGACATGCTCAAGGCGTACGTGGGCAGGATCGACGGCGAGGTGCGGCGCCACCTCGCGGAGAACTGGGCCGGCCGCGCCACCGTCACGGTGCTGCCGCTCATGAAGCGGCTCACGTTCGACATCATCTCCGCGCTGCTCTTCGGGCTTGAGAGGGGCGCCGTGCGGGACGCCCTGGCCGGCGACTTCGTGCGCATGATCGAGGGCATGTGGGCCGTCCCGGTCAACCTGCCGTTCACGGCCTTCAGCCGGAGCCTCAAGGCCAGCGGCCGGGCCCGCCGGGTGCTCCAGGGGATTACGCGGGACAAGAAGAAGGCCAGCCAGGTGGAGGGGCACGGCAACGGCAAGGCGTCGCGGAACAGCGACCTCATCACCTGCCTGCTCGGCCTGAGGGACGGCCATGGCGAGCGGCTGCTGACCGACGAGGAGATCGTCGACAACGCCATGGTCGCCCTCATCGCCGGCCACGACACGTCGTCCATCCTTATGACGTTCATGGTCCGCCACCTCGCCAACGATGACGCCACCCTCGCCGCCATGGTCCAAGGCAAGTGACTGACTGGTGAATCAAACTACCAACCTGCCATGGTCATGAACTCATGATATGTGTGTGTCGTGACAGAGCATGAGGAGATCGCCAAGAACAAAGGTGATGGCGAGGCTCTCACCTGGGAAGACCTGACGAAGATGAAGTTCACATGGCGGGTCGCGCAGGAGACACTCCGCGTCGTCCCTCCGATCTTCGGCAACTTCAGAAGAGCACTCGAGGACACCGAGTTCGACGGCTACCTCATCCCAAAAGGATGGCAGGTCACTCCGCACCAATCGTAGGCTCACCAGCATCACCAGCTCGCCGAGAAACCTGATGCAAACTCTTGACATGGCATTTTCAGGTGTTCTGGACGGCAAACGTGACGCATATGGACGCGAGCATCTTCCATGAGCCGGCCAAGTTCGACCCGTCCCGGTTCGAGACCGAGAACCAAAGAGCGCCGGCGGCGCCGGCATGCTCCTTTGTCGCCTTCGGGGGCGGCCCGAGGATATGCCCCGGGATAGAGTTTTCCAGGATCGAGACGCTGGTGACGATGCACCACCTTGTGAGGCAGTTCAGATGGAAGCTCTGCTGCAAGGAGAACACCTTTGTGAGGGACCCCATGCCGTCGCCGCTGCTTGGCCTGCCCGTCGAAATCGAGCATAGGGCCTCTCCCAGATGCTGACCAATCCTCACAACAATCTCCACATCCTGGTAGCTCGCATTGCATTAGGCTTGAGAGATAAATGAAAATGTAGCTGGAGACAGGAGAAGAGGCATATATATTGTACTACTGTACGTCTGTACACATATACCACACAATTGCAGAGTTCTGTATCATGGCTTTTCATGTCAGCCATATAATATGTCTCAGGATAAGTAGTCAAACTATCCTCCATGTACACCAGAACACTGGAGATGATTTGCTTCACAGTTATTTAGTGTTCGTAGAGGCAGCATGTACACCAGAACAGTGGAGATAGCATGGATCCAGCAGGCTCACTCGGCAGTCATTGGCAAGTAGACCTCGTTTTGTTTTGTTTATAGCATTAGTTTTGAAGCAAAATGGAAACTATGGCGCAAAATCAAGGGAAACACATAAGACACATAAGGTGGAAGTCGGCATATTTATATTCACCAGATTCCGAAGGTATTACGCTTTTGAAATCATGAGAGAGGTCCTGAATAAGATGGAAAATCATAATTAGCAGTCTCAGTTTAACACAGTTTCTGAGGCCAGTTGGACTAAAATCATCTGAAACCCTTTGCCTGAGTTCAAACTCTGAAATGTTTCTCTCTACTAACATACAGATTTACTTCATTTTTCACAGACCACTGATTTCCCGAATTAGATTTTCTTTCTGCTACAATAGCCACATACCTACTGTTCAAGACCAAACCTCCTAGGCAGGTCGTAGCTTTCCCACTGAAGTTGATTAAGGAGCGATACAGCGGTGCAGGATGGCGACGGTCCACCGCACCTTCCTTCCTCACCATGGAATATTCATATTGGGGTTCTATCTGCATCACTGTTCATGCCAAGTTACATATAGTAACATATAGTTTCCTAGGCAAAAAAGTAATCGTAATCAGAACATAGCAATCAGCGCACAAGATGTCTGAAATTTTCAAAACTAAAAGACTAGTCCACACATGATTTGATGACGAATATGGCGAATCCTATCTGTTTGCGCGCGCAACGCGAATCCTCCCCGTCGATGAATCATGTGGATCAGCGCGCCCAGGCCCACCGGGTCCCAACCAACGATTCCCTAGTTCTTTTTTCCCACGGTTACGACCGGATACAGTCACATCGTATCTGTCCAGGCGACCAGGCCCCTACACGGCTACACCATTGAGCCGCGCACCTACACCATCACTCGGTTGCCCCATCCACCCCAGCGATTCCCATACTCCAGATCTAGCCTCGTGTGAGTTCTTTCCCCAATTTTCTCTGTTGGATTTTTTCTAGTTGTTACTTAGGCTGCATGCGTATCATTGTTCCACTCATCTGTGTGTTTGAGATCTGCTAATTTATGTGCTTCTTTGTTTCCCCCCGCAAGATTGTTTAACATGTGAACTCCATGTGCAGGGTTTGTTCTGCTGCTCCTGAAATCGATGGCGGCCCGCCTCTCCGACGTCCTCCTCCACGGCCAGCCGCCCAAGCACCGTAATGCATTTTCTTCCCCCATCAGCGCTTCACCAAGGAGCAACACATGGAGTTGGAGGCAAGAAGAGGAGGAGCAAGAAGCGGAGGATGCGGGCGACTAGTTCCTCCCTTGAGCTCGAAGGCCGAGGGCCCAGACCCGCGGTTGTTTTTCCCAAATCTTGATGTCATTTGCTTTCCTGCGATTCTTCATGTGTCACTGTTAGTTTTTGTTGGGTTGCTAAGAAGAATCAGGAGGAGCCGTCCTCTGCTCCTTCTCAAAATTTCCCTCCTAGATCTGTATTCTTGGGCATTGATTTTTTATCTTGAGCTTGACCATCAATCGCACGTACTTATTACTTAAGATTTGAGCCTTTTTTTTGTGCGGTCAGCACTAATGGTGTATGAATTACGATGTGGTATGTGTGCTGCCTTGCTAATCTCCTCAGATTCTGGATCTCATGTCTCACATACAACATTTTAGAAAAATGCATTTAATTTTATGACCAACCTGACATGGATTGCGTGTACTCATATCATGCATATACCATATGTGATGTAGTGTTTAGTGATGACAATATCACAATAAGTGTGAGACAGAACCAAATGTCGGAAACCATACCGAATGTGCCATATAACCGTCGATGCGCACTTTATATCCTCCGCTATGGTCTTGTTATGGTCGACCGCGAAGAACTTTAGAGATAACAACCATATATACTTGAGGGCGGGCCTCTTGCACCGAAGATTGAAGAACTTTAATGTTATATCGGCCGGTAAGTTTTCTCATTGTGGATGTCGGGAAAACAACCTCACAATTATTGTGATATTTTCATCACTGGACACTATGTCCCATGTAACCTTCGATGCACACTTTACACCGACATTGGTGCTTTCATTGAGAGTTTCGCTGTGTGTTCGGCAAAAGGTCGATGACTCGCCTGCAGATCAACTGCGACTTCGGCATCTTCGCCCATTTCATTTGGTCACCTTGGTTCGACCAAGGATTGCGCCCTACCTCCGATCGTCATGTTCGGATGAGGGCCTTCATCAACATCAGCTCCGATCTCTATCAAGATCATGGAGGAATCATCCAGGGAGCCCGGGGGCTCAACGTCAACATTAACCTCGGGCGACCATGCTGTTTTTCTGGACAGCGGACTTGTATCCGCCGTCACCGTCTCCTTGAGCGTCGGTTTGACGATTGCTTCGGTGGAATAGTGCGGAATTACGTCTACAACAGCCACGCTAAATTTAAATCGAAGTTCCGATGGAGGAATCTCGACAATCTCTGATATCTACCGAGCCTGTCAAATCTGGACGAGAATATGGACGAGTTTAGGGCGTGGTGTGAAGCTTCTAGCTTGGACCTCCTTTGGAAGATCCAACCGTTGATCGACTGCGGAATTCCTATATCTACCACCCCTCAAAATTTCAGCTCGTTCCGACTGTCCAAACTCCGGGAACCTTCCGATTAGTGCATCACTTTTCGGATCTGCTTTCTGCGCGAAAACAAATCCGACCCGAGTTCGTCCTTTTTACGAACGGGATTTCGGACATCCTTTTTGAAGGAAGTTTTGTATGGGGTATTGTGTTTCGTTCCCGAACACATCCCACTAACTTTAATATCTTTTGAACATGATCTTCAATATCATGCTGGTGTCAAACCAGTCCGGCAATATTGCTCCACGGCCGCCGACCTGCGCTAGATACGTCGTCACTTTGGTGAGCCGAGCTCAACTTCTTCGGATCATCATCTCGGCAAGCCAAACAAGAGTCCGGCATCGCGAAGGATAAATCATCACCAACATCGCCGCCCCACGGATTACACGGAGCGGGCATACCGGCATCGCCGCACGGTCGCTTCACCAAGCCGGCATCGACCACGTCATGACCTGCATCGGCAGGGCCACACTATTGCTTCTTCAAGATGGTGTCCATCACGCCGACCTACTTTGCCATCTCTTCATCAACCTACTCCGGACACTTCGGCGTCACTAGCCGACCAGCTCCGTGACGTTAGCTGGACCGAGGGCTTTGCCTCGGCGAGCCAACCTTTGCCAGCATTGCCATGCCGTTGTTTTATCGCCCACCAGGCAATGGGTGCGCGGATCGAGTCCCAATTTTGGGAATCACCTTCCTTCGGATCGCTACAACAAATAAACCAGGTGCTATTAATCCCAGTATTTTTTGCTTGTTTGGGTTCATTTTTCCCAAGGAATTATTACTTTGGTTTGTCCATCATATGTACACAGGTCTATCAAATGGTGGCCGCATTAACGACAAATCGCATGGTGGTTCGGTCGGTTTCCATTACATAGTCCGTGACGCCGCATCCGAGCTTCGGACCGACTGTGAATTCAGGCTTTGCCACACCTTTACCGCATCACGCCGACGCCCTGCATCGACATTGACTTCGGCGCCATGCCATATTTCTTTTATTACTCACTTTGCATAAATTATTTATTATGTAATGATTTTTTTAATTATCATTATTACTATTATCTCTGCTTTGCACCATTTTTTGTGCACAGGAAAATGATCCGGGGACTTCGGCATCACTCTGCCGGTCTGCATTGACCGTGCTATGTCACCACTTCGGCGTGTCGAGCTCTCCGCTCCGCCACCTCGGGACCGGCTTGGGGGATGGAAAATTGTCCCGTATCAAGCTCGGACTGCGTCATCAATACCGAACACATTAACCAGCTAAGTCGCTTTCATGCTCAAAGATTTAATTTCTAACTTGTGTTCGGTTCGACCAAGCATTATACTTTTTTGGAAAAATGTTGCTTGTCCAAACTTTGTTTGTGACGCATAAATTCAAATACCCAATTCATTTGGAGGCTTCCTTCATGAAGCTTTTTCTCTTGCATATGATTATACTTGTACGGCTTCGTTCCTTGTTCGTGTATTACGCCACAATATGCACCATATTGACTTAAGCGGTTTGCAAGCTGGGTTGTCTCGCTCCTGTGTTTACCCCTACGTTCCCGATTGTTCGACTAGGGAGTAAAGGGAGCACCTCTGCGATTGTCACGATCGGGTCATCCGAGATGGACCTCAGACTGGGTGAAGCCGAAAGCTAGCGCTCTTATAGTTTTCAATGATGGTCGGCACACAACGGAACTCATGAGTACAAAAAATCTATTGCACAAGTCTCATAATAACAATGAGCACCGAAGAAAGGTATCGATGGGGGTACTATTTTCTTTGAAGATGCTTCTTACACTTCGCAGTAATATAGCATAAGTTCCCTGAGCGCTTTATGCATTCTGACCTTATGGCCTGATTGCTGGTTATTGGAAACACCGTCGATATTCTCGGCGGATGGAGTACATAACACTTTTCGGTCCTTGACCGAAGAGGGAGAAGCCGATGGTCGGTTAAGACGCAGCGTTTAAAGTTCGGTTGAACATAGATATGATATAAGTACTTCAGTACATGCAATCATTCTTTTACCCAAGTCACTTGGGGGCTCTTAAATTTATATGAGCCATTTTATGATAAGTGTTCTTCTTCTTAGTCATTGCAAAGTTTTATTATTATTATTATTATTATTATTATTATTATTATTATTATTATTATTATTATTATTATTATTATTATTATTATTATCTATCACTCCTTTTTTTTTAAACCGCGGCGTGTGGTCACTAGTCGGGAGCCTAGTTTCTCTCTCAAAGCCGATGAGAGTTTAGTTTGTTAAACTGGCCTAATGAGAAGTACTCCACCCTCGGGATAGGAGGTTGAAGCCGTGGCTGACCCGCAAGTCTTGAGATAAGATGTATCATGTTAAAGCACGACAGAAGCACTTCTTTTGCTAAGGCCAATTTTCGGATTGGCACCAAACACTTGATCTTGTTCGGACGTCAAGTTTTTACTGACGTTTTTTTGGTTTTCCAAGCTTATGGCACTTTTAAACTATTTGTGTGTTTTCAGCACAAGTCTCGCAGTGCAACGCCGGACACCTTTGGAGATTCGGCAAAAACATTCTCGGATATTGCTATATATGCATCGGTTTCGAATTGTGTCTTGATCAATAGTTGGGTTGCCCGGCTCTGCGCTTGCCTCCTACGTTCCGCTTTGTTCGGCTAGGTGTGCAAAGGGAGAACCACTGCGATTGTGCTTCCAGCTCACATGGTTAAGCACCTCGGTGGAGAAAGCCGAAACCGATCGTCCCAATAAGCGTAAACTGGTCAGCGATCCGATGGCGGTGTTAAGCGACGGGCCATTCATAACAATGGCGAAGTGTTCTACGACTTGACCTTGACTGTCGCCGAACACTACCGGGGGCTATTAACTGGCCTCCCAAACTAAATCCTCGATATTTTGCTCTTACATTGGAGCTGAGGTTTCATGATCATGCTTAGCATGACAACCCAAAGAAAGGAACCGATAGCGGGACTATTTTTTTGGAAGACATTTCTTTTGTTAAACAGTAATATAACATATCTCTCCGCGTACCTTTGTTTATAAAACCGTATGGCCAGATTGCCTTGTTTGTTGTAAATCTTTGCCCTCATAAAGGCTTTATAAAGTAGGACAAACACTCCTCGGCTATTGGCCGAGGAGGTGGAAGCCGATGGTCGGTCAACAAAGTTTTGTACAATGCGGATCCGAGCATTAATGACGTAAAGTACTTGGATACATAGAGTCATTACACATAATTTGTGATTTTACTATGGATATTGATCCTTAATTCGGCCTCCCGTGCCCGCATTAAGGCTCGGGGCCTCTTGGGCTTCGGGCTTATTATTTACAAATATTAAAGGGCACATCGATCCCCGATCTGGTGTTGCCACCCGACCCGATGTCTCGGGGCTACCTTGCATTGCCTGTCCAATGCGAGAAAATTTTAAGTGTAATCTGATCTACGAGGAGATTTTGATCCTCGGGTTGGTCGGCCGCACCCAACCTGAGTCTTGAGGACTGAGCACGCCGCTTTTGTGTCGAAGTATTCTGCCGAGCTAGGACTTGATCCTCGGACCGATTTTGCAAATCAACTTTGAGTCTCGGTGACTCTGAGGATCAGCGGTCTTATGTCATCCTTCATGTGCATCTCGGGTTTTAGACTAATACCCACCTTGAGGGCTACTGGCTATGTATCTCGGCAGAGAATAAATTGCACCAATCAAAAATATTGACAAAAATCGGCCCACATTCGGGGTGGTGCACCACCTCGAAAGCAGTCCGGCATAAAGCTCGGGCGCCAGTGGCTGGCTCCATAGAGGGAATTTCCGACATTAAGCTCGGCTAAACTCCTTCAAACTTCTTTGAACCAAGGTGATTTACGACACCTCGGATACAGTCCGACGTTGGAGCTCGGATACATAGTCCGGCGTTGGAGCTCGGATACAGTCCGGCGTTGGAGCTCGGATACATAGTCCGGCGTTGATCTCGGATACATTCCGGCGTTAGAGCTGGGAAGCAGTCCGGCATTGGTGCTCTGCTGCAAAATATACCTCGAATGCAGTCCGGCGTTGGAGCTCGGACGCAAGAGGACGCTGCCGCCCGGGAACAACTTCAAACCCGAGGTGTGGCATAAAAATAACAAGGCATTGATAAAGGCCGGAAACTTAAAGGGCTCTCGGATACCCGACGTGTAAACTCGTCGAATGCATTTGGTGATCCTCAAGATCGAAGATGAGAAGATTTGTTGAACCAGTTTTCAAGACCGGCGATCAAGATGAAGAACGGTTCGGAAGAATCGAGGCGTCCCTAACATGAAGACCGGTTCGAGGGGCTCTTGACGGTGTCCTGGACTAGGGGTACTCACCACGTCATCTCCCGATCTGTTAGATTGGGCCGAGGACCCCATGGCCGTATACTCATGGGCGATTCGGACAATGCCGCATACAAGGAAGATTCCACAAGACTTGGCGATCAAGACAAGGACTCCTCCCCACCGGCGTATTCGGCTAGGACTCTTGTTATCCTAGGCCTCTGGTGCATTATATAAACCGAGGCCAGGCTAGTCGATAGATATATACAACAATCATACCATAGGCTAGCTTCTAGGGTTTAGCCTCTCTGATATCGTGGTAGATCTACCCATATCATCAATATTAATCAAGCAGGAGTAGGGTTTTACCTCCATCGGGAGGGCCCGAACCTGGGTAAAAACATCGTGTCCCTTGTCTCCTGTTACCATCCGCCTAGACGCACAGTTCAGGACCCCCTACCCGAGATCCGCCGGTTTTGGCACTGGCACTGACCCTTGCGTGCTGACTGGCGAGCTTCCCTATGACGTTTCATAAAATGATGATGAAGGCCTGTTTTCGAAAAAAGGAATTACTAGGTAGGTGGCACGGTTTCAGACGCCTTTTACTTAAAAGCCGTCCGGTGAGCACCCCTGGGATGAGTGAAACATGGCGGCTGACTACTTAAAGCTAGCAGCGGGTTTTATGGTAAAATTGGGTGACACATGCATGTGACTACAATTCGTAGGCCATTCCAATATTGTTGTCTTTTGACAAGATTATTCCGCAAGGCTAGGCAATTTCTTGACAACTTTTCATCGGATATTTAGATTTTGCACAACGTGATAGCTTGTCAAGCAGAACTAGACAGGTAGGCCCTGGAAGACAAGTCTTTGATCACCTTCTTGATGGCCTAGATTCATTTCCCATGAAGGGAATTAAGTAACACATGTTCCTCACCAGTACGTCATTCAATGACATGATGATAACTTGGGAAACTCTAAGATTCATTTCCTTGTGAACACTTTAACCTTTCCTTTCATGTGATTCGGTGACCGAATATTGTTTGAAGTCCCAGATGAGATCACGGACATGATGAGGAGTCCCAAAATGGTCAACAGGTAAAAATTCATATATAGGGCGATGATATTCGGACACCGGAAGTGTTCCATGGGTACCGGGTACATATCGGGTCACCGGAAGGGGTTCCGGGCACCCCCCCCCAGCAATGATATGGGCCTATAAACGCAGCAGCCAACATGGGCTGTTGCGCCCCCCATGTAGGCCGAATAGGAATGGGAAGGAAAGGGGAAGAGAGAAAGGAAGGGGAGGGATTCGGCCTCCCCCTTCCTTCTCTCCCCCATCTTCCTTCCTTCTCCCTCCGGAAAACCTTCCTTCTCCCTCCGGAAAACATGGTAAGAGGGGGGGGGGGCGAATTGGACTAGGCCCCCAAGTAGGATACCTCCTACTTGGGGCACCTGATACGTCTCCAACGTATCTATAATTTTTGATTGTTCCATGCTATTATATTATCCATCTAGGATGTTTTATATGCATGTATATGCTATTTTATATGATTTTTTGGGACTAACCTATTAACCTAGAGCCCAGTGCCAGTTTCTGTTTTTTCCTTGTTTTTGAGTATCACAGAAAAGGAAAACCAAACGGAGTCCAATTGACCTGAAAATTGACGAAGATTATTTGTGGACCAGAAGAAGCCCACGGAGTATCAGAGATGGACCAGAGGAGTCCCGAGGCCACCATGAGGGTGGGGGCCGCACCCTACCCCCCTGGGCGCGCCCCCTACCTCGTGGCTGCCTTAGAGACCCCCCTGACTTGTTCCCGACGCCAAAACCTCTTATATATACAGAAACCCCCAGAACATAACCTAGATCGGGAGTTCCGCTGCCGCAAGCCTCTGTAGTCACTAAAAACCAATCTAGACCCGTTCCGGCACCCTGCCGGAGGGGGGAATCCCTCACCGGTGGCCATCTTCATCATCTCAGCACTCTCCATGACGAGGAGGGAAGGGCTGAGGGTATGTACCAGTAGCTATGTGTTTGATCTCTCTCTCTCTCTCTCTCTCTCTCTCTCTCTCTCTCTCTCTCGTGTTCTTGATTCGACACGATCTTGATGTATCGCGAGCTTTGCTATTATAGTTGGATCTTATGATGTTTCTCCCCCTCTACTCTCTTGTAATGGATTGGGTTTTCCCTTTGAAGTTATCTTATCAGATTGAGTCTTTAAGGATTTGAGAACACTTGATGTATGTCTGGCATGTGCTTATTGATGGAGTCCTGGACTAAGGGGTCCTCGGGTGTCCGGCCTGTTGGACATGGGCCGGACTAATGGGCTGTGAAGATACAAGACCGAAGACTCTCTCCTGTGTCCGGTTAGGACTCTCCTTGGCGTGGAAGTCAAGCTTGGAGACCAAATATGAAGATTCCTTTCTCTGTGACTGACTTTATACAACCCTAGTCCCCTCCGGTGTCTATATAAATCGGAGGGCTTAGTCCAGAAAGGATACAGTCATACAGGCTAGACTTTTAGGGTTTTAGCCATTACGATCTCATGGTAGATCAACTCTATTAACACTCATATTCATCAAGATCAATCAAGCAGGAAGTAGGGTATTACCTCCATAGAGAGGGCCCGAACCTGGGTAAACATTGTGTCCCCCGTCTCCTGTTACCATCGATCCTAGACGCATAGTTCGGGACCCCCTACCCGAGAGCCGCCAGTTTTGACACCAACATTGGTGCTTTCATTGAGAGTTCCACTATGCCGTCCTCAAGAGGTTTGATGGCTCCTTCAATCATCTACAATAATGCTGTCCAAGGAGAGGTCTTTCTCCCCGGACAGATCTTCGTGTTCGGCGGCCTCGCACTAGGACAACTCACTTGGCCATCTGGAGCAGATCGACAGCTACGCCCTTGGCCATCAGGTTAGATTCGGGAGCTTGAACTATGTCGCAGACATCCATGGAGACTTGATCTTTGATGGATTCGAGACCATGGAAGCCGCTCCCTACCCTCATGATGAACATGACCTAAATCTATCATCGGGCCACACCCAGGAGATAGCACCTGTAACTGCTCTGGCCTTAGATCCGGAGAAGACCGTGCCGTCCGACGACGGGAAGCTCAACCCTGCCACGGATGTCAAAGTCCCAGCGGCGTTGGAGCCGCGCACAGACCTAACCTCGAGTGGAGTCTGTGTCATCGCAGCCCCGAACTCGTCTCCGGCTGCAGATTCTGAATTATGCGCGCCCACATGCGTCGAGCTCGATCGGGCATCGATCGTCGAATTCAGCTCCGCGGACATCTTCAGGCACTCGCCCCTGGGGGATGTGCTAAACTCATTAAAAAATCCATCCTTAGCAGGGGGCTCACAGCCGAATACTATCCGGTTCAAACTAGAGGCTGATGACGGAGAAATTTTCTTCCCACCCACCGCCCACTTCATAGCCACTGTCGAAGACCTAACTGACATGCTCGATTACGGCTCCGAAGACATTGACGGTATGGACGACGATGCCGGAGAAGAGGAGGCCCAAAACCCGCCGTTTACCGGACGTTGGACGGCCACCTCCTCGTATGACGTATACATGGTGGACACACTGTTGGGGAACGTAGTAATTTCAAAAAAAATTCCTACGCACACGCAAGATCATGGTGATGCATAGCAACGAGAGGGGAGAGTGTTGTCCACGTACCCTCATAGACCGAAAGCGGAAGCGTTAGCACAACACGGTTGATGTAGTCGTACGTCTTCACGATCCAACCGATCAAGTGCCGAACGTACGACACCTCTGAGTTCAGCACACGTTCAACCCGATGACGTCCCTCGAACTCCGATCCAGCCGAGCGTTGAGGGAGAGTTTCGTCAGCATGACAGCATGGTGACGATGTTGATGTTCTACCGACGCAGGGCTTTGCCTAAGCACCGCTACAGTATTATCAAGGTGGCCTATGGTGGAGGGGGCACCGCTGCAGCTAAGAGATCAAAGCAGATCAATTGTTGTGTCTTTGGGGTGCCCCTGCCCCGTATATAAAGGAGCAAGGGGAGGCGGCCCGGCCCTCTATGGCGCGCCCCAAGAGGGAATCCTACTAGGACTCCAAGTCCTAGTAGGTTTCCACCTAAAGGAGAGAGGGGAAGGAAGGAGAGGGAGAGGAGAGGAAAGGGGGCGCCGCCTCTCCTAGTCCAATTCGGACCAGAGGGGAGGGCGCTGCCTGCCCTAGGCCGCCTCTCTCTCTCCACTAAGGCCCATCGAGGCCCATTAGTTCCCCGGGGTTCCGATAACCTCCCAAGACTCGGTTTTATCCGAAACTTCTCCGGAACACTTCGGTGTCCGAATATAGTCGTCCAATATATCAATCTTCATGTCTCGACCATTTCGAGACTCCTCGTCATGTCCGTGATCACATCCAGGACTCCGAACAACCTTCGATACATCAAAACATATAAACTAATAATAAAACTGTCATCATAACGTTAAGCGTGCGGGCCCTACGGGTTCGAGAACTATGTAGACATGACCGAGACACGTCTCCGGTCAATAACCAATAGCGGAACCTGGATGCTCATATTGGCTCCCACATATTCTACGAAGATATTTATCGGTCAGACCGCATAACAACATGCGTTGTTCCCTTTGTCATCGGTATGTTACTTGCCCGAGATTCGATCGTCGGTATCTCAATACCTAGTTCAATCTCATTACCGGCAAGTCTCTTTTGTCGTTCCATAATACATCATCCCGCAACTAACTCATTAGTTGCATTTCTTGCAAGGCTAAAGTGATGTGCATTACCGAGAGGGCCCAGAGATACCTCTCCGACAATCGGAGTGACAAATCCTAATCTCCAAATACGCCAACCCAACAAGTACCTTCGGAGACACCTGTAGAGCACCTTTATAATCACCCAGTTACGTTGTGACGTTTGGTAGCACACAAAGTGTTCCTCAGTAAACGGGAGTTGCATAATCTCATAGTCATAGGAACATGTATAAGTCATGAAGAAAGCAATAGCAAAATACTAAGCGATCGTGTGCTAAGCTAACGGAATGGGTCATGTCAATCACATCATTCTCCTAATGATGTGATCCCATTAATCAAATGACAACTCATGTCTATGGTTAGGAAACATAACCATCTTTGATCAATGAGCTAGTCTAGTAGAGGCATACTAGTGACACTCTGTTTGTCTATGTATTCACACATGTATTATGTTTCCGGTTAATACAATTCTAGCATGAATAATAAACATTTATCATGATATAAGGAAATAAATAATAACTTTATTATTGCCTCTAGGGCATATTTCCTTCAGTTTCCCACTTGCACTAGAGTCAATAATCTAGATTACACAGTAATGATTCTAACACCCATGGAGGCTTGGTGTTGATCGTGTTTTGCTCATGGAAGAGGCTTAGTCAATGGGCCTGCAACATTCTGATCCGTGTGCATCTTGCAAATTTCTATGTCTCCCACCTGGACTAGATCCCGAATGGAATTGAAGCGTCTCTTGATGTGCTTGGTTCTCTTGTGAAATCTGGATTCCTTCGCCAAGGCTATTGCTCCAGTATTGTCACAAAAGATTTTCATTGGACCCGATGCACTTGGTATGACACCTAGATCGGATATGAACTCCTTCATCCAGAATCCTTCATTTGCTGCTTCCGAAGCAGCTATGTACTCCGCTTCACATGTAGATCCCACCACGATGCTTTGTTTAGAACTGCACCAACTGATAGCTCCACCGTTCAATGTAAACACGTATCCGGTTTGCGATTTAGAATTGCCTGGATCAGTGTCAAAGCTTGCATCAACGTAACCATTTACGATGAGCTCTTTGTCACCTCCATAAACGAGAAACATATCCTTAGTCCTTTTCAGGTACTTCAGGATGTTCTTGACCGCTGTCCAGTGATCCACTCCTGGATTACTTTGGTACCTCCCTCTAGACTTATAGCAAGGCACACATCAGGTCCGGTACACAACATTGCATACATGATAGAGCCTATGGCTGAAGCATAGGGAACATCTTTCATTTTCTCTCTATCTTCTGCAGTGGTCGGGCATTGAGTCTTACTCAACTTCACACCTTGTAACACAGGCAAGAACCCTTTCTTTTCTTGATCCATTTTGAACTTCTTCAAAACTTTGTCAAGGTATGTGCTTTGTGAAAGTCCAATTAAGCGTCTTGATCTATCTCTATAGATCTTAATGCCCAATATGTAAGCAGCTTCACCGAGGTCTTTCATTGAAAAACTCTGATTCAAGTATCCCTTTATGCTATCCAGAATTCTATATCATTTCCAATCAATAATATGTCATCCACATATAATATCAGAAATGCTACAGAGCTCCCACTCACTTTCTTGTAAATACAGGCTTCTCCAAAAGTCTGTACAAAACCAAATGCTTTGATCACACTATCAAAGCGTTTATTCCAACTCGGAGAGGCTTGCACCAGTCCATAAATGGATCATTTGGAGCTTGCACACTTTGTTAGCTCCCTTTGGATCGACAAAACCTTCCGGTTGCATCATATACAACTCTTCTTCCAGAAATCCATTTAGGAATGCAGTTTTGACATCCATCTGCCAAATTTCATAATCATAAAATGCGGCAATTGCTAACGTGATTCGGACAGACTTAAGCATCGCTACGGGTGATAAGGTCTCATCGTAGTCAATCCCTTGAACTTGTCGAAAACCTTTTGCAACAAGTCGAGCTTTGTAGACAGTAACATTACCATCAACGTCAGTCTTCTTCTTGAAGATCCATTTATTCTCAATTGCTTGCCGATCGTCGGGCAAGTCAACCAAAGTCCACACTTTGTTCTCATACATGGATCCCATCTTAGATTTCATGGCTTCAAGCCATTTTATGCGAATCTGGGCTCACCATCGCTTCTTCATAGTTCGTAGGTTCATCATGATCTAGTAGCATGACTTCCAGAACAGGATTACCGTACCACTCTGGTGCGGATCTTACTTTGGTTGATCTACGAGGTTCAATAGCAACTTTATATGAAGTTCCATGATCATCATCATTAACTTCCTCACTAATTGGTGTAGGTGTCACAGAAACCGGTTTCTTTGATGAACTACTTTCCAATAAGGGAGCAGATACAGTTACATCATCAAGTTCTACTTTCCACCCACTTACTTCTTTCGAGAGAAACTCCTTCTCTAGAAACGATCCATTCTTAGCAACGAATGTCTTGCCTTCGGATCTGTGATAGAAGGTGTACCCAACAGTCTCCTTTGGGTATCCTATGAAGACACATTTTTCCGATTTGGGTTCGAGCTTATCAGTGAAGCTTTTTCACATAAGCATCGCAACCCCAAACTTTAAGAAAGCGACAACTTTGGTTTCTTGCCAAACCACAGTTCATAAGGCGTCGTCTCAACGGATTTTGATGGTGCCCTATTTAACGTGAATGCGCCGTCTCTAAAGCATAACCCCAAAACGATAGTCAGTAAATCAGTAAGAGACATCATAGATCGCACCATATCTAGTAAAGAAATGCGATTACGACGTTCGGACACACCATTATGCTGTGGTGTTCCGGGTGGCGTGAGTTGCGAAACTATTCCGCATTGCTTCAAATGTAGACCAAACTCGTAACTCAAATATTCTCCTCCACGATCAGATCATAGAAAATTTATTTTCTTGTTACGATGATTTTCAACTTCACTCTGAAATTCTTTGAACTTTTCAAATGTTTCAGACTTATGTTTCATTAAGTAGATATACCCATATCTGCTTAAATCATCTGTGAAGGTGAGAAAATAACGATATCCGCCACGAGCCTCAACATTCAACGGACCAAATACATCTGTATGTATGATTTTGAACAAATCTGTTGCTCTCTCCATAGTTCTGGAGAACTGCGTTTTAGTCATCTTGCCAATGAGGCACAGTTCGCAAGTACCAAGTGATTCATAATCAGGTGGTTCCAAAAGTCCATCAGTATAGAGTTTCTTCATGCGCTTTGCACCGATATGACCTAAACGGCAGTGCCACAAATAAGTTGCACTATCATTATCAACTCTGCATCTTTTGGCTTAAACATTATGAATATGTGTATCACTACTATCGAGATTCATCAAAAATAGACCACTCTTCAAGGGTGCATGACCATAAAAGATATTACTCATATAAATAGAACAACCATTATTCTCTAATTTAAATGAATAACCGTCTCGCATCAAACAAGATCTAGATATAATGTTCATGCTCAACGCTGGCACCAAATAACAATTATTTAGGTCTAATACTAATCCTGAAGGTAGATGTAGAGGTAGCGTGCTGACTGCGATCACATCGACTTTGGAACCATTTCCCACGCGCATCGTCACCTCGTCCTTTGCCAGTGTTCGCTTAATCCATAGTCCCTTTGTTCACCTTGCCATCCTTATTATCTGCCAAATACTTGGGGCAGTTCCGCTTGCGATGACCGATGCCTTGCGATAGAAGCACTTTCGATTTCAGGCTTAGGTCCAGACTGGGTTTCTTCTCCTTAGCAGCAACTTGCTTGATGTTCTTCTTGAAGTTCCCCTTCTTCTTCCCTTTGCCCTTTTCTTGAAACTAGTGGTCTTGTTGACCATCAACACTTGATGCTCCTTCTTGATTTCTACCTCCGCAGCCTTTAGCATTGCGAAGAGCTCGGGAATTGTCTTATCCATCCCTTGCATGTAGTTCATCACGAAGCTCTTGTAGCTTGGTGGCAGTGATTGGAGAATTCTGTCAATGATGCTATCATCCGGAAGATTAACTCCCAGTTGAATCAAGTGATTATTATACCCAGACATCTTGAGTATATGCTCACTGACAGAACTATTCTCTTCCATCTTGCAGCTATAGAACTTATTGGAGACTTCATATCTCTCAATCCGGGCATTTGCTTGAAATATTAACTTCAACTCCTGGAACATCTCATATGCTCCATGACGTTCAAAACGTCGTTGAAGTCCCGGTTCTAAGCCGTAAAGCATGGCACACTGAACTATTGAGTAGTCATCAGCTTTGCTCTGCCAGATGTTCATAACATCTGGTGTTGCTCCTGCAGCAGGCCTGGCACCCAGTGGTGCTTCCAGGACGTAATTCTTCTGTGCAGCAATGAGGATAATCCTCAAGTTACCGACCCAGTCCGTGTAATTGCTACCATCATCTTTCAACTTTGCTTTATCAAGGAACGCATTAAAATTCAACGGAGCAACAGCACGGGCCATCTATCTACAATCAACATAGACAAGCAAGATACTATCAGGTACTAAGTTCATGATAAATTTAAGTTCAATTAATTATATTACTTAAGAACTCCCACTTAGAAAGACATCCCTCTAATCTTCTAAGTGATCACAAGATCCAAATCAACTAAACCATAACCGATCATCACATGAAATGGAGTAGTTTTCAATGGTGAACATCAGTATGTTGATCATATCTACTATATGATTCACTCTCGACCTTTCGGTCTCAGTGTTCCGAGGCCATATCTGCATATGCTAGGCTTGTCAAGTTTAACCTGAGTATTCTGCATGTGCAAAACTGGCTTGCACCCGTTGTAGATGGACGTAGAGCTTATCACACCCGATCATCACGTGGTGTCCGGGCACGACGAACTTTGGCAACGGTGCATACTCCGGGAGATCACTTTTATCTTGAAATTTAGTGAGAGATCATCTTATAATGCTACCGTCAATCAAAGCAAGATAAGATGCATAAAAGATAAACATCACATGCAATCAATATAAGTGATATGATATGGCCATCATCATCTTGTGCTTGTGATCTCCATCTTCGAAGCACCTCCATGATTGCCATCGTCACCGGCACGACACCTTTATCTCCATCGTAGCATCATTGTCGTCTCGCCAATCTTATGCTTCTACGACTATCACTACAGCTTAGTGATAAAGTAAAGCATTACAGGGTGATTGCATTGCATACAATAAAGTGACAACCATATGGCTCCTGCCAGTTGCCGATAACTCGGTTACAAAACATGATCATACAATAAAATTTAGCATCATGTCTTGACCATATCACATCACAACATGCCCTGCAAAAACAAGTTAGACGTCCTTTACTTTGTTGTTGCAAGTTTTACGTGGCTGCTACGGGCTTAGCAAGAACCGTTCTTACCTATGCATCAAAACCACAACGATAGTTTGTCAAGTTGGTGCTGTTTTAACCTTCGCAAGGACCGAGCGTAGCCACACTCGGTTCTACTAAAGTGAGAGAAACAGACTCCCGCCGGTCACCTTTAAGCAACGAGTGCTCGCAACGGTGAAACCAGTCTCGCGTAAGCGTACGCGTAATGTCGGTCCAGGCGGCTTCATCTCACAATACCACCGAACCAAACTATGACATGCTGGTAAGCAGTATGACTTATATCTCCCAAAAATATCTTGTGTTCTACTCGTGCATATGACATCTACGCATAAAACCTGGCTCGGATGCCACTGTTGGGGAACGTAGTAATTTCAAAAAAATTCCTATGCACATGTAAGATCATGGTGATGCATAGCAACGAGAGGGGAGAGTGTTGTCCACGTACCCTCATAGACCGAAAGCGGAAGCGTTAGCACAACGCGGTTGATGTAGTCGTACGTCTTCACGATTCGACCGATCAAGTACCGAACGTACGGCACCTCCGAGTTCAGCACACGTTCAGCCCGATGACGTCCCTCGAACTCCGATCCAGCCGAGTGTTGAGGGAGATTTTGTCAGCACGACGGCGTGGTGACGATGTTGATGTTCTACCGATGCAGGGCTTCACCTAAGCACCGCTACAGTATTATCGAGGTGGACTATGATGGACGGGGGCACCGCACACGGCTAAGAGATCAAACAGATCAATTGTTGTGTCTTTGGGGTGCCCCCTGCCCAATAAAGGAGCAAGGGGGAGGCCGGCTGGCCCTCTATGGCGCGCCCCCAAGAGGGGAATCCTACTAGGACTCCAAGTCCTAGTAGGTTTCCACCTAAAGGGAGAGAGGGGGAAGGAAAGAGGGGCGCCCCCCCCTCTCCTAGTCCAATTGAACCGGAGGGGGAGGCGCCGCGGCCTGCCCTAGGCCGCCCCTCTCTCTCCACTAAGGCCCATCGAGGCCCATTAGTTCCCCCGGGGGTTCCGATAACCCCTCCGGCACTCCGGTTTTATCCAAATCTTCTCCGGAACACTTCCGGTGTCAGCATATAGTCGTCCAATATATCAATCTTCATGTCTCGACCATTTCGAGACTCCTTGTCATGTCCGTGATCACATCCGGTACTCCGAACAACCTTCTATACATTAAAACATATAAACTTATAATAGAACTGTCATCGTAATGTTAAGCATGCGGACCCTACGGGTTCGAGAACTATGTAGACATGACCGAGACACGTCTCCGGTCAATAACCAATAGCGGAACTTGGATTCTCATATTGGCTCCCACATATTCTATGAAGATCTTTATCGGTCAGACCGCATAACAACATGCGTTGTTCCCTTTGTCATTGGTATGTTACTTGCCCGAGATTCGATCGTCGGTATCTCAATACCTAGTTCAATCTCGTTACCGGCAAGTCTCTTTACTCGTTCCGTAATACATCATCCCGCAACTAACTCATTAGTTGCATTGCTTGCAAGGCTAAAGTGATGTGCATTACCAAGAGGGCCCAGAGATACCTCTCCGACAATCGGAGTGACAAATCCTAATCTCCAAATACGCCAACCCAACAAGTACCTTCGGAGACACCTGTAGAGCACCTTTATAATCACCCAGATTCGTTGTGACGTTTGGTAGCACACAAAGTGTTCCTCCGTAAACGAGAGTTGCATAATCTCATAGTCATAGGAACATGTATAAGTCATGAAGAAAGCAATAGCAACATACTAAGCGATCGTGTGCTAAGCTAACGGAATGGGTCATGTCAATCACATCATTCTCCTAATGATGTGATCCCATTAATCAAATGACAACTCATGTCTATGGTTAGGAAACATAACCATCTTTGATCAATGAGCTAGTCTAGTAGAGGCATACTAGTGACACTCTGTTTGTCTATGTATTCACACATGTATTACGTTTCCGGTTAATACAATTCTAGCATGAATAATAAACATTTATCGTGATATAAGGAAATAAATAATAGCTTTATTATTGCCTCTAGGGCATATTTCCTTCACACACCTGGAGAGAACAAGGGCGAGGACAAGGAAAAACGAGTTGAGGATGAGCGTCCTAAGACACAACCAAAGCACCGGTGTCAGCGGCGCCGCTCTAAATTCCACCGCAGCAAAGACAGCAACACCGGCACATGAGACGATCATACTCCGGACGATGCCGAAGACAGAGAAGATACCGACGAACAAATGGCCGAACAGGACGATCGGGAAGATGGGCAAGTTAGCCCTGATGAACAGGCCATAAACGGTGATTCGGAGGGTAACACTTATCTTCCACCCTCCAAGGATGAGACGAGCCTTGGCAATGAGGATTATATCATGCCTGAAGAACCTCTCGAGCAAGAGCACTTCAAGTGCCAGCTAATAGCCACTAGAAGGAGCCTGAAAAAGAAGCAGTAGCAGCTTCAAGCTGACCAAGATCTGCTCAACAACAGATGGACTGACGTCCTAGCAGCCGAAGAATACAGCCTTAAGAGCCCACCCAAAAGTTACCCGCAGCGCAAATTGCTACCCCAATTCGATGACGAGGCGCCGGAGCCCGTACCATCATCGCGCACTGTGGCTGACCGACCACCACATGGTCGGGATAAAGCGGCACCTCAAGCCGAACACCAGCTCGCCCCACCTCGCCGTAAAGGCAGATAAAGCAGCTCGGGGTTATACATATGACCTTCGACAAGACCTGGACAGTAGAGCAGGACATACCAGATCAATCTACGGATCGCAAGGATGTGCCCCGACACGTGACGACGGCTACCTATTCGGACGTGACAAAGCTAGTCACGCCCAGTCCGAAAACGGCAGACGGACTCCATCCGAGCTACGTCGCGACGTGGCCCGATACAGAGGCGCCGCACACCCTCTTTGCTTCACTGACGAAGTAATGGACCATGAATTCGCAGAAGGGTTTAAACCCGTAAATATTGAATCATACGATGGAACAACTGATCCCGCGGTTTGGATCGAGGACTTTATTCTCCACATCCATATGGCCCACGGAGATGACCTTCACGCCATCAAATACCTCCCACTCAAACTCAAAGGGCCAGCTCGGCCTTTGGTTAAACAATGCTAGAAAATTCTATTGGCAGCTGGGAGGACTTGGAAGAAGCCTTCCTTGACAACTTCCAAGGTACATATGTCCGGCCACCAGATGCCGATGACTGAAGTCATATAGTTCAACAGCCTGGAGAGTCAGTCAGGAAATTTTGAACTATGTTCCTAACCAAAAAGAACCAGATCGTTGACTGTCCGGATGCCGAAGCCCTGGCGGCCTTTAAACATAGCATCCGTGACGAATGGCTCGCCCGCCACCTCGGCCAGGAAAAGCCAAAGTCCATGGCAGCCCTCACGGCACTCATGACCCGCTTTTGCGCGGGTGAGGATAGTTGGCTGGCCCGTAGCAAAAACACAACAAGTGAAATGGGCACCTCCGAGGTCAAAAATAGCAATGGCAAGCTCCAACGCAGTAGACACAAACGCCGAAACAATGGTGACAACGCCGATGACACGACAGTCAACGCCGGATTCAGTGGCTCCAAGTCCGGTCAGCGGAAGAAGCCATATAAAAGAAATAATCTGGGACCATCCAGCTTGGACCGCATACTCGATCGTCCATGCCAGATCCACGACACCCCAGACAAACCAGCCAATCATACCAACAGAGACTGTTGGGTTTTTAAACATGCTGGCAAGTTAAATGCCGAGAATAAGAAAAAGGGATCGCAAAACAAGGACGATGACGAGGAGCCCCGGCAATCGAACACAGGGGGACAGAAGAAATTTCCCCCTTAGGTCAAAACGGTGAACATGATATATGCTACACATATCGCCAAGAGGGAGCACAAGCGCGCGCTCAGGGATGTCTATGCGATTGAGCCAGTCGCAACAAATTCAATCCATGGTCGTCATGCTCGATCACTTTTGATCGACGGGATCATCCGACCAGTATCCGTCATGGTGGTTCAGCCGCACTGGTCCTCGACCCAATCATTGATGGATTCCACCTGACGCCAGTCCTCATGGACGGTGGCAGCAGCCTCAACCTGCTCTATCAGGATACTGTGCGCAAAATGGGCATTAACTCATCATGGATCAAGCCCACAAAGACTACCTTTAAAGGAGTCATACCAGGTGTAGAGGCCTGCTGTACGGGCTCAATCACACTCGAAATTGTCTTTGGATCTCCGGATAACTTCCGAAGCGAAGAGTTAATCTTTGATATCGTCCCCTTTCGCAGCGGCTATCACGCACTGCTGGGACGAACGGCATTTGCTCGATTTAACGCGGTGCCACATTATGCTTATCTCAATCTCAAGATGCTCGGACTACGCAGCGTCATAACAGTAAATGGAAACACGGAACGCTCCCTCCGTACCGAAGAGCACACCGTTGCCTTAGCAGCAGAAGTACAGAGCGACCTTTTCAAGCAAAACCTTTATTCAGTGGCCGAGCTCCCGGACACTGTCAAGAGAGTCCGGACTATTTTGCAGCAGGACAGCTCGGCTCGTCAATAGATCGACTAGCAATTAGGCCTCCGTCCAAGTCCCGATCAAATGGCGGCATTTGTACCGTGCGTCCATAACTACACACTCAAAATACCATGGGCATAGACGGAGGCATACCTACCTTGTGATCCGCAATACGGCTCGACCACCCCCGGACACATATACTTTCACTGTTTCTTCTTTTCCCTTTTCAGGTTTCTTTCCCACAGGCCTTCCCTGATGGCTCGATCGCAGGTCCTTTCGAAGGACAAATACACTAAGCCGGCAGTCAGCTTGGACGTAGAGGGGAATTTCCAGGTGGTTTCTTTAACGACCACTCTACCTGTTTTCAGGGCCCACACACAGCTCTCTCTTGGTTGTGGCATGTTAAATAGCATGTTGCTTATCGCACTATTTGTATAAATGCACTTTGACGTATTAATCAAATTATAATGGAAACAGTGTGCAACCCAAAATTTAGGGCCCCTGCTCATTACCTTTGCCCTTTTTCTATTTTCCTATTTTTATTTAATAACTATATCAGATAGCACCCGTACACTGTGGTACATTTTATTTTGCCAGGGGCTTCATAGCGCCCCGCACTACGGCAACAAAGTCCGAACACTTCTACAGTATAGTTCGGCACCCCGAATTTAGCACTATATGCATTGGCTCCGAATCATGTCTTTGGTTAATAGTTGGGTTGCCTGGCTCCTGTGCTTGCTACCTTACGTTCCGCTATATCGGCTAAGGTAGTAAAGGGAGAACTACTATGATTGTGCCTTGGTTTACCCAAAGGAGCACCTCAGTAGAGAAAACCGAAAACTGACTGTCATGATGCAGTGAGAGCCGGTTAGCTCTTCGGATGTCTCAAATCTTTAGAGATTTTTTCCGCATTATGCGAGGGATCGGTACTTGTCCGATCAGGTGTTTACAGCTTCCTAGTTCGAATACCAGGGGCTGCGCCTAAAATTTTATTGTCAAACTCCTATGGCTAAGTGAGGGTGTTCAAGCCGAATAGTCTGATTGCCTGGTTCGTTGCGCTAGACACCTCCTTCAAGGACCAAACAATTGGGTCAAGAGTGTTTATATTTAATCCCGAACACCCCATACTACCTACATGGGGGCAGAAGCTGATGACTGGCCAACTCTCAGATTTCATACAATACGGCCGCGCAGGAGGTGAAACTTTTCAAACAAAACATTGTATTACATAACAACTTTGTTTCATAATACAAGGCAGAGACAACATGAATATATTCATTCAAAGATAATGTCTTGCGCACATTGCGGCGCCACAATACAAGACCCCTCCAGGACGTCTTCGAAATACCGCTCGGGTGTGCGGTGCTCCTTGCCCTCTGGCGGCCCCCCGGTCGCAAGCTTGACGGCGTCCATCTTCGCCCACCACACGTTGACGCGGACGAAGGCCACGCGCGCGCCCTCGATGCAGACCGACCGCTTGACGACGTCCATCCGAGGACAGGCATTCACCAGCTGCTTCACGAGGCCAAAGTAGCTCCTGGGTATAGCTTTGGCAGGCCACAGCCGGATTATCAAATCCTTCATGGCCAGTTCGGCCACCCGGTGCAGCTCGACCAGCTGTTTAGCTGATCGCTGAAGGACATTGGATGTTCTGGCGCAAGATATTGCGACGAAAACAGCTTCTCCATTGAGCTCCCTTCTTCGGCTCGGAAGAACTCCGCAACGTCAGACACACTGCGTGGCAGATCCACAAACGCCCCTGGAGAACTCCGAATCCGGGTTAGTAAGAAATACTTCTTCTTCACATACTTGCTTTGCATACTAAACGCCTTACCCGACGCAATCTTCTTGGCCTCCCGGATCTCCTGGAGGGCGCCTTGGGCTTCAACCCGGGCCTCTTCCGCGCTTTGGCGAGCCTTGGCGAGTTCGGTCTCTCGAGCCGAAGCATCGCACTCCAAGGTCTCACATTTTTTCACAGCGTCATGGAGCTCCTGCTGGACCTCATTCAGCCTGGCCTTGAGCTTCTTGCGGGCGGCTTGCTCTTTGGCAGCTCTCTCCTCGGCTTCGGCCAGGGCCTTTTTTAGGGCCTCGACCTCGGTCGTCATTCCTACACATATCATGACACTACGGTCAAACCATATCATTTATTCTTTCCGAATACATAGCAAATCATTACATACCTTGCTAGTCCTCCAGCCACTTCCTTGCTTGGCCGAGCTCCTCCTCGGCCCGCTCCAGTCCCTGCTTTAGTCTGGAGACTTCGGTAGTATGTGAGGTCGCGGTCAGCAACGATGCCTGCTTATTCACATAAGACACATTTAGTTAGTTTCCTGCGAAATTTAATTGATCCTCTGTTCAGCTTTTCTTTCCGAACACCGGATAGTGTCTTAGGGGCTACTGTCTATATCGGGACTTTTCCCTTTTGTGTCACTTACCTCAAATCCTTTCAGCAGGCCACTGTAGGCTTCTGTCAGTCTGCTCTTGACGGACTGGACCTTCTCAATCACCGTACCCATAAGGGTACGGTGTTCCTCCACAATGGAAGCGCCTCAGAGCGCTTCCAGCAGGTTATCCGATGCCTCTGGTTAGATAAAGGTCACCGGTGGGATAGGCGCACCTCCTTCTCTCGAAGGAGATTGCTCGACAGATTCCGGAGCCACATGGGTCTCCGGAACCATATTCGGTTCGGGGCCTAACTGAACACGGCCCCTGTCATCAGACTCCATGGGGATCTGCTCCCCCATGTGTCAGGCGGCTGAGGTTTCACCCTCTGGCGCCACCTTGACGGCCTCCTGAACCTCTCCCTGGCCAGGGAAGGTCCTTCGGGACAACACCTCATCTTCTCCCTTGGCCATGGGAGAATGAGCGGCCGGCGGCGACTCGCTAGCCATTGCCTTCGAGTCCAACGAACCTCCCGATGAGGTTCGCAGGGAGCTGTCACTGGCCGGACTGCAATAACATAATCCAAACACGTTTATACCATGAAGAGGAGAGGCCGGACACATGGATGCATAAGAGTTTTTTAGTACTTACGACGCGACCAGGGGCTTGCTTCAGGGGGGGAGTCGCTCTGGGCTGCTGTCGGCATACCATGCGGGATTATCCGCGAGGGGGCCCTTCCCCCTCTTGGGCGCCTCCGCCTCCACATTTGTGGAGGCCACCCTCTTCTTCCTCCCCCCATCAGGGGCAGAGTTGCTTTCCTCCTCCTCCTTGTTGTCGTCTTCGGCGGTAGAGGAGTGAGTCTTGTCTTCGGACGTCACGTCTGAAGCGTCCTTGCGGCGGGGGCCACCTTGGCCTTCTTCTTGGCCTTCTTCTCCGGCGGCTGATAGGGCGCCGGGACCAGCATCTTCGCCAGGATCGGGATGACTGGTTCTTCGGGCAGTGGAGCCGAACGTTGAATCTGCTCCGCTCTCTCTATCCATACCTGAAAGAATGGATTAGTAAAGTTTAGTTATCCTCCTGGAACAAGCAAGTAGAGGGTACGCCTGGAGACGTGAAGGACTTACCGCATTGGCGGGATGGGCAAGGTCGTGCCCGCAGTCTGAGTCTATGACCGGCGGCTTCTCATTGCCCTTAAGGAGCAACTTCCAGGCATCTTCGTGAGTAGTTCCAAAGAGCCTTTCCAAGGATTGGTGCTTCACCGGATCAAATTCCCATAGAGGGCAGATTCGGCTTTGGCAGGGAAGGATCTGGCAAACTAGCATCACCTGGATCATGTTGACGAGCTTGACGTTCTTGTCCACCATGCTCTGAATGCGCGTTTGCAGCGCTATTAGCTCGTCTGACGAAGACCAGTCCAGGCCCTTCTTTAGCCAAGAGGTGAGCCGCATTGGGGCACCGGACTTCAATTCAGGAGACGCGGCCTAGGTGGCGTCACGAGGCTTTGTGATATAAAACCACAGCTTCTGCCACTCCTTGAAAGTCTCCACAAAGGTACCTTTGGGCCATGTGACGTTGGGCATCTTGCTCACCATGGCACCTCCGCACTCCGTGTATTGGCCATCCACCAACTTTGGCTTCACGTTGAAGATCTTGAGCCATAAGCCGAAGTGGGGAGGAATGCGGAGGAAGGCCTCACACATGACAATAAATGCCGAGATGTTGAGGAAGGAGTTTGGGGCTAGATCATGGAAATCTAGCACGTAATAAAACATCAGCCCGCAGACGAAAGGGTGGAGAGGAAACCCTAACCCGCGGACGAAATGAGGGATGAATACTACCATCTCGTCGGGCTTCGGTGTAGAGACGACTTGCCCCTAGGCCGGAAGCCGGTGGGTGATCTCTTTCGCTAGATACCCGGCCGCCCGAAGCTCGGTGATGTCCTTCTCCTTGACGGAGGAGGCCATCCACTTGCCTTGACCTCCAGATCCGGACATGGTTGGGTGCTTGCTCGAGTTGGAAAAGATGAGAACTTGGGTGCTGGAGCTCAAGAATAAAAAGGGCAGAGGAAGAGAGAAGGCATGGGTGAAGAAAGGGAGTCCTTATCCCCTTAAAAAGGCAGTGAATATCGAACGCCTCCCCACTCGCCTTAAAACTCGCATATTCCCAAGGGCTGTGCAAATGGCATGGTTGGATTACCCACGCCCATATTGATGAGAATCCCTCAATAAGGGGACATGATCTCTGCTTTGACAAGACGTGCCAATGGAAACCGCATCTCGAAACGTGGAACGACAGACGGGAACGGATCGAAATAATGGCCGGGAAGGCGTGATGTCATCTTGCAAAAAGTTGTCAGCGGATGGGACTCGTGAAATATTATACTCTCTACGACTGTGTATGTGGTACTTGTGTTGCAGATCCGGACACGTTCGTTGCGTCCGAAGACTATCTTGGAGTATTCGGAAAGGAAAACCCGCCTTGCAATGCCGAAGACAAACTGCGTGCCGGACACCTCGTCATTGAAGCCTGGTTCAGGAGCTATTGAGGGAGTCCTGGACTAAGGGATCCTCGGGCGTCCGGCTTGTTGGACATGGGCCGGACTAATAGCCTATGAAGATACAAGACCGAAGACTCTCTCCCGTGTCCGGATAGGACTCTCCTTGGCGTGGAAGGCAAGCTTGGTGACCAAATATGAAGATTCCTTTCTCTTTAACCGACTTTGTACAACCCTAGTCCCCTCCGGTGTCTATATAAACCGGAGGGCTTAGTCCGGAAATGGATACAGTCATACAGGCTAGACTTTTAGGGTTTTAGCCATTACGATCTCGTGGGAGATCAACTCTTGTAACACTGATATTCATCAAGATCAATCAAGCAGGAAGTAGGGTATTACCTCCATAGAGAGGGCCCGAACCTGGGTAAACATTGTGTCCCCCGTCTCCTGTTACCATCGATCCTAGACGCACAGTTCGGGACCCCCTACCCAAGATCCGCCGTATTTGACACCGACACTTATCTGTGGTGACAAAGGGATATTCACGTGATCCACTTGATGTATATTTTGGTGATCAACTTGCGAGTTCCATAACCTTGTGGACTTATGCATAGGGGTTGGCGCACGTTTTCGTCTTGACTCTCCGGTAGAAACTTTGGGGCACTCTTTGAAGTTCTTTGTGTTGGTTGAATAGATGAATCTGAGATTGTGTGATGCATATCGTATAATCATACCCATGGATACTTGAGGTGACATTGGAGTATCTAGGTGACATTAGGGTTTTGGTTGATTTGCGTCTTAAGGTGTTATTCTAGTACGAACTCTATGATAGATCGAACGGAAAGAATAGTGAGGGAGTCCTGGATTAGGGGGTGTCCGGATAGCCGAACTATCACCGTTGGCCGGACTCCTGGACTATGAAGATACAAGATTGAAGACTTCGTCCCGTGTCCGGATGGGACTTTCCTTGGCGTGGAAGGCAAGCTTGGCGATACGGATATGTTGATCTCCTACCATTGTAACCGACTATGTGTAACCCTAACCCTATCCGTTGTCTATATAAACCGGAGGGTTTTAGTCCGTGGGGCGAAGAACAATCATACCATAGGCTAGCTTCTAGGGTTTAGCCTCTACGATCTCGTGGTAGATCTACTCTTGTACTACCCATATCATCAATATTAATCAAGCAGGAGTAGGGTATTACCTCCATCGAGAGGGCCCGGACCTGGGTAAAAACATCGTGTCCCTTGTCTCCTGTTACCATCCGCCTAGACGCACAGTTCGGGACCCCCTACCGAGATCCGCCGGTTTTGACACCGACATTGGTGCTTTCATTGAGAGTTCCTGCAATGCGCGTCGCCGTCAGGAAGGATGCCTCATCCCGTCTTTAAAGACGATACTATCGCCAAAGGAGCCTTGGCCACTGGTCGAACTCTTCGGCTAGGTGGTTTTCTTATGACCGCTAGTTCGGCCACCGCGCCGACGATGACTTCTCGTGTCATTGAAACCAATCTTCACGTTAACTCGGAACTTGCCGAGCAGTTAGATCCGATCGAGCTCTCCTCCGTAAACGAGCTCTTGGATCGCATCACCGCCAGGAGTCGCCACAGACTACGACCAGATCGGGCCTAAAACCGATCTGAGAGAGATCAACTCTCCCCAGGCTACCCATCATGTTGCTGTGATAGAGGAGCAATACGACAATTATTCTTCTATCTTAAGGACTAGCTACGTCCGGATTCGCGATCCCTCCCTGCCGGATTCCCGCAGAGGGACGGATGTCGATCAAGCCCTGAACTTAAAGTCAGGCGGCGGGTTGGATTCATTGGATAGCATTCATATATCCAAACTTCCAAGTTCGGAAACTTCTCGGCCCCTGAGTCTTAATTGGACGGGGTTCCGGATCTAGTTCCACCCGCCCACCCAAACATTAGCGATCTATCCCGAATTCGGCAAGAGCCCGCTGAAACAGTACATCATTACTGGGCCAGATTCCTCCTGGTTATGGACAGGATAAAGGACTGCCGAGAGGAGGATGCAATCTCACTTTTCTGCAATAATTGCACGGACAAGGGAATCCTAAACGCCATAAGTCATCGCGAAATTACACGCTTTGCTGACTTGGTGACCATAGTACAAAAGTACTGTGCGATGGAGAGTGCTTGGAAAACCGAAAGTAAATTTTGGGATAATCCGGCCCCGAATACAACCCTAGTCCGAAATAAAAGGGTGCACCATCACCAAGCACCCGGGTTATACACCAAAAAACAAAAACCCCCTAAAGGGTACGGAACTGTACTAGAGGGTTGGCTAAACGGACCCTGCAAATTCATAGCACAGAGGGCGCCATTCCAACTCATAGCCTTCGAGCATGTTGGATACTACGGCAGGTGGCCAAAAGTGGCGAAGAGCTTCTAGCCTCAGAATCCCAGCCCAGCAACACCAATACGGTACTAACAGTCTTCGAGACTTTCGCATCAAATAACATGCGGAAACGAGCACTCCGCAACCTTGCCGAAGTCTACCAAGTAGCAACAATAAATCCATGGAGTGACACGGCTGTTACCTTTAATGCCAGTGACGAACCTAAATTCCAAACAGCCCGAGCACCAGCCGCATTGGTCCTCGGTCCAATAGTGGACGGCTTTCATATACTAAGGTACTCATGGATGGCGGCAACGAACTAAACCTCATCTCTGAGGAAACACTCCGAAAAATGGAAATAGACTGGAACCGCATTGAGCGAAGCAGCACAACCTTTAGAGGAATAATCCCTAGCCGGAAGCTTGCTGCAGGAAAAATCACACCGGGCGTAGTGTTCGCTCACCGGACAATTACAGGTCGAAGAGGTCACATTTCAAGTGGCCCGTTCAGCAGCGGATATCACGCTTTATTAGGGCGAGAGGCATTCACAATTTTTCAAGTTATACCCCATTATGGGTACATGAAGCTTAAAATGCCCGGACCTAACGGAATCATCACTCTCGCTAGTGATCCGAATATAGCACTCCACGCCGAAAACAAGATAGCCGCACTAGCCCTTGAGGCACTATCCGAAGCCCTAGCAGCCGAGGAACTCACTGTGATGCGCTCCACGGTGAACAGGGATGATGTGATACTTGATAAAAGATCCAAGTCCACCTCTTTTAAACCAGCAGATGAAATAGTCAAATTCCAAGTCCACCCAACGGACCCTGCAAAGACGGCCTCCATTGGGGCACAATTAAACCCTGATGTAGACGCCGCACTACGAGAATTTCTACAAGAAAAGCGGGACATTTTTGCACGGCACCCTTCGGACATGCCAGAATCCCACGTCGGCTGGCCGAGCACAGCCTAAATATCCTAAAAGGATTCAAGCCGGTCAAAACAGGCTCTTGGTAGCTTTTCGAACTCCAAGAGACAGGCCATGGGAGAGGAGCTAGCCAAACTTCGGAAGCCGGATTCATCGGAGATATAAAACATCCGGACTGGCTAGCAAATCTGGTGATGGTACCAAAGAAGGATAAATCCTGGCGCCTATGTGTTGATTTCAAAGACCTTAATAAGGCTTGCCCAAAGGATCCCTTCCCCCTCCCTCGCATTGATCAAATTATCGACGCTACAACAGAACACGACTCATTGTGCTTCCTCGACGCATACTCCGTATCGGTGTACTAGAGTAGGGGTACCCTAGTATCCCGTACTCGTGCACGGACGGTTGCAGCACCCCGCGGCAAGGTTTGCCTCATCACCGCCAAGATCCTCCGTGGCTCCTTTGGAGCCATTCAAGAACAAAGTATTTGATTAAGAAGACAAGGCCCCAGCAAGAGGAGCTTGTCGGGAAGGCCCCGCGAGGCATGCAGAAGACAAGGCCCGGCAAGAGGAGCTTGCCGGAAGGCCCGAGCGCGACAAGCCTCCGGACGCGACAAGGATTCAGCCGCGGCAAAGGCGCTTGCCGCGCAAGCAACCTCTCTCCATCTCCGCTCCAGCTCATCCAGCGACGTGTCGCCATGGGACCGTTCCATGCGCGGCGAGCGTGTCGAGGCTGTGCAGCCAGCGGAGAGCAGCGATAAGCGGCGACAAGCTTGCCATCGTGGCGGCGGGCGCACTGACGGCCTCTGTTGCCTTTGTTTGGGCGACACCGACGGGCATTTATTGCTTTTGTCCCTTGCCGTCGAGTTAGGTATTTTGCATCGCATACCTTTGTTGAGTAGGTGTACCAACTCCTGTTTTTACATTTGTACCCTCATCTATGTTGCCACCTGTCGGAGACCCCTTGAGGCTATAAAAGGAGGCCCATGCGCAACGTAGAAAGGGTTCGGTTCATTCGACTCACCAGAGACCAGATACACTCACGCTAGGTTTTGTAGCTCGCATTGCTCCCTAGCAAGAACACAATACATCAAACAAGCAGCAGTAGGAGTTTTATATCTCCGGAGAGCTCCGAAGCTGGGTAAACTGCTCGTGTGCCTCGCCTCGATCCGCTCTTCGTGCGATCTCCGCCCCCCTCCGAACCACAAGGGGCCTGGTCCACCGGCCCCATAGGTGTCCGTGGGTACGATCAGCCTCCCCGACACTCCGGCTACCACCAAATCAAGATGGCGGAGCCAGACCAAGCTGCAACAGCATTCACCACTCCATACGGCCCATTCTGCTTCAACACAATGCCCTTCGGGCTCAAAAACGCCGGCGCAACATATCAGCGCATGATTCAGACATGTCTGGCAAACCAGATCGGCAAAACAGTGGAAGCATATGTAGATGACGTGGTCGTCAAATCCAAACATGTCAAAACTCTAGTAGACGACTTGAGGCTCACATTCGACAATCTCTGAAAATATGACATCAAGCTCAATCCGGAAAAATGCGTCTCCGGCGTTCCTGCCGGAAAGCTCCTGGGCTTCATTGTGTCCGGTAGAGGAATTGAAGCAAACCTAGCCAAGATTCGAGCTCTGTCACAATTGGATATTCCAAAAGACCTCAAACAAATACAAAAATTGATTGGATGCGTAGCGGCTCTAAGCCGCTTTATTTCCCGTTTGGGAGAAAAGGCGTTACCCCTTTACCGCCTCCTCCGTGCACCGAACACTTCGTGGGCCGGATGTCGCCACGGCCGGACTCGAAGAAATAAAAGCCATATTGGCAACAAATCCGGTCTGGCCGCCGCTAACACGGGCGAACCAATGCTATTATATATCGCCGCAACACATCAAGTTGTCGGTAGCGGTGCGCGTCGTCGAGCGAGCAGAGACGGACACGGTTCCCTCTTCAAAAACCGGTGGACTATGTGTCCACTGTCCTAACTCCATGCAAGTCCCGGTACCCACATTATCAAAAGATAGCATACGCGGTGTTCATGGCATCCCGGAAGCTGCGACACTACTTTCAAGAGTGTTCGATAACGGTAGCCTCCGAAGTACCTCTTAACGACATTATAAACAAATGCGACGCGACGGACCGGATTGCTAAATGGGCCATAGAGCTCCTTCCATTCGACATAACCTATAAGCCACGACGAGCTATTAAGTCGCAGGTTTTGGCCGACTTCGTGGCCGAATGGACCGAAGCCGAACTCCCTAAAGAGTACGGCGCATACTCCAATTGGATCATGCACTTTGACGACTCCAAAATGTTGGCCGGCCTGGGGGCTGGCGTCGTCTGGCGTCCCCAACCGGGACACGGTCAATACGTCCTTCAGATAATGTATACGGACTCGAACAACGCAGCTGAATATGAGGCCCTTCTGCACGGCCTCCGGATGGCAGTCTCCATGGGCATTAAACGCCTAGAGGTGCGCGGGGATTCGAACCTCGCGATATCTCAAATAAACGGAGACTTTGATGCCAAAGATCCGAAAATGGCAGCGTACCGCAATGCGGTCCTAAAAATGTCAGCACGGTTCGAAGGGCTCGAATTTCATCATATAGCCCGGGATAACAACCAGGCGGCAGACGTATTGGCACGCATCGGCGCAAAACGCGATGCCGTCCCGCCCAACATCTTCCTGGAACGGCTGTTCAAGCCATCCGTACTATGGGAAGGGGAGTCCGGAAATAATAATCCGGACCCAACCGCCTTTGACACCGAACACTCTGACACAATCGGAGGCTCTGCCACCGAGATAATACCCTCCGCTCATGAAATAATGGCGGTTATCGCCCCGTGGACGGAACCATTCCTAGCCTACCTAACTAGGCAAGAACTCCCCGAAGACCAAAATGAGGCTCGCTGCATAGTACGACGATCCAAAGCCTGTAAAGTCCATGAGGGAGAGCTCTATAAAAAAAGCACAACAGGAGTCCTTCAAAGGTGTATCTCCGAAGAGGAAGGGCGAAACCTCCTGGCTGAAATTCATGCCGGACTGGGTGGGCACCATGCCGCAACCCGGGCTCTTGTAGGCAAGGCCTTCCGTACAGGATTTTATTGGCCGACGGCCCGGGCAGATGCGCAGGATTTAGTCCAACGATGCGTCGGTTGCCAGCTTTTTGCTAACCAAAGCCACATGCCACCCACCGCCCTCAAAACTATACCCATCACCGGCGTTCATGGTCTGGGGCTTGACATGGTTGGACCCCTTAAGGGAGGAACCCACAAGCAAAAATACCTATTGGTCATGGTGGATAAATTCACCAAATGGATAGAGGCCAAGCACATTAAAAGCGGCGAATCCGGGCGGTGATAGACTTCATATCGGGGTAGTACACCGTTACGGCGTCCCCACGGTATCATCGCGATAACGACACCAACTTCACGGCCGATGAGGTCAAATTATGGTGCAAAAACATGGGCATCAAGCTCGATTACGCCTCGCCTATCACCCTCAAACCAACGGTCAAGTCGAAGCGAAAGCAAACAAAGATAATCATGAGCGGCATTAAACCCGGACTAGTGCGGTCCCTCAAGAAATCTAACACGCCTTTGGGTTGAGGAGCTCGACTCCGTACTGGGGCTGCGGACCATGCCGAATCATACTACCGGATTCACACCATTTTTATGGTGTACGGGCGCAGAGGCAGTCTTGCCTGCGACATAATTCATGACTCACCTCGCGTGCGCATGTATGAAGAAAGAGAAGCCTAGCTCGATCGGCGGGACAGTTTGGGCGCATTGGAGGAGGCGCGACGTGGCAAAAAGCTCGTTCCGCATTCTATCAACAGCAGGCTCGAAGATATCAAAGCAGGGAAATGCACGGGCCAAAGCTTATAACGTTGGCGAACTAGTTCTACGCTCACGGACAAGAAAAAGGACAAACTCAAGCCCAAATGGGAAGGTCCCTTCATCATCGACCAGGTCCTGACCGGCGGAGCATACCGTCTGGGAAACGCATCGGATAACCGACTCGAGCCGAACCCATGGAACGCAGCCCGTCTACGAAGATTCTACGCCTAAGCGCCGGACTCCAAGTTCGTCTCCTTCCTCCATCCACATTTTCTATTTTTGCTGTCTTTTATTTCTCTCCTTCCTCCTCCTTCTTGAAGCCTTTAGAGGCTCGTTTGCGCTTTGTTCGCACATATTTGACGCTACCGTCTGCTCATTATACACAGGGCTTCTTTAACAGAAGCTTATTTATACGGGCTTCATGCCCAACACATGTGTCAAAATTCCGCATGTAACTTTTATTCACCATTATATGCATCGATATGACTTAAGTTTTGGCCAAGCTGGGTTGCCTGGCTCCTATGCTTACCCCTACGTTCCCGATTGTTCGGCTAGGTGGTAAAGGGAGCACCTCTGCGATTGTTACTGCCGGGTCAGCTGGATGTGTACCTCAGACTGGGTGAAGCCGAAAGCTACCTTTCTTAAGGGAATATTCGGTCGGTGAACTGAAAGATGATTTTTAACTATTTATCCATCTGCCCCCAGACGATTTTCTGCTTTCTTAGCAGTTTTGACATGCACTTTAGGGCATGCATCCCAGCGAAAGGAACCCTTAATGGAAATATTCTCCCTGGAAGATGTTTCTTACTATCCATGTAATATAACATAACTAGTTGGGCACTTGTCTGATATAGCAATAATGACCCCTACGCCTTGTCTCCATGCATGCCCCGGTTCTTATATAACTGCGAGGGTATTCATACACACTCCAGACTATTGGGTCCCGAGGTCGAAGCGAGAAGGTCCGCTATGACAAACGATCTACAATCCGGCTAGAAGACATTTTTCATGTCATATTTAATAACATAGTCAACTCGACTCATTGTATTCCTCCTCAATGCCATCTAATAGGCTATCTAATTTACAATCTTGCTGGGAATACTTGGCGGCCAATTCTACTTGGCCGTACACTAAACTTACAGGGATCTCCTTCCCATCAGGCCCCACAGGTCCGACCTCGGCCATGTGGTTTGGGTCAGCCTTCGTGTACCGCGTCTTTACCATGGCCCAGGCCTCCCTGGCGCCTTGACGGCAGGCCGATATCTTCCACAGTCGGAAGCGCCGCCGTGCTCCTTGAAGCCGCTCTGCCAGCTCCCCAATGCCTTCGGGCAGGGAGATAGATGGCCACAAGGCCTGGCCGACGCCTTTCATCACCTGTCGAACTCGTTCGTGCAGGCAGCAGATTCGGGAAGAAGATCACCCGAAGAACTAGGCATCTCCTCCTCAGGACGACCTGTGAGCAAACCTACATACATGTTGATGTTAGTCGCCTTCCTCGCCGAACTCTTTCAAAGTTCGCTCAAGCACTTACTGAAAATGCCGCGACGAAGCCGTCGATTCTCCTTTACGGAGTCAGACAACTGGGCACGAACATCCTTTAGTTCCTCACCTAGTTGGGTGTTGGCATCTTGGAGGATATTTTTCTCCTACCGCACCCTCGTAAGCACGCTCTCGCCGGCCTTTAGATGGCGCAGGAGCTGTTGCTTGTCCGGATCTAGTCCGGCGCCATCTGCAATATTATTGTCAGATTTACACACACGCTGCATTTCATAAACTATTTATCTTTTGAAGCATATATTAATAGAGGGGGTCTCTGTGGCTCCCCCTGTAGCGGCTAGTGCGGCCTCAAGTTGGGCCTTGCATTCTTCAAGCTCCTGGGACAGTCGGGTATTCTTTTCGGTAAGAACTCAGATTCCAAATGATCCTTAAATCAGTTATCCTAACTATTTTAAGTCTCGGGGGCTACTGGCATATATAACTATCAAATTTCCTCACCCGTATGTCCTTTACATACTGCTCCATGGCTCTGACTAGACCATCTTGAGCGGCACGGAGGTGCGCATCTCCCGAATTGAAGGCATTCAAGGCCTCTTGGGAGAAACATGCGTCACGAAGAACTGTCCGTGGCGCTTTGTGATTCATGGCGCTCTCCACCTCGGAGTTGGTGGCGGACAATCTGTCGGCATCCTCTGTCGGAGGAGCATCCGACGCACGCCTCATGCTCGCCTTCGCTTCTGGACCCAGCTTTGGAGCCTGGTTGGCGGAGGTTCGATTGGCAACCTCTCCAGACTCAGTCCGGCGAGCGCTCTTTTTCCTGAAAAGAGCAGCAGCGTTAGTACACCTCCCCGGAATCAATCCTGGGAATATGGTGACGCGCCATACCGTTGCGGCGGAGTTTCGATCCGGACCGCACTCCTTTTTCGCCTGCGGGGCCGTACTGCCCCTTGTTGGCCAGCCGCCGCGGGCTCGGCCTCCTGCCTCGAAGGCACCCCCTGCGAAACACCATTGGTATACGGTGATCGAAAAATAAGCACAGATGGGTCATTGTCAGAGTCTTGGGACCTCGGTCTCGATTACTGTGAGGTGGAAGTATTCGGGTAATCGGCCGTAATGGCAACCAAAGCATTGTCGATGCTAAGTTGGTGGAACACCCCGTCGATCAACTCCACCTTTATATCCGGATCCTCTTCGGAGGCCGGATCGAGTGACCGTTCCGGATCCTCGGGTTGTGGGGGCGGGCTGTGTATCTTCTCCACGGCCCGGCATAGTTCCTGCATAGAAACCATGAAATGAGATATTTAACCACGGGAACATGGATCGGACAGGCCACTAAGGTATTTGCTTACCCAACTTCGAGGATTATTCGAAGAAAACCCGTTCAGTGGATTGACACAGAGAAAATCCTCCTCTTCCCCTTTGTACATGGCGGACAAGGTCTTCACCAGTTCGGTGACCGATGCTGGCCCTTTGCGGCCATGGCGGGTGGCATCGTCCTCCCCGTTGAAGTCCCACATGGGGTGGCCCCTATATTGGAGCGGTTGCACTCCCCTCATAATGCAGATTGCCATGACTCCAGTCATGGTCAATCCGGCATGAGCCAGTAATCTTATTCGGCTCATCAAGTAAAGGACGTCCCGGTTATTTTCCCTCTAGGGGCTCAGCGGGCGCCAGCTTAGGCGCTTCCTCAGAGGAGCGTTGCTGAACTCCGGAAGGCCGATCCGAACAGGATCCGGCAGCGGGACGTCCTCCATGTAAAACCATTCCGAAGGCCAGTCTTCGGACGCCTTCTTCGGGGTTCCGGATAGATATCCGGTCCCGGCGATGCACCACAGCTCGGCTCCGCCCACTTGATATATTGACCCCTCATGAGAACGGGGTACAAGGCAGAATAATCTCTTCCACAGCGCAAAATGAGCCTCGATGCCCAAGAACAGTTCGCAAAGGGCCACGAAGCCCGCGATGTGCAAAATGGAGGCAGGCGTAAGGTGGTGCAACTGGAGGCCATAGAACTCCAAGAGCCCCCGGAGAAATGGATGAATTGGAAATCCGAGTCCTCTTACTAGATAAGAGATAAAGCACACCCGCTCCCCTTTAGAGGGATCGGGGACACTCTCCGCTTGCTTTCCGCCCTTGTAGGTGGCGAGTCCGGCTCGAACCGGAACCCATGAAGGCCGGGGGAAGAAATCCCTTGGTTTGGAGTATAACTAACTCGCTATGTGGGACTGAGTATCTCTCCCAATTTCCAGGCTGAGGGCTGGGAGCGCGAGATGAGGAGCCGCGTCGACTGTCCATGATGGAATGGGTTTTTGTCAAAAGCGCTCCGATGAAGGCTTGTGGAGGGGGGATGGTGTGACTCAGATCTAGATCCTCGCCCCTTTTATGGGCGGCTCATTTGCGCAGCTAGGGGGGTAAGTGTAAAAATACCCTGGCTTTTCGCATTCATTCAAACACGTGGAAGATGGCCGTTATTGGGCGTGGAAGCCAAGGAGCGCAGAATTTATCAGAAGCCGGACACTATTCGACAAGTATATGGAATTTGGAGAAGAACCCGCCTCGCAATGCCGAAGACAAACTACGCCACGGACTCATCGCCATTGAAGCCTGGTTCGGGGCTCTTGAGGAGTCCTGGATTAGGGGTGTCCGGATAGCCGAACTATCACCGTTGGCGGACTCTGGACTATGAAGATACAAGATTGAAGACTTCGTCCGTGTCCGGATGGGACTTCCCTTGGCGTGGAAGGCAAGCTTGGCGATACGGATATGTAGATCTCCTACCATTGTAACCGACTCATGTAACCCTAACCCTATCCGGTGTCTATATAAACCGGAGGGTTTTAGTCCGTGGGGACGAAGAACAATCATACCATAGGCTAGCTTCTAGGGTTTAGCCTCTCGACCTCGTGGTAGATCTACTCTTGTACTACCCATATCATCAATTTAATCAAGCAGAGTAGGGTATTACCTCCATCGAGAGGGCCCGAACCTGGGTAAAAACATCGTGTCCCTTGTCTCCTGTTACCATCCTCCTAGACGCACAGTTCAGGACCCCCTACCCGAGATCCGCCGGTTTTGACACCGACAAATAGCTTCGTGTTATTTTACTACAGACTCTTGAATAGATCGATCAGAAAGGATAACTTTGAGGTGGTTTCGTACCCTACAATAATCTCTTCGATTGTTCTCCGCTATTAGTGACTTTGGAGTGGCTCTTTTTTCCATGTTGAGGGAACTTGCACTAGTGAAAGTATGAACCCTAGGCCTTGTTTCAACGCATTGCAATACCGTTTACGCTCACTTTTATCATTAGTTACCTTTCTGTTTTTCTATTTTCAGATTACAAAAACCTATATCTACCATCCATATTGCACTTGTATCACCATCTCTTCGTCGGACTAGTGCACCTATACAATTTACCATTGTATTGGGTGTGTTGGGGACACAAGAGACTCTTTGGTATTTTGTTGCAGGGTTGTTTGAGAGAGACCATCTTCATCCTACGCCTCCCACGGATTGATAAACCTTAGGTCATCCACTTGAGGGAAATTTGCCACTGTCCTACAAACCTCTACACTTGGAGGCCCAACAACGTCTACAAGAAGAAGGTTGTGTAGTAGACATCAGCGCCCTAGGGCTGTTCCCCTCCCCCTCCCACCTATATATACGTGGGGAGGGGGCGCCTAGAACACACATCGAACATTGTTAGCCGTGTGCGGTGCTCCCCTCCACAATTTACGCCTCCGGTCATATTCACATAGTGCTTAGGCGAAGCCCTACGCGGATCACTTCACCATCACCGTCACCACGCCGTCGTGCTGACGGAACTCTCCCTCGACACTTTGCTGGATCAAGAGTTCGAGGGACGTCATTGAGCTGAATGTGTGTAGAACTCGGAGGTGCAGTACGTTCGGTACTTGATTGGTCGGAATGAGAAGAAGTTCGACTACATCAACCGCGTTAACAAACGCTTCCGCTTTCGGTCTACAAGGGTACGTGGACACACTCTTCCCCTCTCGTAGCTATGCATCTCCTAGATAGATCTTGCGTGAGCGTAGAATTTTCTTTAAAATTGCATGCTATGTTTCCCAACAGTGGCATCTGAGCCAGGTCTATGCGTAGATGATATGCACGAGTAGAACACAAAGAGTTGTGGGCGGTGATAGTCATACTGCTTACCACCAATGTCTTATTTTAATTCGGCGGTATTGTTGGATGAAGCGACCCAGACCAACCTTACATGACCACGTTCATGAGACCGGTTCCACCGACAGACATGCAACTAGTTTTGCATAAAAGTGGCTGGAGGGTGTCTGTTTCTCCAACTTTAGTTGAATCGAATTTGACTGCGGTCGGTCCTTGTTGAAGGTTAAAACAACAAACTTGACGAAACACCGTTGTGGTTTTGATGCGTAGGTAAGAACGGTTCTTGCCAGAAGCCCGTAGCAGCCACGTAAAACTTCAAATAACAAAGTAGAGGATGTCTAACTTGTTTTTGCAGGGCATGTTGTGATGTGATATGGTCAAGACATGATGTGATATACGTTGTTGTATGAGATGATCATGTTTTGTAAAAGTTATCGACAATGGCGGGGAGCCTTATGGTTGTCGCTTTATTATATGAAATGCAAACGCCATGTAATTGCTTTACTTTATCACTATGCGTTAGCGGTAATTGTAGAAGCAATAGTTGGCAAGACGAACACGATATTATGATGGAGATCAAGGTGTCAAGCCGGTGATGATGGAGATCATGATGGTGCTTTGAAGAGGGAGATCAAAAGCACAAGATGATGATGGCCATATCATGTCACATATTTTGATTGCATGTGATGTTTATCTTTTATATGCATCTTATTTTGCTTAGTACGGTGGTAGCATTATAAGATGATCCATTAACTAAATTTCAAGGTATAATTGTTCTCCCTGAGTATGCACCATTGCGAAAGTTCTTCGTGCTGAGACACCACGTGATGACCGGGTGTGATAGGCTCTACATTCACATACAACGGGTGCAAGACAGTTTTGCACATGCAGAATACTGGAGTTAAACTTGACGAGCCTAGCATGTACAGACATGGCCTCGGAACACTGGAGATGGAAAGGACGAACATGATCATATAGTAGATATGATGAACATAGAGATTTTCACCATTGAAGACTACTCCATCTCACATGATGATCAGACATAGTTTAGTTGATTTGGATCACGTGATCATTTAGATGACTCGAGGGATGTCTATCTAAGTGGGAGTTCTTAAGTAATTTGATTAATTGAACTTTAATTTATCATGAACTTAGTCCTTATAGTATTTGCAAATTATGTTGTAAATCAATAGCTCGCGTTATAGCTCCCCTATGTTTTTTGATATGTTCCTAGAGAAAACTAAGTTTAAAGATGATAGTAACAATGACACGGATGATAATCCCCAAGTGCAGGGAATCATCGTAGCAATTTCCAAAGGTGGAAGTGATAAGTATGGAGTGTCGAACCCACAAGGAGCTAAAGGTAAGATCAATATTCTCTCAAGCCCTATCTGCCACTGATACGACTCTACGTGCACGGAATGTTTGCTTCCAACTAGAAACGAGAAATAAAACTATGTTGTGGGTATGAAGAGGATAACTTTGCATGGTATCGGAGAGCTAAAATATAAAAGTAGGTGCTGTTATCATAAAGTTAGAATATATTACTAAATATTATAAATAGCGAGTGTGGAATAATGGTGGATCGGTGTGCGTAATTGTCCTAGGTAATTGTTAGAAAGACCGGTAATCACTATTGCAATTTCATATGAGGGAGAGGCATAAGCTAACATACTTTCTCTACTTGGATCATATGCACTTATGATTGGAACTCTAGCAAGCATCCGCAACTACTAAAGATCATTAAGGTAAAACCCAACCATAGCATTAAAGCATCAAGTCCTCTTTATTCCCATACGCAACAATCCCTCTTACTCGGGTTTGTGTTTTAGTCACTCACCAACCCACTATAAGCGAATCATGAATGTATTGCGACACCCTACATCGGGAACCCCTCACGCTTGCGCGACACGGAGGGAACCATAGGACAAAATCAAAGTAAAACATACAACTCATACCAATCTAGATCATCAATCAACCCAAAGACAAAAGATATCTACTCAAAACATCATAGGATGACAACACATCATTGGATCATAATATGTGGCATAAAGCACCATGTTCAAGTAGGGATTACAGCGGGGTGCGGGAGAGTGGACCGTGTAAAAGAGGTGAGGATGGTGATGATGATGGTGATGTTGATGAAGACGATCACCGTGCCGATAATTCCCCTGGCGATGGCACTCCGGCGCCACTCGAAGAGAGGAGGAGAGGTTCTCCCCCTTGTGCTTCCTCCTCCATGGCCTCCACCCTCTGGTCCTTGTCCTTCATGATGATGATGGCGCCTCCGGGATACTCCTCCATGGACACCGGAGATGATGGCCCTCTCCGGCAGGGTGCCGGAGAGGGCCTAGATTGACTTCTCGTGGCTACAGAGGCTTGCGGCGGCGGAACTTCTGATCTAGGTTTCTTTCTGGAAGTTTGGGTATATATAGAAGAGTTTTGCGTTGATTTCACGTCAGGGGGGTCTCCGGGCTGTCCACGAGGCAGGGGGCGCGCCCCCCACCCTCGTGGGCAGCCCGGGACTCTTCTGGCCTGCTTCTGGTACTCCCTGGGCTGCTTCTGGTCCAAAATGATCTCCGTCAAGTGGCACGTCAATTGGACTCCGTTTAGTTTTCCTTTTCTGCGATACTCTAAAAAAGAGAAAGCAAACTGCACTGGGCTCTAGGTTTATAGGTTAGTCCCAAAAATCATATAAAATATCATATAAATGCATATCAAACATCCTAGCAGGATAGTATAATAGCATGAATACTTCATAAATTATAGATACGTTGGAGACGTATCAGCATCCCCAAGCTTAATTCCGGCTCGTCCTCGAGTAGGTAAATGATAAAAGAAATAATTTATGAAGTGTGAATGCTAGCAAGTGCTTTTAGTTTGATCAATGATAATTCTAATCACTTTTTCTAGCATCATTATATGTCACAACAATAGCTCATCTCATAAAGCTTTTCATGATCAAGTAGCAAGCTATTCACATTTTAAAGTATAGATCATAAACTTTCTTGAAAACTAACAAACTATATTCTCATTCATCAAACAATTACAATTCATCTTATTTTCAGGAAGAGTCTATGTCAGAGCTTTGATTTAGCAAACTCCACATACTCAACTATCATTTAGTCTTTCACAATTGCTAACACTCATGCGATATTTGTAGTTATGAAGTTTTAATCGGACACAGAGAAAGATAGGGGCTTATAGTTTCGCCTCCCAACCTTTTACCTCAAGGGTAATGTCAACAATAATAGCTCATGCTAACTTACATCCAACTATATATATATATATATATATATATATATATAGGAGTAGAATTTTCTACAATAGCTTGCCACAGAACTAGTTAAGGTTTTTGACGGTGTAAAAGTTCTCAAAAATTCTGAAAAAAATACTGAACCAACACACCTATAATATAACATGATCCAACGAATGGATTGAAAAAATATGAATGTATGTGTCCTGGACAAAAAGAACAAATGTTTCAATATATATTGATCCTGCAGTGAGCTGAAATGCTTGTTTTTTTTCGCTGAGGACACATAAATGCATATTTTCACAATCACGCCGTTGGATCATCATATTATATTAGAGTGACGCTCCCCTATTTATTTCATATTTATTACTTACTTTTAAACCGTTAAATGTTTAGCAAGCCTTAACTAGTTCTGTGGCAAGCTATGATAGACACAGTTTTACCTATATATATTATATATATATATTATATATATATATATATATATATATATATATATATCAGGATCCTTCCAACATCCTATGCTTGCCAAAGGATAAAATGTAAAAAGGAAAGGTGAAGATCACCAAGACTCTTGCATAAGGTAGATGATAAAAGTAAAAGATAGGCCCTTCGCAGGGGGAAGCAGAGGTTGCCATGCGCTTTCAGAGTTGGATGCACAAAATCTTAATGCGCAAGAACGTCACTTTATATTGCCACTTGTGATATGGACCTTTATTATGCAGTTCGTCGCTTTTATTTCTTCCACATCACAAGATCATATAAAGCTTATTTCCTCCAGACCAATCAATCATACATATTTAGATAGCAATTTTTATTGCTTGCATCGATGAAAACTTACTTGAAGGATCTTACTCAACCCATAGGTAGATACGGTGGACTCTCATGGCAAAACTGGTTTTAAGGGTATTTGGAAGCACAAGTAGTATCTCTACTTGGTGTAAAGAATTTGGCTAGCATGAGGGGGAAAGGCAAGCTCAACATGTTGGATGATCCATGACAATATACTTTATTTCAGATATAAGAAAACATAAACCATTACGTTGTCTTCCTTGTCCAACATCAACTCTTTAGCATGTCATATTTTAATGAGTTCTCCCAATCATAAAATATGTCCAAGATAGTATATTTATATGTGAAACCTCTCTTCCTTCAATATTCTTTCATGAATTGTTCAAGTGACCAATTCTACGTTTGCTAACTTTCAATAAGTTTACTACCTATACTTATTATGTGTGAAGTTATACTCCACATGTTATAAGAATATGAAACATATATAAATACAGGTTTATGGCATTCAATTTATTCAACCATTTACTCATAGGATATACGTGAAGCACACGAGTAAATGACAAACTACTCCAAAAGATTATGAGTGAAGAACACTAAGTAGTGAAATAATTAACTAGCCATGGGAGGATTGTTTTTCATTCAATATTTCAGATGCAATGATTTTATTCAAGCATCAAGTAAAATTGAAAATACGCTCCAACCAAGACACATATCATGTGACGAATAAAAATATAGCTCCGAGTAAGGTATACCGATAGTTTTGAAGACGAAAGAGGGGATGCCTTCCGGGGCATACCCAAGCTTAGGTACTTGAGTATTCCTTGAATATTGCCTTGGGGTGCCTTGGGCATCCCCAAGCTTAGGGTCTTTCCACTCCTTATTCTCCTCATATCGATATCTCACCCAAAACTTGAAAACTTCAATCACACAAAACTTAACCAAACTTCGTGAGATAGGTTAGTATGATAAAGAGTAAACCATTCACTTTGGTACTGTCTAAGACAAGGTTCATAATTGTTCTCACACAATGCCTACTGTACCATATCATTTATACAAATTATATTGAGAAATATAAGCCATAGAAACTAGAAAACAAGCAAACTATGCAATGAAAACAGAATCTGTCTGAAACAGAACAGTCTGTAATGATATGAACAATAACCATACTTCTGCTACTCCAAAAATTATGAAATGAATTGATGGACGTGTGGAATTTGTATATTAATCTTCCTAAAAAAGAATCAACTCAAAATAACTCTTCTGTAAAAAATTACATCTATTCTCGTGAGCGCAAAGTTTCTGTTTTCTACAGCAAGATCACATTAACTTTCACCCAAGTCTTCCCAAAGGTCTTACTTGGCACTTTATTGAAACAAAAGCTATAAAACATGATTACTACAGTAGCTTAATCATGTATACACACAAAAACAGTAAGGGTAAATATTGGGTTGTCTCCCAACAAGCGCTTTTCTTTAATGCCTTTTAGCTAGGCATGATGATTTCAATGATGCTCACATAAAAGATAGGAATTGAAGAACAAAGAGAGCATCTTGATGACTAGCACATTTAAATATAACCTACTTCCTATGCCTAGGGATTTTGTGAGCACACAATTTATACGAACAACAATCAACTAGCATAGGAAGGCAAAACAAGTATAACTTCAAAACTTTAAGCACATAGAGAGGAAACTTGATATTATTGTAACTCCTACAAGCATGTATTCCTCCCTCATAATATTTTTTAGTAGCATCATGGATAGCAACTTTGTTCTCATACTCAATTGGAACCTCTTTCAAAATAGTGGAATCATTACTAGCTAAAGTTGACACTCTTCCAAATCCACTTTCATAAATATCACACTAAGATTCAACACCCTCCAAGATAGTGGGATCACTAATTCCTAAAGTTGACACTCTTCAAAACCCACTTTAAATAATATTATTATTCATACTCCAAAAGATATAAGTGAAGTTCATGGAGCATTCTACAATTAACATAGACTAACCAGTATCCAAGCTCAAAATATATAAGTGAAGCACATGAAGCATTCTATAAAACCATACTCAAAAGATTTAAGTGAAGCACAAAGAGTAATTCTATAAGATCATACTTAAAATATATAAGTGAAGCACATGAAGTATTCTATAAATTGATGAAGGGGCGTCTCATACTAGCATGGTTCTTAAAGAAAAAGAAAAACACAAAGGACACAAATCATGTGAACAAAACAAAAACCGAGGTATACCGATATTTGTTGAAGAAGAAAGATGGGATGCCAACCGGGGCATACCCAAGCTTAGATGCTTGAGTATCCTTTGAAATATTTACTTGGGGTGCCTTGGGCATCCCCGAGCTTGAACTCTTGCCTCTCTTTATTCTTCTCACATCGGTAACTCCTCGTTCTTCAAACACTTCATCCACAAAAACATAACAAAAACTTTGTGAGATCCGTTAGTATAACAAAGCAAATCACTACTATAAGTACTGTGGAAAACTAATTCATATTTTGTTTTTGCATTGTATACTGTAATATAGCTTTTCTATGGCTTAATCCACTGATATAAATCAATAGTTTCATCAAAACAAGCAATCAATGCATCAAAAACAGAATATGTCTTAAACATGACAGTCTGTAGTAATCTGGAAGTTTAGTATACTTCTGTAACTCCTAAATTATGAACTAAATTTGACAATTTGAACAATTTGTACAGAAGTAATGTGCAAAAAGTTTCAGACCCATTTGACTTTCTAGTAAAAAAATGTAAAATCATGCACTACAACCAAAGTTTCTGTTTTTGTCCTGCACATAGCAAACAAGCAATCTAATCATCCTTGAACCAAAGCTTGGCACATTATTTTTATAATACAATGTGTAAGTGCATCTAGTGTCCCTTAGTGATTTTGGTGTATTGAAGACTTATAGGTTAAGGGTCTAATGCGTTTATGAGTGTACACAAGTCTATAAGTCTATGAGGAGTTTGATATTTACAGAGAAAGTCGACCCCTAAAAATGAAGTTCTTCGACTGAAGACTTTGGTATTCTGAAGATTTTCTGAAGACTTTGAAAGTGAAGAAATTGGTGTGACCTTGAAGACTTGGTATTCATTTGAGGAACATGAAGCGTGAAGACTTTTGTTTTCGTAGTTTCGTTTTTCTCTTTCTTGAGTCATAGGAAACACCGTATTGTTAAAGTTGTACGATTAAATAATAAGGAAAAATTTCAATGTGATTCTCAACTCAAAATCCTACACCTACCAATCCCTTCGAAAGTGAAGCCATTGGAAATCTCATACAGTTCAGTCAATTTCTTCAAGTGATGTAGACGAAGTTCTTACAGTCATTTGAGGAATTTGTCTGGACCGAGGAGTTAGGAATTCGCCATGATGGATTGCCTACAGGAGGAACATGATAGCCCCGAGGAATTTGAACCTCAAATTTCCGACCGTTCTTTGTGCTACACGCCATTTGTCTCAAAATATCTTATCCACCTAACGGTCATATCATTGAAGGGCATTTATGTCTTCTCATGTCGGTCTGCTCCCTAGGCTATAAATAGCCGCCCCTACAACCAGTAGCTGGTTGGCTGCTCCGAGAGAAACTGACACTTGTCAATTGAGAGCATCCCATCCTCCGAGGACTTTGAGTGAAAATCATCAAGTGAGGAAAACCCAAACCCAAACCCAAACACCTACAAACCCAAAGTGATTGAGCATCACTGAAGATATTGATCCTGCGTGGATCCGACGCTTGTTACCTTTGAAGACTGTGCTTCTTCCAGACGGTTAGGCGTCATGGTCTAGAGCATCCAAGAGGAATTGTGGATCGCCGAGTGACCAAGTTTGTGAAGGTTTGGAAGTCGCATGAAGACTTACCACGAGTGATTGGACGAGGTCTGTGTGACCTTAGTTCAAGGAGAATACGGTGAGGACTTAGTGTCCTGAGCTGCGTGCTCAGGACTGGGTGTCCGGGACTGTGTGTCCTCGAGTTTAAATACTCAGCCGCTCCAACCAGACGTACAACTGAGACAACAGTTGGAACTGGTCTACCAAATCATTGTCTTCACCAAGCTTACTGGTTCTATTTCCTCAACTCTTTCATTTCCTCATTACTGTGTGAAGTGCTTTATCATATATGTGTTTGAAGACTTTGCCTGAAGACTTTCTCAATTTCCTCAGTTCAATTTCTTCAGTCTGTTTGTCTTCATCTTGTGTTATCCTGTGATTACGCTTTCTGTACTCTGTTCTTGTCTTCATTTCATCATGATGACCATGCCTGTATTCTGTTATGCTCACTTCTGAGTACTTATTCCGCTGCAAGTAGTTCTTCGCTAAGGAATTTCCTCACCGGCAAATTCCTTAGTGAATTCATAAAAATCGCCTATTGCCCCCCCCTCTAGTCGTTATAACGCACTTTTAATTGGTATCAGAGCAAGGTACTCCCTTATTCTGTGTGATTTTGGTTTAACCGCCTGGAGTTTTAGTTATGTCGACCGCAGGTATGAAGAAAGTGACATGCCCCATCTTTGACGGTCATGAGTATCCCAAGTGGAAGGCCATGATGAAGAAGCGTCTCATGGCGATGAACAGCGAACTGTGGACCGTCACTGAGATTGGTCTTACTGATCTGTGCAAGACGGCGGGAGCTGATGACATTCGCAAGTACACTCTTCTCAACCTCACGGCGAAGGACGTCATCTGCTCATGTCTGTCTCAAAAGCAGTTCAGGAACATCATGCATCTCGATCAGGCGAAGCTTATCTGGGACCCTCTCTCTGAGGTCTATGAAGGTCATCGAACCCGTCAATATCCTTGGTTTGAGGACTTCAAGGAATCTCTCAAAGCGATGGCATTCGAACCAGAATCATCATCCTCTTCATCATGCCTCATGGCAAAAAGTGCTGAGGTAACTGAATGCTACCTATCCGAGTCTAGTGATGATGAATCTGGTGATGAATTTGGACCCAGTTATGTCAAACTTGCTTCCCTTGCCACTAAACAACAAAGAGCTTTGGAAAAATTTCAATATATGCTAAATAAGAGCGATGATATGTTGGGTGAAGAAATGGATCAGTCAAAAGCTTTGGCTGAAAGTCTTTAGAGACTTCATACTAAGTATGACACCCTTCAAGATCAACATAACACTCTTTTCTCTGATCATGAGAAACTTTCTTATGAATTTCTTCAAAAGAAGCAAGATCTTGAGAAGCTAAGAGTGAGTTATGAAGATCTTCAGAAGGAGCGCGATTCATTACTTGCTCAAAAAATCAGCGCTTCTCCGGAAGAATTTGTTCCTCCATGCTTAAAGTGCATTGAACGTGAATCTGCTAATTCTTCACCTGAATGTTCAAATGCTTCTATTGTTACAAATTCTTCACCTGCCTCTGCTATCACTAATTCCTCATCTGAGGACATTGCTAGTATCACTGACGATGCAGGGCTGAAGGAATTGTACATGACAGGCATGTACAATAGCCTCAAAGGGCATCAGACTCTTTGTGATGTGCTTAAAAAGCAGATCCTCAACAGGAACCCTAGGAAAGAGGGTATTGCCTTTGAGAGGAAAATCAATGCTGATGGTACATTTTGGAAGCCTGAGCAGTACCCCAAAACCTCATGGGTTGCTGCAAAGGGACCACGAGTTGATCCATCTAACTTATCTGGATTTACATTTGAATCTCCTCATTCTTCTGACGAGCCATTTGACTCCAACTATAAACTGTTCAAAAATCAGAATGGTGAAGTATTTGCTAGATATGTTGGCACTAACTGCAGGAACGGTTCCCCTATGAAGAAAATCTGGGTTCCCAAAAGGTGCCTTGAAAGTCTTCAGGTGAATGTCCTCATGACACCACCTGTGAAGAATAGGAACCCCAGATCAAATTCTTCATATGGACCAAATTCTTCATATGGATCCAAGTCCTCATACGGACCAAATTCCTCACGTGGATCAAATTCCTCAAAAGGATCAAAGTCCTCACATGATTATCATCATGCTAACAACTCTGTTTCGCAGGGTAGAGCTAAGGGCTATGAATATGTGCATTATTCCTGAAACCATTATGTTCATAAGTCCTCGAAGAATTTCTCTGCTTATTCATATGCTTACCCTAACCCCTCTTATGTGAAACGAAATGGTCTGGCTTCTTTGCCACCATTCTCATATGGAGCTCGCAGAGTGATGAACTCTTTGCTACCCCTTCAGATGTGGGTGGTGAAGAAAAAGAACTAATCTCTTCTGCAGGGTAAGGTCTCCAGACGTGCTTTAACATCTGAAGAATTTGCTGGGGGACCTGACAAAAATGCCTGAAAGGACGCAGGCTAATCGTGAAGAAATATACTTTCATTTCACACGTCCTCATACTGCTATATCTGTTTTACTGCTTGATGAAATTCATCTGACGACTTTGATATCATATTCATCACTGATGAAGAATATGATTTCGTAAGCTGCACTAATTCATCGCAGGATGATCAACCCAAAGCCACCGAGTGGGTCCTCGATAGTGGATGTACAAATCACATGACCGTGACAAGAATCTGTTGATTGATGCTCCCTTAGCACCATCGCATCTGAAGCATATCATCTTCGCTGACAAAGGCAAAAGTCAGGTATTGGGTCTAGGTAAGGTTGCGATCACAAAGGATTGACACATGGACAAAGTCATGCTTGTTGAGTCCTTAGGATACAACCTTATGTATGTCTCAATGCTTTGTGATCTTGATATGATTGTTGTCTTTGGCAAGTATCGTTGTGTTGTGGTTATGGAAGCTGACAATTCCAAAGTCTTCAAAGGCTTTAGGAGAGGAGACTTGTACATTGTTGATTTTCTCTAGGACCTCAACCAGCCGTGGTGCCTACTTGCAAAAGCTTGAGAAAGGCTGGCTATGGCATCGACGACTTGGTCACGCAGGCATGAGGAATTTGCACACGCTTGCGAAGAAGAAGCATGTCATTGGCATTGAGAATGTCAAATTCCTCAAGGATCACTTATACGGGGCCTGTGAAGCTGGAAAAATGACCAAGGCCAAGCATCCAGCGAAGACTGTCATGACCACTACTTGTAGCAACCAGACCCGAATGGATCTAGTGCTCTGTGCTCAGTGTCATCCCTGGATCAGTAATGCTGACACCACACAGTACTTCGAAGGATTTATAGCAGAGTAGCAATCACACACTTATTACATCGTTGTCCACAAGGGAACTTAATACAATAATATGGCTTAAGGCCATCTAATAATAACAGCGGAAGGCTTGGAAGACAAGTGAGTCCATCAACTCCATCGGCATCACCGAGTATAGAACCACGACCTAACACCTTACTCGTCATTCGAAAAGTCTCATACGTGAAAGTTGCAGCCCAAAACGGTCAAGACATGGAATATGCCGGGCAATGTAACACATAGAGAACAATGAAGCAACAAGCCTATACTACATGCATATATGGCTGGTGGTAAGGCTCTCTGATTTACATTTTTGCATAAAGCTGGTTTTTCCCTACATCAAAGGAATAATTTTATTTAACTATCATGGTGGTTGTTAAACATTGAGAATGGTTGACAAAGATCCTCAATCCCAATTAAAAAGTACTCATTAAAACCCAATAACTTTATTATTAGAGTAACATGTTGAGATTCACATGATATTCAAGTACTAGATACTCAAGATGTCCATAACCGGGGACATGGCTAATCATGATTAGTTTATACACTCTGCAGAGGTTTATGACTTTTCCCCACAAGACTCGATCGCCTCCGCTTGGTTCTCGTGACTACATGGTGTTTGAGAAGCGGATGACCGAGACATAGTCTTTCAGAAGCGCTAGCACCTTACATGTGGGTAGACCGTACCAACCTACATCCCCTACATCAGCTAGCCTACCCGTAAGAGTTCGCACAACTTAGTCAACTACGCCAGAGCCCATAATTGGCTTGTGGCTGCACACGGAAGTTTCTAGTTTGAATAATCTTATGATCCCTTAGAGCACAGGTGGCGGTCCGAAGAAATACAGGCAAGTCCTGATAGAAACCAGGTGCCTCAATCCACCCAGATGTGTGTTTAAGTTGCCACCTTAGATAAACCATTAATTAACAATCTCACATCTGTCATGGATATCACTCACCCAATCCACGTCTACTAGCATAGCATAGCATAATAAGCAAACGTAGAAGTAACTCCCAAGGTTTCATAAGTAAAACTGGTAATAGGTACTACCTCAATCTACTTCCCAAACCCACAATTTAATTAGATCCTAACCATGCAAGTGTTTGAGGGCTTGATCTAATGCAATAAAACTGGGTAGTAGAAGGGTATGATCAAAGTGTTACTTGCCTTGCTGATGATCCGCGGGTCCTAGAGATTCGAAGTAACAAGCGGCGCACTCCGGGTGATCTAACGCAGACAAACAACAAGCATACAATAAGTACTCATCTAATGCACGGGGAAATTTCGAATAAAAGATCTAACCAGATAGTTCAACTTAAGAACCCTGGTTGCAAAAGAATCGAATCAAATAAAGCATCGAAAGTCGGAACTCGAGAGAGAACGACTCGGTTTAGCAATCTAAAACTAAGTCAAAATTTTACAGTAGCAAAACTCTGTGTAAGTAGGTTAGTCGGAACGGCGGTTTCGTAACGAAACTCCAGGCGCTTGAATCACCTGATTCCGATAAACGAGCAAGAAATAAAACAGATTTGAAAATCGGATCGAAAATCGAATCTGAAAAATAACGGATTAAATCCGATTAAAAGAAAACGATGAACGGGTTAAATAACGGACGTTCGTTAACAGAACTAATCCAACGAACACATTCATTGAAACGAACGGTTTGGTGAACGTTCGCTAAATAAGAAAACCAAAAAAAAAACCGTCTAGGTTTTTGAAAAAAACCCGAACATATCTAAAAAAACGGATCGGGTCTTTTTTAAAAAAAAAACCGGATCGGGACGGGGCAACGGCGGCTACTTCCGGTGGCTTCGCCGGCGGGGCTCCGGCGGGTCCGGCGGGGTCGGCGGGGTCGGGAGGGGCGGCGAGGGGCTCCGGGGTTCCGGCCGGCGAGGAACGGCGGCGGCGGCGTCAAGCGGCGGGCGGCTCGGTTGGGGCGGCGGCGGCGGGATGATAGAGAGGGGGCGGCCGGGTATTTAAGAGGTGGGGGGTTCGGCTTGGGAAGGGGGGCATCGGCGCTGGTCGGGACCGGACTCCGGGCGGCGGGGCGTGGCGGCGGCGGGTTCACAAGGGCGGCGTGCGCGCGAGGGAGAGAGGGAGGTGGGCCGGGGCGCGGCTGGCTGGGCCGGCTGGGCCTTGGCCCAGGGGGGGGGGGCGCAATTTTTTTATTTAAAACAAAACAAAACGGATTAAAAAAAATACCAAACGAACACCGATTTTAATAAAAATAATTTTCACAGACTCATAAAAAGATGTCTAAAAAAATGAACTTTAAAAACGGCAAACATGCATAAATTTTTAAAATGCTCATTTTTGCCTAAGCAAAATAAATCTTCCAAATCCAAATTTGATTTATTTATAAAATCTCCATTTTTCCTAAATATTGGGAAAGTCATATTATTCCCTCTCTTAAGTTTTTATAGGAAAAACTTTATGAAGATAATTAAATAAATCCAATGATCCTATTTTCAAGATTCGAGAAATAAATCCCCAAATATGAAAATAATGAAACTTCCAACTCTCTCCGAGGGTCCTTGAGTTGCGTGAAATTTTCTAGGATCGGAAAATGCGAGAAAATATGATATGCATGATGACCTAATGTATAACATACCAAATTGAAAATTTGGGATGTTACAAACCTACCCTTAAGATGAATCTCGCCCTCGAGATTCGGGTTGGCTAGAAAATAGGTGAGGGTGGTCCTTGAGCAAAACTTCCTCTCTTTCCCGGTGGCTTCATCCTCAGTGTGGTGGCTCCACTGAACTTTGCAAAACTTGATAACCTTGCTGCGGGTAACTCTGCTGGCATAATCGAGAATCTTAACTGGTTTTTCCTCATATGTCAAGTCATCCTTCAACTGAATTGCTTCCAGTGGCACTGTGTCTCTTAACGGTACCTCTGCTATCTCGGGGTGACATTTCTTCAACTGAGAAACATGGAATACATCATGAACTCCTGACAGTCCTTCTGTCAATTACAACTTATAAGCAACTTCTCCCATGCGTTGCAAAATCTTATAAGTACAAACTAAACGGTGTGCTAACTTTCATTTAACTCCAAAACGATTAACTCCTCTAAGTGGGGATACTCACGAGATATACTCTGTCTCCAACTTCATACTCAATCGCTGGCGCTTTGAATCGGCATAGCTCTTTTTATGCAGGTGGGCTACCTTGAGCCTGTCTCGAATCAACTTAACTTTCTGTTGAGACTCCTTAATCAAATCTGGTCCAAACAATCGACGATCTCCGGGTTTCGTCCCATAACAATGGTGTCCTGCACCTTCTTCCGTCTGAGCCTCGAAGGTGCCATCTTCAAGCTGGTTTGGTAACTGTTGTTGTAGGAAAATTCTGCATACGGCAAATTATCATCCCAGCTAGATCCATAATCTAGGGCACAAGCTCTCAAAGATGTCCTCCAAAATCTGATTGACTCTCTCGGTCTGTCCATCGGTTACGTGGGTGGAAAGTCAGATCAATTCCAATCGGGTTCCCAATGTTTCGTGTAACCGGTTCCAAAATTTCGAGGTAAACCGGGTTCCTCTATACGATACGATGCTCCTCGGAACTCCGTGTAAGCACACAATTCTGGTCATGTATATCTTTGCCAACTTAGCACCGCTATAGGTGGTCTTATTTGGAAATGAAATGAGCTACCTTTGTTAAACGGTCGACTATAACCCAAATCGAGTCATATCCCGAACGAGTCTTTGGCAATCCTGTGATAAAATCCATGCCTAGTTTATCCCACTTCCATTCGGGTATCGGCAATGGTTGTAACAATCCTGCTGGCTTCTGATGTTCTGCCTTTACTTTCTGACATACATCACAAACTGCTACATACTCCGCAATATCCTTCTTCATACCAGTCCACCAGAAACACTCCTTCAAATCCGAATACATCGTGGTGTTTCCAGGGCGAATCAAGTATGGTGAGTCATGAGCCTCCTGAAGAATTAACTTCCTGATCTCTGCATTATTGGGTATATGTACACTGTCCTCAAACCATAAGGTGTCGTGCTCATCCTTACGAAAACCTTTGGCCTTTCCTTTACTCATCCTCTCTTTTACCTCAAAAATCTCTTTGTCATCCTCCTGAGCTTCACGGATCTTTCCCAACAATGTAGACTGAACTTCCATTGATGCAACAAAACCTTTTGGGAATAATCTCCAATCAAAGTTCCCTGAAAATCCTCGGCTAACTCCTTTGATAATCCTCCGATTATGAGGGTATTCGCCCTTGTGTTCCTTATGGGTGTGTCCTATTTCTCCACAAATCTTGCATGCATGGTTTCTTCATATCACTTCCATCAGGCTTCAATTTCTAGGACACAAGACGAGGCTTTGGCAAAGTCAACTTAAATTCTTTCCAAGTGGTTACTCCTTGCAATCCATTGATGGTTTGGTACATCCTCCACCAGGTAGCAGCACTTCTTTCAAAGAACGGAAGAGCATGCTGGGCCATATCCTTCTCGACTATAGGGTTGTTCTCCATATGATCCTCCATGTTACGAATCCATCGGTCCGTCTCCAATTGACTCCATCGGTCCGTAAAAATACAAGCTCATCTCCATTCATCCTCTATTGGGTCCATGGGTTTGGGGTGGGATAAGAGAGATCGAGAGGGATGCACACAATACAAACAAAAGTTTTGAAAAGGCAGATTTTATTGTGGCTGTCGGAAAAACATCAAACAAAATGACAGCTCACAATCGTCGCATCTAACGTAGGTATGTAACAGGGGTTTGGTCTTCTAAAGGTCAATAGATCTCAAAGTCAGCACACTCTTCAAGTCTTGTTCATGTCTCTGATGGCTGCTTCTGATCATGCTTGTTCCGCTCAAGTTCTTTTGCCAGATCATCTCTGTTGACGCAGAGTCTCTCGTGACATCCTTTAATATTCCTGGATTTGCATTCCAAACTTCTGGTTTCAACATCCTTGGCATGAACCATGATCCTACTGTCCTTCAGTTCCTGACAAAACTTTGATGTCTCAAGGTTTTGCTCCTCAGCTTGTCTACTTTCAGCTTCTGGATCCTGAGTTCTTCATGAAATACTTCCTTGTCAAAATTTAGCTTCTTGTGGGTCCATCTTAACTTTCTGATGTAACACTCCAGATCCAATACACCTTGATCTCGGGTATTGATAACTTCCATGGTCCGTCAAATTCCATAAGCGTAACCTTCCTAGGTCTTAAGGATCTGGAAATACCTTAGAGCCTTCAAAATCTCATAGTCTTCGGAGTCTTCAACAGTTGTAGTTTCCATTTACACGGTAAAATCATCTTCATTCCAAATGGTCTTAGTTGTCCGATATCTTGTCTCCTTCGAGTGGTCTCATCGGTCGAATCTTCGAGTGGTCAAAGGGGAAAAGGGGTATGGTCTCACTAAAAGGGAATATTTGAATAAGCTCGTAAGAGAAGATAGGTAAAGATCTTTTTGAAAATGAAGTTGTAGAGAAAAATCTTTCCTATGGGCTTGTCAGCTTTCTAGGGTCACGTCCTACAACAACTGGCTCGATACCATTCTCTGTAGCGACCAGACCGAATGGATCTAGTGCTCGTGCTCGATGTCATCCCTGGATCAAGATGTCGACACCACACAAGATTTCAAGGATTTATAGCGAGTAGCAATCACACACTTATTACATCGTTGTCCACAAGGGAACTTAATACAATAATATGGCTTAAGGCCATCTAATAATAACAATGAAGGCTTGGAAGACAAGTGAGTCCATCAACTCCATCGGCATCACCGAGTATAGAACCACGACCTAACACCTTACTCGTCGTGCGAAAAGTCTGCATACGTGAAAGTTGCAGCCCAAAACGGGTCAAGACATGGAATATGCTTTGGCAATGTAACACATAGAGAACAATGAAGCAACAAGCCTATACTACATGCATATATGGCTGGTGGTAAGGCTCTCTGATTTACATTTTTGCATAAAGCTGGTTTTTCCCTACATCAAAGGAATAATTTTATTTAACTATCATGGTGGTTGTTAAACATTGAGAATGGTTGATGACATCCTCAATCCCAATTAAAAAGTACTCATTAAAACCCAATAACTTTATTATTAGAGTAACATGTTGAGATTCACATGATATTCAAGTACTAGATACTCAAGATGTCCATAACCGGGACACGACTAATCATGATTAGTTTATACACTCTGCAGAGGTTTAGCACTTTTCCCCACAAGACTCGATCGCCTCCGCTTGGTTCTCGCACTACATGGTGTTTGAGAAGCGGATGACCGAGACATAGTCTTTCGTAAGCGCTTAGCACCTTACATGTGGGTAGACCGTACCAACCTACATCCCCTACATCAGCTAGCCTACCCGTAAGAGTTCGCACAACTTAGTCAACTACGCCAGAGCCCATAATTGGCTTGTGGCTGCACACGGAAGTTTCTAGTTTGAATAATCTTATGATCCCTTAGAGCACAGGTGGCGGTCCGAAGAAATACAGGCAAGTCCTCGATAGAAACCAGGTGCCTCAATCCACCCAGATGTGTGTTTAAGTTGCCACCTTAGATAAACCATTAATTAACAATCTCACATCTGTCATGGATATCACTCACCCAATCCACGCCTACTAGCATAGCATAGCATAATAAGCAAACGAGAAGTAACTCCCAAGGTTTCATAAGTAAAACTGGTAATAGGTACTACCTCAATCTACTTCCCAAACCCACAATTTAATTAGATCCTAACCATGCAAGTGTTTGAGGGCTTGATCTAATGCAATAAAACTGGGTAGTAGAAGGGTATGATCAAAGTGTTACTTGCCTTTGATGATCCGGGTCCTAGAGATTCAAGTAACAAGCGGCGCACTCCGGGTGATCTAACGCAGACAAACAACAAGCATACAATAAGTACTCATCTAATGCACGGGGAAATTTCGAATAAAAGATCTAACCAGATAGTTCAACTTAAGAACCCTGGTTGCAAAAGAATCGAATCAAATAAAGCATCGAAAGTCGGAACTCGAGAGAGAACGACTCGGTTTAGCAATCTAAAACTAAGTCAAAATTTTACAGTAGCAAAACTCTGTGTAAGTAGGTTAGTCGGAACGGCGGTTTCGTAACTAAACTCCAGGCGCTTGAATCACCTGATTCCGATAAACGAGCAAGAAATAAAACAGATTTGAAAATCGGATCGGAAATCGAATCTGAAAAATAACGGATTAAATCCGATTAAAAGAAAACGACGAACGGGTTAAATAACGGACGTTCGTTAACAGAACTAATCCAACGAACACATTCATTGAAACGAACGGTTCGGTGAACGTTCGCTAAATAAGAAAACCAAAAAAATAAATAAAACCGTCTAGGTTTTTGAAAAAAACCCGAACATATCTAAAAAAAAAACGGATCGGGTCTTTTAAAAAAAAAACCGGATCGGGACGGGGCAACGGCGGTTACCTCCGGTGGCTTCGCCGGGCTCGGCGAGGCTCGGGGTCCGCGGGTCGGCGGGTCGGGAGGGGCGGCGAGGGCTCGGGGTTCCGGCGACGGCGGGGAACGGCGGCGGCGGCGTCCTCGGCGGGCGGCGGCGGCTCGGCTTGGGGGCAGGCGGCGGCGGATGAGAGGGGGGGGGCGGCCGGGGTATTTAAGAGGGGGGGGGGGGTTCGGCGGCTTGGGGAAGGGGGCATCGGGTCGCCGGGTCGGGACCGGACTCCCGGGGCGGCGGGGGCGGCGGCGCGGGCTCAAGGGCGGCTCAAGGCGAGGGAGAGAGGGAGGAGGGCCGACGGCTGGTCGGGCCTTGGCCCGGGGGCGATTTTTTATTTAAAACAAAACAAAACGGATTAAAAAATACCAAACAAACTCCTAATTTAATAAAATTAATTTTCCCGACTCCTAAAATGAGTCGAACAAAATGAACTATAAAAATGGCAAACATGCATAAATTTTTAAAATGCTCATTTTTGCCTAAGCAAAATAAATCTTCCAAATCCAAATTTGATTTATTTATAAAATCTCCATTTTTCCTAAATATTGGGAAAGTCATATTATTCCCTCTCTTAAGTTTTTATAGGAAAAACTTTATGAAGATAATTAAATAAATCCAATGATCCTATTTTCAAGATTCGAGAAATAAATCCCCAAATATGAAAATAATGAAACTTCCAACTCTCTCCGAGGGTCCTTGAGTTGCGTGAAATTTTCTAGGATCGGAAAATGCGAGAAAATATGATATGCATGATGACCTAATGTATAACATACCAAATTGAAAATTTGGGATGTTACACTACTCGACCATTCGAATTGCTTCACATGGACCTCTTTGGTCCTAATCATTACTCAGCAGTCACTAATGATGCATCTCTATATGGCTTTGTTATTGTTGATGATTACTCTCGTTACACATGGGTACACATTGTTACTTACAAACATGAAGTGCAGGAAGTCTTCAAACGATTTTCCTCGAGGGCTTCAACCAACTTTGGTGTGAAGATCAAGCACATCAGAAGTGACAATGGAACTGAGTTCAAGAATTCTGGTCTTGATGACTATCTTGATGAACTTGGTATTACTCATGAGTTATCTGCTCCTTATACTCCTCAGTGAAATGGCGTCGTGGAGCGCAAGAACAGAACTCTTGTTGAGATGGCTTGCACTATGCTTGATGAGTACAAGACGCCACTTCTGGATTGAGGCAATTTACACTGCATGCCACATCATCAACAGGGTATATCTTCACAAATTCTTCAAGAAGACTGCCTATGAACTCCTCACTGACAAGAAACCCAATGTGAGTTATTTCAAAGTCTTCGGTGCTAAATGTTGGATTAGAGATCCTCATCACAATGCTAAATTTGCACCGAAAGCACATGAAGGTTTTATGCTTGGTTACGGAAAGGACTCGCACACCTACAGAGTCTTCAACAATGTTCTTCACAAGATTGTTGACACTGTAGATGTGCGGTTCGATGAAACTAATGGCTCGGAAAGAGAGCACCTACCTTCTGTGATAGATGAACCAGCACCTAAGGATTCTATCAAGTTCAAGGCCACTGAGGATGTCATTCCTACTAAAGAATGTGCTGAAGAATTCATTCCAGAACGTGAAGAACGTCGAGATGATGCACCTGAAGAAAATGCTGAAGAAAATGGTGCTGAAGAAAATGCCGATCAAATTCCTCGACGACAACCAGCTCATCCCCGCGTTGCAAAAGAAGTGCAAGTTGAAAAGATCATCGATGACATTGAAGCACCAGGTCCTCTCACATGCTCAAAAGCTTCACATTTATCTAACTTTTGTGGGCACTATGATTTTGTCTCTATCACAGAGCCCACTAAGGTAGATGAAGCATTTCTGGAGCCTGAGTGGATTCAGGCCATGCAAGAAAATTACATCAGTTCGAGCTCAACAACGTCTGGGAACTCGTCAAACGTCCAGATCCTCGCAAGCATAATATCATTGGCACAAAGTGGATCTACCACAACAAGCAAGATCAAAATGGCCTTGTGGTGAGGAATAAGGCACGACTTGTAGCTCAAGGCTACACACAGGTTGAAGGAATTGATTTCGATGAAACTTTTGCACCTGTTGCTAGACTTGAGGCTATTAGCATATTACTTGCTTATGCTAACCATCATGATATCACTTTATATCAAATGGATGTGAAAAGTGCCTTCCTCAATGGTAAGCTTGAGGAAGAAGTATATGTTGCTCAACCCCCAGGTTTTGAAGATCCAAAGAATCCTGACAAAGTCTTCAGACTCAACAAGGCCCTCTATGGCCTCAAGCAGGCCCCTCGGGCATGGTATGACACTTTGAAGGAATTCCTCATGAAGAATGGTTGCACACCCGGTTCACTCGACCCTACTCTCTTTACTAAATCTTATGATGGTGAACTATTTGTGTGCCAAATATACGTTGATGATATTATCTTTGGCTGTACTGACCAACGTTATAGTGATGAATTTGCCTATATGATGAGTGAAGAATATCAAATGTCTATGATGGGAGAGTTGAAATTCTTCTTAGGTCTTCCAATTCACCAACATCGCAATGGCATATTCATATCTCAGGAGAAATACCTCAAGGATGTTCTGAAGATATTCGGCATGCAAGATTGCAAAGGCGTCAGAATTCCTATGCCCACAAATGGCCATCTATGCACTGATGATTGGTTCTTTATTATACTTATGTGCATCTAGGCCAGATATAATGCTTAGTGTTTGCATGTGTGCCCGTTTTCAAGCTACACCGAAGGAATCACACCATAAGGCTGTGAAGCATATTCTTCGATATCTAGCTCACACACCAACACTAGGATTATGGTATCCCAAGGGCTCTGCTTTTGATCTCATTGGATATTCGACTCGACTATGTTGGTGATCGTGTGGACCGCAAGTCAACATCTGGTACTTGTCATTTCCTTGGACGATCTTTGGTCCGTTGGTCCTCGAAGAAACAGAATCGCATATCACCGCTTCATCATCAAGCCGAGTACATTGCTGCTGGTTCTTGTTGTGCTCAATTGTTGTGGATGAAGCAAACTCTCAAGGATTATGGCATCAACATGAAGAATGTGCCTCTCTACTATGACAATGAGAGTGCAATCAAGATTGCTCACAACCCAGTTCAACACTCGAAAACGAAGCACATTCAGATTCGTCATCATTTTCTTCGCGATCATGTGTTGAAGGGAGACATCTTTATTGATCATGTGAAGATCAAGAACAGCTAGCCGATATCTTCACAAAGCCCTTGGATGAGAAGAGATTTAGCATGTTGCGGTGTGAGCTAAATATCTTAGAATCTTTGAATGTTCTTTGAATAGGACACTCATCCTAACACTTATGCAAAATTGATGACTTAGATGTGCAACACATGAAGAAACGTTTTTCTTCAATCAATGAAGAACAACACTCTAAGTGTGAAGAAATTAATGAAGAATTTGATTCTCATAACCCTACGACAATTGTACGTGGTGTCTGAAATCATCATTCTTATACGATGGGTCACGCCACCACCAAAGTTGAAAATCTTCAATTTGAGTTTTTCCTCAGTTTTGAAATTCTTCAGTTTTTCAAATTCTTCAACTTTGCAAAATCTTCACTGGTTCCGTCGTTTTTCTTTGGCTATATATATATCTATGGGTTTATGTCCTCTACAGCATTCACTTATGGCTATGTCATGCCCAATATGCGATACTATCCTAAAGAGACTCGAAGGTCCCACCAAGGATAGAACCGCATATTGAAACGCTTTTGCAAGGTGGATATCATTGCATCAACATTACATAATAGATGGGGATACATACAAGAGGCATACAATGCCACACGAATACAACAACATCTTACATAAGATCACCATCCGACTACGGATGAAACACAAACAGAAACTCAAACGACATCCACCACCTGCTAGCCCAGCTGCCGACCGAACCTATCCCCGATCGAAGAAGAAGCGTAAGAAGAACTCCAAAATAAGCAAACATCGCTCTCGCGTCATGATCATCGCAAAACCTGTACCTGCAATCGTTGTTGTAGTAATCAGGAGCCACGAGGACTCAGCAATCCCATTACCATGGGTATCAAGACTAGCAAAGCTTAAAGGGAAAGGAAGGGGTAAAGTGGTGAAGCTGCAGCAGCGACTAAGCATATGTGGTGGCTAACATACGCAAATAAGAGCGAGAAGAGAGCAAGCGGAACGTTCGTGAAGCTAGCAATGATCAAGAAGTGATCCTGAACTCCTACTTACGTCAAACATAACCCAAAACCGTGTTCTCCTCTCGAACAACCCCGAAAAGAGGAAATCATGGTTACGCACACGGTTGGTGTATTTTAGAAGAGTTTAGTTCAAGTTTACTACAACCGGATATCAACAAATTCCCATCTGCCACATAACCGCGGGCACGGATTTCGAAAGTTCAAACCCTGCAGGGGTGTCCCAACTTAGCCCATGATAAGCTCTCGCGATCAACGAAGGATATTCCTTCTCCCAGGAAGACCCGATCAGTCTCGGAATCCCGTTTACAAGACATTTCGACAATGGTAAAACAAGACCAGCAAAGCCGCCCGATGTGCCGACAAATCCCGATAGGAGTCGCACGTACCTCGTTCTCAGGGCACACCGGATAAGTCAAGCTATGAGTAAAACCAGGCCTCGAGTTTCCCGTGGTGGCCCCGTAGGTTGCTCGGTTCGGACCAACACTCGAAGGAGCACGGGCCCCGGGGGGCTAAAATAAAGATGACCCTCGGGCTCCGGAAACCCAAGGGAAAAAGGCATAGGTTAGGCAAATGGTAAAACCAAGGTTGGGCCTTGCTGGAGGAGTTTTATTCAAAGCGAACTGTCAAGGGGGTCCCATAAATCACCCAACCGCGTTAGGGACGCAAAATCCGGGAACATAATACCGATATGACGGAAACTAGGGTGGCAAGAGTGGAACAAAACACCAGGCATAAGGCCGAGCCTTCCACCCTTTACCAAGTATATAGATGCATTAATAATATAAGAGATATTGTGATATCCCAACATAAACATAATCCAACATGGAGCAATCTTCATCTTCACCTGCAACTAGCAACGCTATAAGAGGGGCTGAGCAAAAGCGGTAACATAGCCAAACGACGGTTTGCTAGGAAGGGTGACAAAGGTTAGAGGTTCATGGCAATTTGGGAGGCTTGATAAGCAAGTGGTAGGTAACGTGGCATAGAGAAAGAACGAAGCAACTAGCATAGCAATGATAGTAGTGAGATCCAAGGTGACGGTCATCTTGCCTGAAATCCCGCTTGGAAGAAGAACGAGTCCATGAAGAAGATGAACGGGAGTAGTCGAACGAATCCTCACAATCGCAACATTACCGGAACTAAGAAGCAACACCGGAAAGAAACAAACAACATGATAAATGAACAAGCATAAACATGGCATGATGCACAATCAAGTATGATGCATGTCCGGATTAAATGTTGTTAACATGGCAAGAGGTGAAGCATAATAAAACTACCTATCTAGGCAATTTTAAATGAGGCCGGAACAACAAACAACAATTCCGAAAAATCCCCATATGCAATATTCGAATTTGGTCCTGTTCTGCCTATTACATAATTTTAGAGTTGTTAAACAGGAAAATGAAGTGCACCATGTTAAACTAAGCATTTTTCCACCCCATTTATATATAAAGTTTATTAAAAACCGAGTTACGGTTAATTAGTTATGAAATAAATCATTTTAACATGGCATTTTAGCAAATTAAAGCAAACAGCATTTTAAACATTTTAAACATGGATGAAAATGGCATATAATTAATATACACAAAATTCTAAGCATTTTACATGTTTAAATCATTTTAATCCGATGCACGGTTAATGAGTTATTATATGCATGATGCTTAGGGGTTTTCTGTAAAACAGGCAGTCTCTGGTTAAATGGCAAAATTCGCAGCACATGGAAAAAATACATGGGCCGAAACTAGCTGGCCCCAACATGCACATAAGAGGGGCTGGGCGCTGCTCACCATGGGTCATGGCCCAGTCGGTGGAGGAGGTGAGGCCGAAAGGGGCGATGGGCCTGGGGTGGCTGTGACCCAGTCGGATCGGTCAACGGGCGAGCGAGGGGTCGGGCGAGCTGCTATGCTCATTTCTGAAGAACAGAAACAGCAGCACACCCATGGCGATGCAGAAGACCGCGGCAGCGGGACTTGGCGCGGTGACTTGGGGACGAGCTCACCCCGGCGAGGGACTTGGCGGGGCGACGACTCCTGGTGGCGTTATGCAGCTGCAGAACTTGGCGCGGCGAGCATGGATCCGAGGCGGGGACTCGAGGAGGACTTGGCGCTGGCCTCGTCCTCAAGCGGAGGAAGCAGGTGCGACGGTGCCGGGACAGCAAGGAGGTGGCTCCGTTCGGTGGGTCGAGGGACTTGAGCGGCGCGGCTTGGAGCAGATCGGGCGCTGGGATGGAGCTCCAAGCGCGATTTGGGCTCCATGGAGGGCAGTGGTCGATGCTGTTGCTCAAGAAAGAAAAAATGTAGAAGAGGATTCAGAGAGGAAACACGGGAGGAAAGCAGAGAGAGACGGCGGGCATGCGGGCAAGGCGACTCATCTGCTCGGTTTCGCCGGCGACGGCTGGCCGGAAGGAGGCGGAGATGAAGGGACACAGGGCCACGGGAGGAGCTCGAACGATTCCCTCGCAAGAAGCTCGAGGGTTGCAGGGACGAAGACGACCGCGGCTTGAGGCGCGTGCGGACGACGGGGACGGGGCCGAGACGGCGGGATCCAGCAAAGCAGTGAGGTTCAGCGATGGCGGGGATGACGGGCTGCTCCGGTTGGCGGCAGCGAGGCGATGGAGCTCGTGCTCCTGGACGACGGGAGGCTCGGGGCACTCCTGTTTGAACAGACAAAGAGAGATAGGGAGGTGAGACGAGGAAGGCAGAGAAACCACAGGAGGAGGAGAAGGGCAGCGAAGCTTATCTCGTGGTCGCCGGCGGCGGCGCCGGTTGCCGGACGACGAGGCGAGGTAGAGGAGCCAGGGAAGGCTCGGACGGCTACAGGCGCGAGAAGACGAGCTCGGGTGGCTGTGGCTGTAGGGGTGGATCGAGCAGAGGCCGGTGAGGTTGGTCGGGGATGGATTTTTGGATCGGGATGGATCCCGAGGAAGATGGAGGCTGGTCGGGGAAGGATCCCGAGGGAGTGGGTGGCGGCGCAAGGAGGGGAATGGATGGGACAAGAGGGCTAGGATCTAGGGTTTGGACTGATTTAGTAAGTAGGTGGCCTATATATATGCAAAAGGGGGATGATTTGAATCCTCCGATCGCGATCGGGCGATCCGAAATAAATAGGTTAGGGAGTCCAAAAGAGAAACCGGAGATGTTTTATAGATGTTTGGGGATGATCCGGATCCATCCGTAACGACAGAGCGGGTCGGGTTCGGGACAACTTTTGGACGCGCGCGAGGGGTCAAGAGAGGTCAATGAGGACAAGGGCCTGACAAAATGACAATGGAGGCAAAGAGAGAAAAGGGCAACTGCAAACGGCTACGAGGTTTTATGAAAACATGCAGATGCAATGCGGATGATGCGATGAGATGAGATGCATGGCATGAACAAAATGCAAAACAACAGACAAAACCCAACCACGGAGGAAATAACATATCACATCACCGGAAATGGCAAGAGTTGGAGTTACAATTATGGAAAGTTGTATCCGGAGCGTTACAGGTTATTTCTTCAAGTTGTTCTTCTGCTAAGTGAATGTGATCGGACCCTTCCCCCTCTATGGTATACTCAACCCAATCTATTCACAAATTCTTCATGTGCATTCTATTTGAAACTCGTTTGAAATCTTCACCGTGTCCTTGTCAGCTGAAGAATTTGCGAACGGAACTTTTAACTTATCTTATCCAAATTTTCGGCTTTGCCGCTCAAACCGTTCCGCTTCCCACGATAGACTTACCTATTCACCCATGATCTAACACGGTCTCCACTTTTCAGTACGTGGGTGACACATGTCATGCGAATGAGAAGGGCCAGGGGCACGTTCGTCCTAAATCTTCGGGCGAACAGTTTTTTCACTGTGGCTATAAATACCCCTCTCCCCTTCCTCACTACTATTACTCCGCTCGCTCTCTCTCCTGCTCGAGCTTCTCAAACCCTAGCGCCGCCGCTACTTCATCGTCGCCGGTGAGGAAGAGCTTCACTGCCTCGACCTCGTCGCCGTCCTACTCGCGCTGGCCGCAGAAATCTTCACTCCGCCGCTGCCGTAGCCGTCTTCCTCCGCCGAGTTAGGGCGTGGAAGATCTGCACTGACGAACTTCACCTCTCCATCTCATAGTTCATCGTGTTCTTCGTTTAGGGTAATTAAAAGTTACTTTTACTGCCCTTTTGATTCAAATGACTTCTACAAAATCCTCAAAGGTGTTTTATTCTTCAAATCCTCACACACTAAACACCTCACATGTCATCTGTTCTTGATTCGTTTCTCTAAGCATCATTTTTCTTCAAGATTCCTCAATTGTGTGGATCTTCGATCTATACAACTCTGGAACCTAAGACAAAGAACGCCTAGTAAAATTCTTCAAGACTCATCTGGTCAAAATTCCTCAAACGTGTTCTTAAAAAAACCTTCTGAGAACGCATATGACCTCTCCAAATTCCTTGCAACTATACTCTGTTCACAGGTACTCATGTCAGCTGCTGAATCACTAGGTTCTCATCAACTTAACTCATTTGCAGCGTTCCTCTAAGAAAAGTTGCATACTTCTTCAGAGAATTCGATTGTTCAAATTCCTCAACTGAAGAAAATGGCAAAGTGTAAGAAGCCACAGAAAGGAGGAAAGAAGCCTGAGGTCATGGCTGCCTTTGAGACCCCTGATGACATATACAAAGGCTATTGCACTCCTGATGAGGCCAAGTTTGGTAAGGAGAACAAAAATCAGCGCATGGTGCGCATCCATAGGATAGAAAGGAGACGGGCAAGAGAATGGAGGGAGTATAGGTATGTAACTCCAAAGTACATGAAGAAATTCGCACTCAATCCTCCATGCCCAAGACCACCATTGGCACCTAGCCAAGTAGCAGATCCCACGAGGCTCAAGCGCGGTGAGGATTATCCTGATGAATGGGCAAAGCGCCAAGCCAAGCTAGCCAGGCAAGTCAAAGAAGCAGTGAGGAAATTCAATGAGGACTCTGTTGCTGCTGCTGCATCTGCTGAGGCCTCTGTTGTCAAGCCAAAGAAATCTATGGCAAAGAAGCCACAAGAAGCCAACCGCTTCACCTCCAAGACCCTCAAGGCCTAGTTCCTCAAAGAATGCCCTCATGGCCAGAATCCTCAAAGCCCTCACAGCCAATTCCTCATGATGCTCCTGCTCCTCCAGAATCTTCAGCTCCGCCAAAATCTTCGCCGCTCAGACAAAGTCCTCTCAGACTGTGCATCTTGCCACGTGCCAAAGGACGGCAGGCATCTCCATTGCCTCGTGTGTCTCAATAGTTCCTCACCTGCACCCAATTCTTCAACGGGTCCGTCTCTCATCAAGAAAAGGCCACAAAGCAGGACGAGGTCCTCGCCCTAGTCCTCGTAAGAAGCAGGTTGCCTTCCAAGTACCGTCTCAAGAAGACGAAGGCGATGATGAAGAACTTGCCGAGATCATCAGAGACAGGCAAGTTAGGGCCGCTAGAGCCAAAGGCACTAATGTGCCACTGCTATTGGATCCTAAGTTGATCCTTGATTATATTGATTTCTGGCACAAGGATCCAGACACTCCTATGCCTGATTTCCATTTGAATCCTGGCCAAAGTCACATGCTGACCCATTTCATCTCTGAAGAAAAATGGAAATATGAGAAGGCCAGGCAGATCAAGAAAGCACAGTATAGGAAAGAAAAGTTTTTTAAGACCAATGTTGTCTCTATGACAACTGATGAGCTTCTAAAAATCCAGTCTGAAATCAAAGCCCTCAGCAATAACTTCAAAGCCTACTATGCTGATTGGCAAGGTGCCAAAGTCAGATTTGTTAAACTGACTGAGAAATTCACCTCCAATGTTGCAGCCCCATCGCAACAGGAAATTCCTCAGGCTGAAGCTTCCGTCAAAGAAATCAAGAACATGCCAAGAACGCTAATGACTTTCGATCAAGAAGAAAATGTTAGTTCCAGGGCTGATGACTGCATTCCAAATTGAAGACATTGTCGTGGCATCCACTAATGGTGCACCAAGAAAATGAAGAAGTCGTGGCAACCGCATCGATTGCGCTGAAGAAAATCAACCAGATTCCTCTGATCCTCCTGCGCCTACACCAACTCCAATCCTTCCATATGCATTAGATGTGAAGAAGACCAAGGCTGCAGAGCGTGCAGCTGTGAAGAAAAGGAAAGCATCAGCTGCTTCAGATTCCTCAGCTCCAAAGAAAATGAAGCCTATGACAAGTTCATTTGAAAATCCAATTGATGTTGTTCCGATCTCAACCATGCCATCAAAGGACCTGTTCCTTTTGGTGAAGAATATGTGATCCCTAGCGGATCTGATGAAGAAAATCATTCTGCTGCTTCATCAGAGCAGATTGATGAAGAAATTGAAGTGGATGCTATCCCTTCAACACCTGTTGTCTCCTCTCCCATGCCTCAGTTCACAGCTGAAGAGGTCAAGGCGTTGAAGAAATGGAAGATGAAGACGTGGATATTGGGTGCACTACGCCGTTGATGAATGATGACTTTTGGGAAAGTCAAGACCCCAATTCTCCACTCTTCACCCCTTTACAAAGCAAATACCTCGGTCCCTGCACCAACCGCTCAAATGGGCTCAAGAAACTCACCCCACTTCATCTATGCATGAAGAAATTCCAGCTACTAGTGTCAAGAAACTGCTGTCTTGATCACTTGAACACGAGATCACATCAAGAGGAACCAGAAATTCCTCACTGAAGAACCTGAGATTGCGATTCTCAAGTCGTGATGCAACTCATCGACACTCCATCGCAAAGCCAAAGGATCCATTCTCAAGGAAGCAAAAGTTCAAGGCTGAAGATTTCTTCGGCGAGCATGTGTTCTTCACAGACATAACCCCTATGATTCTCGCCGCATAAGGAAGAGGCGTTCGACGGCCAGCCAGGCCAATTTCTATTCCTCAGTGCTGTTCAACAAAGAAAAAGTCTTCGATCATGCACACATTCCTCATGTGGACATGGAATCTCTGCCGGGCTTTGAGCCAGTCCTCAGTGTTCTTCACGATGCTGGATTGTTAAATTTCTGCACTGACATATGTGAGTTGAATGAAGAACTCATTCTTCAATTCTTTGCGACGCTGCACATCACAGGAGATTCTGAAGATGTGAACTCATGGGTGCTGGACTGGATGTCAAAAAACACTCACTACAAGGCACCAGTCACTGAATTGCTTCGTGCCCTACCACTCAGTCCTCCCCTTGAAGGTTCTTGTTGCGTCTATAGTGAACCTGTGCTTACAAATCACTACATGCAAGTTCTGATGAAGCCTTTGACGCCAGGGCAGGCCCCACTGCTACGTCTTGAGCTTGCGTTGGTTTTCCTCGAAGAGGAGAGGGTGATGCAGCAAGTGTAGCGTAAGTATTTCCCTAAGCTTTGAGAACCAAGGTATCAATCCAGTAGGAGGCTCCTCAAAAGTCCCACGCACCTACACAAACAAATTGAGAACTCGCAACCAACGCAATAAAGGGGTTGTCAATCCCTTCACAGCCACTTACGAAAGTGAGATCTAATAAAGATAGTATGATAAGATAAATATATTTTTGGTATTTTATAATATAGATGCAAAAAGTAAAGATACAAATAAAAGTAGATTGAAAGCAAATATAATAAGAGATAGACCCGGGGGCCATAGGTTTCACTAGAGGCTTCTCTCGAGATAGCATAAGTATTACGGTGGGTGAACAAATTACTGTCGAGCAATTGATAGAAAAGCTTATAATTATGAGATTATCTAGGCATGATCATGTATATAGGCATCACGTCCATAACAAGTAGACCGACTCCTGCCTGCATCTACTACCATTACTCCACACATCAACCAACTCCTGCCTGCATCTAGAGTATTAAGTTCATAAGAACAGAGTAATGCATTAAGCAAGATGACATGATGTAGAGGGATAAACTCATGCAATATGATATAAACCCCATCTTGTTATCCTCGATGGCAACAATACAATACGTGCCTTGCAACCCTTTCTCACATCCGGGTAAGGACACCACAAGATTGAACCCAAAGCTAAGCACTTCTCCCATGGCAAGAAAGACCAATCTAGTAGGCCAAACCAAACTGATAATTCAAGAGACTTGCAAAGATAACTCAATCATACATAAAAGAATTCAGAGAAGATTCAAATATTATTCATAGATAAACTTGATCATAAACCCACAATTCATTGGATCTCGACAAACACACCGCAAAAAGAGTTTATATCGAATAGATCTCCACAAGAGAGGGGGAGAACATTGTATTGAGATCCAAAAAGAGAGAAGAAGCCATCTAGCTAATAACTATGGACCTGTAGGTCTATGGTAAACTATTCACAACTCATCGGAGGGGCAAGGATGTTGATGTAGAGGCCCTCCGTGGTTGATTCCCCCTCCGGCAGAGTGCCGGCGAAGGCTCCAAGATGGGATCTCGCGGATACAGAAGGTTACGGCGGTGGAAATTGTGTTTCGTGGTGCCCCCGGATGTTTTCGGGGTATGTAGGTATATATAGGAAGAATAAGTACGTTGGTGGCCGCCCGAGGGGCCCACGAGACAGGGGGGAGCGCCCTATAGGGGGGGGGGGGGGCGTGCCCGCCTATCTCGTGGAGGCCTCGGCTGCTTCTTGACTTGCACTCCAAGCCCTCTGGATCACGTTCGTTCCAGAAATCACGCTCCCGAAGGTTTCATTCCGTTTGGACTCCGTTTGATATTCCTTTTCTTCAAATACTGAAATAGGCAAAAAACAACAATATGGGCTGGGCCTCCTGTTAGTAGGTTAGTCCCAAAATGATATAAATGTGTAAAATAAAGCCCATAAACATCCAAAAGGGGTACTATAATAGCATGGAACAATAAAAATTATAGATACGTTGGAGACGTATCAAGCATCCCCAAGCTTAATTCATGCTCGCCCCTCGAGTAGGTAAATGATAAAAAGAGAATTTTTGATGTGGAATGCTACCTAGCATAATTCATAATGTAATTTTCTTTATTGTGGCATGAATGTTCAGATCCAAATGAATACAAAATAAAAGTTCACATTGATAAAAGAAATAGTAATACTTCAAGCATACTAATCAAAGTAATCATGTCTTCTCAAAATAGCATGGCAAAAGAAAGTTCATCCCTACAAAATCATATAGTTAGGCTATGCTTCATTTTCATCACACAAAGATGTTCCCAACTTCTATACCCCGATGACAAGCCAAGCAATTGTTTCATACTTAAATAATCTCAAACTTTTTCAACCTTCACGCAATACATGAGCGTGAGCCATGGATATAGCACTACGGGTGGAATAGAATATGATGATGGAGATTGTGTGGAGAAGACAAAAAAAAAGAAAGTCTCACATTGACGAGGATAATCAACGGGCTATGGAGATGCCCATCAATTGATGTCAACATGAGGAGTAGGGATTGCCATGCAACGGATGCACTAGAGCTATAAATAAATGCTCAACAAAAGAAAACTAGTGGGTGTGCATCCAACTTGCTTGCTCACGAAGACCTAGGGCATTTGAGGAAGCCCATCGTAGGAATATACAAGACAAGTTCTATAATAAAAATTCCCACTAGCATGAAGAGGACAACTTATGAGACTCACTACATGAAAAACATGGTGCTACTTTGAAGCACAAAATATGAGACTCACTACATGAAGAACAAGGTGCTACTTTGAAGCACAAGTGTGGAAAAAGAGATAGTACCATTGCCCTTTTTATTTTATTTTTTTGGGCCTTTCTTTTTTTCTTTTTGGCCTTTCTATTTTTTTGATTGGGCAATGCTCTAATAATGATGATCATCAGACTTCTGTTGATTACAACATAAGGATTACAACTCGAAACTAGAACAAGATATGACTCTATATGAATGCCTCCGGCGGTGTACCGGGATGGTGCAATGAATCAAGAGTGACATGTATGAAAAATAATGCATGGTGGCTTTGCCACAAATACGATGTCAACTACATGATCATGCAATGGCAATATGAAAAATGTAAAGTATGTCATGATGATGATGAACGGAACAGTGGAAAGTTGCATGGCAATATATCTCGGAATGGCTATGGAAATGCCATAATAGGTAGGTATGGTGGCTGTTTTGAGGAAGATATAGGGAGGTTTATGTGTGATAGAGCGTATCGTATCACGTGATTTGGATGCACCGGTGAAGTTTGCACCAACTCTCAAGGTGAGAAAGGGCAATGCACGGCATCAAGAGGCTAGCAAAGGCGGAAAGGTAAAAGTGCGTATAATCCATGGACTCAACATTAGTCAAAAGAACTCATATACTTATTGCAAAAATTTAGAAGTCATCAAAAATCAAGTACTACGTGCATGCTCCTAGGGGGATAGATTGGTAGGAAAATACCATCGCCGTCCCCCGACCGCCACTCATAAGGATGCACAAGCCAGGTACACTTCATGTTTCAAATTTGTTACACAACTTTAACCATAATGCATGCTACGGGACTTGCTAACTTCAACACAAGCATTCTTTAAATTCATAATCACCCAACTAGCATGACTTTAATATCACTACCTCCATATCTCAAAACAATTATGAAGTATCAAAATTGATCATAGCATCCAATTCACTTTCTATGATTGTTTTTATTATACCCAACTTGGATGCCTACCATTCTAGGACCAATTTTATAACCATAGAAAATACCATGCTGTTCTAAAAGACTCCCAAAATAATATAAGTGAAGCATGAGGGACTAGCAATTTCTTCAAAATTAATACACCACCGTGCTCTAAAAGATATAAGTGAAGCACTAGAGCAAAAACTATCAAGCTCAAAAGATATAAGTGAAGCACATAGAGTATTCTAGCAAATTATAATTAAATAGGCTTCTCCCAAAAGGTGTGTACAGCAAGGATGATTGTGTTAAACTAAAAATCAAAGACTAATATAATACACGACGCTCCGAGAAAAACACTTATCATGTGGCGAATAAAAATATAGCTCCAAGTAAAGTTACCAATGAACGAAGATTTAAAGAGGATGCCTTCCTGGGGCATCCCCAAGCTTAGGATTTTGGCTATTCTTGAATATCTTGGGGTGCCATAAGCATCCCCAAGCTTAGGATCTTGCCACCCTTTATTCCATAGTCCATAAAAGCTTTACCCAAAACTTGAAAACTTCACAACACAAAACCACCACATAAGGTACTGCAATTAACTCATTATTTATTTAATTTTGTGTTAAACCTACTGTATTCCAACTTCTCTATGGATTATAAACTAATTTATTGGTCATAGATTCATCAAAATAAGCAGACAACACACGAAAAACAGAATCTGTCAAAAACATAACAGTCTGTAGTAATCTGTAACTAATGCAAACTTATGGAACTCAAAAAATTCAGCCAAAATAGGACGACCTAGGATATTTATTTATTGATCAGCAGCAATTGGAATCACTATTTTATCACGTTCTGGTGATTTTTAACAATTGTTTTCGTGAACCAAAAGTTTCTGGAAATTACAGCAAGATCAAATAACTATCATCGAAGAAGATCCTATAGGTTTAACTTAGCACAAACACTAATTAAAAGATAAAACCACATCTAAACAGAAGGTAGATGGATTATTTATTCCTAAACAGAAACAAAATAAAAAAACACAAAGAAAATTGGGTTGCCTCCCAACTAGCGCTATCGTTTAACGCCCCTAGCTAGGCATAAAAGCAAGGATAGATCTAACGAGTGCCATCTTTGGCACTAAACTCATAAGTAGCACACATGATAGATTCATAAGGTAATTTGACTTTCTTTCTTGGAAAGTGCTCCATGCCTTTTTTTAATGGAAATTGGAATCTAATATTCCCTTCCTTCATATCAATAATCGCACCAATCGTTCTAAGGAAAGGTCTACCAAGAATATTAGGACAAGAAAGATTGCAATCTATATCAAGAACGATAAAATCTACGGGCACCAAATTTCTATTTGCAACAATAAGAACATCATTGATCCTTCCCATAGGCTTTTTAATGGTGGAATCCGCAAGGTGCAAATTTAACGAGCAATCATCAAGATCATGAAAACCTAGAATATCACATAAAGTTTTCAGAATTGTGGAAACACTAGCACCCAAATCACACAAAGCAAAACACTCATAATCTTTACTTCTAATATTTATAGTAGGTTCCCACTCATCATTAAGTTTTCTAGGTATAGAAACTTCCAAATTAAGTTTTTCATCATAAGATTGCATCAAGGCATCAACAATATGTTAGGTAAAAGCTTTGTTTTGACTATAAGCATGATGAGAATTAACAACGGATTGCAACAAGGAAATACAACCTTTTATAGAGCAATTATCATAATCAAATTCCTTGAAATCCGAGATAGTAGGTTCAATATTATTAGAAGTTGAGGATTCTCCAATCTCACTTTTACCAAAAATAACATTAAGATCTAAAGACTCCGAATTCTTGGGACGCCTTCTAGGCAAAGTTGATTCATCATCAGTCCCATAATCATCCAAATTCATATTGCGAAACATAGATCTAATCGGAGACACGTCAATAACTTTAAGATCCTCATCATTATTTTCATGTAATTTTTCTGGTTTAGCGGCCATCTTATTGACTAAAGTGGCTTGCTTGTCAGAAATTTTGGCTATATCATTTTCAAGCCGGGCAATTTGAGCGTTAACACCATAGAATTCTTTATTCATATCATCAAGCTCTTTGTTCATAAACCCCCAAAAACCTTTTTGTTCCTTAAGCTCTTTTCTAAAGAAATTATTATGCTCAAATTGAAAATTCATAAAGCTTATAATATTTGATTCAATCTCATCCATCCTTCTGAGAAGGTGGTCAGGACCTTTAGGTGCAGCCATAAGGTCAAACAAGCAAACAAGCACACAAAAGAAGGCAAGCGAAAAGAGAGGAGGAGATTGGGAAAGTGAGGGCGAATAAAACGGCAAGGGTGAAGTGGGGGAGAGGAAAACAAGAGGCAAATGGCTTGATCATGTCTTTACTTGAGCAAAGACCTCCCCGGCAACGGCGCCAGAAATCCTTCTTGCTACGTATTGAGCTTGCGTTGGTTTTCCTCGAAGAGGAGAGGGTGATGCAGCAAGTGTAGCGTAAGTATTTCCCTAAGCTTTGAGAACCAAGGTATCAATCCAGTAGGAGGCTCCTCAAAAGTCCCACGCACCTACACAAACAAACTAAGAACTCGCAACCAACGCAATAAAGGGGTTGTCAATCCCTTCACGGCCACTTCATGAAAGTGAGATCTAATAAAGATAGTATGATAAGATAAATATATTTTTGGTATTTTATAATATAGATGCAAAAAGTAAAGATGCAAATAAAATTAGATTGAAAGCAAATATAATAAGAGATATACCCGGGGGCCATAGGTTTCACTAGAGGCTTCTCTCGAGATAGCATAAGTATTACAAAGGTGGACAAATTATCGCCGAGCAATTGATAGAAAAGCGCATAGTTATGAGATTATCTAGGCATGATCATGTATATAGGCATCACGTCCATAACAAGTAGACCGACTCCTACCGCATCTACTACTATTACTCCACACATTGACCGACTCCTACCGCATCTAGAGTATTAAGTTCATAAGAACAGAGTAACGCATTAAGCAAGATGACATGATGTAGAGGGATAAACTCATGCAATATGATATAAACCCCATCTTGTTATCCTCGATGGCAACAATACAATACGTGCCTTGCAACCCTTTCTGTCACTGGGTAAGGACTCCACAATATTGAACCCAAAGCTAAGCTCTTCTCCATGGCAAGAAAGACCAATCTAGTAGGCCAAACCAAACTGATAATTCGAAGAGACTTGTAAAGATAACTCAATCATACATAAAAGAATTCAGAGAAGATTCAAATATTATTCATAGATAAACTTGATCATAAACCCACAATTCATCGGATCTCGACAAACACACCGCAAAAAGAGTTTACATCGAATAGATCTCCACAAGAGAGGGGAGAACATTGTATTGAGATCCAAAAGAGAGAAGAAGCCATCTAGCTAATAACTATGGACCCATAGGTCCGTGGTAAACTACACACAACTCATCAGAGGGGCAAGGATGTTGATGTAGAGGCCCTCCATGGTTGATTCCCCCTCCGGCAGAGTGCCGGCGAAGGCTCCAAGATGGGATCTCGCGGATACAGAAGGTTACTATGGTGGAAATTGTGTTTCGTGGTGCCCCCGGATGTTTTCGGGGTACGTAGGTATATATAGGAAGAAGAAGTACATCGGTGGCCACCCGAGGGGCCCACGAGACAGGGGGCACGCCCTATAGGGGGGGGGGTGCCCTCCTATCTCGTGGAGGCCTCGGCTGCTTCTTGACTTGCACTCCAAGTCCTCTAGATCATGTTCGTTCCAAAAATCACGCTCCCGAAGGTTTCATTCCGTTTGGACTCCGTTTGATATTCCTTTTCTTGAAATCTTGAAATAGGCAAAAAACAGCAATATGGGCTGGGCCTCCGGTTAGTAGGTTAGTCCCAAAAATGATATAAATGTGTAAAATAAAGCCCATAAACATCCAAAAGGGGTAATATAATAGCATGGAACAATCAAAAATTATAGATACGTTGGAGACGTATCACCCATGAACCAAATTCCTCGTCAAGGAATTACTGTATGTGCCTTGGACTGTCTATCGCATTTTGACGAATACATTGAGTCCTATCAAAGGCCACGACTCGAATGAAGAAGAAGTCGTTGGAATCATGAAGAATCTGCTTTTCAATATCATTCATGGCGTTCCCGTCAACTTCCATGATTTCTTCATGAGGACTCTGGCCAATGTCGCTATGTCACCTTTTGAGCTGAAGCCTTATGCACCTTGGATTATGAGATTCATCAGAACAAGGTCTTCACTCAATTACAAAGCTGATACTCTGAATCACTGCAGCTACTTGCCTCCGATTGAAGTCCTCAAACAGACATTTTCCTCAGCTGATGACAAAGGCAAGGCCGCTGCTGTGATAGATGAAGGCATTCGTCCATTGGATGGTCAATTTCGCAAGGCTGCATCCTACTCAACCAATGATGACTCTGCCGCCCATGACTCTGCCGCCAACACAACCAAGCCAAATCCTCAAGGCACATCACCCAGGGTGATGACTGATCGTGAGCTTCTCCTCGCCTTCATCAAGGTTGATCGCAATCATAAATGGGTCAAGCGTCGCTTTGGTTCAATTCTTCACAACATGACCTCAACCCATAATGCAGTGAAGAAAAATCAATACTACCTCCATGAAACCTTCAACCGTACCTGGGTTGTTTTGTCTCATGTCTACAGTGAAGAAGATCTGAAGAAAATGGGTCTCAAGGAAGAATTTGACTGGTCTGCACCTCCAATCAAGAAATACAAGAAGGTCAAGGTTCCTTCCTTGGTGGCCAGCTCCTATTCTTCATCGCTGCGACATCGATGAACATGAAGACTTGGACATCAAGGCAGGCCCTACTACGACAAACGACCGACAACGCTTAGCGCTCCTCCATCAACTTGATATTCTTCGTATGCGTTAGTCCTCAGTTTTTTTCGATCCTTTTGGTCATTCGATGACAAAGGGGGAGAAAGTTGAGTTAGTGTTCAAGCGGGTCTATTATATGGGCGTTTTTTGCTAAGTTACAACTCTCGCTCTTCTGAAACTTTATTGGATCGAGTTGTAATCTTAAACCCGATGGTGCTCTGATACTTTTGATGTGTTCTTCTGCATGCTTATTCCTCATTATATGTTAATACACGCATGCTGAATTACATCAGTCACCATATTTCATCATGCATTTCAAATTCTTCATATTATATGTCAAATGCGTGTGTGAATTACAAGATATAGGTGGAAATCTGCATGATTCAACTCTTCAAGTGTGCATTGCCTCAAAAGCAAATTCCTCACTATGCACATCTTCAGGGGGAGTTCTTCTATATCTTGCAATCAAATTTCTCAATATCAGTATTTACACTTCATATGTTTATCCCCGTTGAAAACTTAACCTATATTGTCATCAATCACCAAAAAGGGGGAGATTGTAAGTGCATCAAGTGCCCCTTAGTGATTTTGGTGTATTGAAGACTTATAGGTTAAGGGTCTAATGCGTTTATGAGTGTACACAGGTCTATAAGTCTATGAGGAGTTTGATATTTACAGAGAAAGTCGACCCCTAAAAATGAAGTTCTTCGACTGAAGACTTTGTGTCGGTGTACTAGCGTAGGGGTACCCTAGTATCCCGAACTCGTGCACGGGCAGTTGCAGCACCCCGCGGCAAGGCTTGCCTGGTCACAGCCAAGATCCTCCGTGGTTCCTTTGGAGCCATTCAAGAACAAAGTATTTAACCAAGAAGACAAGGCCCCGGCAAGAGGAGCTTGCCGGGAAGGCCACTCAAGGCACGCAGAAGACAAGACCCCGACAAGAGGAGCTTGCCGGGAAGGCTCGGAGAGCGACAAGCCTCCGGACGCGACAAGCCTCCGGACGCGACAAGGATTCAGCCGCTGACAAGGCACTTGCCGCAGCAGTAACCTCTCTCTTCATCTCTGCTCCAGCTCATCCACCAACGTGTCGCCATGGGACCATTCCCTGCGCGCGTGTCAAGAGGCTGTGTAGCCAGCGAAGAGCAGCGATAAGCGGCGCTGACAAGCTTGCCATCGTGGCGAACGGTGGCGCTCCTGACGGTCCCTCACAGATCATGTTTAGGCGACAGGACGGCATTTAATGCTTTTGTCCCTTGCCGTCAGGGTTAGGTAGAGTACACTGTACACTGTACAAGTAGGTGTACCAACTACTATTTTTTCCATTTGTGCCCTCATCTACGTTGCCACCTGTCGGAGACCCCTTGAGCATATAAAAGGAGGCCCGTGCGTAACGTAGAGGGGGGTTCGAACACTCTCACGCTAGGTCTCGTTAGCAGCTGGAGTATATCAGTAGCTCTCAGCCCCTAGCAAGAACACAATACAATTAGACAAGCAGCAGGAGTATTATCTCTCCGGAGAGCTCAAGCTGGGTAAACTGCTCGTAAGCTTCGCCTCGATCCGCTCTTCAGGCGATCTCCGCCCTCCGAACCAAAGGGACTCGGTCCGCCGTCCCATAGGTGTTCGTGGGTCCGATCAGCCTCCCGACATCTTTGGCGCGCCCGGGTAGGGGCGTCGAGGCTGTGTGAACCTGATCCGGCGTTCACACGAGCAACATCTTCATCATCTTCAACATCTTCATCAATATGCCACCGAAGAAGAAGGCTTCGGCGGCAGCGGAGCCGTCCGCGTGGAACCAACCATCACCGGAGCAAACAGGTGGTGGAGCAGACGCTGGCGGAAGAACGGGCGCCGGCGAAGGAGTTCGTGACGCTGCCAAGTCCAAAGACAAGGCCGCACAAACCTCGGCGTCCGTATATGTCCCGCGCCCATCTCCGGAGCCGCGGGACCAACAGCGTCATGGTATTCACAATACCATACGCTCGTTGGATCAAGACCGAGCTGGAGGATCTCGAGGCCCTCAAGACCAGCGTGCACGCCAAAGATGCCGCACGAAGCGAGGTATTTGTCGCTGGACGGATGCTGCTCCTTCTAACATAGTTAGAAGTCCGAGCATATCCCGCTCCTCACATCGCTCACCATTGCCACCCACTACTCCAGCGGAAGCCTTGGCGAGCTCAATCGCTTCCTCGACTACCCTCCAACAGCCGACAAGGTTGACGAATGGAGGGCCACCATCCAGAGTCTCATCGGCTTTGCCAACGGCGACGCTGCGCGGCAACCAACTACTTCCCGCTGGTACTCAAGTCCAATGTCAGATCTTGGCTCATGCACTTGCCGGACAACTCCATATCTTCTTGGGCAGATCTATGCCATCAGTTTGTTGGCGCCTTCACAGGCGGCCACAAGCCTCATGGCCAAGAAAGTGACCTTCATCTGCGCCGCCCGTAAGGAAGGAGAGTCCCCTGCGCAAGTTCATTCGTAGATTCAGCCGTGTGCACTACAACATCCCGGATGTCCACCCCGCCGCGGTGATCGGTAGCGTTTCATTAGAACGTGCGGAACCGCAGGATGAGGGAGGAGATGGCGATGTGCAAAGTCAAGGACGTCAGTGAGCTGTATGCCTTGGCCGACAAGTGTGCACGTGCTGAGGAAGGGAGGAGACTCCCAGGAGAGAATGCAGAAGCAGGATCTGACAGTGAAGAAACCGCCCCGGCAAAGAAGAGCCGGCGGCGGGGCAACAGGAAAAAGAAAGGCAGAGATGTGCTAGTTGTTGAGCAGTCCGGCAACGGAGGTGGCGACAAGAACGCCAAGGCTGGTAGCTCCGGCAAGGAGGTTGCCGCTGGTACCAACCACCAGCCTGTGGCGGCCGCCGACAAGCGGGGACGGCTCCGGCAAGCAAGATCGCAAGATCCACCGCACCAAGGGCCATGACCTCCAGAGCTGCAAGAAGGTAGAGCAGCTTGTCGAGCAACAGAAAGCTGAATACGAGCGACGCGACAAGGAGAAGGCCCAGGAAGGTGCTGGAGGAGCCAGCAAGAAACGTCCCGGCCGGGGAGGGCGCCGCGGCAAGGAGACAGACCTCCCCGCGGCCGCGACAAGGATGAAGATGACGACGATGATGAAGATATAGAAGACGCAGCGAGACCGATGAGCAGGAGTTTCGTAAAGCTACAGAGGTCCTCTGCATTGACGGAGGTGCTTCCTGCATACTTCCCACCGCCAACTCAAGCGGTGGATGCGGAAGTTAATGCAGCCGAACCATCCGTAGAGTCACGCAAGCCTCAAGTGGTCCAAGACACCTATCATCTTTGATATTGAGGACCACCCTGATCGCATAATCATGTCGGGTGCTTGCCGATGTTGGTCTCACCAACCATCCGCAACCTCAAGGTCACCAAGATGCTAGTTGACGGCGGGCCGCTTAAACCTGATCTCCTCCGCGGTGCTCCGAAGCTTCAGATCCTCGACAAATGAAGCTCAAGAGACCGGCACATTCCAAGGAATCAATCCGGGAAGGAGCAAGCCAAGGGGAAGATCACGTTGCCGGTAACATTTGGCAGCGAAGCTAAACTTTAGGATCGAGAGGGTCACGTTCGACGTTGCTGATTTCCCATTGCCTTACAATGGGATACTTGGCCGCCCAGCACTCGCCAAGTTCATGGCAGCCTCTCATTATGCATACAACTTACTCAAGATGCCAGGCCCGATAAGCATCATCTCTGTCCATGGCGACAAGAAGGATGCTCTTATCTGTGCCGACAAGATCTACCGGGAAGCAGCAGCTGCAATGTAGCAAGACACTTGCCGCTGAAGCTCCCGGGGGGAAGAAGACCAAGTCCGGCAAGAGCTCTGATGCCCACTCCGGCAAGCGCACCTCTTCGGAGTGCTGCACTACCGTCGAGGACGCACCATCGAGCTCCACCGGCAAGTGCAAGAGGACGATGGCAGCTCCGCCAAAGACCAAAAAGGTGTCCGCCAAGGAGGACGGCACTGGTGGTACCTTCACCATCAGTGCCACTCTCGACCCTAAATAGGAAGGCGCGCTCGTTGCTTTCCTGTGGGCGAACACCGACGTGTTTGCATGGCAACCGTCGACATCCCGGTGTTCCTGTGAAAGTAATTGAGCATCACTTAGCTATCTGTCCTCATGCGCCGACCCGGCCAAGCGTAAAGTCGTGAAGCGTGCAAAGGAGCGCCAAGAATTCATCGCAGAAGAGATCAAGAAATTAGAAGCAGCAGGCCTTGTCAGAGGAGTGCTCCATCCTACGTGGTTGGCCAATCCTGTAGTTGTGCGCAAGGCAAATGGGAAATGGAGGCTTTGTATCGACTTCACCGATGTCAATAAAGCTTGTCCGAAAGATCCATTTCCCTTGCCGCGCATCGACCAGATTGTTGACTCCACGGCTGGATGTGATTTGCTTTCATTTCTTGATGCATACTCAGGATATCATCAGATCTTCACGGAAGAAGAGGATGATGAGGAAACCGCATTCATTACTCCATGTGGCACATACTGTTTCATACGGATGCCTTTCGGTTTGAAGAATGCTGGTTCAACGTTTGCAAGAGTAGTCCATGACGCCTTTGAGCCGCAAATGCACAGAAATGTAGAAGCCTACATGGATGACATAGTGGTCAAGAGCAAGGACAAAGCAACTCTGGTTCAAGATTTGGATGAGACCTTTGCAAATCTGCGCAAGATCAACCTCAAGCTCAACCCCGAGAAGTGCGTTTTCGGAGTCCCTTCCGCAAGCTTCTCGGTTCTTCGTGGTCTCGCCGGGAATTGAAGCCAATCCCGACAAGATCAAGGCCATTGAGCAGATTGAAGCACCAAAGCGCCAAGGATGTACGAAGACTTGCCGGTTGCGTGGCTGCTCTCCGCAGGTTTATCTCTAGGTTCTGCTGAACGCGCCTACCATTTTTCAAGATTTTGAAAAGGCAGGTCCAATGAAATGGACTCGGCGGAGGCTGCGCTGCAGGACTTAAAGAGGTACCTGTCCTCCACTCCAATACTTGTCACACCTAAGCCACAAGAGAAGTTGCTGCTATATATAGCGGCAACCAATCAAGTGGTTAGTGCTGCATTAGTAGCAGAGAGGGAGGCGGACGATGAGCTGGCAACCATGGCAGATACATCCAGCGACAAGCAAGGCACTTCACCGACAAGCTCGTCCCGGACAGGACGGATCTCACAGCATGCGAGAAGATGCGTAAAAGGATGGTGCAGCGCCCAGTTTACTTTGTCGGTTCCCTCCCGCAGGGGCTAGGTCAAGGTACTCTGGTGTGCGTAAATTGCTTTTCGGCCTCCTCATGGCCTCGAGAAAGCTGCGCCATTACTTCCAAGCACATGAGATAACAGTCGTCACTCGCTTTCCATCAAGAGGATACCGCAAAATCCGAAGCGTGCAGGATTGTCGAGTGGGCACCGGAACTGTCAAGCTTTGGCCTCGAGTTTGAAAGCACTTCAACTATCCAAAGCGAGCATTGGCAGAGTTCATAGCGGAATGGACCCCAACGCAAGATGAAGAAATTCGCAGACGAGCATCCCCGTCAAGGAAGCGAGCAAAGAGTGGCTGATGTACTTTGATGGTGCCTTCTCGCTGCAAGGCGCCCGGTCTTTGGCGTGCTGCTTATAGCACCCACCGGAGAGCACCTCAAGTACATAGTCCAAATGCATTTTCCCAAGGAGCAAGCAACAAACAATACAGCAGAGTATGAAGGTTTGCTTGCCGGTCATAGGATTGCAGTAGACCTTGGGATTAAGAAGCTTATTGTCAGGGGCGATTCGCAGCTTGTCGTCCGCCAAGTGAACAAAGATTATCAGAGTCCATTGATGGAAGCCTACGTTGATGAAGTGAGAAAGCTAGAAGAACACTTTGACGGCCTACAAATGGAACATGTTCCAAGAGCTCGTAATGATATTGCCGATGGCTCGCCAAAGTGCGCTGCACTTAAGTTGCTGTGGAACCAGGGATTTTGTGCTCAAGCTGATCGAACCGTCTGTAACACCACCAATCGGACAGAGCAAGAAGAGGAAGTTGATCTCTGGTGACTACTTTCCGCAGAGCTTCCCGAAACCGCCGCCACGAAGGTCCCCAAGATCGACACCAATAAAGCCGAGGGGCTGCTCCGACAAGCCCCTGTGGTTTGTTTCGTTGAAGCGACGCCCCGACAAGTTTTGCTCCGGCAAGCTTGCCGGGGAACGTCAAGCTCCGGCTGAGCCGTAGGTTCTTGCCGTGGAAGCTGATATTCCCGCAGCAGCAGATGTGCCTTTAGTCCTTGTTGTCGAGCCGCAAGCTCCGGCATGGGCGCATTAGATTGTCCATTTCCTTCAGACAGGAGAACTTCCCGAAGAGCAAGAAGAAGCAGAAAGAGTAGCCCGGCAGTCAAGTATGTACCAGTTTGTCGACAAAGACACTGCATGTAAGAAGACTCAACGGGGTGAAATTGAAGTGTATTCATCGGGAAGACGGACAAAAGCTGTTGGCAGAGATACATGGAGGCATATGTGGTCATCACATTGGCGCCAGAGCACTTGCCGGCAAAGCTTTCTGGCAAGGTTTCTTCTGGCCAACAGCCCTCCAGGATGCAACTGCACAAGTAACCAAGTGTGAAGTGTGCCAGTTCCATTCCAAACAGATACACCAGCCAGCTCAAGCTCTCCAGACGATCCCTTTATCCTGGCCATTTTCGGTTTGGGGGCTCGACATTCTCGGCCCCTTTCCTCGAGCTGTCGGGGGCTTTGAGTACTTGTACGTCAGAATCGACAAGTTCACAAAGTGGCCGGAAGTGGAAGCAGTGAGGAAGGTGACAAGACAACAAGCGATCAAGTTCTTCGTGTCGATTGTTTGTCGCTTTGAATCCCTAACAGGATCATCACCGACAATGGCACACAATTTACGAAGTCGCACCTTCATGCAAGACGTCCAAGATCTTGGCGCCAAGGTCTGTTTTGCTTCGCTGCTCATCCGAGAAGCAACGGTCAAGCGAGAGGGCAAATGGGAAGTGCTGCGCGGGCTCAAGACCAGAACTTTCGGCTGCTGCACAAGTGCGGAAGAAACTGGATTGAGGAGCTGCCGGTGGTTCTTTGGTCGATCAGACGACGCCAAATCGAGCCACCGCCGCACACCTTTTGCTCTAGTCTATGGAGCAGAGGCAGTTCTCCCCACGGAACTTGTATACGGGTCACCTCGAGTACTCGCTTATGATGAGCTTGAGCAAGAGCAGCTGCGACAAGATGACGCGCTGCTCCTTGAGGAGGACCGTCTTCAGGCCGCTGTATGAGCTGCTCGTTACCAGCAAGCTTTGCGTCGCTACCATAGCTGCAAAGTTAGTGCCAGAAGCCTCGAGGAAGGCGACCTTGTTCTTCGGCGCGTTCAGTCCGCCAAGAATTCAAACAAGTTGACGCCAAGTGGGAAGGCCCTTATCGGGTGAAACGAGTCACTAGGCCTGGCGCTGTCCGCTTTGAGACCGAAGATGGCATTCCGTGAGCAACTCCTGGAACATTGAGCATCTTCGTAAGTTTTACTCAGAGAGGCGCGGTTTAACCTGTTCCGCAACCACCTTTTGTACAAGTCTTGCCGATGTTGCATGTAATCCTTTGTACAAAGCCGGGCGCAGATCCCGTGCATAAGTAAAGCTCATGTGTTGCGCACAACTTGTCAAATTCATGCTTTCATCATTTTATTGCATGTTTTGGCTAACACTTTGTGCAGCACCCACACCCGTAAGCAATATCGAGTCATTGGGCTCCATAACTTTATTTTCTCTTCTTTCTCTTTTCTCAAAGAAAGGAAGGTCCCCTCGCGCACAAGTTAACCAGGGGGAAGGAGAAGATAATACTATGGACCAAGCATTGCTCGAGGAAGTTTCGCCTTATCGGGAAGCAAACGACAAAAAAGCTAAGTTGCCCAAGTTTGAGCAATCAGTTCTTAATTTTTTAAGTTATCTTCCTCAAACGATAGTACTTTGTATGGAAAACCTGTGTGCGGAGGAACCAACTCGCAGCTAGTCGCGCCCTTACTTTTTTTCGAGTCCGCTCAACAACTTAAGTGAGCTGCGGCTAGTCGCGACAAGGTTGCTTGTCGGAGGCGGCACCGCCAAAGAAGCTGTCGACGTTCGCGACTCAGCGCATGACAAAAGGTGCCCGCACCGACAAGTTCCCTAAAAGCGTGGGGCAAAACGCATAAAGGAAGGAATCAAGTAAAGGAAATAACATTGCAATCATTGCCTAAGATAGAGTTTTATTACAAAATAGCTTGTCGCAGATCTAATAAATTGTTCTAAACATGATCAGCAGCGACAAGGGAAAGATAAAATTGGCGGCCTAGTCTACGCGGTCGTCATCAACCCGCTTGATCTTGCTCACCTTGTCCACAATGGGTGCGACAAGGGCTTTGAGCGCCTCCACATCGGCATCTGGCGGCAAGGATCTAAGGACGCCGTTGAGGTTGAGGCCTGGATTGTGGAAGGCCACCTTCATCAACACCTTCTGGAGGGCTCCTGCATAGATCTAGCGCGATTCCTCGGCCAGCTGCTTTGGGATCTCTTCCCGGAGTCGCTGGAGACCCGCCACCACGCCTTGAAGAATAAGCTAAGCTTGGCGCTGGGTTGGAGGTGCTCGTCGGAGGAGTATCCAAGATCCACCATCCCCAGCTCCATCAGCTCGTTGTGGATGGCGGCGGCAGATCCACGAGACCTTCGGTCCAGGCTCCACACTCTCCCTCAAGGCGCCTGGTGGCAACAGATTCGCCAAAGCAGCTCCTCGTTGGCCTTGATCTTCTCCAACAGCCCACCTCCCGCTCCTTGGCGCCGCCCAAAGGTTCCGTGAGATCGTGGTGGTCACTTCAGCTCAAGATCTGCCTTGGAATCCTTGGCGGCGCCGAGCTCCTTGTTCTATCGGCGAGACGGCCCTGCAGCTCGCCAAGAGTGTAGGCGTCCTTCTCGCGCTCGTGCTTGAGTGCAGCAAGCTCCTCGCCGCTCTTCTGGAGACTGGCCTCCAGCTGCGTCACCTTCATCTCCAACTCTTTCTTGGCGGCCTCGGTGGCTGCGGCAGCATCCTTCGCTTCCTTAAGAGCCCCGCCAAGTGACTCCTCGCGCGTGACAAGCTCTTCCTCATAGCTGTCAAGATTGATCTTCCGCTGCGCCAACTCGCCTTCTTGCGCAGATAGCTTCTCGGCAGCAAGCCTTTGCTGCTCCTCAACCTCAGCCTTCTCAAGGATGAAGGCTGTGCGCTCTTCAGCAAGTCACTCCCGCTCTTCTGCTATGTTCCGGAGAGTTTCTTGGTTGGCGCCCCGGAGCTCTTCTGCGCGCTTCTCCATGTCTGCTCCCGCCCTCGCGACAAGTGCTTCCCGGGACTCCAACATGGCTTGTCGGGCGCGGTAGAGCGACAGCAGCTTCTTCAGCATTGCTCCTCCTCGACTTCGCTGCCGCTGCTGCTTGGCGCGTCCACCAGCGCCACCAACGGAGGCGAGCAGCTCTCCGTCAAGGTCTCTCCTTTGACCGGGCGCCTGGAGCTCGACTCCCATGGGAGCTTGATGAAGACGCCGTCGCCGGCCTTCAAGTAGGCGCCTGGCTGGGGCTCTTCGGAGCATGACACTGCAGCAACGGCGGGGGAGTCGGCGGTCGGTGCAGCGCCTGGCGCTCCTGCGACCCCAGGGCCGTCAGTGCGATCGCCAGACCCTCACTGCTTCACGGCAGCCTCGGTGGCCTCTTCGCCGGCAGGCTCGTCAGCGCCGGCTTCTTCTCCCACGGCGGCGGCTTCGTCAGTGTTGCCGCGCGCGTCCTCCTCGCCGGCGACCTCGGTCTCCATCGGCTCTGTGGCGGACGGAGAAAGAACAGTCAAGCAAATGTTCAAAAAGAAAAACAAAAGAAAACGAGCCCAAGGGAAATTTTCGCGCAAGAGGATTACCTGCAATGGGATCTGCAGCCATGGTCTCGACCACTGGAGGATCACTGGTGTTGTCCCTTGCTGGAGTAGTCTCCCTTGCCGGAGAACGCTCCCTTGCCGGAGAATCCTCCCTTGGCGGCGTAGTCGAAGCAGATAGAATTTCGGGGGCAGCTTCCGGGCCCTCCTGATGAGGCTGCTCTGCTCCTACACAAGCCAACAAGTCAGATATCAACAAAGAAGAAGCACTCATGCACGCCCAATAGAAAGAAATAAACTGTATACTTACTCTGGGGGCTGTGCTGGGGGCTTCTTTGAGGAAGGGTTGCCGGGTCCGGCAAGGGTGTCTCAGACGCGCCTCCTGTTGCCACGGGTGGATCATCCTCAATGACGACCACCGGGGTCTTGGCTCTCTTCGACGCTCTCTGGGCCAGCGTCCTGAAAAGGAAAGAGTTCAGAATGAAGCAAATCAGATTCAAGATGAAGCAACAAAATTGAAGAAATACAAGCACAATGTTGAAGCTTACTCTTCTTCTTCCTCGTCGGAGCTGAGCGCGGAGAGATCAAACTCCGGCTTGCCTCCAGTGCGACGAGGCGGAGGAGTGGGCTCTCTTGGCCGCTTGGCGGGGGTGTCGGCGGTGGCCTGGGAGGATCCTGCCCCAGTTGTCGCAGCAGTGTGGGGTGCTCCCGCAGCAACATCGCCTGCCGCGGTAGAGCGCGTCATGCCGGGCGCCATACTGACTGTTAGCCCGTCTGCCGCCCGTCTCGCCTCCGCCTTATGGAGACGCCTCTTTGGCGGAGTCGGGGCTCCGCTTATGCGGCAAGCTGCTGGATGGTGGGGAAGAAGCGCCCTCGGCTGGTTCGCTCGACTTCGCCTCGGATTCGCAAGCTCTTCCTCACCGCGAACTCCTTCATCGGCTAGGCTTGCCGCCTCTGCTGCATCTGCCTCCTCCACGGTGTACCGAAGACGCCAGCAGCAGAATGCTGCCGCCTCCTCCAACCTGGTGGCAATGCGCGCATCTAAATGCGTCGGTGGTGTCGCTGGTGAGCTTCTTCTGCTCGTCGGGCGGATCGGCATTTCTTCCAAGCTGTCGAAGAATTGCCGCGACGACGTCGTTTCGCAGGCTCTTGCCAGTTGGAACGATCCGATGAGAATCGCACAACGGCATCATGGCACGGATGCGGTCGAGCGCAGAATTGTTGCACAATGGGACGACCCCCCTCGGCAACCTAAACCACTCGGGGTGATCGGGGTCATGCTTGAACAGCTCTAGCAGCATCGCATCCAACTCCAAGTCAGTGAAATTCCAGTTAAGGCCCGGCGCAGCCTCATGATGTCCGCTACGCTTTTGGAACTCCCAAGCAGGTCTCCTCCTCTCCTGCAAGGGAGCGATGCGGTGGCGAAGGAAATCTGCGCCAACTGCGCCTACAGTGAGTCCGGCAAGCCTGAGGCGCAAGATCCGGGTCACAGCAATCTTCAACCTAGCATCTTCCGGCGCCAAGTTGCTCCAATCGTTGCCGCGCACTATTGGGGTTTGGCGCAGGGCAGTGAAGGGCTGCGGGTTCTCCTCAACGATCCAACACCAATTGGCTCTCCACTCCTCCCATTTGCTACGGAACTCTCCTTCCAGATAAGCTTCTTTCTTGCCGATCCTGGAGACCCAAGCAATCCCTCCGGCAAGCGGCTCCCCTCTCTCAACGCGGGGCATGAAGAAGTGGCGGAAGAGGGCTACGTTTGGGTGGATCCCGACAAAGTTTTCGCAAAGGTGTGCGAAAACTGCCATGGTCGAGACAGCGTTGGGGGTGAAATCAAGGAGACGGGCCCGTGAGGTGTTCATGATATCGCAGAAGAATTCAAAAGGCGGGCAGAGCCCGCAATAGAAGAAAAGCGCAAAGAAAGGGTACCCAGTTGGGGCTAGTTCCGAAGCGATGGCGGGAGTACCTTCGCGCGGATGCACACGCTGCCGTCTCTGTCGACCGAAGAGGTAGTAGCCCTCCCTCGGCTCCTTTGCGCCGAGCTGGGGGAGAAGATGGCCCGCCTTTGGCAAAGGTTGCGAGACGCTGCGCCTCGGCCGACTTCACGCCCTTCCCTTGTCGGCTTTGAGCCATGGCGGAGGCGGTGGAGGAGACTGACGGCGTTGATGGTGCTGGCGAAGGGGCGGAGCGCTGCTCTCTTCGCACTAGAGAAGGGGGGAGCGGCGGTGGTTTTCGAGACGAGACAGCAATGGCGAGGTGGGCGACCTGCCCCTGTTTCCCCTGTTTATAAGGAGGGAGAGGGGGCGGACGTTCCGCTTTTCCTAATAAAGAAACCCCCCCCCCCCACGATCTCTCCCACGACGCCACGTTCGACGCGTGCTGTTCGTGGGGGACGTGGTGGGTCCAGAGCAAGTTACGGCGTGATCAAGGCCGCGTGTGACCGTGCACTGTTTTGGGCCTGGCCCAACAGCGCCGCACCGTGTGGCCCAGGCCCGGGCTCCTATCGGTGTACTAGAGTAGGGGTGCCCTAGTATCCCGAACTTCGTGCCGCAGGCAGTTGCAAGCACCCAGCGGCAAGGCTTGCCTGGTCACCGCTAAGATCCTCCGTGGTTCCTTTGGAGCCATTCAAGAACAAAGTATTTAACCAAGAAGACAAGACCCCGGCAAGAGGAGCTTGCCGGGAAGGCCACTCAAGGCACGCAGAAGACAAGACCCGGCAAGAGGAGCTTGCCGGAAGGCTCGGAGAGCGACAAGCCTCCGGACGCCGACAGGATTCAGCCGCTGCAAGGCACTTGCCGCGCAGTAACCTCTCTTCATCTCCGCTCCAGCTCATCCACCAACGTGTCGCCATGGGACCATTCCCTCACACAGGTCAAGAGGTCAGGCAGCCAGCCAAGAGCAGCGATAAGCGGCACCGACAAGCTTGCCATCGTGGCGAACGGTGGCGCCTCTGACGGTCCCTCACAGGTCGTTTAGGCGATGTGGATGGGCATTTAATGCTTTTGTCCCTTGCCGCTGTGGTTAGGTAGAGTACATCGTACAATCGCATAAGTAGGTGTACCAACTACTATTTTTTCCATTTGTGCCCTCATCTACGTTGCCACCTGTCGGAGACCCCTTGAGCATATAAAAGGAGGCCCGTGCGTAACGTAGAGGGGGGTTCGAACACTCTCACGCTAGGTCTCGTTAGCAGCTGGAGTATACTGTAGCTCTCAGCACTCCCTAGCAAGAACACAATACAATTAGACAAGCAGTAGGAGTATTATCTCCGGAGAGCTCCAAGCTGGGTAAACTGCTCGTGTGCTTCGCCTCGATCCGCTCTTCGTGCGATCTCCGCCCCCCTCCGAACCAAAAGGGACTCGGTCCGCCGGTCCCATAGGTGTTCGTGGGTCCGATCAGCCTCCCCGACACTTTGGTATTCTGAACATTTTCTGAAGACTTTGAAAGTGAAGAAATTGGTGTGACCTTGAAGACTTGGTATTCATTTGAGGAACATGAAGCGTGAAGACTTTTGTTTTCGTAATTTCGTTTTCTATTTCTTGAGTCATAGGAAACACCGTACTGTTAAAGGGGGTCAAGGAAATACTACAAAAAAATTCAATGTGATGCTCAACTCAAAATCCTACACCTACCAATCCCTTCGAGTGAAGCAATTGGAAATCTCATACAGTTCAGTCAATTTCTTCAGTGACAGAGACGAAGTTCTTCTGGTCGCTGAAGAATTTGTCCTGACTGAGGAGTTAGGAATTCGCCAGTGCGGATTGCCTACACAGTGAGGAAGATGATAGCCCTAAGGAATTTGAACCTCAAATTTCCGACTGTTGTTGTGCTACGCGCCAGCTGTCTCAAAATATCTTATCCACCTAACTGTCATATAATTGAAGGGCATTGATGTCTTATCATGTCGGGCTGCTCCCTAGGCTATAAATAGCCGCCCCCTAGAACCACTAGCTGGTTGGCTGCTCCGAGAGAAACTGACACTTGTCAATTGAGAGCATCCCATCCTCCGACGACTTTGAGTGAAAATCATCAAGTGAGGAAAACCCAAACCCAAACCCAAACACCTACAAACCCAAAGTGATTGAGCATCACTGAAGAGATTGATCCTGCGTGGATCCGACACTTGTTACCTTTGAAGACTGTGGTTCTTCCAGACGGTTAGGCGTCATGGTCTAGAGCATCCAAGAGGAATTGTGGATCGCCGAGTGACCAAGTTTGTGAAGGTTTGGAAGTCGCCTGAAGACTTACCACGAGTGATTGGACGAGGTCTGTGTGACCTTAGTTCAAGGAGAATACAGTGAGGACTTGGTGTCCTGAGCTACGTGCTCAGATCGTGTGTCCGTGGATCGTGTGTCCTCGAGTTTAAATACTCAGCCGCTCCAACCAGACGTACAACTGAGACATTAGTTGGAACTGGTCTACCAAATCATTGTCTTCACCAAGCTTACTGGTTCTATTTCCTCAACTCTTTCATTTCCTCATTACTATGTTAAGTGCTTTATCATATCTGTGTTTGAAGACTTTGACTGAAGACTTTCTCAATTTCCTTAGTTCAATTTCTTCAGTCAGTTTGTCTTCATCTTGTGTTATCCTGTGATTACGCTTTCTGTACTCTGTGCTTGTCTTCATTTCATCATGATGACCATGCATGTATTCTGTTATGCTCACTTCTGAGTATTTATTCCGCTGCAAGTAGTTCTTCGCTAAGGAATTTCCTCACCGGCAAATTCCTTAGTGAAGAATTCATAAAAATCGCCTATTCACCCCCCTCTAGTAGATATAACGCACTTTCACAATGGATATACACAAGGGGATAATTATTTACAGAGAAACTTCCATGAAAAATTCTACATTGTTTCCGTGAGCATGAACACAAGTGCTCAAGGTCGACCCTCACTTCTTCAATGCATAACTTTCCAATCACTCCTCTTTTTGAAAAACTTTTTTGGCTGAGAGGCAAGTAATATTTTTTTTGTATTTTCATTCTTTAAAAAAAATTGTATGTTTCACCCACCTCTGAACAGAAACAAAAAGGAAAAACTAAATCTACTTAGTGAAGAAAGCAAACAAGCACACACGAGAATATCAACCCCAAGCTATTGCTCCCCGGCAACGGCGCCAAAAAAGAGCTTGATAATCCCCAAGTGCAGGGAATCATCGTAGCAATTTCCAAAGGTGGAAGTGATAAGTATGGAGTGTCGAACCCACAAGGAGCTAAAGGTAAGATCAATATTCTCTCAAGCCCTATCTGCCATCGACATTTAATTTCACGTGCACCGAACATTTGCTTCCAACTAGAAAGAGAAATAAAACTACGTTGTGGGTATGAAGAGGATAACTTTGCATGGTATCGGAGAGCTAAAATATAAAAGTAGGTGCTGTTATCATAAAGTTAGAATATATTACTAAATATTATAAATAGTGAGTGTGGAATAATGGTGGATCGGTGTGCGCAATTGTCCTAGGTAATTGTTAACAAGACCGGTAATCACTATTGCAGTTTCATATGAGGGATAGGCATAAGCTAACATACTTTCTCTACTTGGATCATATGCACTTATGATTGGAACTCTAGCAAGCATCCGCAACTACTAAAGATCATTAAGGTAAAACCCAACCATAGAATTAAAGCATCAAGTCCTCTTTATTCCCATACGCAACAATCCCTCTTACTCGGGTTTGTGTTTCAGTCACTCACCAACCCACTATAAGCGAATCATGAACATATTGCAACACCCTACAACGGGAACCCCTCATGCTTGCACGACACGGAGGGCACCATAGGACATCATCAAAGTAAAACATAGAACTCATACCAATCTAGATCATCAATCAACCCAAAGACAAAAGATATCTACTCAAAACATCATAAGATGGCAACACATCATTGGATCATAATATGTGGCATAAAGCACCATGTTCAAGTAGGGATTACAGCGGGGTGCGGGAGAGTGGACCGCGTAAAAGAGGTGAGGATGGTGATGATGATGGTGATCTTGATGAAGACGATCACCGTGGCGATGATTCCCCTCCCGATGGCACTCCGGCGCCACCGGAAGAGAGGAGGAGAGGTTCTCCCCCTTGTGCTTCCTCCTCCATGGCCTCCACCCTCTGGTCCTTGGACTTCATGATGATGATGGCGCCTCCGGGATACTCCTCAATGGCCACCGGTGATGATGGCCCCCTCTGGCAGGGTGCCGGAGAGGGCCTAGATTGACTTATCATGGCTACAGAGGCTTGCGGCGGCGGAACTTCCGATCTAGGTTTCTTTCTGGAAGTTTGGGTATATATAGAAGAGTTTTGCGTTGATTTCACGTCAGGGGGGTCTCCGGGCTGTTCACGAGGAAGGGGGGCGCGCCCTAGGGGGGTGGGCGCGCCCCCCACCCTCGTGGGTAGCCCGGGACTCTTCTAGCCTGCTTCTGGTACTCCGTGGGCTTCTTCTGGTCCAAAAATGATCTCCGTCAAGTGGCACGCCAATTGAACTCCGTTTAGTTTTCCTTTTCTGCGATACTCTAAAACAAGGAGAAAACAGAAACTGGCACTGGGCTCTAGGTTAATATGTTAGTCCCAAAAATCATATAAAATATCATAGAAATGCATATAAAACATCCTAGAAGGATAGTACAATAGCATGAATACTTCATAAATTATAGATACTTTGGAGGCGTATCAACAGACTGGGTCCATGATCTGAGGATTATTCTCATTGCTGCACAGAATAATTATGTCCTTAATGCACCTCTAGGTGAACAGACCTATTCCAGGAGCAGATACAGACGTTATGATAACTACTTGATAGTTTAGTGCACCATGCTTTACGGCTTAGAACCGGGACTTCAAAAAACGTTTTGAGCGCCATAGCATATGAGATGTTCCAAGAGCTGAAATTGGTATTTCAGACTCATTCCCGTGTTGGGAGGTATGAGACCTCCGACAAATACTTTGCCTACAAGATGGAGGAGAATAGCTCAGCTAGTGAGCATGTGCTCAGAATGTCTGGGCACTATAATTGCTTGAATCAAGTGGGAGTTAATCTTTCAGATAAGATAGTGATTGACAGATTCTCTAATCACTATCACCAAGCTACTAGAACTTCGTGATGAACTATAATGTGCAAGGGATAATGGAAAAGATTCCCGAGCTCTTCACAATGCTGAAATCGGCAAAGGTAGAAATCAAGAAAGAGCATCAAGTGTTGATGGTTAACAAGACCACTAGTTTCAAGAAAAGGGGGAAAGGAAAAGAAAGGGAACTTCAAGAAGAATGGCAAGCAGGTTGCCACTCCCATGAACAAACCCAAAGCTAGACCCAAACCTGAAACTGAGTGCGTCTACTGCAAAGGAAATGGTCACTTGAAGCGGAAGTTCCCCGAATACTTGGCGGATAAGAAGGATGGAAAAGTGAACAAAGGTATATTTGATATACAGATTATTGATGTGTACTTTACTAGTGTTCGTAGCAACCCCTGGGTATTTGATACCGGTTCAGTTGCTAAGATTAGTAACTCGAAACAGGAGTTGCAAAATAAGCAGAGACTAGTTAAGGACGAGCTGACGATGTGTGTTGGAAGTAAATCCAAGGTTGATACGATCACCATCGCACACTCCCTCTACCTTATGGATTAGTGTTGAACCTAAATAAATGTTATTTGGTGTTTGCGTTGAGCATGAATATGATTGGATCATGTTTATTGCAATACGGTTATTCATTTAAATCAGAGAATAATTGTTGTTCTGCTTACATGAATAAAACCTTATATGGTCATACACCCAATGTAAATGGTTTATTGAATCTCGATCGTAGTAATACACATATTCATAATATTGATGCCAAAAGATGCAAAGTTTATAATGATAGTGCAACATATTTGTGGCACTGCCGTTTAGGTCATATTGGTGTAAAGCCCATGAAGAAACTCCATGCGGATGGATTTTTGGAAATCACTTGATTATGAATCATTTGATACTTGCAAACCATGCCTCATGGGCAAGATGACTGAAACTCCGTTCTCCGAAACAATGGAGCGAGCAAATGACTTATTGGAAATAATACATACCAATGTATGTGGTCCGATGAGTGTTGAGGCTCACGGCGGGTATCATTATTTTCTGACCTTCACAGATGATTTGAGCAGATATGGGTATATCTACTTAATGAAACACAAGTCTGAAACATTTGAAAAGGTTCAAAGAATTTCAGAGTGAAGTGGAGAATCATCATAACAAGAAAATAAAGTTTCTTCAATCTGATCGCGGAGGCAAATATTTGAGTTACGAGTTTGGCCTTCATTTAAAACAATGTGGAATAGTTTCACAACTCACGCCACCTCGAACACCACAGCGTAATGGTGTGTCCGAACGTCATAACCGTACTTTATTAGATATGGTGCGATCTATGATGTCTCTTATAGATTTACCAATATCGTTTTGGGGTTATGCATTAGAGACAGTTGCATTCATGTTGAATAGGGCACCATCTAAATCCGTTGAGATGAAACCATATGAACTATGGTTTGGCAAGAAACCTAAGCTGTCATTTCTTAAAGTTTGGGGTTGCGACACTTATGTCAAAGGCTTCAGCCTGATAAGCTCGAACCCAAATTGGAGAAGTGCGTCTTCATAGGATACCCTAAGCAAAAAATGGGGTACACCTTCTACCACAGATCCGAAAGGCAAGATCTTTGTTGCTCACAATGGATCCTTTCTAGAGAAGGAGTTTCTCTCGAAAGAAGTGAGTGGGAGGAAAGTAGAACTTGATGAGGTAATTGTACGTTCTCTCAATTTGGGAAATAGCACATCAGAGAAATCCGTTCCCGTGATGCCTACACCAACTAGAGAGGAAGCTAATGATGATGATCATGAAAATTCAGATCAAGTTACTACCAAACCTCCTAGGTCAACCAGAGCATGTTCCGCACCAGGGTGGTATGGTAATCTTGTCCTGGAAGTCATGTTACTAGACCATGACAAACCTACGAACTATGAAGAAGCTATGATGAGCCCAGATTCCGATAAATGGCTTGAGGCCATGAAATCTGGGATACGATCCTTATATAAGAACAAAGTGTGAACTTGCCTGATGCTCGGCAAGCCATTGAGAATAAATGGATCTTCAAGAGGAAGACGGACCCTGATGGTAGTGTTACTATCTACAAAGCTCGAATTGTCGCAAAAGGTTTTTGACAAGTTCAAAGTATCGACCACGATGAGATTTTCTCACTCGTATCGATGCTTAAGTCTGTCCGAATCATGTTAGCAATTGCCGCATTTTATGAAATCTGGCAAAAGGATATCAAAACTGCATTCCTTAATGGATTTATTGAAGTAGAGTTGTATATGATGCAACCAGACGGTTTTGTCAATCCTAAGGGTGCTAACAAAAATGTACAAGCTCCAGCGATCCATCTATTGACTGGTGCAAGCATCTCGGAGTTGGAATATATGCTTTGATGAGGTGATCAAAGCATATAGTTTTATACAGACTTGCGGTGAAGCCTGTATTTACAAGAATGTGAGTGGGAGCACTACAGCCTTTCTGATAAGTATAAGTGAATGACATATTGTTGATAGGAAATGATGTAGATTTTTCTGGAAAGCATAAAGGAGAGTTTGAAAGGAGTTTTTTCAAAGAAAGACCTCGGTGAAGCTGCTTACATATTGGTCATCAAGATCTATAGAGATAGATCAAGACGCTAGATCAAAACGGTATTGCAATGCTTGAAAACAAGGCCTAGGGTCCGTACTTTCACTAGTGCAACCTCTCAACAATGCTAATATAATTGAATCATATAACCATCCCTCAAAGTGCGGTGAAGAATCACTCCAAAGTTCCTATCTAGCGGAGAACATAAGAATAAATTGTTTGTAGGGTACGAAACCACCTCAAAGCTATTCTTTCCGTTCGATCAATTCAAGAGTTCGTACTAAAATAACACCAAAGCAAATTCATATTCATAATACTCAATCTGACACAAAGAACTTCAAAGAGTGCCCCAAGATTTCTATCGGAGAAACAAAGACAAGAACGTGCATCAACCCCTATGCATAGATTACCCCAATGCCACCTCGGAAATCTGCGAGTTAAGTGCCAAAACATATATCAAGTGAATCAATACGATACCCCATTGTCACCATGAGTATTCAATTGCAAGACATATATCAAGTGTTCTCAAATCCATGAAAGTATTCAATCCGATAACAACGAAATCTCAAAGGGAAAAACTCAATTCATCACAACAAGATAGAGAGGGGAAAACATCATATGATCCATCTATATTAACAAAGCCCACGATATAGATCACGAGAGAGAGGGAGAGAGAGAGAGAGAGATTAAACACATAGCTACTGGTACAAATGTAACACCCCAAAATTTTAACCTTGTTTTGTTAACTAAAATTTTGCCAGGGAATTAAAACTTTTATTTTCTGGGCTCCCTTTGTCTTTTTTTAAAGCATTTCCTTCCTTTTTATCATGGAGTTATTTCCTTCAGTGAAAACTTTTCAAATATGTTTTTGGACTTGTTTATCCTCTCAATAAAAACCTTTTCTTTTCATCAGAGGAATTAATTATATAATAATCTCCATAATCTTTATTTTCTTGAAAATTGGTTTCCCATGGTTTTATGGTCCTTTTGAACTGCAACCCTTTTATAAATTCTTTCAAAAATTCCACCAAAATTTGGGGATGTCCTGTGATGTCACCAAACCACTTTGGTGCAAAAAGATATTTCATTCCTAAAATGTTTTGAGCCCTACACCCAATTTTCTTCTCTGGTCCAGTGGCCAATTTTGCACTACAACCTATTTAAATACTTCTTTCTAGCCTCCACCAAAATTATGTGATGTTAGTAGTAGCATATGATTCAACTTTATGCAAAAACCTAGTATTGTTATTTGAATTTTTTGAGTGAGTCATCCTCATCTTCATTCTGGTCCAACATGATGGTTTGTACAACATCCATATTATTGCTTGCTCTTTAGCCCTTGATTCTTTCCCCTGCTTGTAGACCACCCTACTAAACCCCTAAGTCCAGGAGCATGCACCCATTAGATCATTTTTGGTTCAAGAAGTGATGCCATTTGTCTCTTGTCCAGATTTGAGTCTTTGCAAAACTTGCACTAACTAGTTTCTGTATTTGGCCACCTAACCTCACCACCCTTTTATTCACCTAATGAGACCACCATCTGGAGTTTTTGACCACTCCAAGACCTGCCTAGATGCCTCTGGCATTTTGTCAAACACCCTGTGGGATGAACAGATTTGGCATGATTGTAAGTTTGTGTTGTGAACTTTCCCATCTGTCCAAACCAAGTTGTCTAGTAGCCTGCTGACAGTCTCTAGCCTAGGCCTATGGATTTGCATTAACTCTCTAGTGGTTTTTGCCATCCTGGCATTTTGTCGAACAGTCGCCGTGCACGCCCGGAGCGCGAGCAGAGCACGCGTTTTGCACGTGCTCGCGCCCGAGCCGACGCGTCGCCCCCTGGTTTGCCACCGCTCTGCAAAGCCGCGCCACACGCTCCCCTCCTCACCGCAACGCGCCAAGCAGACCCTCGCCGCGTCTCCTGCAGGCCAAGGACTAGCTGCCACGGCCGCCCGACGGCCCTGCTCAGGTCGGAGCCGCCCGAGCCTTCCCCGCTCGCCACCTGCCCCCTGGAGCTTCGCAAGCGTATCCGCAAGACGTCCCCTAGCGCTTGTCGCCGCCACGACGCCCTAGCTACAGCGAGGCGATTCGTCGGCGAGCTTATCCGCAGCCACGGGAACCGACCTCGCCGGGCTATATAAAGCCCTCTCGAACCTGCCTAGGCTCATGAGCAGCCTCACCCGAGCCGTAGAGAGCCTCCCCCTCCCCAGTTGGCCAGGGGCCACTCTCTTCCCCAACTCCGGCAGGGTCGGCCGCCACCTCGCTTCGGCAAAATGCGACCAATGCTAAAGCCCCCAGACCCCTCATGTGCTTCCATCCTCCTCCCCATGACCCTACGGAGCCGCCCAACATCTCGAGACCGCTGGGAACCACCATGGCCGGAATCCCCAAATCCACCGAAGCCTCCCCTCCGCCGCGGAGCTCGCCGCCGGCTATTTCCTCCACCTCCGACGGCCCTACGACCACCAGGAGGACCGCCACTGATCAGCGGATCCATCCCCGTCCTCAGCTCCCCGTGAGGAACCCCCATTCGCCAGCGACGATCGCCGGACGCCCCGCCTCTGCTCGGGCAGAGAAGAGGAGGGAGTGGGGACTAGTCAAACCTGACTAGTGGGCCCCTGGACCCACTGTCAGTGACTCCCCGCGCGGTCCACGCTGGATAAGTGGAGGCGTAAAAGCTTAAGTACGTCTCCTCTGCGTGAAAGCGTAATCCCGTTTGAACCGTTTTCTTTTTCTAATTTTATTAAAAGCAGATTTTGACCAAATGTTTGACTGGCTATAACTTTTTAAATATAAGTCCAAATGAATTGATTCTTTTTCCTACCTCTCTCAAATTTAATCTAGTTTATTTTAAGATTTATTTTAAATTTTTTCCAAACAACTTTTTGTGCTGTTTTGTTTTTGTGTGTTAATTCAAATTTATTTAAAATAGGACTTTGGAGAGAGAGGAGAAAACTTTCAAAAGTTTTGGAGAGCACCCCACCTCTCCACACCTTGATGGCAAGCTTCCTGAACCATGGCATAATATTTTTGGTGTGTTAGTTGACGCGGTTATAACACCACCTTGCATCGGAAAAGCTCGTTATTTTATGTGGTGATGTGATCTTTTGCATGATTGCATGTTAGTGATTTTTCCTTGCTGTTGGAAATGATTATACTTGTGATGGTAATCATCCTCATGTGCTTGACATGCATGCCGGAAAGGAATCCGGGAAGGCCTCTGCCTTGGGTAGGCGTGAGCTTGTCGCCGGTCCCCGTCAGGACGGTTATGTCCGGTATGGCATGGTAAGGTATAATGAGCGGTGATCCTGTTGATTGAAATATATTTGTTATGTTAATCATGCAGGGAATGCTTAAACCTCCTGAGTCGACCATAGATCGAGTCTTGTTCCAGTAACCCCCATACTTGTTTTGTACTACCACTTGTCCCTGCCATACGTAAGTGCAGTTCAAGAAGTTGTCAACCCCTTTCCTAGCACACACCGTCTGAGAGGCCATGATGGAAGATACCGGAGGCATCCGGTAGGCATGCCATCTGACCCGGGGGCATTGGTGTTTCGGTTGTAGCCGAAGGGGTAGCTCCCCTAGTGTGCGCGCGGTATAAATTTTGTGATCCCATGCTACGTCGAGGTTGTAGCCTCCCCACTTAGAGTTTTGCTTGACAGTGTGGTGGGTGATTCCGCATAACCGTGAGTTAAGCTGGTGTGTGCAAGTCAGGCGTGTTTTTGACTAAAATACCGTAGACGGAATTAGTCCCGATGGACTAAAGAAATCCGTTACCCGTGGGTAAAGAGTACACCCTCTGCAGAGATATTAAACCTATTCGAATAGCCGTGTCCATGGTTAAGGACTACGATGCAGGTCAGGTCAAGTGTCGGTCTTAGTGTCGGTCTTGGAGGAGAAACTGCTAAACCGAGCGTGGATCATGATTTGCGACTTGTGTTGATTATGATGATTATGATTATTTTTATCATGGACTAACTATTGCCATTACTTGATTTATTGACTATCCCTGGGACGGTTCTACCTCCTGGATATTCACTATGAGTGTATTTCCTCTATAAGCCCTTTATGTGGTGTCGCTCAGACGCCTGACTGTGGCATTACTTGTTATGTATTTCCTTTATAAGCCCTTTATGTGGTGTTGCTCAGACGCCCGACTGTGGCATTACTTGTTATGTATTTCCTTTATAAGCCCTTTATGTGGTGTCGCTCAGACGCCCGACTGTGGCATTACTTGTTATGTATTTCCTTTATAAGCCCTTTATGTGGTGTCGCTCAGACGCCCGACTGTGACATTACTTGTTATGTATTTCCTTTATAAGCCCTTTATGTGGTGTCGCTCGGGCCTTGGTAATGGCATGACTTGTTATGTATTTCCTTTATAAGCCCTTTATGTGGTGTCGCTCAGACGCCCGACTGTGGCATTACTTGTTATGCATTTCCTTTATAAGCCTTTTATGTGGTGTCGCTCAGACGCCCGACTGTGGCATTACTAGTTATGTATTTCCTTTATAAGCCCTTTATGTGGTGTCGCTCAGACGCCCGACTGAGGCATGCTTGTTATTTACCATCAATTCGAGACGTCGCTTCAGACATCCGAATGGTGCACTTTATTCCTACTCTGTCATTATATATTTATGGTTACATTATAATAACCTGCCTGCATGCATGGGGGAATTTATTTTCTTTTATGACTGACGTTGTGATCATAGAATATTTTCAAAGCATGATTATCGGTCATTTATATTATTCCCGTGTTCATAATGTTTGCGAGTACATTCAAAGTACTCACTGGCTTGTCCCTGGCTATTGTCTTGGCCAGATATCTTGCATGGAGAGGGGCATTGCGATGACCGCCCCGGAAGACCGCAGCCTCTCGAAGATAGGAGTTATCCTGGTCAGCTGTTCCTGTGGGAAATGGAGTTCCATAGACGCTGACGATCCACAAACCGCTTCCGCCATCAACCACTAGAAACCATTTGTTGTACTCACAGGCCAGAATGGTCTTGTACCACATATTTTGTGCTTTTGCTTGGAATTCCTGTATCAAGTTGGTGCCTCATCAGCTAACAGTAATCCTGGGGCTGGTGAGAACAACGGCCATTTTCTGGAAATTATATCCCGGAAAACCGGTCGCCACAGACTTGGTATCAGAGCCAGGCTGACCATTGGCTAATCCTATCTTAGCCAGGTCAATAAACTTAGGCAAACCGAACCCCATCCAAGCTTCCCGTGCATGATAGCCACACAGTGACCCCGACGCTTTTTGGCAGTCGGTGCCCAACCTATCAACCTAGCCTGTCTACCGCGCACCAGTGACCAGCACCCAAGGTGTCTTATACGCAAGCGTGCGAAGGAAGACTCCGTCCCCTTTTTCTATAAAAAGGGCACGCTAGCCCAAACCCAACACAGCACAGCCGCTACCCCAAACCGAGCCACAATGCCTGGCCCCATCGTGCACCATGAGACCACAACAACCAACCTTGGAGGATTTGTGACCATACTCGCAAACCTCACCCGTCGTGCCTATGCGTTAGAAGAGCCCCCAGAATATGTTGTGTACCAAGGGTCCATGAGCGGCGAGAGCCGTCAATTCTGGGCCATTGTGCACATCTACGGTAGGGGTCTGCCGCTGTAACGCCTACAGGTTCACCGAAAGTACAACTTCCTTTGAGCCACAAGCCATCCAACTAGCTGCTCGAGAGGCTATAGTTCAACTCCGGCAGTTGTCACCCAGAGTTAACTGTCGCTCGTTCTACTACTACCCCAGGCGTGAAGGGTATGGTAGACCACCCCAAGTTGCCCACGAAGATCACGAGACGGATCCTGCATTGCTGCACCTAGTACGCTATGTAAGTGCACTGGAGGAACTGTTCGATCAAATCACCATTGATCTGATCGCAGCTCGTGGAGAGCTGGTTCGTCGGACCCCGGCGAGAGAAGAGAACGAGCCCAACGCCGACAACCCAGTCGTGCTGTTCGGACACCCGATCGAGACCCTGAAGTCAGCCCCAGCCGTCAGCCAAGGTGCTTTGATGACCCCAGAAGTGCTTCATCGCCTTTTGGGAGCACACTCCAACGGGGTTGTGGTCAACAATCCCCGCGATGGTCATCATCACTACCCCGAGCCTGCAGCCCCTCAACCCTCTCCACCTAATTATGATGGTGAGAACCGTGGATAAGCCTTGACATCCACAAGGCACGCCCGCTCGGATGTAAACGAGGTAGACTAAGTCACCCAAGAGGTGTCGAGTCCCAGTGTATCCTCGCCCTGTAATCGTGTGACCTTGTGATAGACGCCGCCCATCGTCGTGCCTCTGTTTTAAATAGTAGCTGTGCATTTATGTATTAGCATACGGTGTGATTTTTCTATTCCAGGCACAGCTACCAAAACCACCCCGACAAACACCACAGTGTTGTGTCACTTTGGTGAGATATGTATCCGTGGCTTTTGACCCCGTCCCTCAGAGCCGAGCTGGCAAATTCATTACCTTTCACCATGGTAAAATGACCCAGTTCCAATGCTATAAAAGGCCACCACGTGACCCTGCCAAGCAACCCTCACTTGTGCACCCTCCTCACAACCATTTCTTACCATGCCGAGCCCTAGTATTTATCTGAGAACCCCAGATGCAACCCCAGGTAGTTTTGTCAAGATATTGTGGGATTTTACCTGCAGTACCATGGGCACTACCCAGCCACCCAAGTACGAGCTATTCAAATCAAGGATCACCCCTTCCACCTCGAGATACTGGGCAGCAGTTCACATCCCTCCTGTAAACCCAAACCAAGACCCAACGGAAGTCTCCTTCATGGGGAAATCCATGCCGACCCCACTTATGGTCGTAGAAGCTGCTGTGTATGAAGCGCTTGCTCACCTTCGATTTGCGGTGCCCTATGCCAGCGAACGAGGGTATTATTACTTTCCAAGCCGTGCAGCACCCGGAGGAGTAACATCTTTTCCAGGTGGACGTGTTGAGAGAGACCCAGTCTTGGCCAACCTCGTCCAGTACGTCATCGCTCAAGAGCGTTTAACCCAACGCGTGATGGGTTATCTCCAGAGTCTCGCGGATTTAAATCCTCAGATCGCCATCGACAGATCACTGAGGCCCGACCAGGAGAGGCACATTCATCGACTGGTCAATCCACTTTCTCCGATAGAAGAGGAGTGTATCCCAGTACCAGAGACGTTTTCTCTGGACCCCGTCCAGTTACCATTTTCATTTTAGACGTCGCCGCTGTATTCATTGCTGTGGCATTTATATGTGTGGTAACTCATGCGTGGTACCCCGAGTTTGCACACCGAGTAAATTATTTAGTTCCTATTAATATGAGTAGTTCTGTTGCGGTTTGACTCTAATGTATTACTGTTTTCTCTCGTAAGAAATCCTGGAGTGGGATTTCTTTTCCCTGAGTTGCTGCATCACATATCTTCACACGACATGGATTTATTCACGCAACACCATCACCACTCGAACACATACACTGCTTGCAAAATCTCGTAACCGTGGAGTATTTGTGTTTTCAAACCAGCTCTTAGCAAATCTCGAGGACGAGATTTTTCTTAAGGGGGGTAGTGTTGTAACACCCCAAAATTTTAACCTTGTTTTGTTAACTAAAATTTTGCCAGGGAATTAAAACTTTTATTTTCTGGGCTCCCTTTGTCTTTTTTTAAAGCATTTCCTTCCTTTTTATCATGGAGTTATTTCCTTCAGTGAAAACTTTTCAAATATGTTTTTGGACTTGTTTATCCTCTCAATAAAAACCTTTTCTTTTCATCAGAGGAATTAATTATATAATAATCTCCATAATCTTTATTTTCTTGAAAATTGGTTTCCCATGGTTTTATGGTCCTTTTGAACTGCAACCCTTTTATAAATTCTTTCAAAAATTCCACCAAAATTTGGGGATGTCCTGTGATGTCACCAAACCACTTTGGTGCAAAAAGATATTTCATTCCTTAAATGTTTTGAGCCCTACACCCAATTTTCTTCTCTGGTCCAGTGGCCAATTTTGCACTACAACTTATTTAAATACTTCTTTCTAGCCTCCACCAAAATTATGTGATGTTAGTAGTAGCATATCATTCAACTTTATGCAAAAACCTAGTGTTGTTATTTGAATTTTTTGAGTGAATCATCCTCATCTTCATTCTGGTCCAACATGATGGTTTGTACAGCATCCATATTATTGCTTGCTCTTTAGCCCTTGATTCTTTCCCCTGCTTGTAGACCACCCTACTAAACCCCTAAGTCCAGGAGCATGCACCCATTGGATCATTTTTGGTTCAAGAAGTGATGCCATTTGTCTCTTGTCCAGATTTGAGTCTTTGCAAAACTTGCACTAACTAGTTTCTGTATTTGGCCACCTAACCTCACCACCCTTTTATTCACCTAATGAGACCACCATCTGGAGTTTTTGACCACTCCAAGACCTGCCTAGATGCCTCTCGGCATTTTTTCAAACACCACAATGGGCATGAACAGATTTGGCATGATTGTAAGTTTGTGTTGTGAACTTTCCCATCTGTCCAAACCAAGTTCTCTAGTAGCCTGCTGACAGTCTCTAGCCCAGGCCTGTGGATTTGCATTAACTCTCTAGCAGTTTTTGCCATCCTGGCATTTCGTCGAACAGCCGCCGCGCGCTAGCACGCGTTTTGCACGTGCTCGTGCCCGAGCCGATGCGTCGCCCCCTGGTTTGCCACCGCTCTGCAGAGCCGCGCCACACGCTCCCCTCCTCACTGCAACGCGCCAAGCAGACCCTCACCGCGTCTCCGGTAGGCCAAGGACTAGCCGCCACGGCCGCCCGACAGCCCTGGTCAGGTCGGCGCCGGCCGAGCCTTCCCCGCTCGCCACCTTCCCCCTGGAGCTTCGCAAGCGTATCCGCAAGACGTCCCCTAGCGCTCGTCTCCGCCACGATGCCCTAGCTACAGCGAGGCGGTTCGCCGGCGAGCTTATCCGCAGCCACGGGAACCAACCTCGCCGGGCTATATAAAGCCCTCTCGATCCTGCCTAGTCTCATGAGCAGCCTCACTCGAGCCATAGAGAGCTCCCCCTCCCCAATTGGCCAGGGGCCACTCTCTTCCCCAACTCCGGCAGGTGAAAGTGCGTTATATCGACTAGAGGGGGGGGTGAATAGGCGATTTTTATGAATTCTTCACTGAGGAATTTGCCGGTGAGGAAATTCCTTAGTGAAGAACTACTTGCAGCGGAATAAGTACTCGGTAAGCATAACAGAATGCGGGCATGGTCATCATGATGAAATGAAGACAAACAAAGAGTACAGAAAAGCGTAAACATAGGATAGCACAAGATGAAGACAAACAGATCAAGAAATTGAATTGAGGAAATTGAGAAAGTCTTCACCAAAGTCTTCAAACACAGATATGAACAACACTCAACACAGTAATGAGGAAATGAAAGGGTTGAGGAAATAGAACCAGTTAGGTTGGTGAAGACAATGATTTGGTAGACCAGTTCCAACTGCTCTCTCAGTTGTACGTCTGGTTGGAGCGGCTGAGTATTTAAACTCGAGGACACACAGTCCCGGACACCCGATCGCTGAGCACGCAGCTCAGACACCCAGTCCTCACCGTATTCTCCTTGAACTAAGGTCACACAGACCTCGTCCAATCACTCGTGGTAAGTCTTCAGGCGACTTCCAAACCTTCACAGACTTGGTCACTCGGCGATCCACAATTCCTCTTGGATGCTCTAGACCATGACGCCTAACCGTCTGGAAGAAGCACAGTCTTCAAAGGTAACAAGCGTCGGATCCACGCATGATCAATCTCTTCATGATGCTCAATCACTTTGGGTTTGTAGGGTTTGGTTTTGGGTTTTTCCTCACTCGATGATTTTTGCTCAAAGTCCTCGAGAGGATGGGTTGCTCTCAAATGACAAGTGTCAAGTTTCTCTCGGAGCAGCCAACCAGCTAGTGGTTGTAGGGCGGCTATTTATAGCCTAGGGAGTAGCCCGACATGATAAGACATAAATGCCCTTCAATGATATGACCGTTAGGTGGATAAGATATTTTGGGACAGGTGGCGCCAACACAAAGAACGGTCGGAAATTTGAATCTCAAATTCCTCGAGGCTATCATGTTCCTCCTTTGTGTAGGCAATCCGCCTTTGGCGAATTCCTAACTCCTCGGTCGTAACAAATTCCTTAGCGACCGTAAGAACTTCATCTCATCCTTTGAAGAAATTGATCGAATCAGTATGAGATTTCCAAAGGCTTCACTCAAAGGGATTGGTAGGTATAGGATTTTGAGTTGAGCATCACATGGAAATTTTTCCTTAGTATTTCCTCGACCCCCTTTAACAGTATGGTGTTTCCTATGACTCAAGAAAGAGAAAAATGAAACTACGAAAACAAAAGTCTTCACGCTTCATGTTCCTCAAATGAATACCAAGTCTTCAAGGTCACACCAATTTCTTCACTTTCAAAGTCTTCAGAAAGTCTTCAAAATATCAAAGTCTTCAGTCGAAGAACTTCATTTTTAGGGGTCGACTTTCTCTCTAAATAGCAAACTCCTCATAGACTTATAGACCTGTGTACACTCACAAAGCGCATTAGTTCCTTAACCTATAAGTCTTCAATCGACCAAAATCACTAAGGGCACTAGATGCACTTACAATCTCCCCTTTTGGTGATTGATGACAATATAGGTTAAGTTTTCAACGAGGATAAACATATGAAGTGTAAATACTGATAATGAAGAATTTGATTGCAAGATATAGAAGAACTCCCCAAGATGTGCATAGTGAGGAATTTGCTTTTGAGGCAATGCACATTTGAAGAGTTGAATCATGGAGATCTCCCCCTATATCTTGTAATTCATATACGCATTTGACATATAATATGAAGAATTTGAAATGCATGATGAAATATGGTGCTTGATGTAATTCAGCATGCGTGCGATAACATTAGTGAGGAACAAGCATGCAAAATAATGCATCAAGAGTATCAGAGCTCAAATAGATTTGCTATGAAGATTTTCAAGGAGCTCAAGAGAATCAGAGCATAGTGCAAGAGCATAATGCATCAAAAGTATCAAAGCACCATCGGGTTTAAGATTACAACTCGATCCAATAAAAGTTTCAGAAGAACGAGAGTTGTAACTTAACAAAAATAAATTACTATATATAGGCAATAAACTAGACCCGCTTGAAGACTAACTCAAATTTCTCCCCCTTTGTCATCGAATGACCAAAAGGATCGAAACTGAGGACTAACGCTCCTGAAGAATTTCAAGTTGAAGAAGGAGCGCCGGCGTTGTTGGGGTCGGTTGTTGTAGTAGGACCTGCCGCGGTGTCGTCCAAGTCTTCATTTTCATCAGTGTCGCGCGATGAAGAATAGGAGCTGGCCACCAAGGAAGGAACTTTGACCTTCTTGTATTTCTTCGGAGGAGGTGCAGACCAGTCAAATTCTTCCTTGAGTCCCATTGACGTCAGTTCTTCTGCACTGTAGACATGTGAAAGAACAACCCAGGTGCGTTTGAAGGTTTCATGGAGGTAGTAGTGGTTTTTCTTCACTGCATTGTGTGTTGAGGTCATGTTGTGAAGAATTGAACCAAACTGACGCTTGACCCATTTATGATTGCGATCAACCTTCTGATGAAGACTGAGGAGTAACTCACGATCAGTCATCACCCAGGGTGCTGTGGCTTGAGGACGTTGCTTGACTGAGGTATTTGCGGCAGAGTCATGGGTGGCAGAGTCATCATTGGTGGAGTAGGATGCTGCTTTGCGAAACTGTCCATCCAATGGACGAATGCCTTCATCGATCACAGCAGTAGCCTTGCCCTTGTCATCAGCTGAGGTAAATGTCCGTTTGAGGACTTCAATCGGGGGCAAGTAGCTGCGGTGGTTCAGAGTATCAGCCTTGTAATTGAGTGAAGACCTTGTCCTGATGAATCTCATTATCCAAGGCGCATAAGGCTTCAGCTCAAATGGTGACATAGCAACGTTTGCCAGAGTCCTCATGAAGAAATCATGGAAGTTGACGGGAACGCCATGGATGATGTTGAAAAGCATATTCTTCATGATGCCAACGACTTCTTCATCATTCGAGTCGTGGCCTTTGATAGGACTCATTGTTTTCTTCAGAATCCGATAGACAGTCCGAGGCACATAAAATAATTCCTTGACGAGGAATTTGGTTCTTGGGGCCTGCCTTGGCTTCAAAGGCTTCATCAGCACTTGCATATAGTGATTTGAAAGTTCTGGTTCATTGTAGATACAACGTGCACCATCAAGCGGAGGACTGAGTGGTAGAGCACGAAGCAATTCGATTCTTTGGTGCCTTGTAGTGAGTATTTTCGGACATCCGATCTAATACCCATGAGTTCACGTCTTGATGTCTCCGGTGATGTGCAGCGTTGCATAGAATTGAAGAATTAGTTCTTCATTCCGATCCACAGATATCAGTGCAGAAATTCAGAAGTCCTGCGTCGTGAAGAACACTGAGGACTGGCTCAAAGCCTGGCAGAGACTCCATGTCCACATGAGGAATATGAGCATGATCGAAGACTTTGTCCTTGTTGAAGAGCACTGAGGAATAGAAGTTGGCTTGGCTGGCAGTCCAGAAACGCCTCTTCCTTATGCGAGCAGAATCATATGGATTGTAATCAGTGAAGAATACGTGCTCGCCGAAGAAATCTTCAGCCTTGAACTTTTGCTTCGTTGAGAAAGGATTCTTAGGCTTTGGCAGTGGAGTGTCAGTGAGTTGCATCACGACCTCAGGAATCGCAAGTTCAGGTTCTTCAGGCTGAGGAATTTCTTGTTCCTCAACAGGTGCAGTCCGTGGATCAGCAGCAGGTTCATCAACACTAGTGGCTGGAATTTCTTCATGCACAGAGCAGGTGGGTTGAGTTTCTTCAGAGTCCATTTGGACTGTTTGTGCAGGGGACTGTGGAATCTGTTGGAGCGGGGTGAAGAGAGGAGTATTGGGATGTAGACTTTCCCAAAAGTCATCATTCATCACTGGTGTGGTGCACCCAATATCCACAACTTCATCTTCAATTTCCTCAACACCAGCCTCTTGACGTTGAACGAGGCATAGGTGAGGAAATGACCGGGGTTGAAGGGATTGCGTCCACTTCAATTTCTTCATCAATCTGCTTTCTGAAGCGGCGTAAAGATGTTCTTCATCAGATCCGTTTGGGATCTCATTGTCTTCTCAAATAGGAACAAGGTCCTTTGATGGCTTGGAGGAAATCGGAACATCATCTATTGGATTTTCAAATGAGCTGGTCATTGGCTTCATTTTCTTCGCAGCCGAAGAATGTGACACATCTGATGCCTTCCTTTTCTTCACTGCAGCTCGTTCTGCTGCCTTGGTTTTCTTCACATCAGAAGCTGATGGAAGAATTGGAGTTGGTGTTGGCGCAGGAGGAGCTGAGGAATCTGGTTGAATTTCTTCAGGCACAACTGATGCAGTTGCCCTGACTTGTTCAGTTTCTTCAGACGCACCACTAGTGGATGCCCTGGCAATTTCTTCAGCGGCTGGAATTGAGTCATTAGCCCTGGAACTAGCATTGTCATCAGCAGGCTGAAAATCATCAGTCGTGCTGGCATGTTCTTCAGCAGGCTAAGCAGAGGCTGCAGCCTGAGGAATTTCCTGTTGCGTTGGGGTTGCAACATTTGTGAAATTCTTCGTCAGGTTGACGAATCTGACCTTGGCTCCTTGCCAATCAGCATAATAAGAATCGAAGTTTTTGCTGAGGTCTTGAATTTCAGTCTGGACCTTGAGAAGTTCCTCAGGTGTCATTTTGACAACGTTTTTCTTCAGGAACTTCGCTACAGATTGAGCCTTCTTGATCTCTCTTGCCTTTTCAAACTTCCATTTCTCTTCAGTGATGAAATGGGTCAACATATGACTTTGTCCAGGGGTCAGATGAAAGTCTGGCATAGGGGTATTGGGATCCTTGTGCCAGAGATCAATATAAATGAGGACTTTCTTCGGATCCAATAGCAGTGGCACAAATGTACCTTTGGCTCTAGCGGCCCTTTCTTGGCGATCTCTGATGATTTCCACAAGTTCATCATCAGAAGCTTCATCATCAGAAGGCACATGGAATGCAACTTGTTTCTTCTTTGGACTTGACCAAGGACCACGTCCAGCTGTTGCTTTGGTCTTCACCACAGTCGGGCCAAATGATGAAATTGGTGCTGCTGAGGAATGTGCTGAAACTCTAGAGGCAATCGAGAAACCAGCAGTCCTTTGACATGTAGCCAGATGCACAGGAGCTGAGGACTTTGACGGAGCTGTTGAGGACTTTGGTGGAGCTGTAACAGTGTGAGGAATTTGCCGTGAGGGCGCTGATGGTGAAGCACTTGGCTTATGAGCAGACTTCTTTAGCATGGATTTCCTCGGTATGACCGAGGCCTCAGTAGCTGTAGCAGTGGCAGAATCCTCATTGAATTTCTTCACTGCCTCCTTGGCTAGTCTTGCCAATTTAGCTTGGCGCTTAGCCCATTCTTCAGGAAAGTCCTCACCACGCTTGATGCTGGTGGGGAATTGACTACTTGGCCAGGTGCCAATGGAGCTCTTGGGCATGGAGGATTGAGAGCGAATTTCTTCATGTACTTTGGAGTCACATATCTGTATCTCCATTCCCTTGCCCATCTCCGTTCAATCTTCTGAATACGCACCTTGCGCTGATTTTTGTTTTCTTCATCAGGTGTGCAGTAGTCAGCATAAATTTCCTCAGGGATCTCAAAAGCAGTCATAACCTCAGGTTTCTTTCCTCCTTTCTGTTGCTTCTTTCCGTCTGCCATTTTCTTTAGTTGAGGAAATTGAACAATTGAGTTCTCTGAAGAAGTATGCAGTTTTTCTTCGAGGAACGCTGCAAATGAGTTAAGTTGATGAGAACCTAGTGATTCAACAGCGGACATGTGTACCTGTGAACAGAGTATAGTTGCGAGGAATTTGGAGAGGTCATATGCGTTCTCAGAAGGTTTTTCAAAAGAACAAGTTTTGAGGATTTTGACCAGATGAGCCTTGAAGAATTTCACTAAGCGTTCTTTGACTTAGGTTCCAGAGTTGTACAGATCGAGGATCCACACATTTAAGGAATCTTGAAGAAAATGATTGCT